>JARJEE010000026.1:1247857-2495714 GCA_030180105.1 Hyles lineata
TAAATAAAATTTAAAGGCGAAAGTTTGTTAGTACTTCTTCGCGCTCAAACAACGGCTTGATCAATTTTGATGATACAGAAAATTTTGTGTTCCCATGAAATGAGCAAGAAATTTAATTATGGTTTTTTTATTGTTACAAGTGCGAGATGAGTGTGCCGTTTACCTGATGGTAAGCAATACGACCGCTAAAGGACAGTGGCAAACCCAAACAAAACCTTCGATTGCAAAGCA
This sequence comes from Hyles lineata, assembly GCA_030180105.1. NCBI lineage: Eukaryota > Metazoa > Arthropoda > Insecta > Lepidoptera > Sphingidae > Hyles > Hyles lineata. Next base: position 1,248,089 of record JARJEE010000026.1, read on the forward strand.
TCGCCACTGCATGTATAATTTTTACTTAAAACTCATAGGGATGGTTGAGGGATAGAATATAAGGCGGATAAAATGGGATATAAGAGGACAGGATTGCATGCCTTGAGTCATGGAACCTAATGAAACGGGAAAGAATGTTAGTTTTTGGTGATATTTTTATTTACATTATGTAGAAACTAAAACTACCAATCGGCTTCATTTTCGGTAGCAGTCTTGATATACCTTGTATATTTATGCCATGCCGCACCTGATACTATAAAGCATGCGTGATGTTTCGAGTACCTTATGTTCTACTGGATACATTTTATCAATTTCAAATTGAGATAAATTCAGCTAAATTATCTAAGGAATCCAGGTTACAAAGCCGTTTGAGGATTTTTTCATATCTCAATATCAGATTACAAACATTTATCATGAAAGGCGACGTATTTAATTATACTGATTGTCCTACGACAACGTGACTGTAATGAACCTGATCATGATGACGAGTATAATCCTGCGAGAGATTCCGGTCGATAGAATTATGCCGGGACTTTTCAACCATTAAACAATACTGCTAGTCTAAAACTATAATCTTCGGCAATCTTAATCATCGAATGAAACATAATAAGCAAGGGTGTCTTGCCTTGATATTATATGAGACATTGTAAATTGCTTGCATTATTGGAGGCCCCAAGAGTTATAAAGGTAACAGGTTAACAGTCTATTCTCTAATTATTATTATTTTAAACAAGATATAATACACTGCCTCAGGTATCACTGGAGGAATAGAGAGTAAGATATAGCTGCTCAGGATACGATCAGATGGCGGGCTTTCGCTTCGGAGGCGCTCTAGGTCAGTTACCGAACCTAGTTAGAGACGAATCAAAAAGACAATGAAGAAAGTACGAAGTCTAACAATCACTTCTTAGTATAAGTAAATTAGGTTCTTAAGAATTTCCTACAGACAATAATTATGGCGCTCATAAGTCATACATCTTAAGAACAATTGTAAATTACTACCTATTGATAAAGCGTATTCTGTAGCACATATTACATACAAAGCCATTGAGTGCCGACACGTTGATCACGAAATTGAATATTAATAACTTGTCTTTCAACCTCATCTCGCAGTTACGTTGTATTTATATTAATAGTAAATTAAAATTTAACTATTACGTTACGTGAGCTAAATAAGAAGAGCCTTCTAGTAAGAAGTAGGATGTCTAGCCAGACATTCCACACTAGATTCCAGGGCACACACCTCTAGCTTTTAATAAGTTTTCAAGTTTCTCTGTGAGAGGCCGCTTGGTACCACCACAATGTCCATTTCTCCCGCGAAACAACAGTAAATTTGCTGTGTTCCAGTTTGAAGGCCATTGTAACCAAAGTAATTACTGGACATATTGAGACTGGCAGTGGAATACAAAGCATGGCTTTGTAAGGCATGGTGTTGTTTGGTTTTGCTACTGTCGATGAGCGTTAGTCTCTCGTACCATGAGGCGAATGAACTGCACGTCTCGCCATTCATTACAAGACACAAAATACGCGTTTCTAATAAATGACTCTCTCTCTCCATGGTTAAAGAGATTTATCGGGGGGTACTAGGATAGCAAATTATTCTTGAAAAGAATAGATATTAGAGTATTGAAATTCACAAAACCGCATTTAGCAGCACGGTTAAGTATCTCTGCAATCTTAGAAAAACAACCCGCATTGCTACGTCGTATACTTTCTATAATAGAGATCAAAATAATACTCACGTTTCAAAGGCTTGGCGACAGGACTGGCGTCATCGATGCTCCCAGTCCTAGAGAGGCTTTCCACCGGTTTGAGTTTCTTCTGAGTCCATGCAGGGGGCGCCTCTGTGTCCTTCTCCTTCACCCATGGCGGCCTGAAGCTCTCCCGCCGGGGAGCCACGTTGTTCAAATTGCCAATCGGCATTTTGGGGTTCTACGGTACAAAATGTCATGTCAGGTGTTTGTCGTGTGGATGGAATGTGTATGTGTGTTTTGTAAAGTATAATATGTCAGGAAATCTTTTCTAGACCGATGATGATGATTCAATTTCAAAATTCAAATGTTTTCAAATAACGAGACAGATGAATACAGCGCGGAAGATAATGTGGTAAAAAATAAAATTTGACCTTACACATGACGAAATAAATGTGTATAAAAATGTATTGTGCTTAAGTGCCCTTTCTATCGTTCCTTTTCTGATAGATATACGAAAGGAGGTATTTACAAGATCTTGATTTGTATATTTTTATATTATGTAATTTAAACCTACATAATTTTTTACCTGGAACAAGATTTAAACTTGAATAAAAATGGCTTAATTCAATAAATATTATTATGATACATTCCAATGCACGCAGATATTATAATCGCACGAATGATTTACGCGGTAAAGTTCGGCACATCTGGAGTTGGCCGAGGTGCTCCATTCATTCAAACAAATTAGATATTTTTAACGCCGCCGTCACAAGCACTGCTCTCGAGAATACTTGCTCGCGATATTTATACATATTATGTTTTCGTTATTATTTTATAAATGTCACGTGCAAGGGATTCCATATATGTTGACTCATTAGCTTTTGTGGTTTATTTTAAGATTTTCACTTCAGTTTTTATTTATAAATGTCTCATCTATATTTATATTTACCATAAGAAGCTCAATCGTCGTGAATTAATTCAGTAATGATCGGCGGAAGAATTAAAGGATATTCGGTATGATAGGAGAGTATAACCCTTGGTCTTTGCTTAGTTACGTATTTTGTCTACGACTTAAGAACATGTTCTAAGCTCCTTCTTCACATATATATTTTCATATATAAAAATGTATCTATATTAATAATTAATGATATATTGATTAATTAGAAAACCACATAAATACAGATTGTAATTGTATATAGTCATAGTCATTTACAAAGTATATATTTTGTTATCTACAAAATGTATATCCGCGAAACAATATAAAAATATATTCTTATATATTTTGAATGTTTTTTGGCGATAAGTTATGCATAATTTAATGATTAATAATTAATTGATATTTGATTGCTATCTTTTAATAATCAAGTTTTTACGATGATCTATAAAAATATATTGCTTAATTTTACGATTACAGGCATTTTTTATCTAGTAATTTTCTAATGATGTAATATTTCAATACAGGTGATAATCACAAATCATAAGTTCGTATCAGACAAGTCAGGATTATCATCTATTTGGGAAATATTTCATTACTCTAATTAATCAAATTGAAAAAAAAAAATATTATCCGCCAACTCGATGTATTTTTTATATTTTGATCTATATTTCGTATTTGAAACGTTACGCAAAGGAATAAGAAATAAATTCGGTCCCTGAATTATATGATAGTCAGTATTGTAAATTCGTAAAACAATGGTCAAACATTATATTGTTACGTGATTATAATTGTCACCTCAAAGTGTCTTTCATACAAATTAAATATGACTTCTGCGAAAGTAATACAATTTTCTTTTTAATTTAGAGGGAATCAGTCAAATTACATACATTAGCTATCGCCTTATGTATATCAAAATGAGGCAGGTAGCGTGTTATCATGGCAATTGGACATGCTGATTTCAATTAGGTCTAATCCTATTGCCATAAACTCCTCTACAATCGAGAGTACGATTATTGAGAGTGGTTAGGCCATAATAACTAAATTACACATTAATTAATCTTTTCTATTATTGTTGTTAAAAATAGAACACAGGACACTTCAGCCGTACAAAGGCAGCGCGAAATTGTATATTTATTTATTACAAAGTATGAATAAAAAAATTTACCAATACATTGTTATTTGTTTAGGTATTTGATTTAAACCTTTGTGTTAGATCTAAGAGATTTGCGATCGGAAATGTTTTCTTTATCTATTTTTATAGTTATTATCATAACTGATTAGACATTGAGATTTGAATATGGATGTTGGACGTATTAATAATATATAATTAATATATATATATATATATGCTGCTTTCAATCTTAGCTCAGATGGCAGTTTAAATATACTGTGAATCATACTTATATGCATTTTTTATTACTGATTCGAACTTCTTATAATGTAATGGTATATTAATACGTAGTTATTAAATATTTATTTATTTAACAGTACTTTTATCGTCATCTTCATTTTATTTGTTTAACTATTTCAAAACTCAGAATACCCACTCATCTCTTAAAATTTTACGTAGGGCGACAATTCAGTAAGTGAAAAAGCCCTACATTTCTAATTTTAATCAACGTACATAATTAATTATTATGATTTCTTTCTCGGGCGCGAAAAAAATGAACGTGCCTGAATTAACATTAGTCATGTAGCAATTATATGTATTTTGCCATGTTATAATAATTACAAAAATAATAGAAATACAAACGAACAAAGTGTAATTGCAAGGAAATGTTTTGCGGGTACATAGTCACGCGGATACGATTAGGACTCTTTTATTGTGTTAAAGTTCTATATTAAGACTGTACTAATACTAATAATAAAAACGAACTAAATATTTTTTTATAAAGATAAACGTAGGGTAAACGTTATCATTGAAGTAGTTTGTATTTATTTATGTACTAGCAAATAATAGTATACAATTAGATGTGACAGATAACATAAAATAATTTTCATTAAAAGTATGCACAATCATTGGCAAACCGGAACAATAAAAACTCACTAAAGATTTTTTGGCTGGTATTCTGGTTTTCTTATAAAAAATACGGAAAATATAATACGACAGACAATACTGTGTGGTCTGTGTTTCCTTTGCCAATATTTTGAATTATGAAAGAAGCATTTGTGTTTTGGCGGGAATTCAATTAAAATAGTTAGCTTTTGCACAAAATAAGCAGGTACTACTGCTTATTTTGTGCAAAAGCTTTATATTGTGAATTTGTAGAAAGACATAAAATTATGAGAACAATTTACGAATAGATTCAAACAAATAAAAATCGCGTTAAAAAGTTATAAAAATAGTTGACGTCTAAAGTCCAAAAGGACAAATGTCCTTAATGAAATATTTATTTATGGACATTATACATTAATTATTATTTTCATTGTGTTAGTTTATATAATTCGCACATAAGACAATATATCGACATCTGACTTTTATAGTTCCTTGGCCTATTCCTATTCCATCAGATAACGAGACACAATTTCGTTATTCACTACCCAAATTCCGTGTATTGAGAGATACCGTGTTTTAGTTATAAAACAGATCAACACTATTATAAGAAAGTGTGTTCTCATCCGCAGTTCGGCCGTCATATCCGGCAACAGTTCATACCGTAAATAAATATTAAAAAACTCTTACATCGTCATTAGTTAGTGCATTCATATTTTTACTTTTTACCAAAGTACTTTTGAATATGATTTGTAAAGAAGTAGAAATACGCAGAGTAGCTGTAACGATTATAATAAAAGTTACACGAGTTAGATGTGTAAACTGTTAAGTGAAGTTAATTTTTCTTTTATAGATACTTTTTCAGTTATCAACTGGAAACCTGAAAACTGAACTAAAGCGTCAAAATAACAAGTTACAACATTTTAACCGCTTTAACAGCGAGTATCTATTTCGCTGTTCTCCAAATAGATTAAGCTCGGCAAAAGGTCGTGGTCTTACACTGTGTTTGCTGTGTACGTGTTATTCCTTAATTCACAGAATTACGCACTTAATCGATCACGGAAATCACGGAACTGTTCAACTGTCCATATCTGGGCCCGGGATCGAGGACGGGACGCGGGGCGTGGATCGCGCGTGGACTGCGACTAGCGCAGGAATTTCATTTGAACAATCCTCTGGAACTTATAAATAGGTGCGTCGAACGCGTGTGCCGCGAAAATTTCAACCGCCTTGGCTCCCGTTATCTAGCCAATTAGCGCTCCATTATTTCTTATTCGATTTTGATTAACGCTGGATTTCTACTGAGGCAATTTTGAGACTTTCTAATTTCAAATTCAATTTACCTTATAGATATACTTTAAACTGAGAACGCTAATTGCCCTTTGGTATCGCTTGATGGTGAAGTAGTAAAATGACTAGAATAGCAAACTTTGACCGTGATCGAGCGATGTCTTGATTGAAAAAAGAAAATACGCCCTTATTTTATCATTTACAGAAGGAAGTTCATTACTTCACAAAAGCCTCTAGCAAAATAGTCTCCTAAAAAGGCTTCACCGAGTCCAATATTGAAGGAATTGCGAAATACGAACATAATTACGATAAATGTAAGTTTCTAAAAATGTAAGTAATTTATTCTGATCCTGAATAAAGTAAGTCGATTGTTGTCTGTGGTCATCTTAGTATAAATAGTTTAGACTTTAAACAGTAATAGGATTAATTATCCATGACTTAATTATTTAATAATAATATATTTATTTCATTGACATATTTATGTTGCGTTAATTGCTTACCTGTGAACTGGTACTTGAATCGTTCTTGATTTAAAACCTAAGTGGATTTAATTTATAAGTGGTGGAATTAGTACGAGTTTTTTCATTCATTCAAGCAATATAATTTGCCTTGCATTTGTATGTTGGTTGTCCCTTATAATAAGTACGTAGTAAGTGTATAAATGAGAACTTTCTTTCGTCAACTAATTGATGTAAATTCACAATGGTTATAGAGGAGAGGAAAACTATTTTTATTTTCTGCTTAAAAGCGGAGGTTGCAATTTGGGCGGATTCTTCAGTGAAATCCGGAGGTGTTAAGGCCATTGTCATTGGTCTTTCAACTTGAAGATCCTTGCATAGATTACTACTGGACTTGGTTAGGGAATCCTAAGTCAGCATACCCCTCGGTGACCGTCACGAGCATTATGACACCGGACATCACACTGACCGCTCGGCATAGGTCTAGGATAGTAACATTTTATTTATTTGGACACCCGTTTACAAAGTTATTGACGTCCACGATATTATCACATTTTTAGCTCGCCTTTTACGATGGCCAGGATATATATCATAATATGTATAATATCTTGGCGGAATACGTCTGTCTCCTAATCATAAGGCGAATATGCTTTAGTCATCAAATCATCAACGATTCTCTTTATATTGTCAACAACTCAACTCTAGGAAGATAACAAGATATTAGTCCCTGATCGTGACCGATTTGAATCTGCATTTCGCATCTACGTCATTCCATTATGGTGATATCGCAATCACTGTATTGGTTTCCGCGCACCAAGAAAAAAGTCCCGTCTATTTCTGTACACATATCGAAAGTCATTAGCTATCTTACGATCTATTCTATGAGAAAAAGTAATGTAATGTCGTTGGTTTTACACTTAATTATTTATAAAAATTCTCAAACCTGATGAAGCTTTAAAAACATATGATTACAGCGACAGCGACGTATGGCTAGGCCTCAACACAACCAAGCCAAAATTTCGAGGACAAGCAAAAAAGCATTAGCTTGGTGTCGATTAGGGATTGTTCTACACCATTTTAATGTACACCGTAATTACTAAATGAGAATGGTTTTATTTTAAATAAATTTCAATTTCTAGTACCTTAAATGATCTTACGGTCAAGCAAAAGTTGCCACGAAACTATCTCCATCTTTGTGAACACAGGAAAATTTCTGCCCATTCTTTGTCATAAAATTATCAATACGCTCTCGTTTTCTGACCCTGTGTCGGCGGTTATACCCGTCTCGAATCGCCCATGCCGATCGATGTTCTTGGTTTATCTGTATGGACAAGCTTAGATCAATTACACTTGAGTCTAGGGCCTTTTGCAAACATTATTTTTGTTTACCTAATTGACCGCGACCGCGCGCCAAAGCTTTGTAATAACCGCGCCGAAATGCGAAAAGTAGGTATATTATGCTTAAATCCTTTAACGGAACGCGAGCAAAGCCTCGATTAAAAACTAGTATTATCATAATGAACAAAATATAAAATCTACAAGACAGTGGTATAGTAGCTTCCAATGTTTTGAATCGCAAAAGTAGTGGTTCGATTTATAATATCTTGATGCCAATCGAAAGCCTAAGATACGCGGCTATCAACAACATAATTAATGTGTTTTTAAATGGTTAATCTAAAACGGTGATGAGATCGATACGTGATATAACGCACAGAATTCTGCGAAAAATCTATGCGTCGATTATAATTTATATGGGGCTGTAATAAGAATGCTCGTCTCTCTGAAAAATTGGTTGTCGTCATGTAAATGAGCTTCCGCAGGATAAAATAGTAAACATGTATGAGCGCCGCGGCCTGAAAGAAGTTGGAAACCCCTGCTCTGTTTCAAAAACCACAAACCAATTTTGATGAAATTTAGATTGTTCCTTAGTTGGCCTAAACCTAATCCAACGGACAGTTTTCGCGAATTTTGTTGAGATATACTTAGAGAAACATACAAACAATAAAAATTCTGTAGTTCATTTAGAGCTTAACGCAACTAAATATTATTTAACTAGAATCTATTATTGTTTCCAGCTATCATTTATTGCTTGCATTGCTGAATGTAGGCTTCCTTCATAAAATTCCACAGAGACTTATTGGTATTAAACGGTATCCAAGAACTATAATCACAATTACTATGACGTTAGTATCAGATTTTATTCATGAGTTATAAATGAAATATTCTACCTGATAAATGGTAGGATAATTAATGGTGATCATATTTATGTACATTCTACATAGAATATTTATTTACATTGACGTACTATGTTTCCTTACTATATTATTCTGGGTAAGAGGTATTTTAACGAAGGGGTATGCGGGGGAATTTTATAAGGGACTTTTATAATCGTTTAGTCATTAATTAAAAATATAAACTATTATTCGAAGCGCCATAATAATGTAATTAGTTATAGTTGTTAAAAAATGTGCCATTTATAACAATTATATTAAAGTTACACGTAAAATGACTGTAGGGTAAGTACCTTCGACTGAAATAGGTACCTTGCGTGTGCTGCATGTGCTTTAGGTTACTCAAACGCAATAAGAATCCCCAATAATGGGAATTATTTATTTTCCATAATTTTTATTTGGGGGACAAAGTCACTTTTATTATATTTAAATTTTACGAATTAACTTAGTAAATAATTGCTCCGGTTTTATTTTAAAGTCAATATATACACGGTACTGTCATATCGTTCTGTATATTTAGGGACGAACGCATGGAAAATGTCTAGCAAAAAAAACTTATTACGTGTAGGCTTGAGTATGCTGTTAAGTAGACGGGATTATAATGCATAACTATACTTACATGTGCTTAAATGTGTTTACATGCATACTATGTTTGTATATTATATAAAGCGTAAGGCAGACGTTTCGGAATTTCAAAGTTTTGAGACAGGTAATCTAAATTAATTCAGTTTCCGACCCATATCTTTTCGACAATTGTTATTTGGTTTTATTTAAGAGCTTGGCAAATTAACTGCTGCGTACATGATGGTAAGTGCAAAGTCATCACAATAGTGAAAAATCATGCCAAACTTAACATAATTCCTTCCTTTGATCCTTTCAGTCTCCCACCAAACAGCAGTGTAAATGCTGTGTTGTGTTTAGGTTTGAAGAAAATTGTAGTAAGAATAACTACTAGATATATTGAGACTTATATCTTATGATTCAGCATGGCGACCGCAGTGGAATGCCAAGCATTACTTTGTAATTCATGGTTCTGTTAATTTGGCTACTATCCATACGCGGTAGTATTGCTTACTATCAGGTGAACAGCATGCAAAAAACACAAACTTGATGCAAAAAAAAATCTCGAGTTAATTCTCTCAGCGAAGCCGCTAGTTAAATCTAGTTCTGTATCAAGCCGTAATCACCTTAGTCCCATTGAGAGAGCATTTAACGCTATACTGTATCAGCCCATATACGTCTCACTGCAGGGCACTCCTCTACAATTAAGAGTAGATTGAGAGTGGTTAGGTCATATAGTCCAGCGCATATAGCGCTATACAAAAAAATGTTTTTACAGCCGAAATCTCAAGTAGGTAATGATGGACATGATTTCCCCGTAAGGCCGGCGCCTCGTTTCCGGCGCGCCCCGCATTACGCAAGCGTTTAGCATCTCCGCGCCGCTCCTGTTCACTCGACTGTTAAATTGAAGGAAGCTTCCCGAAGTCATGCAGTACTAGTTCATAGTTAGATGTTCAGTGGTGTGGAAATTCAAAAAATATTGCAGTGCACATACCTCCTGTACAATCGAGACTTTGATTTAGGGTGGTTAGATTGTGGTCCATGCAGATTTTTACACAATTATTTAAAAAAAAACAATTACTTCTCTAAAATATACTTATAGATATGAGATTCATATCTACTTACCATTAACATTAAAACACTTCTTGACAAAAAAATGATGATTTATTAGTCCGTTGATGTCTGTGTATCTTTAGATTGATAAGGGAAAAGTCGATTAAAAACTAATTTTATGCAACGAATTTACCTACTTAATTATTGCATTATATCGTGAGATAAATGACCCATTTGAAAAAAATATTTTTTTAGTTTTTACTATGCGTGGTGATGGGCTGTCGGTATAACTGTGAAGGAAAACATCGTGAGGAAACCTGCATACCATAGCGATTTGTAAGAATACCTACGGTATGTAAAGTCCGCCATCCCTTATTAGGCCAGCGCGTGTGACTATATTGCCTAACCACTCTCAATGGTATTCTTGATTGTAGAGGAGGTCCATGCCCTGCAGTGGGACGAATATGGGTTGCCACAGTACAGTATTATTATGCGGTACAGACCCTTACAACTAATTACCACTTACATAAGGAAATGACTGTACGAGTTATTTACTTTTCTCAAATACTGAGGTATCCCCGCGCATGAGTCACATGACTCAATCGATCAATATTATGTCCCTGATAATTATCGTATTATTTTTCTTAAGTAACTCTTGAGCTTTGACCCCTTTCTGACGTAATGAATCATGGCGCTTGGCTATGTTATCAACGATCAATAAATATTAAAAGTCCCTCCCTCCTCAGTGTCCCTTATTCGTGGAATACAGCTTATCTATTGTTATTAAGGAAATACGTCGCATAGATTGATTCGTAATGTATAATAATTAGTAATGTAGTTTCTACGGACAACGGTCAAGACTGCGACCGAAAACTAAGCCAGCTGGTAGTACGAGGGGCGATCAAAAAGTAATGATAATAAGTATAAAAAAACAACGATTGTAGTTTAAATTTAATTTATTTTTCTACATAGTCTCCTAACAAGTCGATACATTTAGTCCAACGTTTCTCCAAACCTAAAATACCCTTTAAAAAAAAATCTGTATCTTGACTATCCCAAAATGCCTCTACAGCATCCATCACCTCGCTATCATCCTCAAATTTCTTGCCCCTGAGGTGTTCCTTGAGCCTAGGAAATAAATGAAAATCGCTGGGGGCTAAATCTGGAGAATAGGGCGGGTGTTCGACCAGTTCGAAGCCTGCTTCTCGAATGGCAGCGATCGCAACTTCGGCTCTGTGTGCAGGAGCGTTGTCCTGATGAAACAGGACTTTCGCTCGGAGTTTGCCCCGTCTTTTTTCCTTTATGGCGTCTCGCAGTCGTCTTATTTGATCAGCGTAGTAGGAGCCCGTAATAGTAGCTCCCTTTTCTAGGTAATCAACCATTATGATTCCCTGAGCATCCCAGAAAACGGACGCCATAACCTTGCCCGCCGAGCTCGAGACTTTGAACTTCTTAGGAGTCGGTGAGGATGGCCTTTTCCAAGTCATCGATTGTTGTTTGGTCTCCGGATCAAAATGATGGATCCATGTTTCGTCCATGGTCACAAATCGTGACAAAAATAATTCTTGGTCAGCCTGGAACTTTGCAAGATTGGCTCTTGAAATGTCAACTCGCTTTTTCTTTTGTTCGTCCGTTAACATTCTCGGGACCCAACGCGCGGAGACCTTCTTCATATTCATTTTGCTGGTCAAAATGTTTTGGATGCTGCCATATGAGATCCCTGTGACCTCAGCTAAATGTCTGATGGTTACTCTTCGGTCTGCTAACACGATATCTTTGATTTTTTTCACGTTTTCCTCCGTGAGGGACGAGGTTGGGCGTCCCTCGCGATGTTCATCTTCTGTGGATGTTCTACCCAACTTAAACTCTTTGCACCACCGTGCCACCGTAGAATATGGAGGAGCAGAGTCCCCCAGTGTCTCCACCAAATCGGCGTGTACCTCTTTGGTAGACATTTTTTTCAAACAGAGGTACTTGATGTGGCATCTCACTTCGTGTTTCTCCATTTTCGTGTTGTCGCTCCGACTGCTGGTATTCAAATGAATGTAGCTCCTCCAAATGACGTCCTTTTTATACAATTTTTTAGCTGGGAAGTGGTGAAGGACTGAAGAAGCGAAATGTTTTTTTTTTTAATTTTTATCTTTATTAGAATTACCCGTTTATCATTACTTTTTGATCACCCCTCGTATATGTGTCTTCAAGCACATATTACAATGTTTTTTGTAAAAAAAAAGCAACGATTTCGATACATCCTGTCAAATATGTTTTAAGCAACTACTGTTGTACGCACAGTTTGTACGCTTTCGAAATATTGCAGTATCAGCCAAATTCTTTTAAAATGTTATCAAATCCCTTCTTTGAGTAGGATGGGCACAATATTTTTTACTCATATTTCTGAAAGCTTTTGGTTCATAATTTGGCAGCCTCGGTGGCTCAATTGATTAGACGCCTGCTGTGAAACGCGAGGCCACAGTCGAATATGGGTGTTTGTAAGACCTAAATGTCTCTTGAGTTCCTGATACTCACGACACAAGGCTCGATCTTATTGTGGGGTCAGGATTTTGTATGTTACTGTTGGGTGTATTTATTTATTTTTTAATGACAAAAGACCGCCCGTTTTAAACCATCGGAAAAGGAATAAAAAACAATCTAGTGCTAAAGGAGACAGCTGGCTTTCCCCACATTACGTCTTCTCTCCCCTCTTCCCTGCTCTTAACGTGACTTTATCATCATCAGAGCGTTGCAGTCCACCGCTGGACATAGGCCTCTCCCAAGGTACACCACAGAGCCCGGTCTGCTGCTTTATGCATCCAGTCGCTGCCGGCCCTCTTGTGCAAGTCGTCCTGCCAACTGGCCAGATGTATCCCACGCTACGTTTTCCAAGACGCGGTCTCCACTCCAGAGCACGCTTACTTCAGCGTTTATCTGTTCTGCGACATATGTGGCCAGCCCATTGCCACTTCAACCTACTAACTTTCAGAGCTATGTCGGTCACCTTGGTTCTCTGACGTATCACTTCGATGATCGTTATTTCCGTCTCGATTATTTTTACTTATTTGGCAACATTATTGCAGTGCTCCTGATGGTAAGCATAGTCCAATTCTAAAGTGTTCACTGATGATAAAGGGCCATCTTGCCAGCCGACTCAATTATACCGGCCTTCTTGGAACCTGACACAGGCTGGTGTGGTTGGTTTGATTATTATTTTGGCCGTCAAATGCTTATGCAGTACAATTATTAAAAATAAATATCTGGAAATCGAATTCAAATCGTATCAGTTCCCAGCCTAGTGACGCAACGTATTAAAAAAGTGTAGTGAATTGTGTATTGAATAGTATATACTAGTAATTGTTATTTGTAGGTACTTAACCTGTCTGTAAACAAGGTCAGCTGTAACTCCCCCAATTAGTTTCCCTAAATGAATTATTCTTCTGAGAACGATCGTTAAGGCCACACATGACTGGATTCACAAACAATTATAGAATCTTCAGTAATTCCCTACGCCCGAAATAACTGTATGTGCGTGATTTAATGTTGCTGTATATTTGTATTTTATTTAAATATGACAACACTGCTAAAGAGGGGATGACTAAAATATTTTTGGATATTTATAGTAAATATGTACATATTATTTCTTCTTCCAAAATAATATTATTTTGTTTGGTGGTTCTTCTATTGAAAACAAAATGTAATAGGTAATTACAAAAAAAAAACTTAGAAATTATATTTGGGCCTTAGCCTTTAATACATTAGCAGCTAGCCCAAAGTGGCTTAATGGAAGGATGACTATTACATTATAGGCCAGTTTTTTTGGACTACCCATAGGATTATGTGACTTATGAATAATAATGTTGCCAATCGGTGACAACCGAGTCGACTGTTGAACGTGCTCTCCGAGGCGTAGCGTTTCGGAATCTTAGCCAAATCAAATCGATACACACTGACATAAATTGAGTATATTTACTCAATAGGTAACATTATAACCCTGCGTACCCTGTGAACTGCGAAATCCTGAGTTCGATCGCCAGGTCAGGCCATACATTTGTATTACATTTATGAGTGAAAAGTTTGATATAGATTTCTAGAGACTATAAAATATGCTAATAAGTCAATAGTCCCACTATTATATTTGGAACGGAAATAATGTCGGGGAAATTTAGGTAATACTAGCCTACTCTTAGGGGATTTTAAACCTACCTGAAAAATAAAATTAAAGACGTATGCTTGCATGCCAGATAAATAAAATAATAAAAACTTTAAATAAAATGTATGTTTGTATTTAGGCCTACCAGATTTCAATGAAAATATACTAAGTAGAGCGCACCCCTAGAATGATTTCCGCCTTTCAACCTATATATGGTGAAAACGTGTTACTAAACATTTCTCTTAAGCGTGGAAAGAGACAGATGTCAATGAGGTATCAAATATCAATAGCATTTTACCAGGTCGAAGCCGGGTGATTCGCTAGTATTCTAAGAAAATGAATCGTAGTAAATAGTAATTAGAAATTACGTACTTCTAGTAACATTGTACTATGAAACAAATACTAGGATTCAATAGTGCAAGCGATGCGTGACTTTTATTGTTTTATTACTGGGCTAATTTTAGAACGATTCAACGCGGAATGTAGTTTGAATGCGCTATGTAAAACAAAAGCTCTTCTTGTATATATTTAAATCATTTGTAATTATCTTGGTTTATACGTTCTACTACAAACCACGGGGCTTGATTGTGATGGAGAGGAGTTAAGCCTAGTAAACCACAATGGTCTAGTGCGGGTTGATGGGTTTCACATAGTAATCTTAGGAATTCATGTGGAAAACTCTCAGGTAAATTGTTTCACAATGTTTTTATAACGTATTAAGTAAAGTATATTTTTTCACTAATATATACAATATATAAGTGGAATAATGTACGAAGATCATGTAATAGTGTGACAACTGCTGATAAACTAATATAAATAAAAATTAAGTAAAAAAAGACTTTTTCGATAGACAGCTGAAATGTTTTCTTTTTTCATTTCGCAAAAATAAAAATAATTAAAACGTATGTATAAAGTTTTGTGCATTTCATGATCTGTATAGACTGTGGAGTTTAGATTTATTTATTTTACAAAAGCTTTTTTTGTGGTGAGAAGTCTTCTAATTTTAATTGTTATCTTGATCTGCTTATAATTTAAATTCGAATGCAATTAATGTTAGCGCGATGCCAGAATTAGGTAAGTAGGTATTTTGTATAAGTACTTATTAAGTGTACTCAGATATTACAACACAAAAATTGTTGTCCACTTACCTATATATCTCCTCATTATTGTTTTTGAATACCTAGTGATTTGAAGATAAACATTTATGAAACCAATCAATGATTTTATACACAATAGTGTAAAAGTTTGACATGATTTTATCTGAAACTTTCATGATATGAATATGTGATAATTGTTATCAAGGAAAATGTTATTACCCTGGACGTTACGCCACAATACGAAGCACTTATCAATAGAGACGAATTATTCATATATATATATACCTATAATCGTCCGAATTATCTGCTACGTATGTCGCGCCTCACTACCGTTTTATATAAAACGCCTTGTGAATGGAGCCGCCGCATAAATCACTAGTTACTCCAAGAGGTCAGTGTTATTTTTCCTGCCAAAGAGGCTTTGGAGTTTGCGAACTTTATTTATTAGGTGAGTTAAAATTAAATTGTTTTTATTTATTTTTAACACGTAATAAATTGTTTTATTTATACATTTTTTAGTACTGACAGACAATAAACAGACATTTTTTTAGAAAAAAGAAAAACAAATTAATTTAAATACTAATTATCATTTATTAAAATTTGCACGTCTTTACGTAATAATATGTACTAATTTAAAAAATATTATGTACTTAATTAACCATTTTATTTCATATATTCTGTGCAATTTGTAACATAATGTTTCAACAAAATTAAACAATAATTTTAATCATGTTCCCGAAAACAATTAATTACGAGCAAGCTTAAAAATATTTTATTAAACTTAAATTACACCTTGAACTAAACGTAAAAAATATATTTGTATACAAAACTGTCAAACTGATTGCGGCAAAAGGTTTTGCTCGACGCGACAGGTGTCTAGTTAAATGCTATTTTAATACCGGTTCAACCAGCTTAGTTAGTATTATTTTGTTGGAGATTATGTCATTCAGTGATTTGTTGTGAATTTTTATAATTTAATTCAACATGAATTATCATATCAAAATAGGATTGTTTTTACTTTTCGTCTTCAATTTATTTATTAATTTATCCGCAATAACATTATAAGATGAAATAAGTAAGAAATTATAAAATAAAACTGGAAGTAAACAAAACAAGTGCCAAGCAAATAAAAATTTTATATTCAAACTATGGTTAGCGATATTTAATAACTAATAGGTATTGCGAGGCAACCTCACACATAGCTGCGTTTTTGCAACAAGCGATGCGACATTCACAGTAGCAAAACCAAACTACACCACGAATTACAAAGCAATGCTTGGTATTCCACTGCGCTCGTCATCCTGAGACATAATATTTCATATTTCAATTTATTGTCCAGTACTAACTTTAGTTACAATGTCCTTCAAACTAGAACAAAACAGTACACTTACACGGTTGTTTGGCTGGAGATAGATACATTGCAGTAGTATGTGTACATACCCACGCGGCCTCTCACATAATATGAGAGACCTACCACCAATAAACAGTTTAAACAGCAATAGTCAAATTCGGATTGTTTTATTGGCGATTAGCTAGATTAAAAAGATAGCTAGATTAAAAACAATAAATGTATGATAATAGTATATTTGAACTAACTAGGTAGGTACTCAATCTAGGTTGACTAAAGGCATTATCGCCCTCATAAATAAGGGGAAGATCTAAGATGCGTCAGACGGGTAAATCTGCGTAAATAATATCAAATGATGTAACTCAGTATCGTTGATGCGTATAAATCCCATATTGCACTAAGTTTTCTTTTAAAACTTACAATTATAGATAAGTACATATAAGTATGCATCCCTATTGGTCGACACAATCATGCCGGATTATTGGAAATCGAAACACAGGCTTATCCAGGACACCCTTCCAGAGTCTCTATGGGGTAATTTACATCCATATGTACATTGTAGTAGGTATCTAAGTTACGAATATCCTACGCTCAAATAAACGAACCTTTGACAGACCTTTGTCTTGTGTGTATTAATATAATCAATCACCACACACAATATCGGTGAAGGAAAACATCGCGAGGAAACCTGCATACCATAGCGATTTGTTCGAATTTCTATGGTATGTAAAGTTCGGTAACCCGCACTAGGCCAGGGTGGTGGACTATTATGGCCTCAACCCTACTATTGATTGTAGAGGAGGCTCGTATACAATACAATACAATTATAGAGACTGGTAACGAAAGGAATTAAATAAATAATAGTAGCGTAAAGATAGGACAGTAAGGCACTAGTACAGAACGAGCGCTGTAAACAGATACTTTTTACAGATTTTTGCGAAAGTTTGATTGAAAGATAAAACGCGCTAAAGTATTCTCGCCTAGCGCTACCCAATACCTGGGTGTGTAAAAATTTGCCCAGGGCGTCAAAAACATAACAATAATAATAAATACACCCAACAGTCATATACATAGTCCTGATCTCACACTAAAAACGAGTCTATGTGTATCAGGAACTACGAGAGACTTTTCGGTCTCACATACACACAGCCGAAACAATTAATAACATTAAAAGTAAGTAAAATAATACCATCAAAAGTATCTACAAATTTACTTCAACACCTACATTTAATTTTAATACAAATATATCACTATCTTAAAATTGATCTGATAAAATCGTTTGTCGAATTCGCGTTAAACAGTAACCGCAAATGTATTAATCATTTGACGATTAGTTTAAACTTTAATGAACTTTATCGGCATCTTGCATGTAGTAATTGATTAGATAGTCGTGTAAGATAGATTCTTGACTTTGACAGTCGCGGTATCAGGTCCTCATAGCAGTAGATTACTTCGACGCATAGATGGTGCATAGATTGCGAGTGACGTATTGGAAAAGTGCAGTCTTCTACTAAATTACAAGCATGCTTGCCTTATTTCATTTACGTGATCTCTACTTATATTATATACTAGTCTAATATAATATTATATTGTAAACTTGTTATGAAAAGAGGAACGCTAGAGTTTCTTGCCAGTTGTTTTCTGGCAAAAACAGCCTTGTGAACCGGGTAGTAGAGAACAAAAGTGACTGAATCTAAGGCTGAGTTGCACAAACTAACTTTGGCAATACCTTTGCCTTTGCAAATGTCATCGCCATACATTTGAGACGTATTTGACTTTGCTAATGTATAAGATTGACATTTTCAAGGTCAAAGGTATTGGCAAAGTTAGTTTGTGCAAATGAGCCTAAATAATGTATAATATTTTCAAGAATAAAGCATTTTTCATTTTCATTATAAAAAGGAAAGTGTTATATGTTTGCATTGAATAGGATCTGGAACTACTGGACCGATTAAACAAATAAAGTTCTTTCACCAGTAGAATTCTACATCTTCCCTGATAATCATAGGTTATGGAATATATTCAAAAAAGTATCAGCACCCGGGTAGCGCCGGGCGGGCTGCTAGTTGCATATCATTTCGTTTCTGAATTTCGTACGAATGTTTTTCGCAATATTTTTCAGTCCCGAACTAATTATCATTTCATTTAAATACCCAGACAACGAGGATTGGCTTTAATGGTGACTACAACTTCATTATTTGTAGCCTATATTACGGTCACTGACCCAACGAGGCTAATATTGGAACAAAATATTATGAATATGTCCATTGTAGCGCAACATCAAATTGTATTGTAGCAGCCCATATAAGTTCCACTGCAGCACTGAGCTCCTCTACAATCGAGAATACGTTTGAGAGAGGACTGGCCATATAGTCCACCACGCTGGCCTAGTACGGTTTGGCGAACAAAACAAACAATGCGTATCTACTACTTATTAATTAAACAAGGTTATCAATGTCACGCCCTATTCTAAGCGTTGTATTTTTGCAAACTCGTGACGTGATATTATTATATAGAGCAGTAATTTAATGTTTATTAAACAACTGGTATTTCTTTTTATTTCAGAAAATGGCGAGCTTCACCTTAGTAGCGCTTATTAGCATAATCAGCTGTATATCAGCCTACCCTAATCCTCAATCCTTCAGTAGTTGTAAGTACTATCAATATTTTATATTTAAATTTGCGTTTATTGAATAAAATATGGACATACATAATGGCCCGTTTGTGACTTTGACTCCACGTGCGCAATGTGGAATTGCTATTGGAAAATTTAAAGATAAATTCTACCCTTTATGATAATTAATCGTATTTCTTTCTATCTTCTTTCTTTCTTCTTTCTTTTTCTTTCTTCTTCTTTCTTTCTTCTTTCTTTCTTCTTTCTTTCTTCTTTCTTTCTTCTTTCTTTCTTCTTTCTTTCTTCTTTCTTTCTTCTTTCTTTCTTCTTTCTTTCTTCTTTCTTTCTTCTTTCTTTCTTCTTTCTTTCTTCTTTCGTTCTTCTTCCTTTTTCTTTCTTTCTTCTTTCTTTCTTCTTTCTTTCTTCATTCTTTCTTCTTTCTTTCTTCTTATGACAATATTTTTTACCACTTTATAAAGGCGTTTGTCATAAAACAAAATTCATATTTTAAAAATATCCAAATAGAAGAAACATTTCGGCTAACAAAAACAGCCATATGATAATATTTTTTTCTATAATATGATAATTAAGGGAAATGCATTCCTAAATTGCGAATCAACCAGCAATTTTCATAATAACTGACCAATAATTTTGCTGGCATAATAAAAGTGACTAAATGCACCTGATGGTACAGTACAGTCCAAATAGAGTATCCAGATCCATCGACGTGATATGATCATCTTTCATCGGTCGACACAATTATGTGGAGAACCGAAACGGAACGCACTTACGTGGGTCACTTTCACAGGTTCTTGGCTGTGTACGGTAATTACTAATATCCTACCTTTGATAGCCCCCATGGCGCAGTTGATTTTATGCAGGCTGTAAGACGCAAGGCCGCGGGTTCGATCCTCGCGAGAAAACTACTTGTGTGATCCATCCGTGTTAGCTTCGGGTTTGGGCGTCCGCAAAACTGAACGTTCTCTCGTACTTGCTGATATGACGCAAGACTCGATCTTAGGGTCGAGTAAGACTATGTATGCCACTGTTGGGCGTAATTATCATTAAAACTCCAAGCAATTTAATAATAATCGTACGTCATTCCAGCGTACAACTTCCCGTTCGTGAGTCGCGAGGAGTGGGGCGGGCAGCCGGCTCGCTTCGTCACGCGGCTGGGCGCTCCGGCGCAGTTCGTGGTGATCCACCACAGCTACATCCCCGGCGTGTGCTTCACGCGCGAGGCGTGCAGCCGCAGCATGCGCTCCATGCAGAACTCGCACATGAACGCCAATGGATGGTCCGATATCGGATACAAGTGAGTTTCATAATTATATGTATAATATTGTGTGACTCTCAAATGGCCTCCGTTGTGTTGGTAAATATTTGTCTGTGAAACGAGAAACCGCTGGTTCGATCCCCGTACCGAAACAAATAATTGTTTGAATTATAGGTATCTCGTAATTTCTGATACCCAAGACACAAGATTCAATTTAGTATGGGTCAGGATTATATTTCTTACTGTTAGATGTAATCTTTATCGGGTAACTTATTTCTGCCGATGATATGGTAGTGAGACCCTATTGCGAACCTATCATTGTAAAAGGCACAAATTCTAGTACATATAACTCACGAGAGATTGTTCAAACCAAAAATCACAAAAACTAATTGCCCGACAAATTCACAACTTGTACGTGTAGGATTTGAGTGTTGTGACGAAAGATCAGGTTAATGACACGGTAGAGGAATGAACAAAGTTGATATGAAAGATATGAATGATTAATATGGAGAGGAACATATTAAGACGAATTAAATAAAGACGATATTATATTGAGGAGTATTAAACCTGTCTTTATTTGATTTAAACCGAGACGGAACTATTCCCACATACATATTAAACATACCAGTAACATTCATAAGTATGTTTCACATTTATTAAAAAAAAACGATGCAGGTAGTTGCATCATGTAGTAACGCAGGTGGTTATATCACGCTCGTATCGACTCGGGAATTTTTGTGTGATATTGCCTTTAATCTTATGATAGAGCGGAACTAGTCACCAAGTGGATGTGCTCCTTATAAATTAAGTGGATAGTTACTAATCAAATGACATATATATCAAATACTCCTAGTTCGTCAGCGTAGACAAGAGGCAACTCGTGATCACAAAATATGGTTATCCTTATCTGTTATGTAGGTTATGCTTACTGGTAGTAGATCTCTCATAATATGTGAGAGGTCGCTGGGTAAGTACCACCGGAATGTCTATTTCTGCCGCCAAGCAGCAAGGACATTGTAGCCAGAATAACTACTCATGTGGTATTTGGGTGTTATAAACATAGTTTTTTCTAACATAATGGTGTGCAATTTTTATACTCCAAACTCCAAAGAGTTTTTATACTCTTTGGTACGTAAGGGTTTTAATTACTATTTTAGCCTAAACTATGGATATACCCCCCAAACGCGGTGATATTTAAAAAATCACAAAATATTGTCGTGTTTCTTTGCGAAATTTGTTGTTGCATTGTATTTGTATTCACTACTACCACCCGGCTTAGCTTTTGTTAGCAGTCTTAATATACCCTGTATGAATATAACCAAAAAAAATATTATACACAAGCGTGTTGATTACGTTTCTTTGTTTATATTATTGTACGGAGATACGAAGCCGCGTCACCGTTATTAACATACTGATCGCCTTCATTGATAACATATCGCAAAAACGAGATTACAATCCGCAATAATCTCGTATACTGTATAGTTCAATAAATAATTATTGCATACAATAAATACTATGTTTGGGGACACACCTGCAAACGACTTTTATATGTTATTGAGTATTTTTACATAGTCAATTGTTATTATTCATTCACTCTTTACGAAAAAGAAATGTGTAGAAATATGCATAGGTTCCAATGTTTTGACCCTACTAGGAACTTACTTATTATTTTTGACTCATAGACATAATATTATGTAGTTGCATTTCGTTTGATGAAAACGATTGTCAAAAACCCTTTAAATGGATAGAATATTCATATTTACCAGATACCAAACACCGAGGTGAAAAAAAAACCTCATTATTACGAAATCGTCTTCAAAGAAACAAAATATTTTTATTTATAAATACTAAAATTATCTCATCAATGAATGCCGGGATTGGGATCAACGATATTTTTTACTATGAATGGGCATTCTCCTTTGTTGAGTAAATCAATTGCCTGTAATGTAGGCGCGTGGCTCGCGCGGCACTGACGCGGTTTACAACTTGCAATGTATGATATAATAATTAATGATAATACACAGGTATTTGTTTCGGGTCTGGGTGTTTGTGAGATCGAAAAGTCTCTCGTAGTTCCTGATACCCACGACACAAGTCTCGATCTTTGTGGGGGGTTAGGACTATGTATGTGACTGTAAGGTGTATTTATTTATTTATTTAATTTCCAGCTTCGCAGTAGGCGGTGAGGGCTCCGTGTACGAGGGTCGTGGCTGGGACACGGTTGGCGCCCACACCATCGGCTACAATACCAACAGCGTTGGCATTGTGCTTATTGGAGACTGGATTGGTCAGTATTCAAACTCTCTTTACTGTCTTTTCTTCCCACAAATTCCAACCACCTGATTTGTCACCCATTCCAAATAAGTGACAACCTAAATGAAATCGTTGGGGGTAAAAACAAGAGAGTATAAAATGTAATTAATTAAGCATTGAGAAAATAATACGTACATATATCATTTTTAAGCGGATATGGTAAAAGCTACATAATGTTTGTGTGAAAAATATTATTGAAAATAGGAGACATTACACCAGATTCTCATTAAAATGTTTCATATCAACAGTGGACCTACCGCCAGCAGTTCAGCTACAGACCACCAAGGACTTGATCGATGCTGGTGTAAGACTAGGCTACATCAGCCCCAACTACATGCTCATCGGGCATCGCCAGGCCAGTGCCACCGAGTGTCCAGGATCGAGGCTCTTCAGAGAAATATCCACCTGGAGCCACTTCACCACGTTGTAAACTGACTAACCAAATCCAACCACCGAACGACCAACCACATTTACATTTGTTTATAAAATTGTTAAAGCATTGTTATTTAAATTGTTTAAAAAAAATACTAGTGGGCAAGAACATCATCGATCACTATAACTTTTTGAATTGATCAGCGTTACTAACTTTCTTGAAATTCAGAATGGTCATCGAAAATAATTTTGGCTCTATTAAACGATTTCATTCAGATGATAGAGTAAAAAATGCTACAAGCAGAGACATAATTTTAAAATGCTCGACTTTGAGCTGAAAAAAGTCCCTATTAAGACTGCATTAATTTAATACATGTATTCAACATCGCCAAACGTACCTAACTATGATATTGTTATCTTAAGTTGTACATATAAGTGTGAATGGATCGTATTTAAATGATTCTTGCTATACTTTACAAAATTATTTAATCCTTTCTTGTATTTCTGAATTTTTGATTGATGTCACAAAGGCAGTGTTAGCAGCGTACTTAGCTTCTATTAGAACATTATTTTTGCGTAATTCTGTGTATTATCTCTTTTATTTCGTATTGTAAATTATAGTGAAAAACACATCTAATGTTACTACACTTTTAGATGTTCAATAATTTAAGTTCACCCCACGAGGCCAGCGTGGTAAACTATGGCTCAAACCCCAGTGCAATATTAACTTTAATAATTTATTTTTATGTTTAATTTGTATAGATGAGACCAAAATGAAACTATACGGTTTCTGCTTTTTGTGTTTTAATTATATAAAATGTGCATTAAAAAATTGTGTTTTATTTAATTTAAGTTTCATAGCTCGTCATTGACTAAAATACCGAAATTTATGTTAATAATGATTATTGTAATTAAATTGGTTTATCATGAAATCTTTATCTTTTTAAATTTATATTTTACATATCTAAATTAAAAACGCGATCCGCCGCGATTTATTTTTAATACCAACCAACCACCGGCAACACATATCGAAATCCTTACACCTGCCTGCACAGAACCGGATAAATTCAGAACGATCCCGAAACTTAAACGATTGCATACGTTTTAGTTGGTTTGCTGGTGTAGAATTTTTAGGAACCCAGCTCGGATGCATTATCCTCAGCGTGCCAGTAACATATAAACACTCATTTTGGCTTTGTCCGGGAACCGAAATGGGAGCTTAACAGCTTTCCTCTAGACACAAAAAACGCTTGCATGGATTATTACAAAGGGGCTTCAATCAAATCCTACAATTAATTTAAATTGTCTGCGATACTCTTACTTATTCAACAAAACGCTACTGCGAAATTGTTACTTCCCCTGGGTTTCCTGTGAGGCAGTGGTGCAATCTATGTCGAAGTGACTCATTACAACTCTGGCTTTAACTGCCTACTCATCTGCCTTCGATCAGGCCGATGTTTAGAATCTAGATTGGTAAAAACCATCGCCTCTGCTTTCTTATACGTCACTTGTATTGACAGATCATAGGTAGTATTAGGGTAATTTTCTAAAGTACTTTCATTTTTTATTGCAGAAACTTAATTGCACTTTCATAATATGTATTATCTAATTTCAAAACTAATGTTTTTTTTACAAATAGGAAGATAACTATCGACAAAGTCATGATACTATCCACTTGAAGGAATAAAATGTAATCAATGATCTTTTATATTTAAGTTTGTAATTAAACCGAATATAATGATAATAGGTATTAGGTACTTACATTATCCTTAATACATCGTACGTTACGCATCACTGTAGTACCTAAATATTGTTTGTGTAAAAAGTACCTATAAATTGTGAAATTTATGTCTTAACAATTTTTTCTTTTATGATAAAAAAATAATTTTATAACAGACGCCTTCATAACTACATATACTATTACTGGTGGTAGGGTAGAGAAGCCATCTGGTTAGGGACCACCGCAGTGTCTATTTCTCCTGTTAAACATCAGTGTAAATGCACTGTTGTGTTTTGGATTGAAGGTCATTGCAGCAAGAGTAACTACTGGCCATATTGAGACTTAACATCTTATGTCTCAAGATGGCGAGCGTAGTGGACTGCCAAGCATTCCTTTGTAATTCAAGTTGTTGTTTGGTTTTGCTACTGTTTATGAGCGGTCGTATCGCTTACCATCTGGCGAACGGCATGCTCATCTCAACATTAATTGCAATAAAAAAAACGTATTATTGGAGAGTGGCGTGAACTGGAAGTGGCCTGGTTAGACCAACAGATACATATTATGATATTAATTAGATAGTTAAAATGAAAATCAGTGTGGAACCGAGAAAGATAGTATCCTTTTGAAACCTGAACATTGAAGCGCGGTGCAGACGCCTAAACATATCAGAACAAACCAAAAGAATATAACTTATATTCTAACTAACGTGCCTATATTTCAATAAACAGCAGAAAGGTATAAAAACGAATACAAAATATATCATAGTAATAGCGACGCCTGAATTCTATGAATGACGGGAGGTCTTCGTCATCTTAAGCTACATGAAATTCTGTATGTAGATTTTTTCCAAAATATATTTTATATCTGCGTCGATGTCCTACGGTTTGAAGGGCAGTAACTAAGTTCTGTAGAGCATTATAGCTCACCAGCATTAAATAGCTTTGACTATAACTTCAACTTTTATGATATCAACGTCTTACATTGGAACAGTCAAATGTATGGCAATAGCGCTGTCAAAATGTATGGTGGAAGCTTAGAGTATACAATATAGACGGAGTTGTCATACATTCGCGTCTTGAAAAACGTAGATATTTTATTGTTCGTAAGCGTAGCGCTCCAATATTAGTGAAAATTAAATTAATTATTTAGCAATAAATTACTAAAAATTCCTTTGATAACCGAAATTATATTATCCTTTTAAAACGAGTTTGAGTGGAATTAAATAGCCCTAAACTATTTATTTTTACTTTTATTTCCAATTAATTCATGGATGTTGGACAACCTGTCAAATATCACCCAATAGAAGGTCAGAAAAAGGTGGCTCGGCACCACCATTTTATCTACATTTTTGAAGTACCAGCGCTCCCTCTATTATAGATAGTCTAAGAAGCAAAGTAAGATAATGCAACTAAACTAGAGTGAGTAGATGTCTAATGTTTTGACAGCCTCCGTGGCGCAGTTGGTTAGACGCCGCCTGTGAAACGAGAGGTTGCGGGTTTGATCCCCGCACCGAGATAAATGTTTGTGCGGCCCACAAATATTTCTTCCGGGTCTGGGTGTTTGTGAGACCGAAAAGTCTCTCGTAGTTCCTGATACCCACGACACAAGACTCGATCTTAATGAGGGGTCAGGACTATGTATGTGACTATTGGGTGTTATTTATTTATTTATTAATGTCTCTAGTATAGGGGAGGATACTCTATGAAACGATACAAACTTCGAATGTTCGGATGTTCGACGTCCAGAGTAAGATATACGTTTTCTACTTCTAAAAACAGTACTATTCTCTATTATACTTATCATTTTCTCTGAATTTAGTCTATAGTTACGACGTACTATACAGGATTCTAACATTTGTGGATTATCTAGGCACATTAGTGAAGTTTCACGTACGGCTTCAGAATTGTCCGAATTATCGAAATCCGAGTTTAAAATATTTTTTTATTGTAATAAATGAGGAGACGAGCATGCCATTCGCTTGATTGTAAACAATACGATGGCTCATGGACAGTAGCAAAACCAAACAACACCATAACTTACAAAGCAATGCCTGTAATTCCACTATACTGGCCATCCTAAAACATAAGCTAAGTCTCAATATGTCCAGATACTTTGGGTACAATGTCCTTCAAACCGAAACACAATAGTCCATTTACATTGCTGCTTGATGGGAGAAATAGTCATTGCGGTGGTACCTACCCAGGCGCCGTCTCACATATGAGAGATCTACCAACCGTACAATGTAGCAATAGCAACATAACAGCAACATACTCATGCAGCTTAATAAGGTTTGAGGGGCATTACTGTTTATTGGTAGGTGGCTGACTACGAAGCTTTCTTCTTTCAACACTTCCCCAGTTAATAAAAAAAATAATATTTTCCCACTACTATTCGAAATTAGTTACAACATTCCCTCAACATTTGGAAACCCCTGAATCCCGTGTCTATACACAATCCGATATCAAAATACATAATAGAAAGACAAACATTACCATATTGATCGAAATGTCCATAATCATTAACATAATGAGTCATAAGATTTATTTACTAATATTAAAAAGTCGTCAAGTTAACGTGTTACATATTGACCACCCCTAGATATCGCTGACTTGCAAATATGCTATTTGCCAATATCCAAGTTAGCAACGGAAGGATCGCCGACGCAGCGGAACGCGTATCGACCACGAGCCGCCGACTCAGCGCCTCGTGCCCCGCACCGACGTCATCGGAAGCGGACACCAAAGCCTTCGCCCCTCAGGCCACCGTCACTTCTAGGTCTCGCATCGACCAGTAGACATCTAGATTAATTAGTTATAATTTTGTAATTTTTATACTTTAATAAATTAATTATATTTTAAATTTGCATTTTTTTGCAACCTCGGGTCGCGCTCGACATAATTGGCGCAGTCGGTAGGATACCCGAAATATCACGTATATCGCAAACCGCCGCGCGCGTGCGATCGGGTATCGAAGAATCTTCGCGAGCAGCTTCCTGAGGTGATCAAGAAATCGATCTCGCAGAAACCAAGATGCAAATGTAAGTACTTTAGTTTCTATCTAGAGTTGCTTCCTTTTAATCCTAAGTCATTTCCAAAAATCCAAAATTTTCCATCCAAGGCAAAATCGGATTTCTAGGTTAGGTAATAGTAGTCGTAGTATTTTACAAGACGCAAGTAGGAATTTAGATTCGGACACGATGGTAGATCAAATTTATAAAGCGCTCCGCTTGCTTCCCGAATTTGATGGCAACCCTAACGTGCTCACAAGATTTATTCGTCTATGTGATCAGTTAGTGGAGGAATATGCAAGTGAGGAGGCTGGTAAGAAGTTAAGTAATTTAGCATAATTAAATGGCATTTTAAATAAAGTAACAGGGCCCGCCGCGCGCCTTATTAATTCAAACGGTGTACCAGAGACCTGGGATGGCATTCGATCTGCCTTAGTTAATAATTTTGCTGATCAACGAGATGAAACATCTCTGTATAATGATCTTGCGTTACTGAACCAAGGCCCGGCAAGTCCCCAAGAATTTTACGAACAGTGTCAGAACCTATTTAGTACCATTATGACCTATGTCAGTCTGCATGAAACGGTCCCGAGTACCATTGAGTCAAAACGCAATTTGTATAAGAAGCTAACGCTTCAGTCATACTTACGGGGTCTGCGCGACCCATTGGGATCTCGAATCCGTTGCATGCGCCCTGATACGATTGAAAAAGCTTTAGAGTTTGTGCACGAAGAGGTTAATACTTTATATATGCAGCAACGCAACGAGCATATGCCTGACAAAAGGCATCAGCCCCAGGTTAGTCAACCTCAATTTCAATACGGTGTTAGATCATCCCCTATTGTCATTCCACCCCCGCGACCGTTAGTGACGCAACCACCTAGACCTTTTAATATGCCCAGTCAATTTCGTCAATTTCCCGCGCAGCCGCATAAACCGGTTCCACTATGGAAACCGAATGTTCCTCAACCGAGAGGACCTACACGGACGCAACAAATGTTTGGTGCACCACCCCCAAACTATAGGCCCGCGAGTAACGTCTTTAAATTACCGCCGCGAAACGTAGCGCCCGCCGGTCCTACACCTATGAGTGGTGTGAGTCATTTTGTGACGAAACCATTCCCGCGTCAGCCTCATGACTGGAGTAGATCAGGTAACCCTCCACCTTCGAATTATTTTAAGACTAGGGAGATGAACTTTACGGAATTTTACGAACCGACAAACTATGACGACTATGAATATTACAGTGACTATCAAACGGACTATATTGAATACCCTGACTATGCTTGTGAATTTACATACGACCAACAACCGCACTATTCTGATAGTTGTAGTATTGAAGAAATACCGGTAGACACCCCTAAGGTTGAGAATGAGGATTTTCAGAAAACCTCCAAATCAGACAAGTCAAAATAGAAATTAATTTACAGACACAACGACAATTACCGTATATAGAGATAATGGATCCCCCGATCAGATTACTCATAGATACCGGCGCAAACCAGTCATTTATAAGCCCGGAATGTGTGCAACGTTTTTATTCACACATACCATGCAATTATGAACCTTTTGAAGTTACAAACATTCACGCTACAACGCGAAATGAATATTCTATTACTGTACCGTGTTTCCAGGAAATAAATGAGCCAGACGATATTACTTTATTCATTTATAAATTTCACAACTATTTTGATGGCTTAATTGGACTAGATTTACTTGAAAAATGGGAATCCAATATTGACTTAAAGAATAAAATCTTAATTACTAAAAATTCCACTAATCCACTTTTAATGTATGATTCGCGTAACTGTAACTTGTACGAAGATATTATACCGGCCAACTCATGTAAGTTAGTTAAAGTTCCGATAAATTTTCATGATGGTGAGGCATTTATTCCGGAACAATTTATATCCAACTGTGTCATCGGAGACTGTGTTACTACGATTAAGCATAATCGTGGAATCATAGAAATTAAAAATCCAACCCGCCATGACTTAGTATTTTCAATGGATCGTCCTGTCGAAGCGCAACTATTTAATGTTCAGTGCACGCGTACCGAACAAGCATCGGATCGCGTTAGTCAGGTGTTGTCGCGATTGCGCACGGATCATTTAAATCCGGAGGAACGCGCAAACTTAGAAGCGCTTTGTTCTCGATATGCCGATGTATTCTATATAGAGGGCGAACCCTTAACTTTTACCAACCAAGTTAAGCATAAAATTAGAACAACTGACGAGGTTCCAGTTTACACTAAGAGCTATTGGTATTCGCATATTCTTAGGCAAGAGGTACACGATCAAATTCACAAAATGCTTGACCAGGGAATTATTCGACCATCTCATTCCGCGTGGAATTCACCTATTTGGGTCGTTCCTAAAAAGTTAGATGCATCCGGGGAAACGAAATGGCGAATTGTAGTTGACTTTAGGAAGTTGAATGACAAAACCATTGACGATAAATATCCTATTCCTAATATATCTGACGTATTTGACAAATTAGGTAATTGCCATTACTTTACTACATTAGATTTAGCAAGTGGGTTCCATCAAGTTGAGATGAGCCCAGAAGATATCTCAAAGACGGCATTCAATGTAGAGCACGGTCACTACGAGTTCTTACGTATGCCAATGGGCCTTAAGAACGCTCCATCTACGTTTCAACGCGTAATGGACAACGTCCTTAGAGACCTGCAAAACGTTGTGTGTCTCGTGTATCTAGATGACATAATAGTCTTTAGCGTTTCATTACAAGAGCATATGGTCAATTTAGAAAAAGTTTTTAAAAGATTGAGAGACTCTAATTTTAAAGTACAAATGAATAAATCCGAATTCTTAAAACTAGAAACAGCTTATTTAGGGCACATTATAAGTAAAGATGGTATTAAGCCAAACCCAGATAAAATTAAAGCCATAGAACAATTTCCAATGCCTAAAACCCCCACTGAGATTAAACGATTTCTCGGACTGTTGGGTTATTATCGTAAATTTATACCCGACTTTGCTCGTGTAACGAAACCCATGACCCAATGTCTCAAAAAAGGATCTAAAATAGTACCCGGTAATAGCGATTACGTCAAATGTTTCGAGAAATGTAAGACTCTACTAACTAATGACCCAATATTACAGTACCCTGACTTTGAAAAGGAATTTATTTTGACTACTGACGCCTCTAACTACGCCATCGGAGCGGTTCTCTCTCAAGGACCAATAGGTAGTGACAGACCCATAGCATATGCGTCGAGAACCCTCAACACTAGTGAAATAAATTATAGCACTATCGAGAAGGAACTCTTAGCGATAGTGTGGGGTACTAAATATTTCCGCCCATATTTGTTTGGAAGAAAATTCAAAGTTCTTACTGATCATAAGCCCCTTCAGTGGGTTATGAACATAAAAGAACCTAATTCACGATTAACGCGATGGAGACTGAAATTGAGCGAGTATAATTTTACACCAATTTATAAACAGGGTAAATTTAATACCAATGCTGACGCCCTGTCTCGCATCGAAATCAATAATGAAGATGTGAGTTCTATCGCTGTTAACGTTCCTGAGTCAGTAAGGCAACCTTCAGTTGCTGGGTCTTCAACCCTTACTGCCCATACAAGTACAGAAAACCCCATATTAGATATCCCGATAACTGATGACCCCTTAAATAAATTTAATAGACAAATATGCTTTGTGGTAGTAGGTGACATAAAAAAACGACCGACTGTAACTAAACCATTTGACACACACACTAAAACGACTATACAAGTTTCCGAATTTAACTTAGAAGATGACATTATTAACGCAGTAAAAGAGTATATAAATCCTAAAGTAAAGACAGGTCTTTTAATTAATCCACCCTTGGCCATGTATAAAATCATCCCTATAATACAAAATAAATTTAAAAGTTCAGCCATGAACTTGGTCTTAACTAAGAATGAAGTAGAGAATGTTAAGGAATATTTACGGCAGCAAGAAATCATAAAGAAATATCACGAGGGTAAAACTAACCACCGTGGTATTAATGAATGCTTTTTATCATTATCTCACCGTTATTATTGGCCCAAGATGAAAGAATCAATCGCAAAATACATCAATGAATGTAGTATTTGCGGTCAGGCTAAATACGATCGACATCCTATAAAACAAAAATTTTCTATAGTACCACCACCAAGTAAACCTTTTGAAATTCTTCATCTTGATCTATTTACAACTGAAACTGAAAAATTCCTTACCTTAGTTGATGCCTTCTCGAAATACGCCCAAGCGTATCATCTTAGAGATGGAACAGCTTTAAGTGTCATTCAAGCTCTTCTTGTGTTTTGTACTCATCATGGCATGCCCTTGACTATTGTGACTGACCAAGGACCCGAATTCACAAACGCACTATTCTCAGAATTCACACGATTACACAATATACAACACCATAAGATCCTTGCACATACACCTAACGATAATGGAATTGTAGAGCGTTTTCATTCCACCATACTCGAACACCTAAGGATCCTGAAACTGGAAAAGAAAAACCAGCCTGCGATCAATTTAATGCCTTATGCAGTTATGGCATATAACAGCTCTATTCATAGCTTTACAAAATGCCGACCAATAGATCTCATCACAGGACACTTTGACCCCCGTGATCCTATACATATAAATATAACGGAACATTTGCTTCAACAATACTTACAAGATCATAAGGAGCGAATGATTCAAGTCTATAATTTAATTAATGAAACTTCTTTACACAATAGAACCGAACTGACTGAAAACCGAAATAAAGACCGCGAACCTGAAAAAACATATACACCCGACCAGCAAGTTTTTGTGCGGAACCCTTTGGCTTCTCGGCAGAAACTCGCCGCTCGTTACACACAAGATACAGTTTTAGCCGATTTACCAATTCATATCTACACGAAAAAGAAACGTGGTCCCGTAGCTAAGTCACGCCTTAAGCGTAGCCCCGTATTGTTACAGGATGACTCTACTGCTACTACTGCTGCTACAACTGACCAAAGGACAAGACGTAACGATTGACTCCCTACAAGACGGACCCGGACTACTGCCTTTTAATTTAGGACCCGCGAAACTTATATCCCATTATCATTCATTTCTCAATTACATTAACCTCAGTGATATTGACTCCCAAGTTGCTACGGTAAAATCACAGCTATCCGATCTTAAGCCTCAATTAAATAATAAAACACTTTCATTATATGATCCCCACATAACATACCTTAGTGATAAATTAAAAAGAATTTCTGATCAATTGGGCACATTTGAGTTGAACCGTAAAAAGAGAGGCCTGATTGACGGACTTGGTTCGGTAATTAAAAGCATATCCGGTAATTTGGATTACACAGATGCTATAAAATATGACAATGCTATCAAAGTTCTCAGAAAAAACGAACATAAATTAGAAACTGAAATTACAAGCCATATAAGTTTAAATAAAGAATGGGTATTACAAAACTCACAGGTATTAGAAAATATATCTATAAATCAGGAAAAGATAAGTGAAACTTTAAATCGTATTATGGATAGTGATAGCGCTAGGGAAACTGAATTAATTAAATACGCCCATCTGGCGCAACATCTTATCATTTTGAGTGACAATATCGATAGATTGTCGGAAGAACTGTATAAGTTAGAAATAACTTTAGCTTTTATTAGAATTTCGGGCACTCCTCATTCCATATTAACCGTAAAGGACATGATGGAGATTATAGGAAAATTAAAGATTCTCTATAATAGCAAAGAGATTCTTAATATAGAAATCAGGCATTTTTATGATATAATTAAATTAGGTTATTTTTACAGTAGTAACAAGATAGTTATAGTTTATAAGATACCGATTGTCTATATCCCAACTTATGAATTTTATAAATTATCCACGGTTCCTAATAAGCACCACCAAATCCTATTACCGTCCTTACCTTACATAGCAATCTCTGGAGAAGAATCTTGGTACATGGAGGCTGAATGCCCGAAGGTGATGGACTACTATCTCTGCGAACGAAAATCCACATACAACACTCAAGATAACCCGAACTGCGTGCACCAGCTGATCGCGTCCCAGGAACTTGACGCATCCTGCCAGCCGACTTCAGTTGTCCTCGTGAGAGAAGCTATGGAACAACTCGACGAGAAACATTATACTATAAGTCTTCCTAATAAAACCAAGATCAAGACTTCCTGCGGCCAAGAACAATACAGAATCCTTCAAGGGAGCTATTTGGTTATCATCCCTCTGAACTGCTATCTGAAAACTCCTGAATTCACAATTTCCAATACCAACGACCGCGTCAAAGGACACCCGTTGAAGATAATTGAATTACCTGCATACAAGGATCAGAAAACCAAAGAAAATACACCTATTATATTGAATTCGGCGGATCTCAAAAACCTACATACGCTTAATGAGAAGATATCTCTGCAGCAACCCGCAAAGCTAAATGAAATTGATACGTCGAGCCTCTATCATACAACTATCCCGGTTTACATCATCTTATTAAGTACAGTAGCACTGGTTATACCTCTCACATACTGGTATTTCCGGACCAAACGAACAATTGAAGATCAAGCTAAAGAAAATACTCCACAAGAAACATACTCCGAGATACAAGAACCGAGATGTCATCCCTCAGAGATAAATCTCAATTCCAGCATCGTTTCAGCGACTCTATCAAAAATCGTTTCGAAATAGTCGCTGAAGTACGGGGGGAGGTGTTACATATTGACCACCCCTAGATATCGCTGACTTGCAAATATGCTATTTGCCAATATCCAAGTTAGCAACGGAAGGATCGCCGACGCAGCGGAACGCGTATCGACCACGAGCCGCCGACTCAGCGCCTCGTGCCCCGCACCGACGTCATCGGAAGCGGACACCAAAGCCTTCGCCCCTCAGGCCACCGTCACTTCTAGGTCTCGCATCGACCAGTAGACATCTAGATTAATTAGTTATAATTTTGTAATTTTTATACTTTAATAAATTAATTATATTTTAAATTTGCATTTTTTTGCAACCTCGGGTCGCGCTCGACATAATTAACGTGGTTCTTCCCCAAGGCTGTTTGTTTCTGTGTTTTGAAGGATCGATTAGTCGCGGAACTTATATTAGATAATTCTATGAACCCAAGTGTCGGTAAACATTATGAGTGGTGTCAATTATATTTGTTTTGGTTAAATTGCGGGGTTTATGATAGGTATTAGGTACTTATATTATCCGCAATACATCGTACGTTACACATCACTGTAGTACCTAAAGATTGTTTGTGTAAAAAGTACCTATAAAATGTGAATTTTATGTCTTAATCAAGTATATTTTTTATTGCAATGATTGGCGAGTCGAACATGTCATTCGCCTGATGGCAAGTGATACGAACGCTCATGGAATGAAACAAAACCAAACAGCACCATGAATTACAAAGCAAAGCTTGGCATTTCATTGCGGTCGCCATCCTGACACATAAGATGTTAAGGCTCAATACGTCCAGTACTTACTCTGGCAACAATATCCTTAAAACCGAAATAAAACACTGCTTATACACTGTTGTTAATTTGTCAGGAGAAATAGATATTGCGGTGGTACCTACCCAGGCGGTCTCTCACATATGAGAAACCTACCACCAGTAGTTTTTTAAACAATCTCCGCCCAGTCGTCCCTTTATTTAGGTTTGACGCTATTAATTATTATAGAAGGTAAGCTTTTGTGAAAACAAAATGTTCAATTCCGACTATCAATTTAGTATATCGACCAATCGGACCACGAAAAACCATTTTCTCATATTTGCTAAATTATGTCACTGCTGCTTCCCTCCTATAGGGCATAGCGTGATGATATAAAGCCTTTAGCATTCCTCAATAACTTATCTATCTAACGCGAAGATATTTTTCAGTTCGAACCATTAGTGCCTGAGATTAGAGGTAACAAACAAACAAACTTTTCAGCTTTATACTCGTATATATTAGTATACATAGTCTTGAGATAGATCCGCGGACCACTTAAGATGTTTCCAGGGATCACCAGTCGTCAGCGAACCACCGGTTAAGAACCAATTACTTACAAAAATACTCATATTTGATGTTAATTTTAAAAGAATATATTATTGCAGGAAATAAAGGTTTCGTGTATTGGTATCACTAAGTCCCCTGGTAGTAAACTAAAGCCATTTTCCGCATTATTATTATTATTCATTGCCCGTAATAAAATACGGGAATATTTATTTATCAATAACAAGCAATACGTTCGTCATTCAGTAATTCTTTAGTATCAGTTCATTAATACTGCGCGATTAGCTTCTCACCTTATGATGTCCTCGGCATAAATACGTTCATTAAATGAGTTCGTTTTGACGTATGCTATACCACCGAAGAAAGGAGAAGGGGCATCCCAGTCTATTGGTCAACACCATTAGCGATTTTCTATTCCATTCCAATACCTTTGGAAAGGAATACCAATTCGCTGTATGAAAATGTAAAAGCTATATTAGCTACTAGCGGCCCGGCCCAGCTTCGCCCGGGTACAAATAGATTTCTGTACAACAATATGTACATATTATACATATAAACCTTCCTCTTGAATCATTCTATCTATTAAAAAAACCGCATCAAAATCCGTTGCGTAGTTTTAAAGATTTAAGCATACAAAGGGACATAGGGACAGAGAAAGCGACTTTGTTTTATACTATGTAGTGATATACCATCACATGTATAAACCTATTAAGCAATATACAGCGAATTGGGATTCCTTGTGAAAGGTGAAAATGACCTTTCCAATGACATATCTCTTACTGTTATTCCTTCGTAGGCTGGAGTCCATACATGTTACGTTTTCTCCTTTAATATTAATTGTTGAAAGAAAGCGTGCGGAATGAAAATTAATGAGAAAATGTACTGGATGACCGATTAACATAAATTGAATTAGTGAATATTTGACTAATATTTTATCTAAAGACTACCTAATCAAAAAACTTGAAAGTAATCGCTTTCCGGCGGGCGCTATAGATTGGCAATACTTACTATGCAGTACTTGTGCCTGCAGAGAAAGATGATAAAATTGGAATGATTTAAAAAAGCACGTGGTGGTCTGTTGGTAAAAGGACCAGACGCGGCTGCGGAAATGTTCACTGTGGTCCTGTGTTCGAATCCCAGGGCACACCACTTACTTTTCGGAGTGATGTGTGTAATGATAGTCAATCACCAAACACTATAACGGTGAAGGAAAACATCGTGAGGAAACCTGCATACCATAGTGATTTGTAATAATTTCTAGGGTATGTAAAGTCCAGTGGTGGATCATATGGCCTAACTAGTCTCAATCGTACTCTCGATTGTAGATGAGTTCCGTGTCCTGCAGAGAGACGCATAATATGGGATGATAAAGAAGAAGACAATATGTTTAATGTTGTAGATGCTAGTTTTTTCGGAAAAGCTAGAATCTATCAGTATTATTTACATTGTTATTTTCTTTTTCCAAAATTTAGGTCTTGTTAAATTATAATAACGATGGTCATAAATAATCTTATATTGAATTTCTAAGCAACATTGTATTAAAACAATTTTACATACGACTAATAGCCATAACAAACATACTATCGTAGTGTGCATTAATACTATTATCCTACTACTAATATAATAAAGGCGAAATTTTGTGTATGTTACTTCTTCACGCTTAAACCGGTGAACCAATTTTGATAAAATTTGGTATAGAGGTAGCTGATATTAACACATAGGCAGTGGCGTACCGTGCCTTAGCGGGGCCCCGTATAATAATTTTGTTTGGGAGCCTTATAAAGGGTAATAAATTCTCACAAAAGTAATTTTTTTTACATAAAATTAAAATAAGCATTTATTCATCAAAATTAAAATTATTTTTATATAATTAATTTTACAAAAAAATCAAAATTAATAATAAGCTCTTCTTGCCTTTATTTCGAAAACTGATTTAATAAATTATTTATAGCTGATTATGACTTTAGTTTTTCCAAAGATTCTGCCTCTATGGGCAATCGTGACAGGTATAACAGGCGTTAGTGTCCCATCGAAGTTCTCTTAAAAAAATGGGATCTTTTTATTAATTTGTTGCTTACGCATGTCGGGGCCCCCGTGGCCCCGGGGCCCCGTATAATTGATACGGTGGTAGCTACGCCCCTGCACATAGGCCACTTTTTGTCCCGAAAAAAAAACGTAGTATTCTCATGGGATGAAAAACAGTTGAAATATATTTCCTACTCTTTCAAATTCAAAGGGATCGGACGACATAGATTATAGGACGGATGAAATGGGACAGGATTGCACGCTTTGAATCCTCGTACAGAATAGGACGGTACAAGGGAAAGAGACGGGACTGTAAAACAGAATAAAAGATGTTTGTTATGTTGAGTTAAATGTAAAACAGATATTACGTGAAAATAATAAGTTTCTGATGTGGATGGGACTAAAAATTTTATGCACCTGGGCGAAGCCGGGCCGGGCCGCTAGTTTGTATACGTATATAAAACGGTTATATACTTCGGATTTGAACTATGTGTGCGACTGTTGTATTTATCAATAAGTTACAGATTAATTGTAATTAATATTGTAATTAATAATTTAATTGACATATTTATAATTGTATTACATCGTATAAACAGCAGTGCAAATGCAATGTTTTGTTCCGGTTTAAAGGAAATTGTAGTTAGAATAACTACTGCACATGTTGAGACTAATAACATCGTACGACTCAGGATGGCGAGTGCAGTCGAATGCCAAGCATTGTTTTATATTTTATAGTGTTATTTGGTAGTGTAATTGTCCATGAGCGCCGAGCGATTTTACCATCAGGCGAATGGCATGCTAGTCTCGCCATTCATAGCAATTTTAATGTATATAATACGTTCAAGTTTCCACCGCAAATTATCATTGACAAAAAATTAATAAAATTAATTATTGACAGTAAACCAAAACTAAATATATTTATATTATTTTAAAATTAAACTGTAAAGCTGAGATTAATTTGAACTCCCATAAAATTTGAAGGATTGGTAAAATTATGTTATGTATCGTGCTTAGAAGAACATAAGAATATAATAAAGTATGCGGTGAATACTTTACATTCTTGAAAATCGTACCATGAATGAATTGCACAAATTACCATCTGTTGACGCTCTGTGGTTGACGCACATTTTCAGAATCTCATAGCGTGAGTTTTACAAAGAAGTATTTACTTTAGTCGCATTATAGCAAGTATTTTCAATTAGGTAACAGATGGTCCATTTTTACGTGAAATAAAATCTTTAAAGTTTAAACATACACTTTTGCCCGCTATTAAATCCTAAATTAGAATGTCATACCACCTGTATGACAAAAAAGGCATTCATCAGATTTCTTATCACACAAAAAGCCTGTAATACCCGTAAAAACGCGCAATCGTCAGTTAAAAATCATTCTTAGGATATACACCACAAAGTGCACAATAGCTGAATCCCGTATTTTTTTAGCAGAAGGCCGCGCGAGGTTCTAGCATCCTATACTTGAGAGCGTTATCAAACCGGGAAAGTACCGCGGGGGAAATGCTTCTTATAATATAAGTCGATGCACAATGTTCTGCAGTGATTGGGTGGAGTACATAAGGGTGCGATCAAACAGTGTGGCCACAGTCTCTCGCGAGTCAGACATAATGGTCGGAAAAATCCTCTTATGTTTTGTCGTATTCGTTTTAAGTGCACCTGCGTGGGGCCGGCCTAATTTTACTAGTGATGGTGAGTAATAAAATAAAAAAAGAATAATTGATCTTTCGGTTTAAATTAAAATTATATTTCTCATTTATTTAATTCGTTGTCGTAATGAAAATCATGTTATTATTACACGCACGTTAATACAGAATGATGAAGCGCGAATTAATTATATTTTAATAATTTATGATTAAATATTTTTGATTATATATAAAAATATGATAACGAATTTAGAGCTTAATACCATAAATATAAATTTCAAATCAAATCACAAACAATTATGATCGAAGAAATGCATCAAGAAGCTATCGAGATTAGCCATCGCGGCTTTGACATTGGCGTGACCAGTGTTTTGATTTAATAACGGCAATAGTATAATTATTAAGATAATTGTGTTCTGAACTGTTTTGTTCAAAAACGTTACACACATCTTTTTTATCGAACGTTCACACGGCGAATGAGAGGATAAAACTTATTTGATTGATATATGCTCAGTTAAATGAACCTACAAACATATAGGTAAATAATTTTAATGTTCATGTATTCTATCCAGTTTATCTATTTCGGTCGTGTGGTTGCATATAAGACATATAAGGCTTAGTTACATTCGGTACTACTAATATTATACTGCACTGTATCAGCCCATATACGACCTGTTGCAGGGCACGACCCGCCTTTACAATCAAGGGTACGATTGTGATTTGTGAGGACATAGGCCAATTAGTCCATCACGCTGCTCTAGTGCGGGTTGCCTAGTGTCCTTAAGATACTTGCCAAGCTTCACTTCTCCATATCAATTGGTTTCGTGCTACTGTCTTTTCTGGCTGATAAGAATTGTAGTGGTGGATGCATGGACGGGAACATGTCTCAAAAATTCTTTTAAACCTCACCGCGTATTTATTTATTTAAATTTTTGTTAAATAAATTAGGGTTGAGATATGGAATTTCCGACTAGCCACCTTTATAGGAACAAATGCGTAAGCATATATCCTTTAGAGGTGGAGCAGGTGCAAAATTTTGTGTGTGGTGACAAATTGTACAAGATGCATATACGAGTAGATACAGCAAGCTCAAATTCTCTCAAGGTATTTAAAAATACATTGAAACTTATACCCATGTCCTGCGAAGCTTTTGGCTTCTCACAATCGCCCTTATCTAGTACAGTTTATGCTTATGTTTGTATGAATGTATATTGTAGGCGTAAAATCCACCACTTGCTGAAACATTAATAAACTTTTTGGTTTTTATGAGACCAAACTCTTTTTTCTTTGGAGTCTACTTTTGCCTAGAAGTCTCTATATTTATCTACAATATTTTTTACCAGCAAAACATCCATTCCCGTTCTGCTCTCGGGAATGCTGGGGCGCGGTCCCGTCGACAGACAAGCGGCCCATCCACACACCGGTGCCGTACGTGGTGATCCACCACACAGCCATCCCAGCGGCTTGCAACACCACGGAGCAGTGCAAGCGCGACATGAGGAGCATGCAGAACCACCATAACAGCATGGGATGGGGGGACATCGGATACCAGTAAGTATACTAGGAAATTTGGTTTTTGCCGGTAGATTTTTTATAGGATCTGGTTGCGAGCATTATATGCAAGGGTAGCAATCTAAGCAAGACCCACGCAATTCTGTCGCGTTTAAAGAAATTCTTGGTTATTATAGCAGGATACTAAAATACAATACTGACATGAACCCGCCATAATGACCCATGTTGTGTTTCGGGTTCGGCTTGTGTTTATCTGGTCTCATTAAGGACGACATAGTTGTGGCCCTTTTTAATACGCTTTTATTAGCTTCAGACGTATGTATGTTAGTGTGTAACGGAATCTTTGAACAAGATTTTGACTCCCTTCAAAACGTCGGATTAAATCGAAATTTGCCATACTTATTAAGGACCAATGACAAATCAATATTTTAACATTAACATTTTGACCCGTTATCCTTACTAGGATAATCAGGAAAAAAATACACTTTTATAGAAAATCCAACTAAAAATACGCTTTTATAGAAAATTCGACTAAAAAATACGCTTTTATAGAAAATCCAACTAAAAATACGCTTTTATAGAAAATTCGACTAAAAAATACGCTTTTATAGAAAATTCGACTAAAAATGAAATATAAATAATACTTTAAACGACATAGTTGTGGCTCTTTTTACCATCTAGTATATTAGAGTTCTATCACATTAGATAATATCTACGCACTGGAGGAACTTCGGCGTGTTCTTTGTGAGGTCCCGGAGTTTCTCCAAAGTGCCGATGGAGCAAGATAGGGTTTTTAGTCGGTAAAAATCTGGCATTCCCTCCTAGTGCAGGAATCCAAGAGGATTTTCCAAAAGGCGCATAGTAAGCGTAGTGCAGCACAGAAGGAATATCAACTGACGTGACATGTTAATCTCGGACGATACACTTTGCCAGAAAATATGTAATGTTATATTAATCAAGCATAAGGTAGAAATCCTAGTAAAATAAATGTTGAATGATGTCTTATATATTCGTAAATTAATTCATTTTATAAATATTTACAATAATCGGCTTAAGCCACATTTCGTTGATCTTGTAATGGTTGAGAGCATCATTTGTCACTATGGAATGCACGCCAAATAATTGCGTGCTTTAAAATTGCACAAACTATTATGTATATTTTTGTAAATAAGTCCTATTTAAAGTCTACTAACTGTCGTCAAATAGCGTCATTGCATCTTTTCTTGTCTTGTCCATTGAAGTCAAGAGCCTGCAATAGATTAACGCGTAGACTTACACGTGTTAGGGAAAATCTTAGTAAATAATATAATTATTATACTTAACATTGAAGTTGAAGAGAGAATAGTATCCATCAGTTCTCGTAATGATTACATGTTCATATTCCCTAATTAATGCAGCAATTGAATAGACAATCGTACCAGAAATGACCAACAGGAGTGTTGTAACAGGAATACATTTGGCGAATTAAATTAAACTATGTATTTCTGTGAAAACTTGTTGAATCTTGACAGACTGTTAGTAATCTTTGAGCTAAAAACAACTATAGGCAATATTCCATAGAGCTAAGTTTATTTGGTTTACAGAAAAACATAACTTTTAACAATATATTATTCGCACCCCTGACGCTGCTCCAACTTTCGTCTATTATATCTATCATAATATGGGTGCCAGTTAGAAATTGCCTTGTGCCATAAGACCGCCAAGTGTACTTTTTTCTTCTGTAAATTGTCTACATATATCTGGTCTACAATAAAGCT
This sequence comes from Hyles lineata, assembly GCA_030180105.1. NCBI lineage: Eukaryota > Metazoa > Arthropoda > Insecta > Lepidoptera > Sphingidae > Hyles > Hyles lineata. Next base: position 1,291,148 of record JARJEE010000026.1, read on the forward strand.
TTAAAATAATATAAATAAATAAATAACAAGGAGAAGTTATACTACATTTGATCTACGGTACATTAAAATAATATGATCACATGCAGTTTCTCGTGCCAACTTGTAATGCATGCCGTTGTAAATACAATTCTTACTATTATGTAAAGTGCTAATAACAGACACTTTACTTCTATGAAATGTGAATGGCAAATAAGTGTGAAATGGCTAGAACATACATAACTTACACTAGACATCAGACCTAACATCTTGTCAAGCTCTGCTTTGTAATTCATGGTGTTATTTGGTTTTGCTACTGTCCATGAGCGGTAGTATCGCTTACCATCAGGCAAATGGCATGCTTCTCTCGCCATTCAGGGCAATCTTTAAACGGAAATTAAACTTCAATTACTACAGAAATAACAAAATGTGTGGCTGATTTGCTTCATTACTGATTTATTTAGTGATAGATTGTAGCGCTCTAATATGACTAACACGGGTAATAGATTGATATAGGTAATAGGACCCACTTGAAACTAATTGTAGCTCACGTCTAAAAAACCCCGGTAGTGGTGTTCATTTCGTTATCAAAATCGATAAAACCGAAGAGCACATTTATACGGTCATAAAAATAATGCAATAAATTATTAATGATTTATTACTTTTAAAATAAACCCGCTTAAAGAGATCTCGCGATAACAAGATTGACACATCACACAGGTGTACAAAATGCCCCTTTAACAGATTACAGCCGCGCGATCGGTTTTTTTTGTAATTTATGAATAAAATGCTAATAAAATTTGATTAACGTTTTGTTTGTGCTAGCTTAAGGACAATAAACCGGCATCTTTTCTCCCTATAAATGGCGAGATGAGTATGCCATTCGCCTGATGTTAAGTGATTCGACCGCTCATGGACAGTAGCAAAACCTAACAGCAATATGAATAACAAAACAATTCTTGACATTCCACTGCGCTCGTCATCCAACATAGGATGTTACTTCTCGATATATTCAGTAGTTACTCTGGCTACGATTTCCGTCAAACCGGAACACAACAGTGCATTTTCATTGCTGTTTTGCTTTTTGTTTCAGCCCAATTATTTTAAATGGTATTATATTTTCATGAATAATATAACATTGCTGAAAATAGGCAAACTTTTAGAGCAAGCCAGCAACCTCTTGCCTCCTTTATTAGGTCGCCCGCCTTGTGGGTGGATTTTCAATGCGTTTGCCTGTACGTGGCCTCCTTTCAACAACCTCTAGGCCCCATCGGCCATCGGTACTACCATATTTGTAACTGCGAAATACCTCATTAATAAGTTGGTAATAGTGTCATCGGGGATTTTCCTCGTATTTAGCATAATGATAAAGAAAGTACATCTTTGACATTCCACTGTAGGTATTAGAGTAAAATTACGATAAAAATGTACATACATAAACTCACGCCTTTTACCCAGAAGAGGTAGGCTGTACCCACATTTTGCCTGGTATATTCCGTCCCACGATGTGATAGGGGACGAGCCTATCGCATATCGGGCATAGATTCCTGACTCTAGTTTGATAATGGATAGAAAAATCTAATATTACTTTGCCCGACCCGAGATTTGAGCCCGAGACGGCTTTGTAACCGTACCTTAGTACACCTACGTCACTGAGGCAGTCGAGAAGCAAATTGTGTTCAATAAACATGTATTATGTATGTATAAATATAATATCCATGTATAATACAATTTGCGTATTACTGTTATCACGTAGTAAACAGAATCGCAGAGCACTACTGAATGGCATGAGTCACTGATAACCCGGCTATCAAATACATTCGTATACATATCAATTCTGAGATGAATACGCATATCAATGCTTATTGTGTTGAGGAAAACGTCAGGGGAGTTGTAAAATACATGATGACGTATTATTGCGTAACTATTTAAAAATTTTGTTACAGTAAAGAATGTGATTAAATTATTAATCAAGTTTCTTGGTAACGATAGGACGACCGGTATTCGTGCAGTTAAATACACAATGTTAAATCTTTGTAGCAAGTATAATCAATGTCATATAGGTAGTTAATATTTATTTAATTACAATAAATACGACTGATTAAATTAATGATGGAGTTTCTTGGTATAGATAGAGCCACCGGCCTTTAATATATTCGTGCAGACCAATATACAATTTTAAATCTTTGCAGTATAATCGATTTCATACAGTTTTCACTGTTTAGAAAAAACTCTCTTTAAGTATAGATTTGGTAAATAGGTACTACGAGTATTGCATTTTGTTCATGTTTCATAATAATAACTTATGACGTCATAAATCTTAGTATCACTTGTTACGTTTCTGATATTAAAACTACTGTATCATAAACGATTGGGTTGTCCATTCATACACCACGCCGACGGGAGCAACCGCAAATGAGGGAAAACGCAAAAAAAATATTCGTTATCAAATCTGGTAATTGAATAATCCTGCATCCTCGGGTTCCTCGGGTTCGAATCCTAGAACAGGCATTTACATTTCCTGTGACTGGAAATTCTTGAAAACACGCCAAGATTATTTGGGATATAAAAAAAATATGTAAAAGTCAAAACTATAAATGATAATATACTGAATCATGACAATATGCTAATTTTTAAACAAATAACACCAGCTATCGGAATTCGTTAATATAATAAATTAGCTAATGCTATGAATTGTTGGGTTTATTTTCCTACAGATAATTTAGGTTACGACATTGGAGGAAACAAATCAACATAATATTCATGGAACTGAAACATAATTTATCAAGTTTTAAAGGAAATCTGTGATTTACACTTCGCGTACTACAAGAATGGAATTCCGAACAACAAAAAATATTATTACTAATTAATGCGTCGTCTGTTAACCGATGTGGGAATATTCGAAAAAACACATTCATTTCGGTATAAATAATTAAGAATTAAGTTCTGGATTGTTTCTAATATGAATTCAGTCCTCTTGGTTACCTATTTTCACTTAATATGTTAGACCAGATGTGATATGCACAAAAAATTCAAATTAATTTCGCTGTTTTGAGTATATTTTCGAATTTTTCGATTCACTTAAAAACCGTAATAGATAGCAGGCAACTTGCAGAATAAAAAAATATTTATATGCTAGCGCTTAAAAAGATGATGAAAGTCCGCCAACCTGTACTAGGCCAGCGTGGTGGACTATATGGCCTAACCACTCTCAATCGTATTCCCGATTGTAGAGGAGGCCCGTGCCCTGTAGTGGGACGTACATGGGTTAATACAGACCACAAGGTGATTTTTCTTAAACTGATTTAAAAACCTATTGCCTTTAGAATTGTAACCTCGACTAATCGTATAATAAACACCTGGTGATGTGTATTTTTGCTCGGACAATAAAAATAAACAATCAAACCTTGACAAAACATGAAGGTACCAAAAAACGTAGCAATATAACGGTCACTCAGGGGAACAACCGACGACCCAAATATACATCACTTGTTGTTTTTTAACTCGAATACCATAAGGCCCCATAAAAAAAAAACGTTGCAATGAAACAAATATAAATCCATTAGTTTGTTCACACGAAGGTGATTTTAAAACCCTGCGCTTTTTTATCGTGCGCTGTCGGATTTTCAACGTAGAGGGTTGGACGTTACATTTTCATTTATTTGAATATGAACATACATTTTGGGAATGGAAAAACCGTCAAAATCGACGCATTTTAAGCGCCCGTGCGAATGGGGCCTAAAGGTTTAATTTTCGACATCCGGCTAAAACAAAAAAACAGTGGACTTACCAGACTTCTTCATGTGTAATATTTTTAATTGTCTTAAAATAAACACGATCAAGACGCAACCCGACAGTATAATTTTGGTTGAATGATACCAGTTGACAATATTGCTATTATAAAAATATAAGGCCGTATGGTTTTGTCCACATACACAACTAACTTTAAAAAAACTTGTTATGTTTGAAAACAGAGACTTTTCTGGGCATTCGTTTGTTTCTCACGTTTTCTCACTTCTTAAAATGCCTGTGATTTATTTAAAATTTGTATTCAAATATGTAGCGCAACACAATTGGCATAACGAAAAAGAAAATTGCCATTACCAATTGATTTTTGAAACAAAACTGGTTATGCCACTGTGTTACATTTCTGCGAAAACAAATTAGCAATATTATTTCTAATATTGGTGTGTTGCTTGCAGCACCTCTTTAGTACGACGTTTTACTAAAGCGTCCTTTTTAGTTTTTCATGATTATTTTCTTTAAGTAAAAACGGCTATTACAAAAATGACCTAAAAATGCAAATCCATACAAAATTTCAAATCAGTCCGACGTTAGAAAGTGTTCGAATATCGACTTCTAAGCTTCCGTTACCTACATTTATATTATACATAGAGGCTAAGCTAATATAAGCGTTTAAAATAATAACCCCTTCTATCTCTGACTCCTACAACGTTACACTTTCTTTGCTTTAGTTTCGCGCGTGTCTAGTAGGTACGTGGACAGAGTGCTCATACAGAGTACACACCCAACAGTCACATACCTAGTCCTGACCCTACACAAACATCGAGTCTTGTGTCATGGGTATCAGAAAATATGAGAGACTTTCCGGTATCACAAACACCCAGACCCGAAACAAGTACCTGTGGATCACACAAATATTTGTTTTAGTGCGGGCATCGAACCCGCAGCGGCTCGTTTCACAGCCGACGTGATGCGCCACGGAGGTTGATTTTGTTATAATAATAAATTTAAATGCATACAGGTTTGGTTTGCGATTACCGTTCGACAATAATAGCATAATAGTGGAAAACACTAAAACTTATTTGCTAATTTGACAATTAATTGAAAATCCACTAAGCACGTCAGTCGCGCACTCAGACCTTGACTCAGACCAATTAAAGAAATCCTTTTCTATTTAACCGTAAGTCATATACGAGTATAACGACATAATAATTATTAGAGGTGCGGCTGGAACCATATAATTATACCTCATCTTGCTTTGAAATCGTTTTAATGTTATGTGTACAGTATTTTTCTTTTATTTTTGTCATTATATATGATCTCATTCATTTATAGAACAAAAAATATTGTTTACTACATTTTCGTTGCTGTTTGGTTTTGTTACTGTTCATGAGCAGTCGTATCGCTTACTATCAGGCGAATGGCATGCTTGTATCGCCCACCATAGAAATAAAAAAAACCACACAAAACACAACAAAAAATTAGGGCCAGCTCTGACGTACGCCTTGACAAGATGTTTTGTATCAGACCCATATCCAGTCTATTTACTTCCCATTTTATCAGTATTAGATCGCGTTCATCTTTATTTTGGACGTATTAGATCGCAAGTGAGGTACATCTTCGATCTTATTGCAACTAGTACAATTCGGTGAATTAGTTTTCTTCATTAGGTAACTTAATTTTGCCGATGGATAATATCCGGATCTAAGGCTAAGTAGTAAGTGCTAACTTAACGTAATTCCTACTTAAATGATTGTATTCAAACAAGGGAGAACGAGGGAGCTCACCTTGTATAGTCCTATACCATATACCTTTGTCTGTGGATTAAAGTCTTTTTTCAGGTCCCAAAACATGGTTTTTTAAATTTAGGTATTATTTTAGACACAAATGACTTAACTTGATTATATTTTATGACTACAGAGTAGTAATTATAATTTGTTATTTACAAAAAGTTTATCAAAAAATGTGAAGTGTGTAGTGACTTATGTTGCTGACTATACCTAATAGCTAACGAAAAAACTTGCACAGATAGTTATCGTCATTGTATTACTGCAGGTAAAATCCTGTTCAATATATTTATATTTCGTCACAATAAACAAAACAACACTGCAAGATAAAGTTGCGTTCCACAAATATCCCCAAATGATTTCAGGTATATTTTTATCTTTAATCAGGTAGCAATGTGATTATTCTAATGATGGTATATTTTTGTCAGTTTCTGCGTGGGCAGCGAAGGCGTGGCGTACGAGGGACGCGGGTGGCACGTCATCGGCATTCACGCCGTACAGGCCAACAACTTCAGCATTGGCATCTGTTTGATCGGAGACTGGAGATGTAAGATTATTTATGATATATTTTTCAATAATACATAGAAAAAGTTAACGATAGGTTGCAAAGTGAACAATAGACAAGTAGGTAGCTAAACTGGCTGAAAAAATGCGTACACCTTGACCTTTTCTCAGTTCCGTGGTTTTTTTTTTAATTTTAATAAATAGTAAAACGAGCATGCCATTCCCCTGTTGGTAAGCGATTCGACCGCTCATGTACAGAAGCAAAACCAAACAACACCCTGAATTATAAAACAATGCTTGGCATTCACTGCACTCGTCATCCTGAGACAAAATATGTTAAGTCTCAATATGCCACGAAGTTGCTCTGGCTGCAATATCTTTCAAATCGGTATACAGCGATGCATTTACACTGCTGTTTGGCGGTAGAAATACATATTGGAGTGGTAACCCAGGTGACCTCTCACATATGTAAGAAAAATCGTAATAATCATCGCTCACTATAATAATGAGCGTGTATGAGGTTGAAGGAAATCTGAGATATCTCTACAAGAATTTCAAGGGTAGATGAAATACGCCACCCAGCATTGGGCTTGCGTAATGGACTAATGACGGATTAGGACTAATGTTGAAATACTTCTCAATTCCTAAATAAGCCGGGTTCTGTATTTGTATCAGCCCATATAAGTCCTACTGCAGGGTACAGGCCTACTCCACAATCGACAGTGCGATTGAGAGTGGTTAGGCCATATAGTCCACCACGCTAGCCTAGTGCGGGTTGGCAGACTTACATACCATAGAAATTCTTATAAACCGCTATGGTATACAGGTTTCCTTACGATGTTTTCCTTCACCGTTTTAGTTTTAAGCCGGGTTACGGCGTAGCAAATTCTTTAAAATTAAAAGCAAGAGCAATGTTAAATAAATTAACATGAATATTTACTTTCACAAAACTAGTTTACGTAATATGAGAATTTTAAAAATGGTCGTTATAATAACTATATTTATCTGTTTTGTGCAAATTTGGGAGGTCACGTCGGTTTATTTCGCCACAATGAGACATAACAAAGTCCTGATTCAGCGCAATCATTTTTGGCTCGATCTTCATATAATAATGCCAAATCCACTGTCGTACTTATTAACATACAGTACATATCTAAAGAACAATTGCATGAATATTTCAAATAAATTTCATCTAGATATATTTGCAAATTGTTGATGTTTTATACGTAAATTAATTTGCTCAATAATAGTCTTAACAAAGGTAGAATAGGTTTTCAATCATAATAACTTAATTTTAACAAGTCTTAATAATCCTTAGATCGCATAATCAAAACAGAAGTTTTCTTTCTGGAAAACTTTATTACCATGAAAGTTAATGTTTCTTGTGGCAGTCGCCAGGCAACGCAATTTATTTATAACTTACAAGTTACTGGAACTTTAAGCTTTTTTCAAACTAACATTAATTAACTGGGAAAAAGGCTTGAGTTTATGTATGTAAATAAATAAACCCAACATTCACCTACATAGTCCTGGCGTGGCTATCAGAAACTACGAGAGACTTATCGGTATCACAAACACTCACACTCGAAACAAATGCCTACGGATTACACAAGCATTTGGTTCGGTGTGGGGATCGAACCCGCGACCTCACGTTTCACAGGCAGCATCTAACCAACAGCAACACGGAGGCTGTTCAAACATAAAAATGATAAACATAAACATTAAAATTAACACATTTAACAAATATGCAATTTTTTGCCTCTTTTATAGTTTTTTGCAATCGGTTTTAATACAAAGCGAGTGTTTCCTGCCGGTACACAAGTCGGAGGTGATTATCCTACCAATTACGAATGACCGTAGGCTTTGGGCTTCATACGTCACGGCAATTATTTTATAACCTGCGTGACGTAAAACGATGGAAACAGTATACATAAGTAGCCTTATGTTTTAAACCAATAATTTTATTTTCTGTTCTATACTGTGTTTGGTGAAAATAATAACATATTGTTGATATTGTAATTTTACTGAAACATTATAAAATTGTTAGCTGTTTTTTTCATTGACCCAACATGGTGGCTACAATAATCCATAGGCAGTACCTGGGATTCTTGCCGATCAGACAGAGTATCAGAGAAAACCATCGGGTCTATTACTGTTCAATACAATTGTGATACCGATTACCGAAATATAAATAAATGAATATAGAATTTTATACATTTTTTTTTTCTGGTCGCTACCCGGGTCGACATAAATTTACTACTCTATTTTGTTTGGGAATAGGAAAGTTTCCAATGTTAATTTTTAATAATAATAAATTATCACTGTAATTTATCCATTATAACAATTAAATAACATAAATATAAATCAGTATCAAAATAGTCGTAAAATGACAAAAATATTAATATTTTTAGTAGTTCAGTTTCACACTCGCTTTCTTCTTCGCACCCACGCCCCTTCTGAAAGATGACGTCAAAGCACGTATTTGCATCCTGTTCCATTCCCCTCCCCCCAAATAATATGTATTATTTGATTATTATTAAAGAATTTTAGCAATTATTTCTGTTTAAGATTTTCCATACAATAACCTTTCGCTATAAATAATTATAAAAACACAGCTCATTACATTTTAAACTAATATTTACTAAGAAATAGCACAAGTCGGTAGCGTCAGCGTGTTGTATTATAAGGTAAATAACACTAGCTTCCTGGTTTATATATACTGCTGAAGGTCATTGATTGCAGTTATATGTCGTCATTGCATAACCGGCATTTTGTGACGAATGATGTAAGATATAACAACGTTTATTAGAGTTTATTTCCATTGGATATCATTTTAGGTGCCAATTTTATCCAGAATAATATCAAAATAGTCAATTACATAACACAGTAGGTTGATATTTATTCATAATTGTTTATTTATTTTTCTACGAGAGATAGCTATGCGTATGAGAAGTTTTATAAGCGATATAAGTATGCACATCACACATAGCACTGAATAAAGATTGCATTATTGTAGGATAATATTTTGCATAATATTTTATTTTACAACCTAAACCTCAGCCTACGTGGTGCAGTTTGTTGACGCCGGTTCTGAAAGGAGAACCGCGGGTATGATCCCCGCACTGAGACAAATTTTTGTAAGTGTTTGTGTCGGGTGTTTGTGGGACAGAAAAACTCTTGTAGCGCCTAATACCCACAACACAAGCCTTCATTATCAGGGTCAGGACTACATTGTCCCATATATGACTGTTGGGTGTATTTATTTATTTATATCCTGTTCGCTGTTATAGAACCATATAAATCCTTTCTTAAAATTAAGTTTAATTAAAAATTCATTACGCTTATTTTTCTCGTTTCCAGATGAAACACCGCCTACTGAGCAGCTATCAACGACAAAAGCCCTTATAGACGTGGGAGTAAAACTAGGTGTGCTCAGTCCAAGTTACAAAGTGATCGGTCACAACCAGGTCCTGGCCACTGAATGTCCAGGAAACGCGCTTGCCCATGAAATATCAACGTGGGAACATTACCAACCTGGGCACGTTGACTTCACACAATACTTCCCTAAAAATAAAAAGACGTAATGCTACTTTTGTTTTATTATTGGCTGTTAAGGTTTAAATATAGTTAAGAAATCGCCGGTTTCAGTATTATCTATACTTGTATACTAATATATAAAGCTGAATAGTTTGTTTTTTTTTTGTTTGTTACCTCTAATCTCAGGAACTACTGATACGAATTGATTCTTTGGAATCTGTTTGTAATTGATGATATTGGGTGTGGCAGAAATGATGAGTACGAAACGTGTTTAACAAAATATCACAATTTCTTTTTAAAGTACATAAAACCAGTAAGAATATTATCAGAGACGGTCTGAAGCCTACATTCCTTTTTAGTCGCGGAACCAAGTATGAAACAAGCAATCTATTTTTACCGTTGCGACAATGGCGAAGTGCTAATGAGTTGTAGAGTGGCGGTCGCGTTTCAGTAAACGTAGTATTAAAAGTAGGGGAGGCCCCTGAGATGATTGGCTAAACACTTATAAAACAGACAGAACATATACTTTTCCAATCTATTTAAGGTTTTTTTACTGAATTCAGATTCTATTGTCTGTAATTATAAACTTGGCAGCAATATTCTTTGTAGCCCGGGGTTACATTTGTACCACCATTTCTACTCACACTACTCTTATAAACACAGTTTACCATTGCCACAAAATTATTATGAAATTAATATTAAGGCTTCTTACAGACATATTTGCATTCTTAATAAAAAAAATGTAAATGTAAAAATTAAACCAAATTTGCGATATAAATCCGTAAATAATATAATAGTTCTATTTCAATGTTTAACTTTCACGTAAATGTAAGAAACCGTTATGTACCTACTACCTACTAATATTAAATAACATTTCATAACCAAATGTTGCTGAGTAACATTTGGAAACATTGCTTAGAAAAAAACTGCGCTTAGAGTCAATGCGACGAGATCGTACCGGTAGTCGCTATCCAGGCAGATATGAATTCCCTACTACCTATTTTCGATTAGTCGATAATCATCATACTAGATTTCAAAATATGAAATTCTTAGTCAAATGTCAAGAGGATCACAGCCGGTTTTTTAAATCTTGTTGTATTAAATAACTTTATTATCATTTTTTAAACTCAGTTTGCAAATATAATATTGGTGACGTGTTCGGATGACGACTCAATCAGTGTTATGTAAACATGCCTTACTAATGGAATTCATACATATTGAAGAGGTCACTATCCTAGGAAACTTACGTCTTTTGTACAGAAATTATTACGTTGCATAAGTAGGAGAACAATGTGAGATGAACGAATCAAAGAAAAAATTTAAAATCTAATCTTATAATTTTCAAATTTTTTGTATCCCTGTGCTAACATTTCTGAGATAGAAAAGTGGAAGGACTGTAGCAGCTATATTTTGATTTAGAAATTAATTTCGTTAATATTATTTTACGTTTCATAACTAATGGACCCTTTTTTGTAATGAATAGCTAGACGAGATCATCACAGAGGTTTCATAATGGGTTAATAAGTTCCACTTACCTTGCAGAGCTCTCAGGTGGCGAAGTATCCCCTAGACTCGTCATCGCTAAAACAATAAACAAATAATTAAGTTATTTTTAATAGCAACAACGTAACGTCCAAATAAAACAGGCATGTACCTACTCCAGGACCTATCCTGCGAAGTGACACTATAGTGATTCCTTATACCTACACCATGTACACCTACACAAAAAATTAGCACGCTAGTTTGCCCCGTATTACAGACAAAAAGGGGCAGCAAACGTTGAATAGCCTATCAGCGGCAAATGTCTAATTCTATAAATATCTAGCGGCAAATTATCACACAATAGCTAACAACAATTAAATAAACGAATCTAAACATTGGAATATAAATTTAATGTCTAAGCAATATTGAATTTCATTGCACACACTGTAAAGTATAGAGTTTAATGAATATGTGGATGTGGTATCCGCGGCATTTTGCTACATAAAGATAAACACCATCATTTATATTAATGAAAAGGCGGGTATGTTTCACATGTCGTCATAGAAATGCTCCCATTGAACCACTTTACACGGTAAAGTTACATGTACACGTATCTGTTGCTTACACACTAAGGGATTGTGCTAGAGTTGATATTATAACGAGCAAAAATTTAACGCACGTTCCAACAAAGATAGAGAAAACACCATGGAATGGGAAGAAAAACAGAGTGACTGCATAAAACTTTTACTTTACACTAAAAAATACAAAATATATTTCAATAAAAATACACATGTTTAAGGCCCTCACAACAGAGATAGATACAAGGAACAATAAAAGCGCTACATATATGTACTTACCTATATAGCTCTTTTGTTATACATATTTTGTTTACGGTATCCCTTGATCCCTGCTAGTATTTAATCAATATCGCAATGTTCTTACCTTAGTTCCAACTGCTACCTGATGATAAACGCAGTGCTGTAAAACAATATTGACTGCTGAAAGATTGTAATATTGCTGCTGAAATATTGGGACCCGCACCACATTGTGAGCAACGATTTCAGCGAACTTTAGAGTTGCTTTAGAGTAACCGACGGGTTTCCGGAAAAAAAAATATCAATGAATTGAGACATAGGTATACTTACAGGCTTTAACAATAACAACACTTTGAAGGTATTTTGCAAATATTTCACTTATACTTGTCAATTTAATTTAAACACACCAATAAAATCGTTAAAAATATTTAAAGTATGCGTTGTTGTCATGCTTTTTAAATATTAGGAACAGTTTTTCTCTTCACATTTTATTTTAATGGACATGTTATTACAAATAAATTCGTGTATAAATGCTTGTTGTTTATATAATGAAAACATATTTCAATTAATGCTTGGAATAGATATGTTTAAATTATATTTGTAGTTCCAAATTTCACCGTATCCCGATAGCAATTTGACAGACTTTACATAATTGTGAAGTTGAGAAAAAAACAAGATAAGCTTTTGCACAAAGGTTCTACACGAACGACATGTAAAAAATCAAAATGTAGTCATTAAATAAATTAAACCTTGTAAAATTTGCACGAATACAAATTTTCCATTAACTATCACAACAATTAGAACACTTGTATTGTTTTTCTATTGATAATAAATAATCTATCGAGTTGTATTCATAGGCGTAAACAAATATTTTGATCGTGTGATAATCGGGTTACGTCAGTGCAAAAAATTACCGTATACAGGAACTAGAATAATATGGTGACAGTAAGCTGGATATTACCTTTGACCTTTATAATTAAACATTTCGAGTATAATAAACAGGTTTTCCAAAGTTGTATGTCAAGACCCAGACGCTGGAAATTTTCACACCAACGGTGGTGCAACGTACCGAAGTAAACTTTGACTTGAAATAAAATTTAAACAATTCGCTTTGCAAAAAATAAAAAGTATATAGGGTGCGTCAGGGTAACACCGTATTCCAAGGATTGAAGGGGTAAGGACTTAAACTCATATACACCCCAACGCAACTTACATCTACATATATCAGCCCATGTACGTCCCACTGCAGGGCACGGGCCTCCACTACAATCGAGAGTACGATTGAAAGATATTAGGCCATATTATAGTCCACCACGTTGGCGTGATGCGGGTTGACGGACTTTACATACCATAGAAAGTTCTATAAATCGCTGTGGTATACAGGTTTCCTAACGATGTTTTCCTTCACCGATTTTAGTGCGTGGTGATTAACTATCAATACACACGTGCCTTCGAAAAGTCAGAGGTTTGCCCTGGGATTCGAACTCGCGACCATCGTGAACATATTGGCAGCCGCGTCTGGTCCATTTAGATTAAAAGCTCTAATAGAAAATCTAAAGGCTTGTGAAGTTTACTAACACACTAGACCACCTGGGTAGGCTAAAGACTAACTTCTTGTGATTTAAATGAGGTAATATGATTATAGACAATTTATGCCATAGTCAACACTCTTAAAAATATTTTGCAAAATAAAAGTTAATGTGAATGTAGCGTAAAGTGTAAATGTCTTAAACTGATGTATCATCATTCCTATACTCCCACCTATTACATTATCGACTAAAATGGCTTATATGTGTGAAAACTACAAATGATGCGTAACAAATAAATTTAATGAGTCAATCATGAGGAAGTAAGTATGTAAGCACTCAATATTTTTAGATGTGAGCAACGCAGGTTTGTTTGAAATATTGAAACTATCGAACAACTAACTCACACAAACAGATGATGCTAAAAAGTATATGGAAATGTGAGGGGTTCTGATAGTGATGCAATATTTTTTGCTATTACCAACTTTTTTTACTAGTGACCAGTAGTGTAGCACAATAGGGTTCTGTGCTTTGATTTTAGGCAGTATGTTATTGTTCCTAAAAGCATCTTATAAGAAATATGAATTTGTAAACAGCATCAAAATTGGTTGTAAAATGAGTGAGATATTAATATTTTGAATAGTGCGGTGGGAACACTCGTTTTTCATTATGGACCTTAAGGAAGATGACGTCACGTCTTGCATGCTGCTTCGTTTTCTATTACTCCTACCACCAAATTTTATATACATTTCTAACTTGCTTATTACTGTTAAGATTTTATACAATCTTTGTAATTATGATTATGCATAACGTAACCTTTCGATATAAACAATAATTAAAATTTATAAACAAAAAACTTGTCATTAATACTTATTGGTGTCCTATTTCGGACATACTGTTTTAGATTTGTCATAAATTTGCAAGATTCAAAGGTCATTCCTACTACACAATTTATCAACAAAACCTATAAGTACAATAACCCTACAGTCTGCAGTAGCTAATACTCATAACGAGGCAACAACGTGTTGATAAACAAACCCGTAGTATTTATACGCATTATTTGCACATTGCGAATGTGGAGGCAAACACTACGACGTGACGTGCGCATCATGTGAGGTATTAATTATTGCGCGTGTCACTCGACTTACGAGTATGCTGTACATGCTGAAGTGTTTAATATAAAAGGGTAATATCCATACCACTCGTACAGATTTCTTATCGCATAGTAAATGGTCCATTCAAATATTATGACGTGAACCAAGTCACAGGGAATTTGTAGTACCATCAATCCTCTGACGGTTTTAATTTCAAATCGATTTAATTAATTAATTTCGATTGCATGCATGGATAAAATTATAAATATGTTAGAAGGCAAGGAATAACTTATCATCAATATAGGGACTCCGAAAGTCTTATACTCACTATACTCCACACTCCACTCCAAAGTGGCCTTGATATGTCGTACCGAAAGCAACAAGACCTAAGTCTAGGTTCATCTTCATCTCGTATCAATGATTTGGTTGTATTTAACAAGAGGGATCAGTGTTCTTGGATAGTATATGATGGCTTTAAGGTAATAAACTATCAGTAGATTCTCGCCGAGAAGATTAATAGCCTAATTTAGCATAATTCATTACGTATTATTATTCTCTCATTTGCTATTGTAAGTAGTAACAATGCTAGACCTAGTCAAGTAGCCTTGTTCAAATATCCGTGATAATTAACTCGGCCATTTGGTAATGATAAATGTTTAAATGAATGACAATAGCGGTTTCATTCCTATTGTAGTTTTCAAGTTTTGCTTACAGGCCGAATCGAAAAATATGTGTTCTGATTCCAGTTTCATTGTTAAGTGATTTTTTTTCTTTTATAAATACTAGTATTACACATCGTCTTTCTTTATTATTTAGCCGTAGTATCACACTTCATTCACTTCACTATCATCATGTACTACTATTAGTACATGAACATAATAATGTGTTATATGCATGTTGGAACTTTTATGACTTACCTAATATTTTCAAGTTTATGCAAAATATCCACTCCTGAAGATATCATATTCAATTTTTTAAACTAATTGCCCACGGAAGGAATTGAATTAAGGTTCTCACGATTTGCAATACATAGACGTTGGTCTACAATTGACAATGTTAAAGTGTGGATAAAATGGAGGACGTTGGGTAGTAATGCCGACGCTAGCACTAACCGGGATGGAAGTATGGTAGAAAGAATGATAATATGCACAGCACCCAATAGCACTTAGAATACAAGCATATATATTATATACATAAACTCACGCCTTTTTTCCAGAAAGAGTAGGCCGAGGCGCTAGGAGAACCAACATTTCGTCTTGTACGTTTCGTCCCACAATGTGACAGGGGGCGAGCCTATCGCTATATCGGGCACAAATTCCTGAATCTGGAAATATAATGAATACAGAAATCCTTCCTTCAAAACTTTGCCAAACCCGGGACTCAAACCCAAGACCTCAGCTTTGTATCCGTAGCGTAGTACATCTACGCCACCGAGGCAGTCACATATCATATATTAAATTTAATTACAAAATAAAATTTGATGAATACTGATTAATACAATAATAATAATACAAGTGACTGAACTTAAGGAAGACACAACTGAGCAGATCTGCGTTATATCCTTATCTCAATATATTGCGGAAGTCCGCTACTTTAGTGAATAGAGCAGTATCACGGTCAACAGTCAGCAACTAAACACAGGACAATGTGTTTCTATTTATACAAATAAAACAGCTTGAGACGCGGTAAAATTATTTTATTGTAATTCAGTGGTTCTTAACCTGTGGTCCGTGGACCACTGGTGGTCCCTGGAAGCATCCCAAGTCGTCCATGGAGCCATCCTATTTTTTTTTTTACTCTGGCCCGGCATAGTGGCCACATTGCACCTGGTGGTAAGCGCAAATGCCGCCCAGGCAGAGTATCCATTGGCATCAGACGGCAGTCCCATACCAATGGAAACAATTATGCCGGCCTGCTAAGATGCCTCTTCACACTACGGCGGAAGGACTCAGGATTATAGGAAGGTGGGCCATCCTTCAAATAATTTTACATACATAATACATTATCGTCACGCCTGTATCCCATAGGGGTAGGCAGAGAATGTAGACCGCCACTTTGCTCGATCCTGACATATTACTTTCAATTCATCCACTTTCATCAACCTCTTCATGCATTCTCGTCGGGTCAGGGTACTTTTGACCCGACCCTTGTTGAGGGTATCACCGATTTGAGGTGAGGTCGACCCCTGCCGACCCTTCCATCCACACTCGCATCACATATCTGCTTTGTTATTCTCCTTTCATCCATCCTCTCTAGTGACCAAACCATCGTAATATTCCTTTGTCAAGTCTTGTCACTACAGCCTCTTTCACTCCACAAGTTTTCATCACTACGGTATTTCGAACTCCGTCACACAAACTTACACCTTACTTAAAATAATTTTAAATTTGTTTTATTTATTAGTTGATAGCAAAACCTTTTATGTATATTTCAGTACTGTATTAATATACAACCAAATCAGTTTTTCCTTGCTTTTCAAATTTTGATATTATTGTATTTACTTGTGACTAAAAGGATAAGAAACAGAAGAACAGGTTGCTATAGCTGATATTAATGAACAAGTTAAGTATAGCAAATTTGTAATAATTTGTATATTTGTAATATGTTGTAATCTTGATTCGTATGTTAAGATATGATTAGTACATATAAGAATGTTTTAAATAGTGATTATCACACAACAATACATGGGTTATGACTGTTCAATTTTCATTTAAATTTGAGGTAGTTATTAACAACACCAATATTTGCCAAAATTAAATATTTTGCCAATCGTTGGTGCCATTGTGCTCATACATCGAAAAATGTAACAGTTTGTATTTCAAGTACAAACATTTGTTACGTCATAATCGGTACGTCGCTTATTTTTATGAAACACAAAAGTTTAAAACAAGTTCAATAACTCCGTGAAACAAAGAAAAGAATGTCAATGAAAGCTTACGACGAAATTAAGGCGTAACACTTCTTACGTTAAGACTAAATATTTTTACTCAGGGCATTAATTCCATTGCTCCTCTGAAATTTAACTAGAGCGATTTTTACCGACCAAATAGTAATTACTCAACCCGCACTAGGCCGGCGTAGTGGACTATAATTATGGCCTAAGCACTCTCAATCGTACTGTCGATTGTAAAGTAGGCCCGTGCCCTGCAGTGGGACGTATATGGACTGATACAGAAATATTAATTATATTAGGTGTATATATTTTGATGTATGGTCTTGCCAAGTAAATACTGTGTATTTACTCTCTAAATAATATAGACTTCCTCAGTCAGCACCCAAAATATGCTTCAGGAGAACCGAATGATGCTATTCGTGTTTCAATAGTGTACAAGTCATTATATTCTTAGCTTGAGTCCCAAGCCATTAGTGGTAATGCGTTTCCATTGGAATATTGCTAAAACCGTCAATGAGTTCATCTACATATCGATAAGATCACCTGAAGACAACAACAATGTTTAAATGAAATAGTAACTAATAGAGCAACATCCCTAAATAGCTAGAATTTGATGAAATACCACTCCAAATTACTTTATTATGAGAATAATTTGCCTGAACCTTCAAAACAAATGTTATTTTTCCATAACCTACATTAATAGAAAGTATTGAAATAACCTACGCTAATAGATTTGGCTGCCGTGCCCGACCACGCTCACATGATAAAGTTTGTACGTTATTCTTAGACATCATGGATACAACGTAAAAACTACGCACTCATATCGACCTTTGATAACGCATTATCTTTTGTATTATAACATATAAAATATAAATCCGTTTATTTGTCCTAGAAAGAAGTCAGATTAAATCGTCATTAATAATTTAGATTCATACATTGTGCCTTAAATGCAATGTTTCTTTAGGAACTTGCTTACTGAATTTAGTTCGTTAAACCACAGCTTAAACCAATCAATATAGATCTACAAGTCTCCAGAAATCTTGATAATTATTCCTTACTTTTCTGTCTGTTCCTTATTAGTCTATAAGTATATCACTTTGAATTTATTCATTTTCAGTATTGTATGGCACTACACTGTGCGTTTCACCCTAAAAATACTAAGAGATAGTTATCGGTTCTTGAGTCTCTATTATCCAGTAATCACTTTGCTTAGCTAGCAACAGACAAAGAAGTGGATAGCGATACAAACCCGCAAGGTTCTAGACAGTAAAAAATTATGGACATTTGCTATGTCATTCGCATGGTCGTTGGCCTCAGTCATAAGCCAAATTTAGACTTCGGATTTATCAGTGAACTCAATTGTAGTATGTTTTATGTCATGTCTATCCAAAGCGATTCATTAAGAACTATCACTGTATTATTTAGCCTTGCTGTATCGTTTTCATTTTTTGCATAGGTTCGACAACGCTTCCAATTAAAGTAAATGATCACCGCCGACCATAGACATCTACTTTTGGTCTGTATCTATACATATACATATATAATCGTTTAAAGTTGTATGAGAATTGTTTCGTGAAAGCTTCATTAAATCAATTCATAAAAGATGCATATACAATACAGGACTTTTTCCTTCAATGCGTGGACAAACACGTGCTGTTTTGTATACCTTCGTGACTAACGGTTATGACTGAAGAACTTATCAATCACGCTACAATTAATCGTATTCGTCACCACAGCGATTCAATACTGTTAGATGTTATAGGCATAATGAACGAACTTATTTATGGTACAAAAAAAATCGAGGGTAAATATGTATGTTATCAGTAATTTAATATTAAAATAATAGCACTGATAATAAAAAAGGATTACCGTCGATTTATTTTGCATTTAATATTATATTTTATGTGCGTATTGATAGTCAATCACCACGCACTATAACGGTAAAGGAAAACATCGTGAGGAAATCTGCATACCATAGCGATTTGTAGAAATTTCTGTGGTATGTAAAGCCTGCCAACTCGCATTTAGTCAGCGTGGTGGACTATAATATTATAGCCTAACCAATCTCAATCGTAGAAAAATTGCAATCTCTCGATTGCATAGCAGGCCCGTGTCCTGCAGTGGGACGTATGATGGGCTGATACAGATTGTAACCCAGAATTGTTAACTACCGTAAATGATAATTTATCTATAACACAATAGATACTACTCTATATAAATTAATAATACCTTCCATGGTGCTAGGTTTTATCAGTTATCACGCTAGTTTAGCTGCAAATAATAAAGTAGGTAAGGAAGATATTACACGTAGTACGGCAGTCTTATATCGCCATAGATGGTTTAATCAAATAAAGATTATAAGTTTTGTCCAGACAATAATAGTTGAAATGATGAGGTATGTTTATTTCAACGGTTCTTAGACTTCACAGTTCGCTGATTTTTGAAATAATTATAAAGTAAAAGATCATTGACACTGATAATATACATATCTGTCTTAATTCTGCCAATAGAACCCTCTCACTAGTAACTTAACCGTTAGCCATAAAAATAGTTAAGCTTATAATTAATTTTTCGTTGAAATAGGCAATTTTGTTAATTATATATCTCCTACATAAAAATTACGAGTTAATTTTAGAATTAGGATAAAATAAATATAAGTGGATACCTATGCATACAAAGATTAAAAAAGGCACCTATCTGTCACCCTACGAATCCATATCTTCGCAATTTTGAGAATGGGTTATCGCAGGTAAACAGTATACTAATGAATCGATTTGATGTCATGCCATTTGTTTACTAACATTCAGTTAAGAATGGCATGTACTACTTTCCACAATGATAGAAAGGACCCATTTGTTTCATTAACAACATTAGTCCTCAGTAATCCCAATCCTTTTAGGTAATACTCCTTCAGTTAGGTTTTAATAGGATTTAATTTTATAGTCGGAATTAGGAATATAAAAAAATATATTAATTAAATATATTCTACTATTGAAATAGCCCAGATTTGGTTTTGTTATAAACCAGGCAAAGCAATTAGGTAATATATTATACAAATTACATGGGTGAAGAGTTATATCTGATGGCGATTAACAGCGGTTCTGTGAACAAATCAATTTATCTCCATAATACAAACAACAAACGCTATCCAAAAGCAAAACGTCATAAAAAGATACACAGTCATTTGAATGTCGACATTTCGGGTATTTAGAACCAGTTCAGAAAGTCTTTTATTCTGGCCACTCGCAGTGTTTGTTACGGCTTTTCGTACTGTTGAACAAAACGTACCCTGCTGGGGAATCACCTCGGCGAGTAAATGACTATAAAAACATGTGTATAGCATA
Organism: Hyles lineata; assembly: GCA_030180105.1. Classification (NCBI taxonomy): domain Eukaryota; kingdom Metazoa; phylum Arthropoda; class Insecta; order Lepidoptera; family Sphingidae; genus Hyles; species Hyles lineata. The sequence goes on from JARJEE010000026.1 coordinate 1,311,850, forward strand.
TATTAAACTAAGTTCGTATAGTGAGGCAGCTAACGCAGCATCTGATTGCGCCAAACGCTCCGATTCCCTAAATCGGATATCTTTAGTTTGTGATAAGAAAATGCACTAGTATATAAAGACGGTTGTGGTGCTCAGTTAATTAAAAGTGCTCGTGATTGTTATAATTATGTAAGTGTTCATAATATATTATATAGATTACTTTATCGTAATAATTCTTCCTTAAAAGATATTGCATCGTCTTATCACATAATAGATTTGAATCTGATATGCAATTATGTGCATTTAAGTCATGTTCAGAATGTAATTTTCAATTATTATCAATATTGGTTGTTGCCGACAAAAGCTATGGTTGTTTAAATTTATTTGTAGTTGTATGGATGTTCTAATTATTATATTTAAGCAACAACAATTTTATGCAAATTTTAATTAGGTATCAGTAAACGATTGGCTGCCTCAGTGACATGAATAATGAAATTTTAAATTATTTGGAACTTTTCTAGTTCTATCCGGCGTGGCGCTTACTTCGCCTTGGAGTAAATTGATTTATACAATTTCTAAAATATTTTCTATAATTTTATGTCTAATACTGTCAATTTCATAATCCAATTTATCATAATATTTTTCATAGACCCCATCTACACAAAGGAAGTTGCCCTAGTTCATAACTGAAAAAAGTCCTTCCAGTTTAGATCTCTATATTTGGCCAATGAGGCGACAGTACAATGATTCATATCGAGTATATTATACGGTATCGATTCCTTTACAGATACCTTATCTTACATCCCTATATACACACCACGTTTCATGATCAACACGTACATATTAACGTCATTATTATGTGCTAACAGTGCTCTATTTGTTCCAGATATAAGTGGGTATAAACCTGTCGTCGGATATCGATATGTTATTTGTGCTTGTTCTGTATTCATGTGCAATGGCGTTAATTGAAGCATTTCCATCAGTTTTGCCAGGTAACAAAGTGTGATAAATTCATCGATATCTTCAATAGTTTTATATTTATTAGTACTAATTCCTTGTCTATTATCTACTTTAAATTAGTTCTTGCAATCCCTATTTACGAAAAGTTTCTTTCGGTATTATGCTGCATGATATGTCTGGTTCAATGCGGATTTTCGTAGGCTTAAATGTTATAATTCGTCAGAACATCATAATCCGTGAGTTATACCGGTGTAGTGCGGGGAAACTCAAATTATTGCAAAGATGCTTAGTAGATTTCTGTCCCGAAAAAATGTATTCATTAACTGAGCACATATCTGGTAGCACTCCCCTACCACTAAAATTTCACTACAGGATTTAGCCTAAGGTGCTCCACGCTGGCCTAATGCCAAAAACGTAAACACATTATAATAACCAAGCCAATCAAAATTATTGACGCAAATTAATAACTATGTTATCAGTTGTTAAAGGTCAATCATTTGGTAAATAAAAATCTTATATAATTAATAAAAATATCCACACGAACGTACGTACAAAAGTACACATTACGTTTAATTAATTTGGTTGGATTTGCTTTGCCAGTGCAAATATAGAATACCATTATACAAAATTAAATCCAGTCAATGTTATGTAGACAAGATCAGGTATTTAAATCCGATTTCATAAAAGAGATATTATATTGTTGCTTGATGATCTAGTAAAACCTAGTAGCGGCATGTGTGCTGCGAACAGTGAGATATTGGGTTCGGTTCCTAAGTCAAACAATATACTTTGAGTGAAGTTCCCTAGTTCTACTAGGTATTGGTATCCGGTATTGCTTTAGATAATTCACCCCTTATCTAAGAAATTGATTCGGTGAACCGAGGGTGAAACAGCACCTCTGCCTACGCTTTCGTTAATGATTATATAAGCGTGAACGTAACCCTACTACTATCCAACTAAACTAATAGGTACCGTTTGACGTTTCATATTTTTCAATTTTAAACATATTTGGACAGGTGTAACTCACACAAATTTAATTTCGCCTGCCGTAAAACCACAATTCCATGCTTTTAGGTAGATTGTTATTGAAATTGTGTAAGTTACGCCTGTACAAAGTTGAACAGTATGAAACGTCAAACGGTACTTATTAGTTTAGTTGGTTTATAAGTTATATAAATTGCCTCCTATATATCAATCTACTAATACATTCAATCAAAAAACAAAACCTGATAAACGCATAACGTACAGTGTTTCATTTTCTCATGCATTGAAAAACAAATTAATTGGATCTATATTTTTTCTCTGCCACGACCTTTACTATCAATTACAAGTTGTTTTTACGTATAAATAATGTATTTTTGTTTTTATATTGAAATGCGTAACATTTGTAACGTTTTTGTTATAATCGCTTCATTCTTGACGTTAAAATACAATCTCGATTTCATCTTTTTACACGGAGATTGTTCTTTAAGAAAACTCATTGGTATATTATAGTTTTTTGCATCGATTTATAACTTTTTGCTATATTGTTCAAACTTCATTAGGTTTATGATCCAAAATATGGTTCTCAATTGTGGCATATAAAAGCTTTTATAATTACATTCTTAATCTACACTGTTTTGGAGAAGTTACCTTTAAAACAGACATAAGATAAAGTATAAATCTAACCGCACCGTTACTTAATATACATTACTATATATTATATATTCTTACATAGCTAAGCCCGGATCTCTTCTTTGAGTAATTGGGCCTTTTTCTCCCATCTCAGCATAATGTAGCTTGGTGGACTTCAACTTAAAAACTTTTGTACAGATTTCTGTAGTCCTCCGTCTATCTACAACAATCATTTACCAGCTGTTTTTCCTTCTCGACAGAACTGAATTCACAATATGATCATGTGAGGCCCCTTTAAAAATAAAATTATCTTACCTTTTATCAACAGTTGGATCAGACGATAATGAAGTGGTCTCATACAACTTTCCCTTCGTGTCGCGTTCTGGATGGCAAGCGAGGACTCCCAAAGAGAAGAAACCGTTAAATATCCCTGTGCCGTATGTGGTGATCCACCACTCTTACTCGCCACCAGCGTGCTCCAACCGCGAAGAATGCTGCAAGTCCATGAGGTCCATGCAGAACTACCATATGGATGACCACAATTGGTGGGATATTGGATACCAGTGAGTACCTTATATTTATTTTTATTGGCCCAACATTAATCCCAACGCTACTCGTGGATGTAGATACTAATGCTGGCTCCATCCCTGGTTGTTGTCTTTTTTTTTCACATTAGGCAAATAATTTCGCGTATCCTATCTAAATTTTCTTTCTTTTGTTTTTATGTTAACGTAAAATTACAAATGCAATAAAAAATAAGTTGTAGATGGAACCGAAAATAAAAAACCTCTTACAAAATATTCAATAAAATACCTACGTCTTCTGTTTACAAATGTAAAAAATACCACAGAATAGTCGTAAAATGTAGTTAAAATATGCCTACAAAGCGGTCCAGGTAAAATAGAAAATAAAATAAAAAGTCCCTCGAATTGTAACCATTTTATCCTGCATTAATGGTCAATTTCCTGGTAGCAGTGTCCTTCCGACTTCCGGCAGTCGATATGTTAGTAGTTAAAACGAGGATACAAAATCATTGAATATGAGATTCATTATAATGTATTCGTATGCGTAAATTTATATACGGGGGATTCTTTAGCCCAGTAAAATTTACTTATCATGGGCTTGTTCATATGAGGAATTAAAACGTCTAAATTGAGCTGTGAAATGTCGTTGTAAACTTATTAAAACGACGTGTAACGGTAACCGTGGAAATTACCTTTAATTGTATAATATTTCAGTGATTCAGGTAGATTAAAATAAAATAAATATTTTTCTGTGTGCAGTTTCGCAGTGGGCAGCGACGGCGTGGCGTATGAGGGGCGCGGTTGGAACACGCTCGGCGCACACGCATTGCATTTCAACACCGTCAGCATTGGCATCTGCCTCATCGGTGACTGGAGATGTAAGTGACGCAACTATACTTAGTAAAAAAATAAGAAATAATCACCGAAGAAACAATTGCGAAATTACGCGATAAATGACACTAGATTTAAAAAAACATCATATTAACTTCTACCTATTATTGGTGACTTAGTAAAAAAATCTATACATATAAATAAAATTGAAGTGTCTGTTTTAAAAATGAAAATAAAAAAAATGTCCAACTACATATCGTTATATACACGATACCTGTGCCGAAAATGATCTTTAAAATTTTTTTGTCTGTCTGTCTGTCTGTCTGTTTGTTCCGGCTAATCTCTGAAACGGCCTGACCGATTTTGATGGGACTTTCACTGAAAGATAGCTATTTTTTGCGGGAGTAACATAGGCTACTTTAATTTTGAAAAACAAATTAGGGTTCCGCGGAAAAAAAATAAACCCTTAAATTTTGAGGTTGATTTTTTAAATATGGTATTATGACACGCGGGTGGATGAGCTCATTATGTTTCTTTGATTTTTTTGATATCTGAAATAATAAGGAGTAACTTAGGCCACATTTATTTTAGAAAAAATCTTTTATTTTAGAAAAATAAAGTTTTTGTTAACCACGCGGACGAAATCGCGGGCACAGCTAGTATGAAATAATTATCGAAAAATAAGTTGCGGAATTATATAATAAATGACACTAGATTTAATAAACAATAATTTTGGTTGAACATTTTTCAAATACACTTATTACTCCGATTGACGTTTTGCAAATTGCAATGACTACATAATAATTGTCAATTAATAAAGCGCCTACTTTTGTGTATTAACAATGATTGCTTAAAGACTATTTGCTACCATACTGACTATATTCTTATAACAATTCTATTTTACTTTCAGATACGGTTCCTCCAGCGGATCAACTGAAAACCGCCAAGGCATTGATCTCAGCTGGTATAGACTTGGGGTATATAAAGCCGGACTACAAATTAGTTGGGCACAGGCAAGTGAGAGAGACTGAATGCCCAGGCCAAGCTCTGTATGATACAATCAAGACCTGGGACCATTACTCCGAACACCCATCTTCTGTAGAAGAACTGATTTACGTAAAGGAACTGCCAGAGAGTACGAAACTACTTCTTCTAGAAAAAATGAATAATACCACTGTATTATAGTTTTTAGTGGAAAAAAGGTCGTTGTGGCCAGTTGGTAAACGGACCAGACGCGGCTGCTAATATGTTCACTGTGGTCACGTTCGAATCCCAGGGCACACTTCTGTCTTTTTGTAGTCATGTTTGTTTAGATAGTCAATTCCCATGCACTAAAGCGGTGGAGAAAAATATCGTCAGGAAACCTGCACAGCACAGCGATCTATAAGAATTCTATGATATGTAAAGTCTACCAAGGATGCCCGTGCTCTACATTGGGACGTATATGGACTAATAATTTTAAATACTACACAATAATTGGTACAATAGCTGATTTTAAAAGTCACTTCGTTATTAGTCTATTCATGCAGTCCAAATCGTAGGTAGATTTTGTGTCAGCTATGTATATACCTATGTGGTCTGAAACCTCTCTAGAACGCAAATTATAGAGGGATAGGGAGGAGACTTTTGCCCAGCAGTGGGATGAATTAAGTTAACTAAAAAAATGGACATGAATATTATTTCGCGCAAAATTATTGTCACTGGTTTATATGTATGTACTTCTAAAACAGTAAGTAACTGAAAATTGATATATTATTACGTCCTAATTTGTTATGTCGAAAGATGGAGATTATGAAATTTCATTAGAAAATTCCATTTAGATTATCTGTTTTTAAGTGTTGAATTCGTTACGGACTCTTACGCCCAAATACTGGAACGCAACTTAAATATAAATTGCGCTTAACACCGTTAATCCCGCTTAAATGTACTGGGTAAGTGGGCCGAGCGCTGTTAAGAGCAACTTATTATTTGAATGGCGTTCCAGTATTCGGGCGTTAGTTCTTGTATTGTGGTTAAAGTTGTCCTGCCTCTACTACTCTTTAAGTAATAAAATAACTGTAATACTCGCATTAAAATATATGAAATGTTTAAAATGGGAGAGAGATTTTAACTGTAGTGTTAGTTCGTTTGTAGGTAAGTTTTGTAAATTGTAGTATAGTTTACATCTCATACAAGGCTGTGATTTTCTTATAACTATACATATCCAATATGAGTAATTGGCTGCAATACTTATAGAGATATAGATATAATTTAACACATAGATTTTATTATTATGATTTTCTATAATTAGTGCAGTCGATATCTTCAAATTGTGCTCTACTAGGATTAATTTTATAGTTATAGATTAATTTATAAGAAAAAATATGTACAGTTTGTCCACTTTATGAATAAAACCGATTTCTATTGCGAATTAGCGAGGCTACATAAACACAAGGTAAAAATATTTGTTATTAAAACTGTTTATTTATCTTTAACGAGGAGATTGGCATCCTATCTCATATTTTGTTATCCGCATTGCGAAAACATGAACAACTCAAAGATAATAATAAATTAATAATAAGTTGCAGCGATGATACAACCCACCATGTAATTAGCCGTCTTAGGTTAATCGAAAACTTAACATAAATTTTATTACTACAGTTACTTTTTAAGTATTTTTAAGAATTTATTTTATTGATAATGTACAGTTAAATAATTTATTAAATGGAAATAAATTTTATTGTCTCAATGAAGTCTTTTTTTATCCACTATTATTTTGTAATATATTATATAAAGGTAATTATATACACTGATTTATTCCGAGTTTTTGTTTTTATGTAACAAGTCTTATATCATTTATGGGTAAGATCATACCTACTATTTTTTCTTCATTGCATGATTTCAGTTCCCAATCAAAAAACCACCTTGATAAATATTTTACACACACGCTTTTTTAATGCCAGAAACATACTACTGAAACGCCACGCCATCCACCCGACCCGACGCGACACGTGTTGAATCAAATCAAATCATATTATTTTGTATGGCTTTAACCACACCACGAACACGCGATGCTACGTTACGTGGCGTGTTTGTAATGTGGTTCTAGTCATAGGAAATACTACTGTTTGATTTGATTCAACAGAATATGAGTAAAGGCTTGCCATACAAAAGCTAAGCAGTAAAAAAAAACAATAACCTTTGAAACTTTGTTGTAATAACAATGAGCTTATCCAAAATGATTTAATAGTTTTGAATAAATCTATTCGATCATGTTCTCGACCTGTATTAATGGGCCATCAAGCATAATTTACTTCTATGATGCTATGCCGTCATCAACATATCGCGACATTATCCACATAATAAGAGAATCAATAGAACTTTAAAACTTTCTTTATTGACAGTTACCCTCGTGCTAAACAGATCCCCTACAATTGGTAAACAATGAATCACAAGGGACTTCACCCAACATATCACGGTACCAAGAAAACAACGCATAAATGGAAACATATTTTAATGACAAGATGATTTTCACAAAAATAATTGTTCACTATAAATAGTACTTATCTAACGTTTATGTCATAAATACAATCTATTACATCGACACATAGCATTCTATATAGATATATACTCGAATAAATTATCTTTTATTTAGAATATTTTGTTAAGAATCCAGACAGGCTTATCGTAAATCGATGATGTCGAATATCTATGACATGTTATCGAAACAAAATAAATGACAGATAAAACTTTATAAAATTGAGCTTCTAGTCACAAAATATTTAGTACTTATCTAGTAACTATCGGAGACGCATGATCGTGAAGATAATTTTAATGTATTAGGTACATTTAGCGTGATAGTTTTTTCTAAACATTTTTCTAAAAGTCTGTACACTTAATATTTCAATACACCATATTAATCGTAACAAAATGTAATCGGTATTACGTAGATTCATAAAAACATTTTATTATACCATAGATTTTAAAGTGTATGTTGAGGGATGGACAGACGTAATTGTAAAGTATGATCTTACTTAATGATATATAATTATGTTAGTGTAGGAAGTTTTTGTTACCTTGCATCATTTATCAGATTTCTTTTATATGCAAAGTCAAGTCTATTGTTTAAATAATTAAAATACCATATGTTAAAGTTTATAAAGAAATGAAATAACATGTTTTATGTAAAACACTATATCTTAATCAGCGATATAAAAAATATTACAATGATAATACAAATAGCTAAGACGAGAACCGCTACATTAGGAAAATCACTTAATTATTAACTGATAATATATTTTTCATCCATACAAAACGACTGTTCCTATAGCATATAAGATAGATTTTGAATAAAGAAATTAAGTGGAAATTTCATAAATTAAAATGATCAATAAACATTTATACAAAAATGTATGATTAAATATTGGAATGTCCTGTACTAAAGTGCATACCTTTGACGTGTTCATAACACGTACGGCCTTATTCATAGACAGAATTAAAATCTATTTTATTTATCGGACGCTTTGTTCCGTTCGAACAACTTTGAATTCGATAGCTAAAATAGGTGGTAGGTCTCTTATATGTGAGAGGCCGCCTGGATAGGTACCACCGCAATGTCTGTTTCTCCCGCCAGACAGCAGTAAATGCACTGTTGTGTTTAGGATTGAAGAATATTGTAGCTAAAGTAACTACTGGACATATTGAGACTTAATGTCTTATGCCTCAGGATGGCGAGCGCAGTGGAATGCCAAGCATTGCTTTGTAATTCAAGGTGTTGTTTGGTTTTTCTACTGTTCATGAGCGGTCATATCCCTTGCCATCAGGCAAACGGCATGCTCGTCTCGCCATTCATAGCAATAAAAAAGAACTAAAACAGATTTTAAAACTGTCTATGAATAAGCCCTTTAATATTTAGTAAAGCTTGACTAAAATATTCCACTTAGGCCCGCCACACGTTTAAAAATACATTAAGCGTATAACAATCACAATTATTCACATATAAACATCAACAACGTAAAGCCTTAACGAATACAGTACACGCACAACTTCCTAAGAAAAATATCATAATATGTATATGTAATCATTTAAAAAGGGGTAAATAAGTATTTTCACATCAACTTTAATCATAAAGTTTCACATTACTATATGTAATACATTAAGAAATAAATAAAATTATCTTTAATATTACAAAGACGAATTACTTAATATTTTGTATTGTTATTCATGGATTTAAAATATAAATAGGTTTACCATTTAAAATAGCATTATATGTTAATAATATACGTAAATAATGTCATTTAAAACATATGTCTTTAAAATTAAGTACTTAATAGGGAAAAGTATTTTATCCACTCCATATTCTAAATAAACCGATACGTCTCCTAAATTTTCTTGAATTAATTATATTACCAAAGACATAACAAGCAATGTCCACATTCCAATTACCAACCAAACTCAATATTATATTCTGAACAGTTTAATTTTACGTAATGTAAAGAAATAAACATGTATTAATTATTGTGGAATAACGCGTAATTTTGTATTCTTTTGTATTTTACGTTGAAATATAATCTATTGACTGGTATAATTCACATCGCTATCTTAGGTACTTTAAAATATATGTGGCAACACAAGTCAATTACCATAGCGGTTTATAAGAATTTCTATGGTATGTAAGTCCGCCAACCCGCACTAGGCCAGCGTGGTGGACTATATGGCCTTACCACTCTCAATTGTACTGTCGATAGTGGAATAGGCCCGTGCCCTACAGTGGGACGTATATGGGCTAATACAGATACAGATACTAGTCAATTACAGTCAATAACCCTAATCTAACGCTAAATAATACAAATGAAAGATTTTTGAATATTTTATTAAATTGTACTTGTAGCATGGTCGAAATACAAAGCGACGCTATAATTTGTAAATAATGAGTCCATACTTATGTGTTACCCTTTACAGAGGTAGACATAAGTTCATAAAAACTATTTCATTACTTTAACCTATGAAACTTCTATCAATAAGTTTAAAAAGTTAATATATCCTCTCCAGGACATAAATAAATACAATATTAAATACAATAAAGGTATTAAAACCGAGATGACACTTTTCAAATCAAAGTTTGAGGTGGATGAGGTGGACTGGGAAAAACTTATTTATTTGAGAAAGGTCACAGCATTAATGCTATTTTTCGAGCAACGGCAATTCTCACTTAAGGGCATTATGTGACAGCCTCCGTGGCGCAGTTGGTTAGACGCCGCCTGTGAAACGAGAGGCCGCGGGTTCGATCCCCGCACCGAGAGAAATGTTTGTGTGGCCCACAAATATTTCTCTCGGGTCTGGGTGTTTGTGAGACCGAAAAGTCTCTCGTAGTTCCTGATACCCACGACACAAGACTCGATCTTAGTGTGGGGTCAGGACTATGTATGTGACTGTTAGGTGTTATTTATTTATTATTTATTTATTTATTATAGAAATAGCACAGTTCATAAGTAATGTCTATATTAATATATTTATATCTAGCCAAACGAATTAATTTCCAAATACTTATCACTTGTTGTAAACCTTTTTTAAAATTGTTCATATTTGAACCATAAAACCAATTATACCCATATCACATAAGAATGATTCACGGTAGCCAAGACAATATTATTAGTTGTATACCTCTAACCACCAATTAAGTTGGTGCTTTACCTGATTGGCTGATTCATTGAATTTATTGTAGTCTTATTGTTTTATTTCATAGTATACTAAAAGGTATAAAAAAGATGTAACCATTAGAATTTATTGTTATGAACACCATTTCCAAAATTATTTCCTCTGTCTTGCACCTTATGATTTTTTTATATTTCGTAGGTCCGATAATATAGCTAACAGATAACCTGATGTTAAGTGATTACTGCTACTCGCGAGCAACCACAACTCTTGGATCATAATTAAATTAACAATCAAATAAGGAGCGGAGTGGAAAGAAAAGCAGAAAGAGATGTTGAGGATCCGGCAATTTCACTCACCGAATGAAAAAAGACAGCCTCTTTCCATAAATGCTGAGCCATGAGTCATGCAACTGACAGCAGCGTGGCTCTACCACTTCCAAAATCATCCAGAAGATAATATTACATAAATACGGGCTCATTATTAGTAATATAGGTCATCGTAATAAAAGGAAACGAACAATATATTAACATATTATAATAACTAATACATATAAAAGACTAATACATATGAATAGGGTATAAATTTAATAATTTCTTTACATAATTGTACATATATAAAATTGTAATAATTACGAATAATAATTGATATAGGTAGTACTTTTTTGCCTTCCTGTCGAAAGATGTTTTTTTATTTTAGGTTATTACCCGAGACAAAGCAATACATACCTGTTTCAAACATTATTTTTTTAATTTTGTTAAAGCTTAAGACAGATGGTTTGTTTTCTCGAAGAACAATATGATTAATTATTAGAGGACTTATGTGGAGGTAACAAGGTGACGTCATTTAAAATGACGTTTGATTTAAAGCGTACGATAAATGAAAAAATGTTTAGAAGACAAAAACATGTCTAACAAACCGATACCTCAGAACCAAAGTGACAGAGAGTTAAAAAACTAATATAAGGATTTTATATCATATATTAAATGAAGATGAAATTTCAAAAATCTAGTAAATTCCCATGTTTAAAGTAGCTAGATGATAACTTTAGGCTTTATTTAAAAGCTGAGGTATCATCAACATTATAATAATTTTATAAGACACTAAATTTATAAATTCTGACCTACCACACTTTGGCACTGAAATATCGATATTAAAAATAATTGCATTGAAAAATGACATAGCTGGATAAAGGATTTTTTGTAGGGAGTTTCATACAAGGCACAGGGGGAAGAATGTGTTCACGTCGATATGGATCGTGAAATGATAACGATTGATAATACGTATGCATGTATATATGTGTAAATATGTATAACCAGGTACAAAAAATTGCATGTTGATTATAATCAAAGACTGGTTCTTCCACTAAACATCTTTTGAAATTATTAATTTACGCGATGAAGTCTATGTGGCGATTTATAAGAGAGGCATACGTTCAGCAGAGATAGAGTGTGATGAAGAGCAACAAGTACTAAACGCGTGTCTTCCCTGGTATTTGGGAGTTGATAAACAAAAGATAACTCTAAAGTTTTGATAAATTGGTAAATAATTTATATGGAAGCGGACCTAGAGAATAGTCGGGATAACGCTATGTAGAGAAAATAAGTGTGGCATTGCCGTGAACTGAAAAAATCTATCTCCCTCTCTCTAGTAGTTAACCAAGAGCTTAGTATCGTGACCCCTCCATAACGAAATTTAAAGTATCTATAAAAACAAAAACAAAATCTATAAAACCTGAAAAATCGTATATAGGATGACTCTCATTAATGATATCGAGATTATAGCCATAATGTACACAGTATGAATAGGGAGACTGGGAAAGGATAACTTAGGTTTTATATCTAAAACACTGCAGCAACGTTGAAACTTAAAAACTCTGTTTGGTTCAAGAGTTTTACGGATGCATTGGAGAACATACCAGCGTTTGATTTTACCAACACGAATGTATATATAAATATAATAGTAATATTACAATACATTACATTAGGATGAAACAAATACACATTTCTCGATCACAGCAACTTTGTTTTGACTTCCGTTTACGATACCTGCTTTATTAAGCGCCATTTACACGGGGCGAGAATCTTATGCCACTATCGCCTAACATAATCGCCTTAAGATTATCTTCTTGACAAATGTTTACACGCAACTTTTTATATCCTTACGATAATCGCATCTTTGAGGCGAGAAACTCACATCGTGTAAATGGGGCTTTACGATACAAAACTGTCTACTTTTACTATACTTATGAAAGATACAAATGATGTACCAATTGTAGGACCACGATTGACATATTTCATCAATATTTTTATGGGAAACACTCGTATAAAAAAAAAATCATCCGCTGAAATACATTTATTCAAACTTGTATTGGGTATGCTATGTTTTTGGGAATAAGCCAAGTAATTAATATAGTTGTGTTATATATAGTATGAGGAACTAAAAATATTTACTTTTGTAGTAAACAGATTTAAAATTCAAGTCTTTCGTCGTCCTACATTTATTTCGATACTACTTAATAGAAAATTTGACGATGGTGACAACTATGAAAAGTTTTATAATTTTTCTTCACTAATAAACATTATATACAACATTTTTTCATTTTTCTAATCTATGTGAAAATAAACATATTTTATTACTCAATAAACCATGTCAAAGCGTCGCACGATTTTATATGTTTTTATATGCATATCAATGCCTGGTTGCCTAAGTACTAAGTCTACTATAAATGTGTTTGTATTCATGTAGAAATAAATAAAAACGCACCAAACGTCACACACATAGTAATGACTCAATGAAGATATCAGACACTACAAAAGACTTTTCGGCCTTATGACATGCAGACCCGAAACAACGTATAGAATAAAGAAATAATTTTAATGCCATTTTTAGGGTCACAATTTACTGACATGCAATTACAATTAACTATGACGTCATCGTGTAAGAACTCGAACAATCTAGTTCGCATATTTTGAAGCCATACCGAAAACAGTTTTTCTTCTTCTGATATTGCTTTCAAGATTTCTCTATACTTTTGTATAGAAAAATAGGTTTTCACCTAATTTCTGTAAAATCATTGCAAACAGTTTTCAAGCGTGTATTCTTCGTGGACATAAACAATAACAATGCAATTTTTATTGCATGTAGATAAAGTACTATAAGAGAATCCAGGCATTGATAAACATTTATTTAGTACAGCAATAAATCGTACAAACTTTTTAAAATTTACTTTATTAATACCTTCCAATAATAAATACAAGACGACATGTAATGAAAATAAGACATTTATTAAATATATGTTGAAATTACGCTGTATTGTTACTTCATAAATCTTGCGACAATAGCATAATAACACAGGGACTTTTTAACATCAGCCAATTCTTAGAACATCTGATGCAATGTAAATATAATGAAATCTTGTAAATAATCTTTGTAAGGGTCTAATGACCTTTTATTTTTATGGTGGCCGCACATTACCGATTTAAAAATAAATAATTTCGTCGTAAATGACCACACTCAAAGCCATACATTATTTGTACGAAAATACTAAAGTAAATGCCAACATTGGATTTGCACCCGGCCATAGACAAAAAGTCATAGACAAAATTTCTCATACATAATTTTTATATTTAGGATTATTAATATTTTACAACTACATATAAGAAAGTATTTATTTTATAGAATATGTACTTCAGTTACAACGGTGAAGTCAGATATTGTAGCAATTCTATACTAATGTACAAATGTGTCGAGGGGTAGTTGTTATGCTTTTAATTCAAATTAGAAGTGAAATATTTGTGCTGATATGGAAGTACTAGATACGTTTGACAGCACGCCATTTCAAATTTATGTTCGTTTTTCGCCAAAATACGATCAATGTATGGCAAAAAAAAGCTAATAATTGTTTTTTTTTTTAAAACAAGTAGAAGTAACTTTGTTTAATCACATAAAGATACTCGCTCTATAATACATATTACATACTTATAATAATATTGATCTACTGAGGTATAACATTATCGTTAAACGCATGCATAGCTATCTAAGAGCATCGTTTTTTAAAAACATTAATATTATTAAGTTGGCAACAGTCTACGCCCCCACACACAGCGGTACTACCAACATGACAACTTCACATTTGCAAATGGCACAACTAATAAACATTTCATCATCTAATACATCAATGATCCGTGACGGATTGATCATTGTCTCAGAAGGATGACCTCGAAGTGCAATTGCGTTGAATTTGAACTCTATTTGTTCTCAATTAAGGTCTGAACTTGCAGAACAAGATCCCTGGCAAGAGACAGTACAGCGGAAGCGTCGTGTCGCTCGGCCATCTCTGCGAAAAACATGGGCTATTTCAGAAGCAATCAAAACACGCGAATGATGTAATCTTAATGCTGGATTGTGATTTATTTTGACTTAGACATATCTTCTAGCTTCAAACTCGTACGAGAAAAAAGAAAAAAATCTTGTTTCTCTACAGCGCACACGTGCAATAACTACAACCAAAACACTCAAACAAAACATTTTACTTCTGTTTATGCTTTTACCAATTTCCAAGTATAAACAAAAATAAAAATAATCTATCAAAAGTAACTAGTAATCACAGTCCAACAATCACCCCCAAGTGTTATAAAACTAGTATTTCAAACCAAGAATCTATATATCTTAAGTTATACCTTACAAACAATAGGCCCACATGTAATAAAGCTGATATGTGACTGACCGTTAAAGAATATGAAGATGTAGGTAAAGTGTTGACGAGGATGACGAAGGGACTTATCATTATACTGCTGGTTGGAATAATATGATCAATAAATTCTTAGGCATTAAAGTTGATATTACACTAACCGTTTAAGAATTTGATGATGTCGGTGAAGTTAATGATGTTGTCGAGAATGACAAAGCTAGCAATCACAACTACCTAATCATGATACTACTAGTTCAAACCACACACTAAAAATATCTTAGGGTACTAAAGTGAATATTGCACTGACCATTGAAAAACTTGATGATGTCGGTGAAGTCCATTGTGTTGGCGAGGATAACGTCACGGTAGGTCTCGAGCAGCGCCAGCGCGATGAACAGCACCATGTGCTCCGACGCCACGTGCCGCGCCGCCCAGATCAACTCCCACGCCGCGAACACCTTTCAAAATACGAAGTCATTAATACATTATTAAAGTACCTTTGAACTTGTAGCGACGACGAAAAATAATTATTTTTTGTAAAGATTAAGCGAATCTTCAACTCTCTTCCTCAGCTAGAGGGAGTCCACTACTGAAACTGCCCCAGGGATTTAAATGGCGACCAGTTAAAAGCAGCTTGCATCTATCAACTATTACCTAAAGTATAATAATTTTGTCTTATTACTTGTTATTATTTATTTACTGCCTGAAGATGAATTGATAAATATTTTGATGCCTGGTCAATTTTCAGGATCGATTATTAAGTAAAGATCGAGGTTGCTTATTAATTTCGGCTGTTAATCTTCGAGACACGAGGAGTCCACTTATATAAATCTGTGTCTGTGTCAGCCCATATACGTCCCATTGCAGGGCACGGGCCTACTCTACAATCGAGAGTACGATTGAGAGTGGTGGTTTGGCCATACAGTCCATAAATAACATGTATAATATATAAATAACCGGTACTAAATATTAAAAGGAAAAACTGCATCATTAACAACGCACACGCACACGCACACGCACTCGTACTCGCACACAGACAAATAATCATGTACATACTGGATTTGACAAAATTAGGATTTTGTTCTTAAATTAATGGTCGTATTTTTTTTCTCTTTCTATATTTTATGTTTAAATTGTATAATATGTTGTTTTATGTAAGAGGATGAGCACAGGCTTCCATAGCACAGTATATTATACTAGTTTGGAGGTCTGGGTCTTATCTAATCATGAATAAATAAAAATCATATGAAAAGGCCTACGTAGTATAAATACTTACTGTATAATCATTAAATCCTAACCACGACCCTAACAATAATATCTCTAACACAACAATTGACTAGGTACCTAGACAATGTCCAACCACGATCAATTACTAGTGTCAACATGAATTTAATCGCATTCTAAGAATTCGCCCTCGAGTAGTAAGTGGGTCGTTCTAAACAACCTACTGGCCGAAGATCAAGGTTCGTGGGTCACCCCCGACTTAATAGTGCAGTTTGCGCAAATCATCTGCTTTGTATTCTACTGTAGGCATTAGCTCAATACTGGCATATTTAGATCAATATCTTTATTATGTGTGAAATTGTTCGTTGCATGAATAAGGATAAAAATATTTATGAATTCGTAATTGCAGTGGATAAATAGTTGAGCGAGTGTGACTGGAATGTTATTTAAAGTAATAGAAACTTATGTAAAGTAATGGTTTTCGCTCTTTCAATGTTTGTCACAGTTGAAGGCATTGTCCTACTAAAATTGTTACAAAATATTCTAAGTACAACTGAACGGTAGGATATACATAATATAAGATAGAGAGCCTATTTTTCCGGCTTGGATGTTGCACGAAATCTATGGATCTCTTGAACGAATCTCTCTTCACGAAGGAAGGGTTATTTAAAAGAGAAACTTTAAATAAAACCATTATGCCTTACTTGAAACCTGAGTAGCTATCAAATAAAGTAGCTTCAAGGAAGTAGTTGGTAGCAGGGCACTTGCAACCAATCGCTATCGAAATCCTCGCAGGACGCCTAAGTTCAGTATGAGAGTTATAGCTGATGGTGATATTAATGAAACATATTTCGATCAAGTATGTATATTCTAGATACTGGATCCGGAACAAAATCACACGCCAATAGTTGCCGAGGTTGCTAATACTTATACATTTGAATTTCGAACTACGAGATGTAGCAAAAAGTCTTAAATTATGATCAACTTCAGACAACAATAAACCTTATTCCTTTAAGTTAAGACCATACTAAAATCAAATAGGAGCACACGCTTATTTGTGGTGTTATTTTTCTTGCCGTTTTTTAAGCCGTTACTTATAATCTAGTGTATATTTGATCGAAGGAAAAATAAGTATAAAATGAGCCTCACGTCCTGGTAGAGCAGTTCCCGCTTGAAGTCGAGCAGGAACCAGCGGTAGCAGAAGTAGAAGTGCGTGTAGTCACCGTGCGCGTGCATCAGCTCGTACAACTCACAGTCCAGGATCTGGATCAACGACCTGCAATACAAACAACTACATTTTTAAAGTGTTTATGCATACATGTACCTATCAGAACTATCGGCTGGAGGATAAAAGAAAAACACTAACAAGTTGAATTAACTCGGCAGAAAGCAATCTTAGGACTGATAAGATAGTTTCCTTTCAAAATATCCAGCCGACAAATACTAGAGTTTAATGGAGGGCAGGCAAGTCGCGAGCAAGAATGCTTTGGTATTGTGATTATCAATCCGCTTGCACCTTTGAGTATAGGAAACACTTTCTTGATTAACATCCCATAAAGTAACGTTGAAATGGCCTATGGAACTACTAACTAGTACACTAAATAAATAACGCTGTTGGGTAGATGATTATTACCTATTATTTAAATGTTATATTGGAATTTTGGTTTTGTTTGTTATTTATTTTTGGAGAAACAAAATGCATCAACATAAATACCGCGACTAGATAGCCCTTCTAATGGGTTGATATCAGACAAGCAGTCGAGTTTGAAGTTTTTATTCTGCCTATTATCAAGGATGTTACCACCAGGGGAGTCACTGGTCATCTCGGTTGTACCGTGATGGTACATAGGGAAATAAGCACTACGCGTGATGGAGACAAATGTAAAACGTACTCACATTTGCCGCCTGCTGGTCCGCCTCGGTGATGAATAGTCCGTTCCAGGATACGATACACAGCACGAGAGTTATTGAATGGTTCTGTCTACGCCTTTTGCCTGTTATTAACGATTATGAACGCCACAGGAATAAATTCTATGGCGACCGCGTGCGCGCCGGTTGATCGGTTTTCGTTGTTGTTGCTGCACTCGCGGCCCGCGGAGAGGTTTTAGCGCGTCCTCCGTGTGGGGGCGCTAGTTGCGCGACGCGTGATTGGCGCGTCGATTACGCAATGCCTCGACGGCGTTGGCGGATTGGCTAGTTGGCGGCAATGCGCGCGAGTTTGAAGATCCTCGCCATTTTACACATGTGCCAACATCACGCATTGTATTGAATATGATATTTTATATAAACACGGTTACGAAACATTCCGCCCACCAAAATACATTAATGTATTTTCGAAATTATAAACAAATTAACGTAATTGAAAGAAGAAGGCATATGATATCTTACTAACTAAGAAATAATACGAAATAAAAGTTAATCTGTTTGTTTAGGTAACGGACAAAGTTTGACTAAAGGTCTCGTAAGGCGAGAGCCTTCAGCCGTACGTATCGTTGCGATTCGAACTACTCCATCTGGGCTTGGGTGCAACTCCTCAACCCGAGCCAGAGGCCAATGTAACGGAATTGAATTATCAGTTTTAATAATTACAATGGATCCTACTTCTAACGGTCGTGAATGTTTGGTCCACTTCGCTCGCTGAGTTAACGAATGAAGATATTCATGTTTCCAACGATTCCAGAAATCCTGCTGGAATCGCTGAATCAATTGCCATCGACCCAATCGAT
This sequence comes from Hyles lineata, assembly GCA_030180105.1. NCBI lineage: Eukaryota > Metazoa > Arthropoda > Insecta > Lepidoptera > Sphingidae > Hyles > Hyles lineata. The sequence continues at coordinate 1,331,034 of JARJEE010000026.1, forward strand.
TTATGTTTAATGAAGTAACATCTTCATCAGGAACAGTCGTAAGCGGTTCAAGAGTTAGAAAATGGCCTGGTGTTAAAACTGACAGGTCATTAGGGTCGGAGCTCAGCGGACAAAGGGGCCTTGAATTTAGCATTGATTCAATTTGTACGAAAAGTGTCGTTAATTCTTCAAATGTCAGACATTGGTCGCCAACTATACGATACAAATGCGATTTCACAGATTTTATTTGTATTTCCCACACTCCGCCGAAGTGGGGGCTTGAGGGTGGATTGAAACGAAATTCGATTTGATTTGCATGAGCAGCATTTCGCATGTAGTTTACTAATTGTGCATTAGCACCGACGTAATTTGTGCCACAGTCAGAATGAATTACGCTAACTCTTCCACGACGCCCGGAGAAGCGACGCAACGCAGCAAGGAAAGCGTCCGAAGAAAGGTCTGATACCGCTTCAAGATGCACCGCGCGAGTCGCGAGACAAACAAATAAACATAAATAGGCTTTGGTAATTTTTGCACCGCGATGTTTACCGCTTTTAATTCGAAAAGGGCCGCCGTAATCGGTCCCTACGACAGAAAATGGTTTCACCTGATTTACGCGAACTGCAGGCAGATCGCTCATAAAGGGTTCAAGTGGAGATGGGTGTGTCTTGTAGCACGGTACGCATTTGGATAAGCAATTACGAATGGCACGTTTAGGAGATAATATCCAAAACTGTTGCGAAAGAAGATACTGCGTTGTATTTACGCCGGCATGGCAATTTTCGCGATGAACAGCTTCGATTATAAGAAAGGTCAAACGGGATGTACGTGGGAGCAGAGCAGGGTGCTTATGCTCAAATTCCAGACCAGATCGGGAAAGGCGACCGCCCACCCTGAGAATACCCTCGGGATCGAGAAACGGGTTTAACTTACGCATTTGTTTCGATAATAATTGACCTTCCCGGAGCTGACGAATTTCGTTTTCGAAAGAAGCTTGTTGATTGTGCTTTACGACGATCAACAAAGCGGCATGAAGCTCTGCGTTATTTAAGAACGGATCAGAGCAACGATTACGTTTATGACGTATGAAATTTATGAATCTTCGCCACCAACATATGATACGTTGAATTTTCCGAATGGAAGAATAACGATCGAGTAGAATATCTATAAAAGAATTCTTCGAATCATCGGAACCAAGAAAGCTTTTCAACTCCTTTGCCTCCGACTGAAGAAGATCCTCACTAGGATCGACATTAAGCTGTGGCCAATGTTCGCAAGGTAAGCGTAGCCAAACAGGACCCGCCCACCATAACCGATTGTTGACAAGATCGAATGGTAACTGACCACGAGAAGCGACATCTGCAGGATTGTCTTCAGAAGCGACATGGCGCCACTCAACATCTGGAATAATATCGTGAATATGACTAACGCGGTTAGCGACGAAAGTTTTCCAACGAGACGAATGAGAACGCAACCACGCTAGAACAACGGTAGAATCAGACCAAGCTACGACGCGAGTAAATGGAAAAGATTGCGCGAAAACATCCATAACGAATTTCAATAACTCGGCGAGAAGGACTGCAGCGCAGAGCTCCAAGCGAGGTAAGGAAACAGATTTCGTTGGCGCCACTCGCGCCTTTGAACAAACAAAAAAAGTATGAATATGACCGTCAGCGTCGACAGTACGTAAGTATACAACACCACCGTAGCCAGTTTCAGAACTATCCGAAAAACCATGCAGTTCCCAAGATAGGCAGTTATGACTAGGAATAAAACGAGGAATTTGCAACGAGCCTAGTAATGGTATTTGCTCAAGGTAACGAGACCAAAATTTGACTATGTCTTCGGGAGGATCTGCATCCCAATCGATTTCAAGAATCCACAGTCGTTGCACCAACATCTTTGCCAATAAAATTAACGGAGATAGAAAGCCAAGCGGATCATAGATCCGTGCCAGCTCGCTCAGAACGTTACGTTTAGAACACTTGTTATTCTGCGGAGTCACGGAGAAAAGAAAGGAATCATTGGAGGGATCCCATTTGAGACCCAAGACCTTGAGAGTAGGGTTATCATCGATTTCCATGGAAACAGGATCAGTGATGCAATGTTCGCGAGGTAAGTCCGCAAGCAGCGTAGGGCAGTTGCTAGCCCACTTTCGAAGCTCGAAATGTCCCCTTTTCAAAAGTTTAATAATTTCGGATTTTACTACTTGAGCCTGATTTAAATCACGGAACCCAGTTATGATATCATCGACATAAATGTCAGATTCCAGAACCTTACTCGCATGTGGAAAGTCACTGCCCTCGTCACAGATCAGCTGTTTAATGGTACGGCATGCCAAAAAAGGAGCAGAAGACACACCGTATGTAACGGTATTAAGACGATATTCCTGCACAGGTTGGTTGGTATTAAAACGCCAGAAAATACGCTGATAGTCACGATCTGACTCTTGAAGTAGAATTTGACGATACATTTGCTTCATATCGGCAGTAAAGACAACGGCATGAATGCGGAATTTTAAAAGGATTTCAACTATGTTGGTTTGCAATTTGGGACCTACGAGCAAAACGTCGTTTAATGAAAGTCCTCTAGCATCTTTTGCAGAGGCGTTAAATACGACGCGAAGAGGTGTAGTGGTGCTTTCTGCGCGAAGTACAAAATGATGGGGAATAAAGTATTTTCCCATTTTCAACGCTTCAGGTGGTATAAGACTCATGTGGCCATGATCGAGGTATTCCTTCATGAATTCGCAATATTTAACATACAACTGTTTATTTTTAAGAAGGCGTTTTTCAATGGAATGAAAACACCGCAAGGCTATATCACGAGATGTAGGAAATATAGTTTCTTGTTCACCGTGTTTGAACGGCAAAGACACAACGTATCTACCGGTAGCATCTCTGGTATGAGAATTCTCAAAAATCTCTTCGCATCTCTTATCCTGCAAAGTAAGAGGTTTTGAATGAGAAACGGTTAACTCTTCAAGCTGCCACAATCGCTTGAGATCATCATGAAGTTGGGGTTCGTTGAAGGCAAAAAATGTATGAAATTTCGAATCTGTGTATCCAACGTTCCCGACAAGAAGCCAACCAAATAGTGAATTTAGAGCAGACGGTTGGTTGGTACCACCTTCGACTGTTCCCGGTAAAAGAAGCGAAGCGAAACATTCCGCGCCGATAAGAAGATCTACAGGACCAGGGATGTGACAATTTGGGTCCGCTAACTGCAGCGATTTAATATGCTGCCACGAAGATTTATCAAGCCGAATGGATGGCATCTTCCCACAAATGCTTGGCAAGGTCAAGGCTCTAATGGAAAAGAGAAACTGATTGTTATGTCCGAGATCAAGGTTAACAATACCTGACACGGGAGCTGAAGTATGACCCAATCCACTAACCTTATGGGATGTGGAAATACTAGTGAATCCCAGGCGCTTCACAGCGTTCTCTGAGATAAAGTGACTTTGACTACCGGAATCAATCAAAGCTCTAAAAGATTGGAAATTACCCAAAGAATCACGAATTTGAACCATCGCGGTCGATAATAAAACGAAAGATTGTTCACGCATACTGGTCAACACTCGAACCTGATCATCAGGTTTATCGATAGCCGGAGAAGTGGCTAAGGAAGCAGTAAGCGATACTGCCTCATGCAAAAGAGAATGATGTCGTTGATGACATTTATTACATCTGAACAAAGATCGACAATCCTTGACGCCATGAGACGTTCTCAGACAATTGAAACACCAACGATGAGTTCGAGCATACTCATTGCGTTCGGTGACCGAAAGTTGTGCGAATTTTTCACAATTATTAATCGAATGATTTAATTGACAAAAGGTACATTTGACAATTACCGCTGCTGGTGTTTGTGAAGATGGAGAACTAGATTTCCTCTCAGAAGTTGAACTTTCTGCAGTATTGGAAAGAAACATGGAAGTATTTTTTTTAAACTTCGAATTGTTCGACGATATGACTTTGTGGGATTTAATTCTATCCGAAGATTTCACTACGTTAGGATTAACATGATCTATTAATGAAAAATGATTATCTCGAATTAATGCATCAGCTTTATTATAAAGGAAAGATTTTAATTCTTGAAATTGCGGCAACTCTGTCGACTCTTGCCTTTGTTCAAAAGAACGCCGGGTTTGAGTGTCCAACTTTGACAAAACTAAATAACACAAAACGAAATCCCACTCGTGAATAGGAAGGTCGAGACTTGATAGTACGTTTAAATTTTCATTTATTAAATCTAAATTTCGGCGAAACTCGATCGGTGAAAGTGATTTTAAATTAACGTTTAATATTTCTTTCCAGCATGTAAATGCTAGATCTCGTTTATCACGGTATCTGGCCACCAACGCTTCGTACGCTCCGCGATAATATTTACCTTGAATCGGGTAAGAACGAATCACACCTAAGGCGTCACCACTAAGACAGGTCTCAAGATATTGCATACGCTTCGTATCCGAAAGTGATTCATTATTATGAATCAAAGAATTAAATAAATCGAAAAACTTAGGCCACTCCTTGATTTCACCAGAAAATGTTGGTAGGTTAATTTTAGGTAACTTTATGTCGGATGCTGACGAATGGCTTGCACTTTTATCGCAAGGATGAGCGTTAGAAACAGGAAATAAATTTCGATTAATTTCCAAAATTTTAAAATGAATATTGTCAAACTCGGTACGAATTTCATCTTCTTGTTCGAAATCGTCATCATCGATAACGCCTAAAATATCTGAATGAACGCTCTCAAAGCTTTCGATTAATTTTGGCAATGAGGAGAATTGAACACTAAATAAATTCAAACACGATTTATCTTCCTCTGCCGATTCAGCAACTTCCAGAAGTTTCTTTAAACGGTTGAAGGCCAAGGTACGCTTGCGCCGTAGTACAGGCAAACCCTGAACACTCGGACTATCTACACTCGCTAACTTTGTTAAACGCATCTTTGGTTTAGCAACACGAACCGAACGATACATTATAAATAAATGTCGAAACGAATACACGAAATGAAATTAGTATATCAAACTATTGTATAGTCACTGCCTACCTTTCACGGATAGAAGTACTGTACGCGAGAACGAATGACGATTAGTACAGCACACGAATTTGAAAATAAGGATAGCAAATGACTAACGAATAATGACATCTAATAAGTACTTAAGTACTTATTCCTTCACAACGAAACGAAACTAAATTGCCTACAAAAGTTCGCAAAGTTGCAACACTAACGTATGTAAACAAAGAACGGTTATATGAATATTATTATGGCACATACACGAATGCACAATAATAATAAGACAGGCCAAACGGCGTATATAACCGACTACGAGAAATGTGTACACTTGCCGCCTATTTGTACTCGAATGTACTCGATGTTTTAATTTATAGACGCCGCTAGAATAAAAACAGATGAACGACACCTATATTAAAACTTCCACGGATTAGAATCTATGTATATGTTAACCTGTGTGTATTAACACGAAGTGAATTTGTTAGAGAATCGAAACCCAACGATACATCAACGAATTGGAACTAGAATAGATGTACCGCAAGTAACGAGGCGAAAAATAACAATATTCAAATGTATATAATACACCGGCTACCAATACTAGAACGCTTATTACGTTATGTTTAAGTACATAAGGGACAAATGCACATCGGCGCTAAGGATAAATAAAGACAAAATGGCTGACATGTGAACAACTCGACGAGAATGATTTTATGAATTGTTTGCATTAAATAACCAAGTAAATGTAATTGCAAAGAACTATTCACGTACAAATTAATTATATTAATATTTTTATTCAATAAATGAATCGATAACAGTTTAAGTCTGTGATATGTATGACGAAAAATCACGCCACTGTAATTTGGTCGGTTTATAATATTCACGTGAATTAAATTGCCGATATTTAACAATGTAAATAATTTGAAAATATGCTATACTGTACTGTAATGTTGTATGCAAACAATCATATGCCTTCCTGAAATGACCGATTAGAATGTTTAGTTAATTTTTAACAAAACTTGCAATGGCGGTATCGTAATGCTTCGAACCAAGTTTATCTCAACAAAATAACTCGGAATCTAAGTTCGAAATAGCGAATGTACTCGCTATTCCCGGGTTTCGGCACCAAAAATATGTACCGTGATGGTACATAGGGAAATAAGCACTACGCGTGATGGAGACAAATGTAAAACGTACTCACATTTGCCGCCTGCTGGTCCGCCTCGGTGATGAATAGTCCGTTCCAGGATACGATACACAGCACGAGAGTTATTGAATGGTTCTGTCTACGCCTTTTGCCTGTTATTAACGATTATGAACGCCACAGGAATAAATTCTATGGCGACCGCGTGCGCGCCGGTTGATCGGTTTTCGTTGTTGTTGCTGCACTCGCGGCCCGCGGAGAGGTTTTAGCGCGTCCTCCGTGTGGGGGCGCTAGTTGCGCGACGCGTGATTGGCGCGTCGATTACGCAATGCCTCGACGGCGTTGGCGGATTGGCTAGTTGGCGGCAATGCGCGCGAGTTTGAAGATCCTCGCCATTTTACACATGTGCCAACATCACGCATTGTATTGAATATGATATTTTATATAAACACGGTTACGAAACATCGGTATTCTTAGTAATAAAACTAAATAAAAAGTATTCAATTCTGGCCTCATATCAGCGAAGTGCGCGTCCATGGCCTGTCCGGAGGGGAAGTTGTGCGTGGCGCGGCGCATGAGTCGTGCGAACAGCGCATGCGCGGCGGCCTCGTCGCGCATCGTCACCAGCAGCGGCGCCGCCAGGTCGCACATGCCCTGCATGTAGCCCGCCTGCAGGTGCTCCCACACGTACCTGCACAACACCACCGCACTCCTCATACATACTCGTAACTCATACAACACATACATACTATACTACTACTATTATATAAACATCATACATATCACACACATCACACCTGTCACATGCATAAGATGTCTTATCATACCGCAAGTTTCAAAGAAACAAAATGCGATTGACTTGATTATGTCATGTTAATTTGCTAAGATAGTTAACTCATATAAGAGATGATAGCTACTGATTCGACACCGATTATTTTTTTAAGTACCTATTCATAAAGATATTCTTTTGTTAAATACAATTCAACCACAAAAAAAGTGATATAACTAAAAAGATAAGTTACTCACGTGCACATAATATTCCGTAATTTATCTAGATTCTCGTCGGTGAAGAACGGATAATTTCTATCGCATCTTTGCACATCTTTTTCTATTCGATGCAAGTTCAATGCAAAGCTCTCCACCAGTTCATTCTGCAACAATTCATAAAAAAATATTTGGTTAAGCCTTTCTATTCTTTACATTACAATAGTTTCGTAGGTACCCCGTGATTTTCCGATTTTTTAAGTATTATATTGTAACATTATACAGTATGTACCTCGACAACATTATAATATTGTACCCTCATTAAACACATGCATCACAAACCAACCCAAATCAAGAGATTCAAAAATCCAAAAATGTTTAACAACATCTCACTAGCGACCACCACCAACGATGTATACAAATCTATCCTTTAGTATGAAAGGTCAAGAGTAACGGTCACTTACCGAGTAAACCCCTCCATTAGAACTGGCAGGTGACACGCAGTTGGATCTAGTCTCCTGCCTCTGATCGTTCGTAGGCTCCAGAGTATCAAACGACGCACCGGCAGAATGAGACTCTTCGCGAACCACTCCTAGAGGACTCCGCGATGGACTCACGTTAGCTAAGAAATTATATAAAAGGTACATAATTAAGATTAACTGATAAGTAATTATAATCTTAGATATTTATCACAATCAAAAGAAAACGCATAATATTTTTTATTAAAGTGTTTTGTTTAATAATTTATTCATTATGCCTTTATTGTACACCATGAAAAACAACTTAAATATATGAAAATATACGTCTACTGATATGATTATAAGGCTATGTACGTTTACAGCAAAGTTGAAACATCAAACTTACCCGTAGTACCTCCAGATACAGGCGAGGTAGAGGCAGCCAAATCCACCGACGGATTTGTGATGATCACGCTCGTATGCTGCTGCGGCTGGCTCTCATCCAAAGACGACCTTAAATCGGTACCATTAAGGTTCGCATTTGCACTATCAACACTGCACAGTAGTCCTCTTCCATCGCCCTTCTGTACTATTCCCTCAGCAAGCCGTTTGATCTCGGCTATGCTCTCTCTCCTCATGTCAGGGTTGTCAACAACGCTCCTAATGGGAGCTTCAGTATCGCTATCTACCCTAGTATCACCGCTGTCAGTCTCTCCGTTAACTTTACTGTCCTTCTCATCCGCATCCATATCTATGTTATCCACTTCGTCTATGCTCGGCGCTCGTGATAGAACAGGTTTAGTATCTGCTCTCTTTTGTTCGGTTTCGCTCGGTTCTGGCGAAACGATTGGCGGGTTGTCTGATATAACGCTACAGTCGTCCTCAAACACCTGCAAATGTACGATAAATAGTAAATGTCTGCCTAAAATTAATATTTCGTCGTAATTAGTTTGAACAAGAATGACAATTATACAGACCCTACTTTTTCAGACATTGCTCTAATTCTTGTGTACCAAAATTAGGACACGTTTGAAACAATACCTAACAAAGTTTTAAAAGCTAAAAAAATAAAAATGAAGAATGTATTTTGATTCTCCATTATTTTTAATTAGGAGACTGAAGCTAGATCCCATACCTCGCCGGCATCAGTAGAGTCAGCGGGCTGCACCTTGCCCGAGGCCTCGGTGAGCCTGGCGATGGACGCGGCGGTGGCCTCGCGGTCCCGCTGCCTCACTATGGCCTCCACGCACAGCCACTCCGACATCGTCGTCTCGTACTGACGCCGACACGCCGCGTCTTGTTCCACGCGCTCTTCTGATGTTGAGCCGAATCTACGGGAAAGTACAAAATATACTAGTAGAAAATATTTATGGAATACAGTACTGAATGGGAAAATGTATACTTTGAAAACAAAATGTCTCACAAGTTGCACACCAGTTACAGTGAGAATATTTTCGCAATAGATTAAATTCTTTAGAGCATATCTATAAAAAAGCTGCCAAGAAACATACAACTGATATTGAGTCAGTCTAGTTCACTAAAGCCTAAACCCCAACTTTACAGATTGTACGGTGCAATAAAATATTTTTCTTCCACTACCTGCTATCGAAAATAAAGAGCAAAAAAGCAGTATAATGTGTACGAGCTAATGAAAATAGAGATAATTGCGGCACTCACTCATAATAGCCCAGAAGGTAGGGCCACACCTCCCTGCGTATGTCGTGCTGCACCCCCCCGTAGTAGACGAGGCGGTACACCTCGTCCTTGTCGGTGACGGCGCCGCGCTCGTCCGTCATCGCGCGCCAGATCTGCTCCGTCAGACCTGACTCCGCTCCCTCTGTAGAGAGTCAGTTTCATTTGAACTTCATCTATCTTTTTTTATTACATTGAATGGCGAGTCAGGCATGCCATTTGCTTGAAAGCGATACGACCGCTCATAAACAGCAGCAAAACCAAAATACAAAATACATTACCGCCAGTAACAATGATAGGATTCACTAATCCGCTGAGATGCGTCCGCACCGTGGACAAGTGTCGGCAGTACGCTAACCATCCGTAGAACGCGCGCGATATTATCTGACGCCGCATTGTACTGCACACCAGCTCGATGGACGCAGACTGAGAAGCAAACATGTAAACAAAACATCATCAATACAGCATACTTATAGACTCGAATACTTATACGCGCTATAGTAGTCCCTTGCTAAAACCACATCGACCACAATATAAATAGATAGAATAGATTGGCTCGATCAAGACCGGGATCTGCCATCCCACATTTTGAGATTGAGAGTTGAGACTACTTAACTCTGTATTTCTATAAACTATATACTTTAGTGAATTTGAAAAAAACATCAACAGTTATAAACAATTTAGTATAAAACATATATATATATATATATACATATATATCTTAAATACGTATGTAGTAAGATACATGTGTAACAAACCACTATAATTAGATAACATCACAGCTACACGTTGGGTGCCATCAGTCCTAAAGCTATCAACACTGCTCCTACCTGTTCAACAGGCTGATGCTGCACCAGCGTGGGTGGTGGGAGTCCATTGATCCCTGCTGAAGGTGGACAGTCCACGGACATGGTGGAGGAGTCGGACGACGTGGTGGATGTGGAGGCGAGCGGGCGTCGCGGGGTGCGCGGGGGAGACTGCACCGCGCGCTCCAGCAGGGAGTGACGCATCGCTGCAAATGAATATTATGTTCTGTTTGATATGATATGATTTAGTGAGATGTTTTATGTGAAGAAATTGTTTTCTGTGAGTCATCAAATTATAAATACCCTCTAACATACATGAGTCACACACTAAATATGTCATGTTAATATCGATAAAGCCAATGAGTAAAATGATTAGAATGAAATTTTACTACATAATTTATATTGATTTTGTAACCGCCAAGCGTTACAAGTTGCACAAGGGAATAGACAGGACGCGACCGTTTCACAGTTTTTGGCATGAAGGTTGACGGTTGCGTCCCATTCCTATTAGCTACCTATTAACTTTCATACAATCGAGTGAGGCTTGAAACAGTGTAAATAGTTCTATGAAATATCAACATGTAGTACAATATCTTTCAACTTTCTTAAATACAGAGTTGATAAAACAACCATAATTTGTTCACCTTCTCTATCTGCAATGGCGTTGTTGACGATGCGAAACACGTAATCGCCGGCTGCTTCCTCCCATTCTGCCTCCTCTGTCTCACCACTCTCGCACAGACTCGGCATTGGACGTCTCCTACCTTTGCTTCTACCGAATACCTTCAGAAAAAATATTAAAAGGTCAATAATAGTTTTGGATTCATCATCATCATATCAGCCACAGGAAGTCCACTGCTGAACATAGGCCTCCCCCAATGATCTCCACAATGACCTGTTGGAAGCGGCCTGCATCCAGCGACTTCCTGCGACCTTAGTCAGATCGTCCGTCCACCTTGTAGGCGGGCGTCCGACACTTCGCTTGCCTGTACGTGGCCTCCACTCGAGAACCTTTCGGCCCCAACGGCCATCGGTTCTACGAGCTATGTGCCCGGCCCATTGCCACTTCAACTTGCCAATCCTATGGGCTATGTCGGTAACCTTGGTTCTCCTACGGATCTCCTCATTTCTGATTCGATCTCGTAGGGAAACACCGAGCATAGCCCGCTCCATGGCTCGTTGAGTGACTTTGAGCCTTTTAATGAGGCCCACAGTGAGAGGCCACGTCTCGGTGCCGTATGTCATCACTGGTAACACACAACTATCGAAGACTTTCGATTTTAAGCACTGAGGTATTTTGGACGAGAAGACGTCGCGAAGTTTCCCGAACGCTGCCCAACCGAGTTGGATTCGCCGATTGACCTCTCTCTCGAAGTTGGACCTGCCTAACCGGACCACTTGTCCTAAATAGACATATTCGTCTACAACTTCGAGAGTCGAGCCCCCAACTCCAATGGGGGTGGGCACAACATGGATATTCGACATGATCTTCGTTTTATCCATGTTCATTTTAAGACCCACCTGTTGGGAAACTCGATTAAGGTCTTCGAGCATAGTGCTAAGGTCTTCCAGCGATTCTGCCAAGACTACAATATCGTCGGCAAATCGAAGGTGAGTAATATACTCGCCGTTGATGTTGATGCCGAATCTTTTCCACTGCAAGAGCTTGAAGGCATTTTCCAGCGCGGCAGTGAACAGTTTCGGAGATATGACATCTCCCTGTCTCACGCCTCTCCGTAGTGGAATAGCCTTCGTACTCTGATCTTGTACTCGGACCGACATGGTGGCGTTGTTGTATATACACCTCAACACTTCGATGTACCGATAGTCTATGTGGCACCGCTGAAGAGACTGTAGCACAGCCCAGGTCTCGATCGAATCAAAGGCTTTCTCATAGTCCACAAACGCTAAACAAAGCGGCAAGTTATACTCCTCGGTTTTTTGTATAACTTGCCGAAGCGTATGGATGTGGTCTATGGTACTAAAGCCTTTTCGGAAACCGGCGTGTTCGGGAGGCTGGAAGTCATCAAACCTGCGTTCGAGACGATTTGTGATGACCCTTGAAAACAACTTATAGACATGGCTCAGGAGCGAGATGGGCCTGTAGTTCTTCAGCAAAGTGTTATCACCTTTTTTGAAGAACAGTACCACCACGCTCCTGCTCCATGCCTCCGGCGTTGAGCCCTCGAGGAGAACGGAATTGAAGAGCCTCTGAAGGACTTTCAGTACCGGCGTTCCGCCCGCTTTCAGAAGCTCTGAAGTGATTCCGTCTTCACCCGGCGCCTTGTTGTTTTTAAGTTGTTTGAGGGCCATCTCAATCTCAAACAGGCTGATGTCCGGGATATCATCGCTAAAGTGTCGGATTAACTCGGCTCTCGGGTCTTCGGCCGAACTAACAGTAGGTTCGGCAACCGAGGTGTAAAGCTGTCCGTAGAACCTCTCGATCTCTCTTAATACCTCTGCCCCAGTCGATACCACGCGGCCATCATCCGTTTTCAGCCTAGACAACTGGCTTTGCCCAATAGACAAGTCTCTTGCAAACACTTTGGAGCCTCCGTTCCGCTCAATTGTCTCCTTAATGCTCACAATATTGTGAGCACGGTCATCGTGTCGCAAGGACTTCCAGATCCGTCTATTGAGCCGCCGATATGCTTCGGCGTCAACGGATGACTGCAGCGTCAAAGATCAACATTCGGCCATGAGGTCAAGAGTCTGGATCGAGAGTTTTTGTGGTCTATCTCTACGGCGAGGTCTAAAATACTTAGATCCCACCGTATGGACAGCTTCTACCAAACCGCTGTTTAACTCGTCCACTGCAAGGTTTTCTTTTAGACAATCAAAGCGATTTGTCAACTCGAGTTGAAAGCTCTCGGGGTTTTGGATATGGGTGCGAGTAGGTCGGAGCGTAGACTTCATCAAGCGGCGCCTTTCTAATTGGACGTTGATATTCAATGTGCCCCTAACCATTCGGTGATCACTACCGGTTTTCACCCTGTTGATCACAGAGACATCACTGAACATCCGTCTATTCGTCGTCAAGATGAAGTCTATCTCATTTCTCGTAGAACCGTCAGGACTCAACCAGGTCCATTTCCTGTGAGGCGGCTTCTGGAAAAAAGAGTTCATCGCGAAGAGTCCCTCTTTTTCCAGAAAGTCGGCCAGCCTCTGACCCCTGAGGTTCCGTTGCCCATGTCCAAATTGCCCCACTTTCAACTCTGCATCGCTTCTCTTGCCCAACTTTGCGTTGAAGTCCCCCATAACAACATTGAAGTAGGTTTTGGAAGTATGTATGGCCCGACTTATGTCCTCATACATCTCCTCTACTTCTTCATCTGGGTGTGTCGAGGTCGGCGCGTATACCTGTATGACCTTCAACGAATATCTTTTAGATATTCTGAGTATAAGGTATACTACCCTGCTCCCGAGCACTTTCACAATAATAGTTTTGGATTAAGAATAAATAATAAACTTTTCAAACGAATACGTTATTATAATAATGTATAAGTGCAATATACAGTATAATTTTTTAATTATACAATGTTTGAGTTTCATTTAAGTATTTCACCACGATGCAATTCTAACTGTATAAAATTCTAGACGTTTGTCTTTATACAAATATTATCATAATATGATATAGCATATCTCTTACCTTCCCGGTACCTCGTTGTGACCACAAAGGTGGATCTAGCTGCCCATGTGGTAGAAGACCAGTTTCTAGATTACTAAGAAATGATAACAAATGGCCACCTGAAAATAAATTTAATTTATTTTAAACCTAATCTATTCAGCCACTTCCATACATTAGAATTAATGCATAGAGTAAAACTTGTATTAAAAAAAAACTCCATGGATTTTTATATGAGCAATGTGACTATTGTGCAGCTGATGGTAAGTACAGCTATGTCTAGTATCCTAATCTAGCCACCAACGACACAATTTTGTCGCCAAATCAACTACTTCTTCAAGCCTCTCGTAATTTAAGAGTTAATAATTTCCACATCGACCTGTAGAAAGCGATAAGTATCGACGGATATCTTGTAACCTTCATTTTATCCACCATAATCTTATCTGGAAGACGCAAATCTCCATCTCTCTCTCACCTTTCCGACACATAGCATACTGCTAAACATAATCTTTAAAAGATTTCCACAAAGACCTTTTGGAAGCAGCCTGCATCCGTCGACTTCCGGCCACTTAAAATAAATTATAAATAAATACACCCAACAGTCACATACATAGACCTGACCCCACACTAACGTTGAGTCTTGTGTCGTGGGTATCAGGAACTACGAGAGACGTTTCGGTCTCCGAAACACCCAGACCCGGAAGAAATATTTGTGGGCCGCACAAATATATCTCTTGGTACGGGGATCGAACCCATGGCTTCTTGTTTCACAGCCGGCGTCTAACCGACTGAGCCACGGAGGCTTTCTGATATAGCATACGCGAATACTCCTTAATGTTACCTTTAGGGAACTGTATGGGCGGCCTCTGCACGCCGTCCTGGCCGACCAGTATGAGCGCGTCGCTGGCCTGTGAACGGTGCACGTGCACGTACACCACCTCCCACACGCACACTTGCAGCGACATCGCCCAGTACACGCTGCGCATAAAAGATATTCTTAAGTGAGTGTATAGCATTTTTTGACAGAGTCCGGCTATAGTGTAACTGAGCTAGTTGACCTGGACTGTATCCCTATCTCATAGCAAACTGACTAAGTTTTCCAGTGGCGTTCTGTACCTACTATAAGTGTGCTCATGGCCCAACATCCAATTTTCTTTTCTCTTTTATCGTTCCCTATACAAAAGGCCGGCGAAGACTACGATGTTTCAATGTTGATGGTGATCACTTATGATCAAGTTAGCACCTTGCTAGACTGTTTAAAGCAAAGACAACAGCATTATTAAGATCGCTTCACTTATATATATCTCCCGCTTATGTTATCAACGATCTATCAGCGTTTATCGTGCGGTTGCTCCATTATACCGGGTATCGGCTAACACTGTTTATGAGTCCGCGACTGAACATAAACTTCCTGCCAAGAAATTTGCTTTTGTAGACGACCTGCATCCAGCGCCATCCAGCAACCTTTATAATGTAATTAACCAACAATATTTATAATTACAAAAAATATATAGGTACAAACACTACTAAGCACTACTAAAATATTAAAATGGATTATCAACGTCATCCTTTATCAGTATGCGCGCCTTTTATACCTATGCGTAGTATTAGCACTCTCTTAAAGCCGAACCTCTTTTAAATACATGCCAGTTACCGTGAATAAAGAAGGACAACCAACACGTTCCGAAGCGGTGGTAGCAGAAATGAACGATTCAAAAGATCTTGTGAAAGACTATTTGAATAAATAATATTTTAATTTTGATTTTGCATATTGATAAGGAATGACGATAATTCCATAAAGTCTCAAAAGAATCTACAAAGATGCAATGTGTGCAGAGTACATACCAGTCGATACAAATTGGTCCAGCGCACCGCTGCCTGTACACGGAGCAGGGCGCGACGCTGCACAGAACACACGTGTGTTGGCACGCCGACGCATGCACTAGGTGACAGCGGAGCAAGCTATACACACTACACCATCACTACGGCACACTACACAACATCTACGCTATAGCCCCACACACATTTGTTAACTTAAATATCAAGCATTATATATTATCAATTATCAAATTCAATAATGAGAAATTATAAGTTTAATGATCATTATGTGAAACATTCTTTCGTAGCACTAATTCGCTGGAGTGCCATGGGTTTGAATTTATAAGAAACGAACAAATTTTACTATGAATAATCAATCGATGGATTGATCGGGACGGAAGAGTCCCGAATGTTGTCTTTCGATAAACAACCAAGCTGTCTTTCAAAAGCAAAATTTTAAATCTATTAGTAGTCCATCGTACCATAAGTTGAATCAACATGGTACATTCAGAAGCAAAAATTATATGGTACATTCTTATCTTCTTGGTTCTGAGTCTTCATAACCAGCGATATATCATACATAATATTTAGAAACAATTAACTTAAAGTTTATTTACAAAATGAGCGCAGGCTAGAAGTTACAAATGTGTGTCAGGCTACATTTGCACGGATAACTTCAATTAGGTACCGTACTCAAAGGCATGGAACGCGTGCTGAGTTAGTCCATTAATTACGTGTGTAGTTTTAGTTTCAAACTACAGCTGCGGACAGCGGGAATGTGAACCCGCCTACACAGTACGCTGAGAAACTTTCCGGGGGCTTGTTCTAACTACATGTTCTGTATTGTATACACGAGCTTCGTTATGAATTCTATTCGTGTGTTTTATCATTTAGTTCAGCTTGTTACGAGTTACTTTTTTCCGATGTTTATATTCGAGATATATAGTAAGCCTGTAATTGGCTTGTAGTTGAGTTTTGATTATATAGATATAATAATAATGGTATTTACACATTTTCAGTCACAAGTAAAAAGTAATCTAAGTTACATTGCAATTTATTATGCTGCATATTATCATAATAAAAAGTTTCGATTTATAAATTAGCTCAAGAGTTTATTGAATTATCAAAAAGTATAATTAAAAATCTACCTGTATTGTGTAAATATCATAGACGTATTAGTTTATATATTACGTCCATGGTAAATATTAATAATCAAAGTGAATTACTTGACTTAAAATCGATAATCTAAATCCACTTCAAAGTATTTCCTTAACTAATTAAGTTCCGAACATGGCCTTCAATTATAAAGAGGAACCTCTATAGGAATAAACCAGTATTGTAAAGTAACTTTCCTTAGCAATAATGGACCGCAACAAATTAACGTAATAGCTTCGCACCACGTAATTAATGGCCAACACTCAATGAAAGAACGTAACATGCGCAACAAAGACGAAGTGCTTCATAATGAAACAAAATAAAAACAAACAAACTTGCCAAGTAACTTTATAAAGCGGTTGCAAGCAGAATTAAAACACATCAAAGAAAAACTCCAGTAACAACTGCAAAGATTATACGTTTTACTTGGAAACTTACGGGCCGGAGCAAATGTTTTGTTCAAGCTCCGTTGTCTTGAGTGAATTTATATGTAATATTACTCAACTTATTACACAACGAGTCCTTTGTTAGTTTTGTCATATCGCCGGGAGAGTTCGACAATTACTACTTGTAAGGTAGGGTAGGAACACTAATTTACTATATTACAAGAACATCCAAGCAAGAACATGCTCATTCGTATCTTGATCTGACAATATCAGAACCATAACTTGATATACTTTTTACATTTACTCTGAGATAAATTGAAGGCTGAGTTGTATAGACACAGCTCGCCAACATCGTTAAAAATTTTCTAGACGAGCACTACCTTTTGTAACGAGAATTCTAGGAAGAAGAAGCTTACATAACATTTTTTTAAGAGTTGACATATATATATTCATACATAATCGTCAGTCCTATCTAGAGGTAGACAGATTTCACAATAGAACTATCTGAATTGATGTACATTTCAAACAAATACTGTTTTGTGGACACCATAGAGAAATAATATATCTCAAATATTATGACTTTGTATTGAGTCTTCCACAAAGAATAATTAAAAGTAGCAAAATCAAAAAAGCATCTAAGTTAAGTATGAAATTACATCCCTACTATTACACAAAATTAATTAAGTTTCACTCCGACCCGTGAAGCACTACAAACTAGTAGAGAGGAATATTTCTACTCTGATATAACAGAACAATACCTTACCTTTTGTCAATGCTTTCGCTCTCCGCATATCCATTCATAAGCTGATTCGGTGTCCATTTAATAACTAGTCCGGCTGCGGTCTGGTGAAGACTTAAGTAACCCGGCATTGGTTCTTCCACGTCTTTCTACAAAACGCAAAACGGCATTCACAATTTTATCAATTGACATCTAAGTTATATATCGATTTACGGTTATTACTTACTAGAAAAGGAGAAAATTCCTAGAATGTATTTTACACACCGTGCATAAAATACCCTTTAATTTGAACCGCAATATATCCAATATGGTGATTTTACAATAATAAAATATATTAAGTTTAATAACATAGTATTAGGAATAGTAAACACGTGGTGTAAGAAACAGTATTTTGGCGAAGATGTTAGTTAGGAAGCGTTAGCGTCATATGGTCGACATAATGATGTATAAAAGATCTACGAAATATCTTCACATGAAATATTGAGCCTGAACAAATTTAAATCAAAGAAAAGTTATTAATTATCAAAGTTCTACGCATAAAAAATTCTAAGGGGAAACATAATAACTGATTGAACTTACCGGCTGTACTTTGACATTGTTTTTCCCGTATAATAGAGTAGCTGAAGAGTTCTGATGTAAACTCTCCACATAATCTTTGGCACTTGAAGTTCCAGCTTTGCCAGATACTGTGTTGAAATATAATCATACACTATTATTTATATTCAATCTTATTATGTTCACATTATTATCTTTTAATATCAAAATAAGCTTATTACTTTAAATTCACTTAAACAAAAGACATAAAATACTACAAATATTGGTCTATTGATTAAAGTAAAAACAATGGAATATGAATATGACATTAAATTAATTTTAATCTTACCCGTGCTGACAGAACTGCTATCGTCAGAAGAGGCATTCAAACTCCTCTTAAAATTAAGGATCGGCCTTCTAACTGACGGCGGTGTGGTAGTCCCGGCAGACATGCGATGTCTTTGCACCTGTCAAATGCCAATTCGATATTAATTTCTAATTAAACTAAAACAGCGCAAATCCTACCAGACAGGGATGAATTAGAAGACAAGAGGATCAAGCTCGATACTGTGTACTTTCATAGTCCCATGTCCAAAGATGTACTGTTAAGGCTAATAATGATGATGTTAACGATGATGATGATAAACCTATTAAGATCTTATCAACTACAAAATATTTTATAAAATCGACCACATAAAAACAATATACTAAACCTTACCAGTTCGTCTGCTGGTGGATCGGACCAAAAACAAGCGGGTGCTTTAGCTTTTGAGTATTCCAAAGCGCACGGTCCGACTAGAAGGGAGCTGAGTATGCTCCCGTAGTCGGGATCAGCGACCAGCGCGTCCCTCTCGTAGTAGCGCGCCGCGTTCGTCACCAGGTGCTCGATTATCTTCGCTAACTGACGCTCGAACAGCGCTATCCGTATCCAGAGGTATCTGTGAAGAATAGTCGAGAGTACACATCAAGTATACACATTAGGCCGTCATGTAAAGATTAAAGACACTTGGACCATCACATATCAGTGTCAAATCAAAATAAACATTGTTTATTTAACGGTGTTATAAGTGGTGTTTACTAATATACTAGCTAAACACCCTTGAGTCAATAATCCGCGAGGTCTCATCCCGATCTGAATATTGAGATCGTAAGCCATTTAAGACATAATTGCAATGTCAAGTAGACATACATTTCCCTTCCATTAAAAAAATAAGTGGACGCGAAGGAAAGCAAACTTTTCCTCGAGGACAATATGGCTTGATACTAATTAAAAATCCCTCCGATTAAAGAAGTCTTAGTATACTGAGTTGGAAACTTTTGCGCTCTCGAGTTTACGGAGTTGGTTTCTGTACTTTTTCTATTACCGTGCAGTGTATCAAGCCTTTAGAAAATGTATGAGAGTTCTAGAGACTAATTATCCCTGTATGTATCGGGTTAAAATAAAAATACAAGGTTTATATCGTAGAAAACCTTCATCATTAGTTCAAAATAATCAATGTTGCAACGACCGATACTTTCTTCGAACGATTTTGAAGGCTTATGTAGTTGCTATCTTTACCTCTTAATACTCTTGTTTGACTAAGGGTTATCTTTAAGAGCATTTGATAGAGATGTACAGAATCATTTAAATTCCTAAGGGCTTTAATAATCCTATTTCGAAGAAGAGCTTATATGAACCCTACTTAATAGACTTTTTCGTAAATGTCACGCAAATTATATTTATGAAGCTTACATATAAAAATAAATCATCGCAATATGTGGGGTTTGTGCCCTGTCAGGTACCAAAATAAAGCCTATTATTTATATCGTCATCCATGTTATGGACGCGCGTAAACCATCACTGAAGAAGAGGCTCTCCACCAAAAAAAAGATTTTTCATGGTGATGAAAAAGCAACTTTATTGCTACCATATAGGGCCGAAAATTGGGGTAACAAACAATAATTATATACATCAGTACATAAAGTGACGTCATAAACCAAAAACAATCTCGTAAAGAACAATCGTTACAAAGGTACATTTTATAGATACTTCGTGATGTCCTTCACGTTTACGATGTTTTCAAGGACATTTGTACAGACAATCATCATTTATTAAAGGAACTCAGAAACCTAACACAGCAGTATCTAATAATATCATACATTACAAAAGGAATAATTATAATTGTAAATAAATAAATAACACCCAACAGTCACATACATTGAATCGGAAAACCAATATCCTCTCGAATGGATATGCCCCATTACTTAGAATATAAAACGAATAAGTAATAACTCAGTAGTAAAACTAAAAACAAATCCGTATCTCAAATAACTGGACAATCACAATGCAAACAGTTTTGAAAATACTGAAAGCATTGTTTCTTCAATCTTGTTTAAACACACGGTTCAAGACAGTGTATGCTTCTGCATAATTTTCATATAATGCATGGAAACATTGCTTGTATTTAAATACTGAAGTGCGGGCTTTGTTTTTGTAGAGGTCTACACAGTTACGTGACATTTTCGTTTTTCCTTTATTTTTCCAAGGTGAGAGAGGTCAATTTAAATTTGTGACAGCGGATTGTACGCCGGGCACGTAAAAAAGTGATTCGCATGGAAAATGGGCAAACTGCGCTCGGCGAGGGAAAAATTGTGTTCTCCAGATGACGTGAAACAAATTGCCCGGATACCGAAATAGTACGGCGATGTAAATCAATGCGCATATACAGAATGTATGGTGCTTGAGAGACTGATTTAATGATATTGTTGTATATTTTATCGGCCCATATACGTCCCACTGCAGGGCACGGGCCTACTCTACAATTGAGAGTACGATTGAGAGTGGTTAGGCCATATAGACAACCACGCTGGCCTAGTGCGAGTTTTCCTTCACCGTTTTCAGTGCGTGGTGATTGACTATCTATATTATACTATTGATTTAACGATATTACAGAAAAATATTTCATTTACATGTTTATCAAAAAAAAAAGTTCTAAACAATGAAGTCATAAAAGTAATTAATTAATGATTTTATGTGTCTCATTTTAAAATATTTTTATAGCTTAAAAAATCTTGAGACAGAAACCTTAATCAAAGAAATGCATAAAAACTCTCAAAACTTCAATTATAATCCTCTTGATCAATATGCATTTCGAACTTCGTGAAAGTTTAATAAGAAAATAGTTTCATCTAGAAAGGAGGGCTTCAATATTGGAATAGTGGATTGAGATATCATGGAAATACGAGGAATCATAAAACTTGATTTTCTTAAAACTTTCTTGAAGAATATCGCTTTTTATTAAAATTACTCTATATTTTAATACTTTTATATTAGTCCGTCTGTATATTAAATTATATATTATAATCGACGTTGTGTTCCATGAGTTTCATAATAAAACTTCTGCAAGAGTGCTATTAAAATCCCGAACCTGATGGTTGTCCGATTCGTTTGGACCAGGACTACATTATGTATTGTTTGATATGTGATTAGTTTGGGTTTAAACCTATAGGCATAACCACGAGGCTAGATATCAAATATTAAACCCAACAAAAGACTCGACCTCACTTAAATTTGGTAAAATGTTGACAGAAAAATAAAACAGGCTTGTATTTTGTTAATCTTTAACAGAGGTAACATAAATACACAAGGATTATTCAACGCTTATTAGAGAAACGGTTCGTATCCCACAATACATTATTACGCCCGGCCTTGGGCTCGTAAGCTCAATTGTTCTACACAAACATAATTACATTTACTACATGCTGATCTAATAAAGGAATATCTATTCATCTCAATACTCGACACAATTATGTTAATCCAAGACCAAATCACGCATACCGCTGAGGTTGTCACATAATCAGATTACTCATATTGTACACCAAATACATATCGTAATCATCTTAGGATATTTAAACATAGGTATATCGCCTATAAAGTTCCCAATTTTCTTCATACAAACCGACATCATGAATTCCTATCATTGGCAAAGCATTCAGCGACAGAACAAAAGATTGTTATCATGATAAAATATGTGAGGTTTCGTTGTTTTCTTCTCCAAACATAACCATCGTATTTTTTTTCTTTTGGCAAAGAATTAGTACGATAAAGAAATATATACCAATAACTACAAGTGAATTTCAGTAAATAAATATTTGTTGGTACGAGAAACTAACAAAACATGGACCAATTCTGAAGGCAATGTTATTATATCCTCTTAATGCTGTCCTAAATCAATCATCTATTGAATATGAAGGATTATCTGATCTTAGCAAATATAATGTACTTACTTTTCTTAATAACTCACAAGAGCTCAAATACCTTTTACTTGGTATATATTCCATTCTATATCTACGTTATTACTTTAATCAATAGAAAGATATGCTTCAAAACACTCTGGATATTAATAAGAAACAAACTCAAGGTTGTAGTGATTACTTCACGCTGAGATGGGCTCAGCTATCTTCGTTAATAAATTAATATTGGTGTTATTTATTTCCAAAGTCAATGTTCTGATCAATATTGCTAAGGTATTCTAAGTATAAAATTATAATCTATTATATCAAACTTGCACGTGATACTAGGTATTAAACGCTAATTTGCTATCAAAACTTAACACAATAACATAAATTACGGAATACAGATCCATATCAAACACTGCTCAGAGCACAATTTACATAAATGGGCACACAAAATCAAATAATCGATAGAAAACTATGCACAATCACGCCTCAATTGAACTATTGAGGGTTTACGCAGATATTGAAAATACCGTAAACGAACCAACTGTAATTGAAATCGCTGAAAGCCATTGCTTACTATGAATATATTAATTCGTAGTAAACTGCATAATTAGAAAACATATTTTCCAAACAAACCATAAATGAGGTTTCACTGGATATATATTAACAGCGTTCTCATTACCACGACTTGTTTCACGACGTGATTCAAAAAGTTATTATTTAATTGACCACGGAGACACAGGACACGTACGACAAAATGTACGAAATAATATTCCGCATCCCTCCTCTTTCGCAATAAAACAAGGAATACGTAATTGGATGTTTGCGGAGTGCTAGAACAACGGTCCGATGTAACAAGGGTAGTGTCTGATATATCTAAATGTGTATCCATAAATTCAGTACTTATTTATTCGCTAAACAAAAGGCTTCAAATGTTTTATTTGAAGGTATAAAGTACAAAGGAATTGAAGCACTAGTGAATCTTGAAATTTTCCCAAGAGTGAATAAAACTTGAATGTAATCCATACGAATATAATAAACCTGTAGAGTTTTCTTTTATTTATATGCGCTTATCTCTGAAACTACCTGTCGGATTTTAAAAATATATTTTTGTATCAAATAAAAAAAAATATTTTTTGCTCAATCCTTCACTGAAGTTATAGGTTTTAAGTTATACGATAATATGACTAATTATCATTATGCTTTGGAGCCAAATAGAAATATAAAAATATACTTCTTGATTATACTTAGAAACTAGGGGTCGGCTCCATCCGGGTGCAGTTACTTGTTGAGTTCACATCATCAACTTATTATTTTCCGTGCTATTTTATGTATTTCAAGCTCAATGCCGTCCTCTGTACTGCTTTTCCTGTCCCGTCCCGTCCGGTCTCATCCTGTTTTATTCCCCATTGTCCCGTCTAATTCTTAAATTTTCAGTCATTCAATGCATGTAATCCTCTATCATCCCATCCGTTTCGAATTTAACAATGTAACGAATTATTTGAACTTATTGCTCATCCCACGGGAACACTATATTTATCGGGACAAAAAGTAGCCTACATGTTATTCCAGGGTGTCACCTACCTTCATACAAAATTTTATCTAAATCCGTTAAGCCGTTCCAGAGATCATCGTGCACAACCGCACGTACAAACAGACAAAAATTATAACAATCGTTGTTTTTTATTCTTAAACAATAGTATTCTTAAAAACTTAATTCTTATATGCATATAAATATATAAAATGTGGTTAAACAAAATTATATTACCTAAAATCACTGAAGCCTACAACATCTCACCGAACAAAAGCATCTGGCATTAAATATGTAGTTATGAGAAATTGCGCATCAATAAATTTCAGTAAATGGTTGGTAAAATGGTTTCAATTCTAGTGAAATTTTGATATTCGTTTAGTTTCAATTTTAAAATGAATATAAAATGCTTTATAAGCGATTTATATTTTATCATTCTAACTGAGTAAGTTTATTCTTTATGTATAGCGAGTTTTATCTACGAGTACTCAAAACACATGGCGCAGTTTTGAAGAACAACAGAAACGCCAGATAGACCACGTAACCAGCTAACATATTGCTAATATACATCAAATGATATATGCACAGAAAATCCTGACGATATGTTTTGTAGCCTAACTCCAATAGTGTCCAAGGTAAAAAATACACATTTTCTATAACTTGCATCATCATCTAGATATTTAAAGTTGTATCATCTAGAGACTAGATATAAAATTTTGTTTTATATCCTAACAAAAGTACCTGTTGTCTTGTCTCGCTAGCAGTAGATGGTTTCAATCAGACCATTCTTGAGAGAAAAAGGCATTTTTATAAGAATTGCTGTGAATATTCAAAAGAATACCGATACGAAAAAATACCGAGAGATTGTTGAGATAACAAATTTCTTTGATGATAAAATCTTGCATAACGCAATGTAAAAAATGAATTTCAGAATTTTTTATACGATGCTATGCTTGATTGATGCTTTTTATAAAAATAATTTATCGTAGGCGTCACTTTATCATAAGTCAATAAACGAGAGAAAAATAACGAGAATATATCAATTACATATATTACCAAATCTTGTTTATTAACAATGAAACTCTTAATAATGGTACTATTTAGCAAAATAATATTCGGCGTTCAACAAATATGAAACTATAATTGGATGCGAAACAAACAGCAGATCAACTCGAGCTTACAAGATATTTTATGTAAAGGAGATAACGACTTCATAGCTCTGGATTAAATTATCCATATAAGTTTACTACGAACTTTGACCTTTCCAAACGATTAAGTATCTTTATTGATTAAACTTTAAGTAGCTTACCTTAAGTCTCTACTAATGATTTGGAAAACCAGTTTATTAAACTTTTCTACCAAGTTAAAAAAGATAGCTATCAATTAACGTAATAACTTTGCTAAGATTAACATTTATAAAAAGACATCACAATTGTTATTTAACTCTGACAAACATTTAGTTGTAACTTAAGATGTTCATCAACCGTATCATTATGAAACAGAATAATTAGCAAATTAATTAATGGGGCTCATTTCTCTAAATTAACACGATTAATAAGAACATGTTTCTAAAAGCGGCAACTCGGATAGCGTGGAAATTAATTTTGCGAGTTTATCGCAGCGCCACGACAATTTAATTTTCATGATAAATCTTCCTAGGGTAAATTCCGAGGGGAATAATTGCGCTCTGAACGCGATAAACTTTAAATAATCCTATTTAAATAGTAAAAAGACAGAAGTACTGTAACATTCTGTCGAGAAAACATTATGGATTATTATAATGGGATATATTACGTATTACGTAAATTTATATTAAATCACATCAAGTATAAACCAGCCATTATTTCATCCCTTTTATGTTCTCCATTTTACTACACCGAAAAAAAATATGTTCGGGGCTTTTCGCTAAATTGAACGACTAGGTGCCTGATAAAAATCACAAAGACCCGCTGGTTGCGAGCCGCACTAAAATGTACTTTGGTGAAATAGACTCGCCAACCTCATATAAAAAAATCTATATTTATTTCGAGCCACTGTTACCTGCGTATTGCGTATTCGGGTCTATAAGCCCCAGGGATATCGCTTGTAAGAAATCAATCCTAGAGTAACACAGTATTGATATACAGTATGAAGTTGTAGCCTACGACAGTATTGATTAGACCAGGGTAAAAGCCTTTAAAAATAATAAAAAGTGAAAAAAAATTATAGTAGGATGAAACCCATTAGAAAAGGAGGGGGATAGTATAAAAATGAAAAGAAAAATAATTTACGGGCGATCTGAGGTCGGGAAGGGGATGGGGGTGGGTTTTTAAGGGAAAAAAACGGTTTTTCTCGATTTCCGGCAAAACTAAAAGTCCTATCGAAAAAAGTCAAATGGTAAAGTTGTAGGTAATAAAAAGATCTAAAACTTTTGTATTTACACTTTTTTCACAAAACCTCAAAGTTTATGTGAAAAATTCAAAAAACCAAGTTAATGGTTTTTTATTTTTATCTTTTAAAAAAAAATATTTTTTTAACGAAATTTGGTGAAAACTTACCTTTTTATGTCCCAAATACGCTGTAATTTATTTGATTAAAAATATTTATTTTTTCGCCTTATTTTGAATTAATATCGAAAAAGCACCCTAATTTTCAATCGAAAAATCACCTGTCAAAATATCAGCTTTTTTCAAAAAATTGGTATGTTTTCTGTTCGTTGAAATCTCTTCTTTCCGATGGTGAAAAAATATATACATGTTACTATAGTAAATCTTCTCAGAAAATGCAAAGCAAAGCTGCTTTTTTTAATATATTCATAATATATTTTTTATACATTTTGACATTTATTTCTTTAATATATTTTTTTTCATGGGTATATACTCACCATAACATAGTGAAGGCATTATTAATTCGATTTTGTGTTTCAGATTATCAGTATGGATGAATCTGTTTGTATCATCTGCAATAAGGCAGATGATAAGCAAGTGTATGAAATAAAAAAGCAGCTTTGCTTTGCATTTTCTGAGAAGATTTACTATAGTAACACACATATATTTTTTCACCATCGAAAAGTAGAGATTTCAACGAACAGAAAACATACCAATTTTTTGAAAAAAGCTGATATTTTGACAGGTGAATTTTCGATTGAAAATTAGGGTGCTTTTTCGATATTAATTCAAAATAAGGCGAAAAAATAAATATTTTTAATCAAATAAATTACAACGTATTTGGGACATAAAAAGGTAAGTTTTCACCAAATTTCGTTAAAAAAATATTTTTTTTGTAAAAGATAAAAATAAAAAACCAAAAACTTGGTTTTTTGAATTTTTCACATAAACTTTGAGGTTTTGTGAAAAACCTACAACTTTGCCATTTGACTTTTTTCGATAGGACTTTTAGTTTTGCCGGAAATCGAGAAAAACCGTTTTTTACCCTTAAAAACCCACCCCCATTCCCTTCCCGGCCTCAGATCGCCCGTAAATTATTTTTCCTTTCATTTTTATACTATCCCCCTCCTTTTCTAATGGGTTTCATCCTACTATTATTTTTATTGGTTTTAAAAATTATCGACTCTGGTCTATGATGTACACTATGAAGTTATAACCTACGCAATATATAAATAAGATTTTTTCCATTTGGTCATTAAATGAGGTACTTTGATAAAATGTTAGCTAACAAATTGGCATTAACATCACAGTCCATAGATCGGACAGATGTAATCATGTAATAATGTGTGTATGTATATTTAAAATGTGGAAAGGCAAATAATATAACCTCCAGAGCAAAAATGAATCTTGTTGTATACGATTAAATCAATAGATACTTTACCTTGATTGTGCTAAATAGCTTCTAACTTTATTACCTATACGACAGGGACTTAATTTATAATAATTTTTTTCACCTGGACTGCGGAGGTGATGCTTGTGACAGCAATGACCCAGAGCCCCTCTTGCAAAGCGGCGGCCGAGGCATAGACGGGCGCCTCTCTACGCCAGAGGCGGACCGCGTCGCTGGCGTCCCTTCTGCTGCCAACACTCTCGCAGACACCAGAGCCGCTTCGGGACAGTGCTAGAAAATATCAAATATTTTAGAATACGCGCCATAAGGATTTTCTATATCTAATAAATATTTGGTTCTGCCTACTACAATGTAACAAACTATGACCGCGCTCTAAAGGTATAAGACAAAAGATTATTACTTGCTTATACTATTTTTATTTTATTTTATGACCTTCAAGAGTTTATTTTTTTACCAGATACAACCAAGGAATGGTACAACGTACAGTAAATGACAATGGATTAAATTTGTTGAAAGTCGAAATTATAATTATGAAACAATTTACAATAACCATTCCAACAGCTATTTGCATTGAGATAGTTTGTGAGACATTTCAAAGTTTAAGTCGATAGCGGCTGTTGTTAAGTAAAAGCGAAGACGTGAAAGCGCTCAAGACGCTTTTCTGAGAACAAAAAGCGACGGCAACTAAGTCAAGTGCACTCGGTACGCTGGAGGTAAGATTTCTCCTGCGGCTGTTTACTGCTACGAAACGACTCACAGTAAATATTTCACAATATACTATCACAACACAATTCCAACGAACACTTTTGAACAATAACGTTCAAGGGCAATAACTTTATAACGATCCTTTTGGGACTATAGTAATATAATATTTATTTTTAATATTGGATTTTTCTATTCATTATCAGCCCGGAGTCTGGAATTTTGCCCGATATGGCAATAGGCTCGCCCCCTATCATCGTGGGAGAGAATGTATAAGGTGAAATGTGGGTGTCTGATAGCACCTCTACCTACCCCTCCTGGAAAAAAGCGTAACTTTTTGTATGTAGGTATATTTATTTATTCATTGTTAAGGGCAAAGGAAAAACCTAAAAGAAACCACAAATTAACAAAAGAGATCGCGGTCTTATCGCTCTAGGAGATTTCTTACATACAACCTTTGGACGGGTTTATGAAAAGGAAAAAACGAAAAGGCAGTATGAAGGATACAAATTCCAATAAATAAGAGATAAAAATCATTTTATATATATAATTTATTTCAAGAGGTAATAATAGACAGGTACCTAGTTAACAATGTGCTTAATGGTTTTTAACATTTTGTATGTGACATGACAACAACAATCAGTAAAGTAAAGAAGGACTATAGTTTTTTCTAATACAAATCCGCTAAACAAATCTGCTTGACACCTACACCTAAATAAGTAGAGAGTAGAGATCTCATTAATAAATATAAGTTTTAGAGCATTTTAGTTTTTATAAATATGATAAAAATAGAGAAGACATGAGCGGTAAGAACTCTCTTCAGTCTCTCAGCGATATACCATGTAAATCCAGCTGATTTATTTTATGTTTATTGTTTGCTTAACTATGGAAAATACTTCGTTCAACGTGGTGCTCTTACTAATATCATAGTTTAACCATATAAGGTTTTTAAAGGAAAACAAAACAGATCGCAACGAGCCAATCAAGAGGTAACTAATGTTATGTAACCTATACGATAAAATTTATGTAATATAATAATGTTCTGTAAAGTAAGTTTCCCATCTAAGCTTTGTGTGGTAGTACTCAGCAACTCTACAACCCAATGTCAAATATTAATTCTCCTTAACGCAGACGTGCTTTTAATCCGCATATGTATTAGGCAAATGAGCTCCCGAAATGTTTTCTTGAATTATTTATTTTGTGAAAATGAAGGCGCGTGTCGGTTCAAAACCTAATTTCCATTTGTCTTTGTACGGTTTTTTATACGTGGTAAATGAAAGCTTTTGACTCCACAAAATTAGAAATGCCATCGAAAAACGATCAATTTCCGCCAAATATCTTGACGTAAACTGTTAGAAACAAAATGTCAGAATCACAAGAACAGTAATGGAAATCAACCGCAGGATGTCACTTGATGAACATAGCTCCCGTAAGTTTCCCAGTAATATCAATAACTTTATACAGTTATCTTCCTTCTACCTTTGCTAATAACATTTATTTTAACTTATCCAATGTTCGATAGATAACAGAAATTCCCATTTATTACCCAATAACATATCCAAATATCTCAAAACCAATTTTCTAATCGCCTCACAAGAAAATGCACTTTTCTGCTTGAACTTGAACCCTTCTTACACTGGAAATAGATGAAAGAAACCACAAAAGCGTTCAGGCAGCAATTTAGTGTAGAGCCGTGGGCATTAGCTCACTTAGGTAACAGCGAACATTAGAGAAATCGATTGTCGACGATTAATCCCACAATACGCCGCGCCAAGCCATTAGCTCTGAAAGGAACACGCGTGGAAGCCTACGATGGACGAATACAAACGACTGCTCCATTAGATGAAATATTTTCAGGTAACAAATATTTATTTATTTACATCCATTTCGTATAAATCATATTTACCAGTTGAAATGAGTTAATTAAGAGAAAAAAGGGGTAGGGGCGAAAAAGTGAACATAAAATAATGCGGATGTATGTATATAAATACAAAAAGCATATAATCTTCGGCATATAATACGTAAGTATATCCCAATAAACAAAACTATATTACATTTATCCACAGTTGACATCAATTATTGAAAATTATATTTCCATTTGTACCGATGAACAATTTCATTAAATCACTTAGCATATTGAACAATAAATCAAAGTATATCATTGAACGCAGAAGCAATAATCCATTTATTGTCTCTTCGTTAATTAATACAATTTTATTGCAACGAGCTTTCCCATTACTCTTAACGCTGAAACGGGCTGTTTAATCAGTTTATATCATTCCGAGGAACAAGCCATTTCTGCGTTGAAACTAAATCTGATTAATTTTTTTTCTATATTTTTCTTTATAGGAAGATATTAAATAATAATATTCTTATGATCTTCATTTTATTATTATTACAAAAACTAGATTCGCATGTAGAAATAAATTGAGTTTATTGTGATAACTCAACCGTTACTTTTTGTCTTTTGTATCAAGCTTGTAAATAAACATTGCGGATACGCTTACACTAAGAAATGCAAAGGATGGAAGGAATTTTCATTTTGTACGGCTACGACTCTGTGATAAGAACAACCGCTACCTACTTATTGGTTTCTTGTATGCTTTTCAAATAACTCAAGCTCCAATCTTATTTTCTATGTATATCTTATACGCTACGAACATTCCATGTTTTAAAGGTTAATTACTAATAAGAACTGATTGTGTATTTCGTAAAAGTTGCAAAGTTTTCACCACTACGCTTTATAGGCGTGATCCGCGTGAACAATCATATATTTATTTAGTTATACGTCTAATCCTGCTAATCCGAGACTTCCATATAAACAAAGTAATAGACAAGAGACGCCCCAATAAATAGATATTGAGTCTACATGTCGATAAAATAGAAGGCTGCGGACTGGGGAAGGCTTCACGCCTGAATCCCTTTGAATTGTTAAGGACGCTCGAGTGTTGGCCGTCTGCTAAGCTTTGTCCGTGGAGACAAAACCTCCTCGATGCGATTAACGCCGACTACCTTTTAAATTTAAATGTTTAAGACCTGTATTATAAGCTTCTTTGAATGTTTTTTGTTTATTTGATGTTATAAATAGCGAGGCTAATTGTATCTGCGTGGTAGTAACAATTTTTACTGAAAATTGCAGTATATTCCTAACTACCAGAAAACTCTCCAGTATTAATACTTTATAATTCAGTTTTGTAGCTCCCGAAAGAGTTAAAGTCAGGCAGCCAGCTTGCTTGTCAAATCATAAACCAAATCATTCTACATTGTGATACAAGTCATTTTCTGCACACTACATGAAAATGTGTGTTACGTACAGGCAAACAAAATTTTCAATTCTCTAATATGAACAGAATATATTATAATTTACCAATGAGCTGTGATTACATACATAATAGAAAAGTACGATATAAGCGCTGTGGAATGACATTGAGCACAGAAGCAGCCTGTATGTAGAGCGCTTTAACTGCAAATGCACAGCGGTACACGTGTCGCGCCACTTTCTGCCTTTGTAGGGGATACTTTAAAAGCGTCATTATTGCGCTGTCGCCTGTCGTACCAATCACTACCCTTTTATGCGAAGACCGGGGAAAATTTAATATACATTTTACTCTTATTTTTTATATAAAGTCGCGTCAAAGTGTTTTCAGTGTATCTGATGGTAAGTGCAGCTAAAGTTGATGGGTATGTATAAACGCGCCGGTCGATTAAATTATGGCTTTTCTACCATTGTTTATGGTGGCCCCTATTAGATTTAATGCAATTATCCTATCACAATACTTCGTATCTGGGTATCGTAACTGGCTCGTTAGCAATGTTACGACCCGAACGAAAGCAACATCAGAGTTTAACAATACTTGTATACATATCATATGTACAAAAACCTAAATATAAGACGCTGCATGTAGACCAATTCCAACAAATTACTATGAAAATATTTGGGAGGAGCTTATGTGCAGCAGTTGAAAAAAGCAAACTAAATGCAATCAAATTAAATAGCCATGTTTTGTTTGCCACGTTGTGAGGTTCGGCGATAGGGATGAATAAAACGACACCAATGCTGAGTATATACTGATTGTTTTAATATAAATCAATGGATTAAATACAATAAAATATCAAAGAGTATAAAACATGTAGAGTGCACATCACAACGTCATAGCATCAACATTGACAATAAAAATTAGGATCAGAATCAGATTTTTATATTGTAGAATGATTGTACAAATAGATGATCTTAATCTAGAATTGAGCTACAGAAACAAATGTTCAGTGTAAGTGTAAGTTCAGTGGAAATAAATGAAATTTTACGCCATTGCAATCAACATCGGGCATACCTACACCGTTTAAACCCAAAACGCGACACTCTTGCGTTGTTACATTACGTATGTATAGTATGTCGGATCGATATCAACATTTGTTGTTAGGAAGTGAGTCATTACATACCTACGTCATTATCATGCTCGTGATAATGACATTATAAAGCTTATTGTAAATAATTGTAATAGACAATCCTATAATGTATTCATCCTCGAAAAGCTTGCTGGACACAACTTATAATCCTTTCCGAGTTTCCTGCGATAACTTTCGTAAAGACCGAAGTCCAACATGGTGTTTTAAAAGTACGGAAAACTAACTTGAATACCAACAAAAAGGTTTTGCAGAGTTTCAAAAGAAAATCTGTTTCCAAGACACGTAATGTTGGTTTAAAAGCGCAAAGTATTTTTTGATATTATTTTTCTTTAGAAACAATAGCTAGGCGTCTCACCTGGGCTTAATTGATCGCCGCCATCCATTACCACTTTCAACACTTTACTTAGCGCAAGGGGAATTGAAATTTCAATGCCGATCTCGTGGAATCAATAAGCTCGTTTTTCAGAATTTTAAGGAATAAACGACATGCTTAACAAAAAAAGCATATTTTGCATTACTTTTTTAAATACATATTTGTTTACAGAAGTGCTAATCAAGTACCTACGTTATTTTGTATATTATAAATTTTCGTAACACTTTGCACATTGACTACGATGCCGGGACATTTGCAGTCCAATACTGCAGTATTCCACTAAAACTAATTCCACAACATGATTGGACGAGAGAGTAAATCCCGCTAAATACTTACCGCTAATACGAGATATTTCAGTTCTAATTTAATCGCTTAATATTCCTTAGCGCGCAAGACATTTACGTAGCATTAATTATTTAACTTATTCCACTTTAATAGTATTAAATGTCATAAAATATCATAAATTCTAAAAGTAAAACTTCTTGAACTTTAAGCTTATCGATCTGTCTAAGCATCCATTTACTTTATACCCTTTCTAATTCAGTAGGTCGTGTAATAATTCGATTTATTCAACCCACCATTTATTGGGAAATATTTGTATGTTTCTGCCTCAGTGGGTAACATTGTTTAGCGTTAATTGCCGTATTTGCTTAATAATGCCATAGTTCAAAATATAATTAAATTATAAATGTAAATACGCGGCATGAACTTCAAAGGGGTAATGAAATGCTTTGTTTATGAAAAGTTGGTCTCGGGTTGTTGCCACTCAACGAGATACAACTGGCTTTTTCATTAAACATTGTTTTGTTAAAAGAACGAAGGCGTTAAATATGCGTTGTATTAAGTTGGCGCTTTGAACACGAGTCTATCTAATTTGTTAACACTGAAAAGTTAATGCGAGAACAGATTTCTTATTAGGCTCAAGGTCAGGACACGTGCCGGAGTACCACAGCATCCCATGAAGTCACTAACGGGAGAAGAACAAATAATTATCGAGACAATTCTTTGCAGTTTAAGAATAGACGGAAAAGTAGACGAGGGCATGCGAGTGAGTAAAATGTTGGGCCCTAGGGAATTTTGCTGACGAAATGAAAAACGGCACCTTGTAAATTGACATCACTTTTTGATATTTAATTGTGAAGTCCCAGAAGATAGTATCGGTTTATGCTGTATAAACTAATTCGCAGCCACTTTTTTATCCCTCCAAAAAATTACCTGAACCGCATTCGACAAAATCTTATTGCTTCCTTATTCATGGAAAAATATTTAACATTAGATACATAATATAATAAACATAACATACTACATTTTATTACATATATTACGACATTATTAAAGTAATACTTATCATACAAACATAAACATAACATTGTTGGGTATATAATGAGAATCCAAGGCTCTCGTAGCCTAACGCCCTGTTTTGTCGACCTGTCTACACAATGTGGATTAATTGCAACACAAAGCTCTCAGAGCCGTTTCATGCAGTTACTATCCAGAATAATGGGATAGCCCATTCTGATTAGTGACGACGAATTAAGTAGATTATCTAGCGAAACTCTGTGAGTATACTGGGATAATGCGTATTTAACAAAGGTTTATTTATGTAAGTTATAATTGGTTATGCGTTCAGTTTACGAGATCAAAATTAGTAGGTTGCCTATAGATATGAGAGATGTAAAATGTCACACCTCAATTCAAGGAACGGAAAGGATCACTTCTTAAAATAATATCAGGACGGAGAGTAATTCAATCAATTATAAAATAAAATTGCTGCTCTTCCCCAATTGATAATTAAGCTGAATCGGAACTTTTCAAAAATCTCTTGCCATTAAACAAATAATATTAAACACTTATCAGCCTAGCGTGAAATAAAAGCAGAAGCGTATTAAATAATATACTTACATAGATACACAACGTTTGTAGTAAACCATAAATATTCCGCTAGAATAAATGTCGTATAAAAACCAAAAATAATATCGTACTTAAATAAATATTAACGTAGACACGAAATGAACCGCAGATATTTACACATAATTTTGTAAATCTGAAACAACTTTCTTGAAAATAAATATAATCTATTCGTAAATTGCTTTAGAAGAGGGATTTGTGCGTCCTTCACATAATCCTGGTATCGACGGTACGATAGATAAAGTTTTTATTTAATTCGGTCAAGAAAGCCCAATTTTTGGGAGTTCTACCTTATTTGTGAGTGAAATATTAACTGGAGTGTAATGTTTGAATGTGTTTAAAAAACTTATGGTTATCAGAAAAAATATTAATTATAAGATCAAATTAAGCGTGTATAGAATTATTGCAACCATATTTAATTACAAAAAGGTGACCAAAACAAATTCCCGAAAGCCCTACAACTGTTGATACCATATTCCAATCTGATTCTGATCGATTTCAAGCAGATCAGCATTATTATATCAAAGAAAGACAACCACCTCACACCTGTGCCTTCTCCATTAGGAATGTAGTTACTTTATCGTGGCCGTACAAAGGAAGAATAAAAGACATCACTAAGCCTTAAAAACAAAATTAACAAACCTTTACAACAGTAATTCCGTTGCTTAAGTGTGAGGCGAGTAAGTGCTGAAACCAAATGCATCGTAACAATGTGCGGACAAACAATCCGAACGCGTCCATTACTGCTTTATTGTTCTACATCAGTGGCTCTCAAGCTTGCGACTTGAATGGCCACTCAATTTACGACACAATTTACAGCCTTCAGCTCTTCAGCTGATGCCGCTCGAGGCAGATAATTACTAATTTGCATTACAGAATACTAGACAGATTTTTTTTATTTTCATAGTGCAACTTGATGCAATATTTTGACGCAAATACGAAATAGGTAAAATACAACAGCTTGGCAGGAGGCATAAAATATAAATGACATTTTTACGAGTTATTCACACTTCCAATAAATGTAAATCTAGAAATTGAATTGGGATTAGGTTCTGATATGTCTACTTACGACTTTCTCTTGTTTCCAATTGAGGCAATAAGATGCCAAAGTGGAATTGTTTGCAGTGCTGAAACAAGGAATTTGCGATCTGTGCCTCGGCACAGGGCGCAGGTTCAATTGGAGCGCGGAAATGGCGAGACCAGCCCAACATTTTTTTCTATTGCACTGAACGGCGAGAAAACTAAACAACACCTTGAATTACAAAGCAATGCTTGGCATTCCACTGCGCTCGCCATCCTGAGACATAAGATGTTAAGTCTCAATATGTCAAGTAGTTACTCTGGTTACAATGTCCATCAATCCGACACAACAGTGCATTTACACTACTGTTTTGCGGGAGAAATAGACATTTCGGTGATACCTACCCAGGCAGCCTCTCACATTTGGGGTTTTTGGTACGCAATTATCAAAGCTGGTATGTGCGTGTGAAAGACTTGGCACGGTACTGACGGTTTGGCATGGCAGGGCCACTATGTTATATTGCACTATACCGCGATTTCCCTTACTTACATGTGATACCTACAAAAAGGTTTAATACCTCGTCGGCGTACATGATACACACATGTCATTAAAAATGTATTATAGCTGACAGCAGAGAGCTATTTCTATTTACTTCTTATATTGGTAGAAGCACTTAGTAATCAAATGTAAGAAACACTTGCAGAAATGAGCAACACATATAAAACCATATTTTACAGCGCATAAAATTTTGAATACCACATAAATGCCGAATAAAAGTGGTGGCACTATTTGCATCACAGTGATCATCCTACAAAGTATTACAACTTGGATGCTCTTAAAGTAATTGCGCGTCTCGCTGTCGTATAACCTTTTATTTCGTACAAGCAGCGCGACCCGGCATCGCCCGGGTGCAGATTCATTTTGGTCTAAACCAGTCCTGTCACATGACTCAAGACATACAACCCTGTCCTCTCATGGCCCATTTCATAAGCACTCTCTATCAATCCAACTCTATCTCTATCCAACTCTATCAAGTTCCTTGAGTTTAAAAAAGTACCACTTATATTTAAATTTCCTCAAAGCATTTCCTACGGTGTCAACTACCTCCATACAAAATTTCATCCAAATTAATCTTACCGTTTTTAAACACAAACATTCTCCTTTACATTTATTACTTGGATGTTGGATTCATATGAGGTTTATACATATTTCCACTTTCCATAATATGAAACTATAAAAACATTTGCTCGCCTTACACAATTAATTTTGCTATTGCTATTTAGCAATATTTTGTAAGCCCAACATTTTATAAGTACCTGTTAAATATATGTGTAATTTCCAAATATTAAATCAAATTGAGATGTGACGTGATGCTTGTTAAAAGAAGCAGTACATTTCATCGATACCATAGGCTGCACCAAATCATGTTTTTCTTTTTATTTCTTCAGCACGATTACCATCACAGAAAACATCCGTAACAAACAAACTCAACAAAATGGTATTGAATATCGTTTTTATCGATAAGGTAAACGCAAGAAAAATAATACGATCTAAGACATTGAGAGATTTCCGCAGCACCGTTTCCGATAACGGAGATCAAATCGTTAGACGACGGACGTATGGAATTGATTTTATTTTCAAAGAGATCCAAGATGCAATTACTTATACTTTTATATATGGTAATACATGGTACGTTTGTACATGTGAACTTTACGGCTTGATATTACTTATTTAGAAAACTAATATAATAATAATAGAAACATATACATGTCGTAGAGAAAGTCCAACAGGCCCGCGTGCCAGACTTGGCTTAAGCCTTCTCAGTCGACCTCTCGATTGTGGAATGCCGTGCTCGGTAGTAAGCAATAGGGTTATATGGTTATCTAGTTATATGTATGGTTTCTAAAATGTATCATCTATAAAAAACATGAATTTTATAACAGCATCAAAATTGGTTGTAAAATGACTGAGATATTAGTATTTTGAATAGCGCGATGGGGACACTCATTTTCTCTTTCGCACGCATACACCTTATGGTATATGAGGTGCCGCCGTGTATGTTACATCCTTTTCTATTACTCGTACCACCAACTTTTATATATTTGTAACTCGCTTACATACGAATTAAAAGTCTCTCTAATACTCCAAAATTATATTATACATGTTGTGGCACCTACAGGCTACAGGTAATTTTAAGCATGATACCAAATCAATTATGTATTAAATTTAAAAAACATTGTAATTGCCATTGGATGTCCTCAAATAAATAAAATAAAATAAAAATAAAAGATTCTTTCGGATTATAATTATGCATATCGCAACCTTTCGATATAAACAATAATAAAAATGGATGACACTTGTCTATTCTGTGGTATTATTATAATTCATAAATTGTAACATCGTGGAAATCTCTTCCTATATGAATATGTTTAGGCGGTTCAATCACCCTAGAATGTAAATTAAAATTATAATTAAAGCGCGATCGCTCCATTGAACTTGAGAATTTTCCATCGCAATTTAATTATCGTTACGTTGGTAATATTAATAATATTGCGTACTCGTGAATACCTGTGGGCCGGTACTTATATACGAGGATATTATAAATTGCTTTTACAAAATACGTACTCAAACACTCGCAATATGGATCGGATAAATTATTACTGCGTACATGGTTTCACAATAATGTGGAGGTTGAATATTTCTGTTCTATGAAGGTGTATGACACACTGTATGTTACATAGAATTTATATTTTGCTGAAGGCGCATTTTGTAGATGCGCGGGAGCAAGCCCGCCAGGCATCGTCAGTGCTTCCCTGTCACTCGCCTCGCTAAGCCATACTAGACGTTAGGTACCGTACACACTTTATATAGTAAATGGTAAATGTAAAAGTAGTGAACAATATAGACTTTATTAATCCTTTGGCGAACTTTCATTTATACAACCTTCTGAGAGTCAAGTGAAGGAAACATAGATACACACACTCAAAAGTACACAGTCTTTGTCTATCAATTATAGAGAACCTCCACAAATGTATTATTTATTTGTCAATAATTATTTATCCAGGTGGGGGAGACCAAGGATGAAACTAAAACGGGAAGAAAATAATCTAACGAATATGTGAAAAAAATATGTTATCTACTCTGTACACTGAGATGCTGTATGACGGAGTT
The DNA here is from genome assembly GCA_030180105.1 of Hyles lineata. Classification (NCBI taxonomy): domain Eukaryota; kingdom Metazoa; phylum Arthropoda; class Insecta; order Lepidoptera; family Sphingidae; genus Hyles; species Hyles lineata. The sequence continues at coordinate 1,370,481 of JARJEE010000026.1, forward strand.
TAATCATTTCGAGCCCTTCCTATACATAAGTTACGCTAACAGTGTTGTGCGCTCAGGCTTTTGTTGTAGCGAGACCATCCTGCAAAAATAGCCCCAAAGTAACTTATCGCCGTTTTCAACTGTGTTTATTTGTTTAATATTGTGTATTATGTATCAATAAAATAATACATAAATATTCCTCCATTCACTACAACGTAAATAACTATATATCTAACTATTTCTTAATGGTATATGTAGAGTATTGGGCATCCGGCAATCTCCCCCACCGAACGAAACGCGACAGCAAGTTATCGCTTTACTTAAATTTCCGGTGGTATGGTGGTACGGTGGTACCACCTCGAACGAGCCTGCCCGTTCATGCTAAGTCATGACTGTCAACAGTGTGACTCTACCACTATTAGATGAAAAAACATCCAGAAATCCTAAGTTATTTTCGTAATCAAAAAATTGTAAGATTTTGTTTATGCTGATTTAGGTAGCATAACTAAAAGACTGATTTAAAATAAATATATTGATGAATATAAGCAATTTATTTACAATGTCACGAACCAGCCTATCGGTAGGGATAATTATAATAAATTCCACTGTTTTATTTTGAAATTTTACCCAAAATCTTTAGTAGCGGTTGCAATTAAGTTGGTGTTAATTGATAGCCAAAAGAACAATATATAGTAGTAAGTGTAGTAAGTAATTATAATGTTGTTATCTAATAAGTTCTGTGAGATATTACAAGAAAATGGAAAATCATTACTTTCGTTCCTAGTCTCCCCTACTTTTTTTATTCTCATATTCATGCCATTCATTGCAAAGTTATTTTAAAAGCGTAATGAAAACTGAGATATTAGACTAACTCTTAGTATCATACAATGAATCCCTCACCGAAGCAGAACTTAAACCTCATTATTAGGCTATTAAAAAAAACATAGAAATAAAAAAGCTACAAATGCCCTATGCTCAATGCTGGGAGTTATGAATCTGAAATAGGAATAAAAAACTTAAGAAACCTACACGCGATATGTAAGTCATATAACATTCCGATGCGACAAGGAAGTTTCATTACACTTTTTAATTGAACTTCCAGTAACAGTACCGGATAGATAACAAAAAGTTGTACGCCTCAAGTAACATAGAAGTAAAAACATTACCGATAAGACGCAGGCAGTTATGTAAGCCGACCGTCTGCGCAGTCAGCGTACGTGAATAAATAATTACGCTACGGGAACTTGTAGCAGACAGGGCGTTTAACGAGTAAATTGTTTCACTTCACACCGAGGTGTTGCCAGACGCGTTGGTTCATACGAAACAACTCAATTTCCTCCGCCGCTGAAATTACTCGCGTAAATTTCACCCCGGGGCATATTCGCTGTACACGTAAAACTTGTTACGTGATGTCAACCGAACTTGGCAGGATGTTTTTATTTGGCCGGATAGCAACTGATGTAGATATGTTCACACCTGTTGCTCTGTGGGGGTAAACATAAAACTATTCAACTACGCTAAAGCCTAGGCGTCAATCAAAATAATTATACCTTGAAGTCTCAAGAGAAAATTATTCTCATAGAGAATAAAGATCGGAGAAATTGGACACGATTGAAAACGAAGGCTTATCCGGACACTGTATAGTGCAATAACTTCAACAAGCAATATAAAACCTCTATTTATGGGTCGGATATGACTTAGAAACCGCACAAATGAAACAGCACCCACAATATTGGCAAATCGTTACGTTCTGGTAACACCACACACGCGCCACTTTGTTACACGAAATCGATAACCACCGCACACTGCACCACGTGTGAGCTGAATATTCAACGCCCAGATAATACACAACCCGTATTCTGTTAATTACTCATGTTTATGTACGCTACAATCTTCACTACAAAGGTTTTAAATGCATTTTTATGCTGTTTTGTGTCTCACCCTGATCTCTATAACTTTATATTACGAATATAAAAACTAGTCATAGTTGGACTCTCATCAATATCAATCATGTCTACAGATTTATACTAATGTCCGCTAGAAATCCAACGACTTGGCGCATGTCACATCTACAATATTTATTTATTATTTTTTATTGAGATGTATGGCGAAACGAGCATACAATTTGTCTGAAGGTAAGCAACACGACCGATCATGGACGGTAAAAACAAACAACACCATGAATTACAAAGTAATGCTTGGCATTTGTCTGCGCTCGCCATCCTGAGACATATTGTGAACAAGCTACATCCATGATCCAATGTGTTATTTTAATGTAGACTAAAAAATGATTTTATTTAACTCAGTATTAAACGTATAGTAGGTAACTGAAATAAATGTAGTACTTAGGAATATCAATTTCATTACAATACGTTAACTCCAATACAGCTTCAAAAATTATATTTCGATATAGTTAGAGTTATTTATTATAGTTCGAAGTTGTCAAACACACAGAGTGTTCAGAATTCAAATTACCTTTTAATGTTGGTAATGTTTCAAACTTCGAGCGCCATAAGTTTCAACCGACGCGACGTGGCAGCTGGATTGAAAATTTATTGAATATTTTCTCAATACCGTTACCATTTTACAAGCTCGAGAGGCAAAACGACTAATAAATGAATAAATGTTGTATTTACTGTCCAGTAAAATGTCCATTTTGAACCATAGCAATATTATCACTTAATTTCGGTAACAACCATGAGTATTGCTTTAAAGACAGTTATCAAATTTAAAATTAACGGTTAATAAGATAACATACTAAAAAATATCAATTATTTGAAATGACTAAAGGCATGTGAAGAGATGGCTTACATAAGGTTTAAGCGGTAAATAAAGTGTATCCAGACGAGTGGCGATAAAAGCTTGCTAGTGTACTGTGTAAACCTGCGCCATAAGCACACGTACCTTGGAAACGACATTAAAGCTTTTTATTGTTGCTTTGTCAGGACGCCTTGTAGGTCACTACGCTTCATTTATTGGTTTTACAAAGCTATGTTGCAGACAAAAACGGAACAAATCTGAGATATAATCAATCTAAAAATCTAATTCTCTTTCAATGTCAGATAATTAAAACATTTATTTGTAGCATATGTGTGAATGAACGTCTGGTGTGTCAAAGGATGTGCTTGGACTCCCTTTTGAAAAAGACTAGGCACAGGAAAACCTTAAGATACCATACCACATAATGTGACCAATGTTCGAAGCATATTCAAATTCCCACACGATTAGAATAATATGACCTTTAAAAAACACAATTACAAATTATATTTTATCCCTAAAATTAAACCTGGCGGTGCCCATGAAATTTCAGAGTGTTTCTTTGTATCATAGAAGAACTAATTTATATTTTAATATGTTGGTTATTAAGCTTTATTGCTAAGCCCTGGCCTTCCCCATTCTTTTGTCGCTAAAGCATCTCATAAAGAAAGAAAAAAAAAACAAATTATTTTCATAAAAAGTAATTACAAACATTAATTACCTGACCCAGTACAGTTTGGGCGGTATGATATCGTTGTTATTACCCATTGGTCTCGTCGAAATTAATTAAATAAGATACACACCGACAACGGAAATTAATTTTCCGGGCACGGTCCACGCGCCATTACAGCGACAACTATGCCTTTGATGTTTCGCCCAAAGAAAACCTAGCAAAGCGTTTAAATATTTGTCACCGACCTCTACAAAGAGATGCCGTTGAACTTGAAGGTATCAAAGAAAAAGCTTTTGAGTGTGTACGTGTTGTTAATATTTACAATTTATCGGCCATTTGTATAAAAATATAAGGAGGCATTGAAAACATTACACAAATACTTAAAAGCTTCTAGTCTAAGGTGTGCGATATTGCATAATATTCTTAATAAACGAGTAATGAAAATCGGTGCAGTTATTTCACAAGTTATTTAAAAGGAATATAAAGAAAATATTAATAATTGCATTATCGATATACCATAGCGTGGTTCGTTTACGAATCATGGGATCCTGTGTTAGATCACTAAGACAAGTCATATGAATAATTAACTGCTGAAGAAAGTACTGGCTGTACTGGAAAGTAATAAAAAGATGGCTGATTAAAATATATTTAGAAATCCATCATGAAATTAATAAAATGAACGTAACAGTGCCCAATGTCTATGATTTAACACCTCTGTGTCGATTGTCCATAATACACGAACAAACTAAAATTGAAGTAAGACAGTGGCTATCCGAATCGTATCACTCGCAAACAATGGACCCTTAATTTAGTCGGCATCTAGTTTGCTCCCTAGAGGCCGACACAATATGATCCGCCGCACGACGAAACAATATCTTGTTATAATATAATAGCTAGAATTTGAAAATGTCCATAATATAGATACTTCTATGAAGATTGATATACAATAATATAGACTGAAGTCCCAATAGTACCTAAACAGGTAATTAATATGTTTTAGCAGATGTTAAATTAACTTGAATGAACTTGAAACTCGAAAGTAAGAAAGAGTAGGTCTTATTACATATTTAGGGTTATTCTTGAGTAAAAAGCCCTCAGGTTCAGCTTTCTAACCTAACCTAATCCTTAATAGCTTAAGCATACCATTTCCTGGTAGTAATAATTTAACTCTTATTTAAAGTTCGTTTCTAAGAATATTGACATGAAGAAATGTATTTGCAGTTACGCGTCGTTCGAGTAGTGAGCTAGTAAAAAGCAAATAACCTTCTCGCTTCCCTTTTCCCACCTCTTTCATCTTCCAATACCAAGTCTCAAAGGGCGGCGTTCTCGGTATTCCCCGGGTGAATTACGTATTTATTGGATACCGTTATAACTCGCCATCAGATGAGTTGTTCTTTACCCGAGCATATAACATAAACATGTATTCTTAATGTGAAGCTTTATATTACTGAAGTAAAAACTCCCAGTTTACATGCATGTGTATAAAAATGATAAGGATACACCGTTGTTGGACATCACGCAACAATAACTCGATAAAGAAACATTCATAATTTATATTTAGATCCTTCAAATCAGCCAAACCAAGTTTCGAGTGCACTTGTCTAAATAAAATATTTTTTCACGGTATCTTCATTAATACAGCTTTATTATAGATGTATTGTAATTTCTAAGTGCTATGCATAAATAAAACAATTCCACATAGAATATTCTAACCTGTATTCAATAAATCACTCAAGCGGTAACTGACATCAACTACCACACAATCCCGTGTTATCCACTTACCTTAGCAATCTTGTGCAACAAAGCAGTAGTGGAGCTTGTCTTGAACAGGCCGAGCGCGCGCCGCCGCAGCCCTTGCCCGAGGCAGGCCTCCACCGCGCCGCATAACGCCGTCACACCTCCGCTCTCCTCGTGGACAAACTTCCTCGTCACCGCCTACACGATAGTCATAGGTTATTACTTACTACCTTATTTATCAGTTTGAAGGTTATGTCCCTTTCGAACGACTCATAAATTCGGTGTGAGTAAAAAAGACAAAATATTCGATAGCTAAAATAGGTCTGGTAAGTGCGTTAATATTTAATATTGTTTACATTGAAAGGTTACGTAAAATCGTAAACAGGGAGGTTTTTTTTCGCAAAGTGGTTTAACTAAAACTATTACGAATTTGGTGATAGGAGTAAGAAAAAAAAGATGCAACTCGCGGTATTTGACGTCATCTTGCAATCCCTACAATGCTAATAAAATTAATATCTTAGTCATTTTAGACTCTATTTTGATGATTCTTTTTTGTTTAATGTTAATTATAAAGGATATTTTGCATAATTAAATCCTGTTAAAAATTAGATATTGGAAACATCCCCAATAGCCGCCTTTCTTACACATATAATAAGAATTATATCACGGGCTGAAGTAATAAATTATTTTACTAGCTCATAAATAGAAATAAGCTTTTACAAGGCCATGGTATTATGCAGTGAGTATAAAGCTATTATATATTTGAAATACGTGCTATGGTTTTTAAATTGACTGCGCCGGTGGAAGCACATTAATTTATCATGAATAGTAATGGTACTTTATTACCTTGGCGAGCAAACTGCTCTCTCCGGTTGTCGCTATTGACTATGGTCTTCTACTGCTAACTTCAGATTTCTTTATTTACTAATCTAAATTCATCTATGTTTAATGAAACTACTTGATGATGAGAACATAAGTTTACCTCTTCCATCAACTGCTTGACTTCTTTTTTGACGGCTGCGATGAGCCGCTCCTTCTGTTCGGCGCTCGGGTCATTTGTCGTCGCAGCTGGCATCTCCTCCGATGATTCGTTGTCAACTGCAACAAAAATGCGCCAATCAAAAAACACATCAACAACGCTTAAACATAGGACATACGTCAAACTCGCCTGATCCATCCTATTTCGAAATCGACCTGTTGAAACAGGTCTTAGGATACCAATTACCAACATCGAATCATTACGTGGTAAGGTTACAATGCTAAAGGTTGTTTAGCGGATCACATAAAAATGGCATCAAATTATTCGGGCACATTCACACTATTCCATGATATAGTAGATATGAGAAAACGAATTTGTTAAATATAGATGGAGAAGAAATTACGAAGCTGCAATCCCAAGGCGACAATGGTCGGACGTCTGAGCAAAAAGACGAGTATAACCGAGTTCATATAACGTTCGAGAAAATTGGAAATAAACGATATTAATTTTAACAAAAAAACCAATAAGGATCCAACAGGGATTTCTTCTTTACAATTTGAATAATTTCGTCAGATGTGATTATGCCGAGAATAGGCCTCATAATTTCTTAAATTATGGAATGTTGAATAACGATTGTAGAATGTAGATGTAGTTTTTTATAAGTAACATTTATAATCATCATCATCTTCATAATCACCCTATACTGTTGTTCACAGCTATACATACGCCTCCTCCAAAGTATACTTATAATAGTAACACTTAATTTTAATGAATAAGTAAACTATAAATTCACACATACGCCGATATGGAACTTCAAGCGTTGTATCGTGACATTCAAATAACTATGGTAAAACCATAGCGTAAAACAAACATTTTTGTCATTGCAGGGGTCGAAGATTCGATCGGGTGTCTTTTGTTTTCTTTAATGCGAAATTTCATTAAAGGGATCGGAAAACTAGCACTAAATATTAGCTTTGTGCTTTTAAAAAATATATACTTCATGCACTGAACTAAAAAGTAAATCTATAATTTAATTTGGTGGGTATCATTTAACAGGAGTTCGGTTTAGGAGTAAGTGTCCATTTTCAATGAGCACAGAAAACTACTGAAACTATTCATGATGGCTACTGCTACTACAAAATGTCTTTTGCCAATAATTACCGCTGTACGTGCATAATCACGAATATTATCTGCAACATATATTTCCTCTTTCATAATAAAATATAAATAAATAAATAATTGTATAATAAATTATACCTATTCCCATCACAAACAATATATAAATCCCTTTGCTACAGTTCTGACAAAAACATAATATAATCATATTAATCTTAATGTCAAAAGGTTGTAATCGCCTTAAAACAAAATGATGTTTAATATACGTATAACAAAGATTTATAACAGGCTCCTTGTAATAACGAGTCCCGATAGAAACAGGCTTACCCGTTACACATCTGTTCCAAGTCTCAAACACAAGGACGAAATACGTTCATTTATCATTCCAACCTATGACATTATCCAAGCCTGATGTTTTCTCTCAAAAATGACAATATAAGTTACATAACGGCGAAACGAAAAGGTTAAACCTAGAAAATGAAGCTGTACAAAAGCCACGCGAGTATCTTTATAATCAAGTCTCCGTGTAAGCAAATTAATTAACAGTATGGCGCACATTTTCAGGTTGAAGAAAATTGAGGTAAATATGCCAAAATATAATAATGAGTGGGCCTATTGCTATCCTATAAAAACTATTACTAAACTAGCTATAAAAACACCTACCAAACAACATTCAGATTTAAAATACTGAAAAGTTCACATAAAAAATGCAACGACATAAATAACCATATACTCTGCAAAAATATAATCTGAACTGCTTTTTTATTATCTGTATCTGTATTAGCCCATATACGTCCCACTGCAGGGCACAGACCTACTCTACAATCGACAGTACGATTGAGAGTGGTAAGCCCATATAGCTTTTTTATTATGTGTGTCTAAAAACGAAATTAACAATTCCAGTAACAATGGACTGACTGTGAAAAGAATAACAAATGAAGTATACAATTACATTTGCAAAAATAAACGCTGAAAACTTCCATTTCCAAATGATGTCCCATGAGACGGGTATATCTCATTATGGCTGTTCTTTTGCCTTTATTTTACGCTAAATCCTTACGTAATTTGTGGGGTTCATTTTGTTCCATGCAAATTGGGAACTGATATTTTTTTTCAGTTCTCTCATGACTTTTAATATAAAGAAATTTGTACTAATGGCTTTGTTACAATAATATTTGGAAAGTATGTCGCCAAGGTGTTTATTTTACTTAAATATAAATAGCAAGAAGCATCTTAATATAGTAGAATTAACTAATACATTTTACATACCTAGATTCATAAAAAAAACATTAAAAAAACTTTTCAAATACAAATAATAAATGATTCACATAAAGCACGAGTTTCTTATTTCCAATACTGTAATATTATATTTGTGTAAATACTTTTCACAATTCCCTGTGTCTGCTCGCAATCATTATAAAATGAAACATTTCAAGGAATTCAATTAATTCCCGTAAGTTATCTTAGGCATCGAAACTGCCAAAATACTTTCTACAGAACTTGAGCAAATTCTCTCAGCTAAAACGCAGAAATCCTCAGAGTCAAATTAATGACGTCCGCGAAGTCAAAACCAAATAAATAAAACTTAAACTCAGGTTTATTATAGGAAATATACTATACAATATACATTTAAAAATAAATGTAATACTAATTATCCTTTTGTGCACCATTCATAGAACCAATTGCAATAGAGTTATAAAAAAGTAAAAACAGTCGGCCTTATCCCACTTGGCAATTTCTTCCACGTAGCCTTGGGATGGATATAATAAATAGGATAATGAGAGGGCAGTCTAAGATGTAAATAATTATTTGGTATTTAACAAGTTGCACAAACATTTCATTTTAATTATTGATCAAAACACTAAAAAAACATTCTCGTGAGTTGGGAATTCAGAAAATGTGCCTACTTACGTACATGTAATTCCTACTTAACTTAAATCTACTTTTCTCTTGTGTAATCAAGCCTAATGGAACATAAGAGTTAGGTTTCCCGCTTATCAAGGACTTAAATGTATTGTGTGCCTTTTTTCTTAACTCCGTCACAGTACTAACTAAGCTAAGCATTCCTCAGGGATTAAAAACACACAATAAAGCTTTTATCCGCAATATAAACCATTTACTATTTTCAAATCAGCTTTTCTGTTCTGTATTGGAAAGAAAATGGTTTTTCACAAAGATTAGACTGAATGCGGACAAACCTTGGCAGTATCTCCAATCTTAATTGGCAATTGTCCATTCTGTCCGATTACAAATATGCTTATATTTTTACTAATGATTATGAAGTCACAATTTTGATAACACATCATCCAATTTCCCGGCGGTAATGCGTACGTTATCCAGATATCTCTAATCTTTATATAAAATGCTTGTATTTGCTCAACTCGACCCAAAAAAACCAAGATTAATTACTTTCAGGCGGTACCCCTGCTGACTGCTCATTTTTTGTGCGAAAAATTCGTTGAGAGAGCACCGAATGTCGTTAAGTACGCTCTGGACTATCAATCATGTCGTACCTATGTTTTGAGGATTACCTACGTCAACGTGAAACCCTATTAGCGAGCTACAAGGTCGGCGGTGTTTGGGTTGTTCCAGTACATAGAAAGTATTAGGTGCGTGCGTGATGCCTAACTCTAAGAAATGACATCGTTCCGCATCTCTCGGGACTTTTTCTACAACCTATTATGGATATAGGACACGGTCGCCGGATTATTTTCTTTATACATTCAACAGTTTATATTGCACTAGGGGTCTAGCGTGATCGCACCCAGGGAAACACTTTTTTGAAAATATTCATCAGGGATAAAGTAGGATTCTAATAGGGAAAGAATAATTCAAATCGATCCAGTAATTTTATAGCCTATTCAATGCAAACAAATAATCAAATCTTTCCTCTTTATAATATTAGTTTAGATATGCATTATATACTACATATACAAAAGTGACTAGCTCCATTATTTTCCAAGGTAGATTTTTACGTTATAGGTACATATCAAGTAAACCTGGATACCATCGCGATTTGTTAGAATTTTTACGGTATGTAATGAGCCAACCAGCACTACACCAGCTTGTTGGACTATGTGACCTAACTCTTCTCATTCGTTCTCCCACTACCTATGGGCTGATACAGATAAAGAAACCTCAAGTAACGAAGAAACCTTAAAATTGGCAAATGCGGTTAATAAAGTTTTTTTTTTAGCACAAAAGTAAAACCAAGTAGATATTTATCAATCATACTGTAAAATATAAACCAACACCACGTAATTACAAAGCACAAATGTAATAAAGAAGCACAAACGAAGGACGAGAAAAGCACAAAACAAATAAAAATAAACAAGGAACCGGACACAATGGTGTTACGCTTGTTATCCGACGACAGTGAAACATGCTAACTATGAAAGCAAGACAAATGTGCGCAACTACGACCTCGGGGGTATAGTGTGCCGTAACTTCAACTTGCATCCACATTACACACTACGCGATGTACATGCCGCTGGCAAACTTGGAAACTTGTCTACATTATTAATTAAGATATACATTCAATCTAGTGAAGGCACTAGCCTGAGAAAGGTCTCAGGCTACCAATAGACGCTTTTAAAACAAAGGACTATATTAAACAACTTTTCTTTCATGTCTTTTTATCTAATTACCCAAGTAGGAAACTGAATATTTATGGCATAAACATTACATTGGCAAACAAATCTAATAACCATAGCACAGTTCATGTAAATAAGGTGTTATGTCCTGTCTCCAAGTTATCTACCTGATTCGGTAGAAACTACTTTTAAAAAACCATTGTTTTATGTATCTTTCTTTTATTCTACAAAATACATCAAACCAATCACTAGGTATGCATTTCTTTTGTATATTTTATATTAGTATGAAATAAATAATTAGGATCTACTATCTTGTGAATTGTGATGTTAGATAGATGTGCCGTGTACGCGACTAGACTGTAATTGTTATTGCATGTAACGGATCCGCTGCAAAACAAATAAAATGCTTCATCTACAATCTGTATCAGTGTCAGTCCATATACGTGCCTCTGCAGGGCACGAGTTCTCGCCACAATCAAAAGTACGTTTGAGAATGGGAAGGTCATCTGTATCAGTCTATATACATCTCACAGTCTATATACATCGAGAGTGGTTAGCCCATTCCACCACGCTGGCCTAGTGCGGCTTAGCGGTGAGGCTATACAGTCCACCAATAAATTAACAGTCAGATTTACTTTAACTTTAAATTATTTACAGTTTTAATGATATTATATACAAACACAGTATACAAATGACGTGACTAACGTGTCAACAATTTTACTTGATTATCGTGAATCTACATAGGCATTTGCTTATTAAATTTTTCGCGTCATTTTGCTAATTAAATATTATAATTATAAAATATATAAACAATACTTTATTCTGTAATGTTTGTAGTCATTGTCATTCCAGACAATGTGCATTGCACTTACAATTTAGATTGCACTTGTATCGCACCTTAATAATTTCGATAATATAACAAACTAATATGTTAACGTTTGTTTATTCGTTACACAGCGCTAATTAATACAATAATACTTTTACCAATTCAATCTAATTCACAGGCGTACAAGACAACAATGACTGTCTACATTATATCAATTGTAAAGAAAATACATTTTCACTCCGATAAAATTTAGAAATTCAGGAGTCGGCGACAAGCAAAAGCTTTTAAGGAAAAACTAAAGAATACTCTTAACGGCCATTGTGCGTCGGTCTGGTTATCGTAAATCCGAAAGAACTGTTCATATTAAACCCTAAATCTCAGCCAGATTAAGACAACAGGGACTAAATAAATAATCATAAAAACCCCTTTTTTTATTTATTTTTTATTGCTATGAATGGCGAGACGAGCATGCCGTTCACCTGATGGTAAGCGATACCACCGCTCATGAACAGTAGCAAAACCAAACAACACCTAGAATTACAAAGCAATCCTTGGCATTTCACTGCGCTCGCCATCCTGAGGCGTGATACTAGGCCTATTTAGACATAAGATATTAAGTCTCAATATGTCCATTAGTTACTCTGGCTACAATGTCCTTCAATCCGAAACACAACAGTGCATTTACACTGCTGTTTGGTGGTACCTACCCAGCCGGCCTCTCACATATAAGAGACCTACCACCAGTAGAATAGTATTAATGATCAATATCAAATTTAGATAGCTAGAACAGATATGTTTTTGTGGCTAGCCTAGAACCGACGACGAACTCTTCCAAGCACGGAAATCTTCTTGATGGCTTTGAAGTTAAATATTTTTACAAAAAGTATTACTAATTGCGTACTACAATTTTAAGCCAAGAGCCCTTGCACAAGATTTAAATTGGACTATTAAATATTCTACTTAACAAGTTTTACTTTACTAGAGTGGCGGCGTACCTGAGTGTTACCTTTAAATAATTGATTCTGCACTTCTATAGATAGATAGATAGCACTTTATTCTTCACCACAAATTACATACAAGAATATAGATTATATTTTTTTAAATAGTGTAGCTCTATTAACTTTGTGCATTTAATATTTCGATTTTAACTTGTCGATCAACTCGAGCAGCTTGTAGCTGCTAGCCTATTAAAATATCCAAAGACGATCTGTATCAGCCCAAATATGTCCCACTGTAGGGCACGGGTCTCCGTGGTTAGGCCATATAGTCCACCACGCTGACCTAGTGCGGGTTGGCGGACTTACATACGTACCATATAAATTCTTATAATTCTTTTAAAGATATTTTCCTTCGCCGTTTTAGTGCGTGGTAATCGCCTATCAATACACACATGACTCCGAAAACCCGGAGATATTCCCTGGGATACGAACCCGCGACCACCGTGAACATGTTGGCAGCCGCGTCTAGTCCGTTTACCAATAGGCCAACACGCACTAAAGACGCAAACACGAGGTAAGTTAGTAAAATTATTCGTTTCGTTAGATTTACTATTTTGGAAACATCTTTTCGCCTTAGTTCTGAGAAAATTACAGAATATATTTTTAAATTTTCGCATTAAATTTACTAACGAATTGAAATTTGCAACTATAAACATTTCGCCGAAATCTCAACTTTAAAGGCGTGTCCATTAGTGAATTTACGGTACTGTCACTAAATATACTATTAGAACATAATATTTAACCACAATTTTAATATCCTTTGAAGAAATTAATTTGAAGATAGAGTTTCATTATTACAAAGAATTTTAGATATTCTTATGACGTTCATAATACTTATTCAACCAAAAGATGCTTGGGAGACTACACTTAATAGATGTGAGGTCTCTTATAACTTATTAAGCATATGAGTCCATCTGCTCTACTAATGAACATGCTTAAATGTCATAGATGGGGAGCTTAGCGAACGACTTTAACAATACAATTCATCAAGCCAAAGAGACATTCCTAAATTCATTACGATGTGTTTTTAGGGCCCTGCACTACTGTTTGTTTGGGCTACCTTATATCCAGGTCCATAGACAACATAACGAGCTTATTCGGCATTAATCAAAACCTTTGATGCCAACATACACTGACAGAAATCTCGAGCCGTCCGTGAGACAGTTAACGAAGCTAATTGGACTGCCATTTGCGGTATGACAAGAACTGGAACACTAGCTCGGCATCTCATCGCACGACAGTTCTCGCTATTTACCTCTTAATGGAATTTCGAAATCAACCACTAACTCTAACCCAATAAACAATTAACACCGAATCCTAGAACATAATCTAATGTCTTGTGCGTCGAAATCAAAGCAGAACTAGTGGATTATTCTCGCAGTAATGAATTTCTACTACTGTTCACTTCGTTTCGACTGAAAAGCAGTGAAGTGGCAATTTGCAGCGGCATAAAGAAGCCACCTTACCTATGCATAATCCATTGGGTTTTCAAAAGCTATTGCAACCACTGAAGGCATGCTTGAAAGAGAGCATATAATAGTATTGCAACTGAAACCTATAAACTCAGATGAAAATATATCTAAACAAACCTATTCAGTGGGGAATAGACTTGGAGTTTTCAATAAACTGAAGTATTGAGGCCATTTAGAATATATTTATAAGTTAGTTTTTTTGTTTCAGGAAATTGTAAAAAATGTCTAATCCGTTGGTGGTTTTGTCAGGAATTTTATAACATTATGTGTATTCGTTCATAGTTGCAAATTGGCACATCGATTGACGTCATTTTAGGAGACTGCGAAGAAAGGAGAAGAAAGGAGCGACATTGTCCAATAATATTAAGTGCGTATTTTAATTATTCATTTTATTAATTGAACCAACGATATAAACCGATGTGATTTAAAATTGAACGATTCAATTACTTTAAATGTTATATTTAAAAAGCGCAAGTTGATCATGATTTTAAAATCTGCACAACATTGTTATTTTTCGATGAAAATGTTAATTCTGGCTTTAGTTTTCTGCTGACCATTGAAATAGCGGTAAATTAACTGAGCATCACGCTTGCCACTCAACAATATTGGCTAGTACCGTCGTATATTCACATTCAGTGAAACAATAAACAATAAGCTCTCGCGGCGATTACTTCATCTTTGCCTATGACAGACGTGCATTATACGGACACGGCAGCCGCCATTAAACATCCATTAGAACTGAGGTAATACGACACGTGTACAACTTTGTAACTATCCATGCATGCAACAATGAAACTTCCATTAGACTGACGGCTTCCATGCACCAGCTTTTTAATTTTAAAAAACTATTGAGATTATTACATATTAAATTAATTCGAGTACTAAATTGCAAAAGAGATTAGAGAGATCTGAGAATTGTTTTTATGTTAATATTATGCACCACTTATATGCGAATGTTGCAGTGCGAATACTGAAGTAGAAAGATAAATAATGATGTGAGCCTTGTGTTCAAAACTCTTTTATGTTTAAAGAAAGCATGAGCATGTTTAAAGTCTTTCAGGTAACATCAAAGCAGTGTGTTTAATTCAGAGCTTAGAATGATAGGAAAGACAACTGAGAATTTACCGTAAAAAAACTGATTTTCTGCAAAAAAGGTCTCTACTCAAATTTACTATGATGAAGAAGAGTGTTGTGGACAAATAGAAAGGTACCTAGTAGGTAATAAAATAGATAGTAAACAAAGTGATAAGTCCTTAGCGAATTATTTCTGCAATCAAACAAGCAGATGAGAATGAGTTATTGACAACTACATTAATCAAAATATACGAGTAGGTATTACACACTGGTCCGACTATACTGATGAATTACATCAGTTTGATTGAAAATTACCACGGTTGTTTCGGAAATTATTAACCGACTTCAAAAAAGGAGGAGGTTCTCAATAAGACTGTATTTTTTTATATTTGTTAACTCATAGCTCTTTACATAGTCTGACGACTGACTCTCGGGTTGATCAGATTTTGATTATTATTGCTTTCATTGAATATATTAAGTAGGATTCCAATGATTCATTCTGCATTATGTTCAGTGTAAAAGTTAAGCTGCAGTGGGAAAGAGAAGAAAAATTAATATGCACGTAAATACTCAATATCTTCGGCAGCTTTTAACCGATTTTAGTGATTTATTTTTCATAGGAAAGAACATAGACAGATTCATCCCACGAATATAACATGAAGTACTTAGATCATCTTCGGATCTGGAGAGAAGAACTCCTCAAAATTGAGTAGGATTCCAATAGTTCTTTTTGCATTGGGTTCAGTATTAAAGCTACGCTACAGTGGGGGAGGGTAGAAGGGGTAGGGGCGAGGGAGGAATGGGAAAATTAATAAACATCGTTTTCAAAAGAAACAAAAAACACTATTACTACTACTACTACTACTACTACTAGAAATTTAAATTAATATAAGGCATAGCCTACATGTTTGGTTCTTGGTAGCCTGTCTTCAATGTGTTACGCATATATTTTCATTTGATGGCTATTCAAGACAATTCGTATACCTACCTGCTTCAGATTTGATAAAGTTCCGTTTCAACATCATGGTAAATACGAATACTTACATTTGTATATTCAAAACTTGTGTGTGACACGAATAATCGTAGATGTGGAGTATCTCAAGGGAAATATTTTAAACAATGACATAGTCCTATAATAAAAATAGCGTTTTGTGCTATTAGGCTTTCCAATACATGCTTGAGGCAGCCTGTTGATCCTAATATATCACAATAATATCATTCGAAACATTTTTGCGACAAACACTTTATGATGAAAGTATCATATTCATAGATAATTAATGTTATAGTATTTTTTTTATGTTTAACTTCTTAAAACTATAAGAAAGCACGTTACGATGTTAGGCCGCTACGCTGTAATGTACGTATAGTTGTACTAAGATAAGTTTTCTAATAGAGCAGGATTAATATAGAACATTCTATTGTAGGAAAGTTGAAACCATCAATAGGATTCCCAATGAGACATAATGGTAAAAAAATGGTCGATAAAATGGTAATACTATTAAACTACGGGTATTCATTCATGTTGTTTATATTATGAAAACTATGCGTTAGATATTTATAAATTTTATTTGTAGTTCCAAATTTCGCCACACGCCAATAAAAGTTAGATGACTTATACCTATAATATTTGACAGAGCCACAGACCACAGGTGCAATACCTATCTTTGAGAATACATAGAGAGCAGAATGAACAAGAGAGATAGGAGATACCGGATACGGATTGATGAGTATTTTAATACTAACACGATAGTGTAAATACGTGCACTCCATGATAAGTGGAGTGCAATTTACGTCCTGGCGAGAGATAGAAAATTTTCGGCACAAATATACCTCTTCGAAACTGCATATAGGCGAAACGCGAGACACTTTTCGATAATCTCTATGACAGGTTTTCGCCAACAGGTCCCGTGGTTGTCACCCTGACGAATACGACTATCTAACTGGTAGCTGTAGAATCTCTAAAAAATACGCTCACTGAAAGAAATGTAGCACTATAGCTGTAACTTCAGATCAATTTTTGAATAACAGGCGGATACGAATAAATAAAATCTCAGCTGTCAAAGCCCCGACCCCACATTAAGATAAGTCTTACTTTGTGCCATCTGTAAGTTAAAACAAAGAAAAGCGCGGTGTAAATCGATCAGTACTAAATTAATGAATGATCTGATAAGTCAGATGGAAATATAGATGTTAACGAGGTGGCGATAAAGATAGTATAGGGTGACAATGCTAATATGATTGTAGTTTTACATAATATCAAACTCGTTATTTTTAATGAGACCGGTATACCCTGGTTCATAGAGTATTTAACAAGATATTCTTTAGCATATGCATTTGATTGAGTAGGTAGTAACGAAAAGTGTAATAGGCAGATAAGTCTATTTTATAGAAAGTTCTCTATTAATGCTTGCTGCGATTTTATAATTTATTTAAACAAAGGAAAGTATTTAAGTTCTCCATCAAGTTATTCGGTAACTCAATAAAAAAAATACCGAGAATGTTCTCGAATGTGAGTTGACAAAGCGCTGTAATCAACCAAACCAAATTATTAAACAACAAGGCGCAAGCTTCAGGCTTTTAGGGTCACCACGGAAAATAAACATGCGTCACAATATACACAACTATAGGGCTGGCAATAAATTCAGTTTCCGAAGAGAAAATAAGCAATATGGGTAATTGAGGCCGAGTGAGCTCCAAAGTAAATTGCCTGTAGCATAGTTCGCAGAAAACTACGTGATCCTTATAAGAAAGTACCAGAATTCGAGTAATATTTAACGCCCGAACTATTATACCTAACTTGCGGTCAAAGTCATCGCTGAATATTGTTTAGTTTACGAAAACTTTAAAGAAAAGAGCTGAAAAAATTAACATTTGAACAAAAACGTTGACCAAAGTACGACGGTCATTGTATCATAGGTACTTATTAATTTGACATGTAGGACGGTAAAAGACCTTCGCCAAACGTTTCCAGAGTGGACCAAATTGACAGATTTAGATAATAACGTATTGGAACAGCGTAGTCAACGATCTGTTCTGTTCCCCATACTATTCTGCTTCTTCCGTAAATAATATGTGTCCCCAATGAAATGCTAAAGCCGTTAAAAGAAAAAAAGATTGTTTCTAATTTATTTCACTATTGGCATTTCGAGTAATGTTCCTTTTATTTTATGTTTGAAGTATTGTTTCGAATTGTAATTTGTTTGGAATAAATTGTAACCGGGACTCGGGAACACAACAATAAATAGCCGGCTTTCCGTAGGCGAATGCCCGGTTTAAGAAGTAAAAAACAAATTTAAATAGTATGGCAAATTATTTGAGTACAATTAACTTATTCATTTTGTTATCGTTGGATGTAGAAATATTCACGACAATAATTAAATGCGTAAATATAGGAAACTATTAAAGCATTTACGTTAAACATATATTAACTTTAAAGAAAACCGGAAACACTCAAAGAAGATAATTATAATTAGAGCATAATGTATGGAATTAAACCAGAAAGCCACCCTTATCATGCAATGCCATAAAAACAAGGTTGCAAACAACATTCACATGGCCGATCTTCGCCCACGCTGCTTGTTATCGTAACGTCAAAACGATAATACAACGCGAATGTATTTACAGCGCCCTAGAAACACTTAATACTAATTAACATAAAAAAAAGAAAAAAAAAACAAAAATACAAAATTAGGAGGAATTGCCGAAAACGTACCTTTATTTTGGGCGGCCATTATCCTCTCGTGTAGGCGGGGAGTGGCGCATAATTTACCCGGGAAATATTTCACATTTCACACAGTCGGCTGTGTGCGCGTTGGACACTTATTTTGGCCGTTGAGAACGTGTTTGTGGTGCGAACTGATGGTTTCAAATGGGTTGTTTTGTGGAAAAATCGATGTGGCGCCGCGCGCAGTGAACCGCTACGGGCGAGTGATAAGCGAGTGCCGCCGCCAGCCTGAGTGCCGTAGCTATCCTGCGTACGTACATACGTACCAACCTCCATTACTAGCCAGCTGATGGGTACATACGATTGATTTGTAGTCTGCCACGTTTTTCGCACGGTATTCTTCCGTAGTAACAGCGTAGTAGCGGTGACATACTTACACATACGATGCTACGAGCGCAATCTTACTATCTAAACTAGGGTCGTAGCAGCTCTGCTACAACTTTATCCTACGTAGAGAAAAGTATAAGATATAAAGTAAATCACTGAAAACATTATTTATTATGTAAATACGTATGTTCTTATTTTATGTTTTGTTTATCATACAACACCATACAGCTAGAAGATAGGTTTAAGCCTATAGATAGAAAAATGCTAAGTAGTAGTTGCGAAATAGTGGCATTTTATAAACACAATAATTGATAATCGATAACATATTGACATAGTTTGTTAAAAATCAAAGTGATGACCTTTGATTATATAGTTTACTCGTATAATCAAAAGTGATAACATTATATTTATGAGCTTTACCGTTGTCTTAACATGCATAAAACTTATCTTACCTAATTTTCAACATCTTACAACTTAGCTGCTTGACCATAATTAAAATAATACGTTAGATAAATAATTCTTTAATACGGAAAATCATTTTCGCGAACCAAATTTGAATATAGTGCCAAAAATATTGTTTTTGTAACTTTAAAAGAATAGGCTAAGACGTATTTAATTAAACAGCCTTGCCCACATATACAAATAAATGAATGTTGTTTCATATATTACAATAGATAACGTATTAATATTTCGGTTCATATACTCTAGATGTTTTTTCTCGATTTGTATAGAACCTGCGAAAACGGAAAATTTTAAATCTTTAGTAACTGTTGCTATATTAATAATCTTTCTCGTCGGTCAACCCGCAACTGCACTATATCTGCGAGACATAAAAATACCTAAGTAAATATCGTAATTGGTTTAATACACAATGTGAGCTACGTCATTTGATGATCGAAATAGTTCAACTTGGAAAGGTTACAAGATCTTATTCCTGTTTCTGAAAACTTCCGTAAAATGAAACGTAGTTCAATTGACATTGACAGCTCCTGTTTGTTTGACATATTGCAGATCAATGATCTATTGTGATTTGTGTTTGAAGAGGTAATAGAAAACAAAATATAACTTATTGTAAAATATTAATATCTAGGATGAGAGAAACAAAAATGAGTAGCCACCTCTCCGGAGGCAGGCTAAATGTCGCCTTAGTCCAAGAAACTACCAGGACAGAACTATTAAACTTGCTTCAACAATATAAAGGACCAAAAGTAAGTATATCAAAAATCGCTACCCTTTTACGTCTTTTTCCTATAAAATGCATAAATCGATTATACTTCATTATGGCCCCTCCCAAAAGTATCAATAGAATAAACAAAACAAATAAACGTTTTAAAATTCTAACTTCAATGCAAGCAAATACAACCAAATACACACTGACGGCTTTGTTCAGACGATTTTAAAATCTATTTTAGGTATGAAATGTTTTGTCTTCTTCGCACAAACTGAATTCAAAAGTCGTTCAAGCTAGATAAATCAATTAATAACTAAAATAGGTTTTAAAACAGTCTATGAATAAGGGCATATTTATTTAAACTTAATTTAAATGTCAGACCTGTGTACTAGTGCACAATATCCGCGAACTAGCTAAAGTATCTACATTGACTATACTTTTGATCAAACAACAAATAATGTTTATTTTGTAGGTAGCTATTTGGGATGACTGGTTGTCAGGACCAGTGGGACTTGTGGCCCAGTACTCGTTCCTGCAAGACCATGAGGTGACAAACATGTTTCCACTGAGGCCTGGCAACCTGCCCAGCATTGCTGTCAAACATATTATATTTATTGCCAGGCCCAAGCTGGCTTTAATGGATCTTGTGGCTGACTATATTATTTCAATTAGGTAATTTTTTTTAGCTTACAATAAATTAAAATGAGTATTATGTAAGAAAGTTATATATAAAAATATTATAAGAAGATAATTAGTAATTAATAATTTATAAGCCATTTTTTCTGCCTACCCATATAATATTTATTGTATATTTTAAAATGCAATTTCATATTTACAGATCAAAACAAACAACATCGATTGAATTCCATCTGTTTTTTGTTCCAAGAAAGAGTGAGTTGTGTAAGATACACCTTACTAATAGAGGTGTGATTGGAAACCTCACCATCGAGGAGTTCAAATGTGATATAATTCCTTTTGATAATGATGTCATGTCATTGGAACTTCAAAATGATTTTAAGTAAGAAACATTTTTATAGCAATATGTTGGTTACAATGAGTAAACTCGTAATGTAAATCTTTCTAGTATAGTACTACTAGTGCCTTTAGCGAAAGTTCTTGGTCATTTCCCAGTAGCAAAGATACTCCTAAAACATTAAAACTAGTACTATGGTATCCTTTTCAATTCTTTAACATAATGGGTGGTCATCCAACCCTGCTCTTCCCCGAAGTCACTACAAATACTAATTACTAGTTTAATGGCAAGTCATTTCAATATTTTTCTATTAATTGTTATTGTCAGTAAACAATTCCCTGTATAAAATTAATGTTTCTCATATACAGAGAAAATTATTTAGAAGGTGACACGACATGCATATACAATGCAGCCCAAGCACTTCGCACTATACAACAATTGTATGGCACCATACCCCGGGTATTTGGCAAGGGGCAAGCAGCTAAACAGGTAAAACTGCCAATTTTATTTACAGTATTACATTTTCCTCCCATTTTCGCATATAAATATTCATTTGTACTCTATAATGTATGGCATAAGATAACTTATCCTTTGTTTATTTGAATATCAATAGCTATATAAAATAAAACTTTGCTGTTTTATAAATAGAATTATTTAAAATCAGACTCACCATGTATGATAAGCTGTCACCTTGGACTATAAATGCTAAAATACTCAATGCCCCTGCATAAAAAAAATTAAAGACAAAATTATCATACAATTTGTCTGGCCACTTATTTTTTTAGTTTGAAAAACTCAATGAACTGGATATATATAAGTCTACTTTAAGGCGCATCGGTAGTCATCGCCTTTCATTTTAACCACCACAAAAAATCCAGAGTTCCAAACCCAGACTACCTTCTCTCTCATTGTAATCATTAGTGTATGCAGATCATCCCTAACCTTGTATGGTTGCCTGCAGGTATGGGACCACCTATGTCGGCTGAACAAAGAGGAACAGGGCTCCGGGAACAAAGGCGCTCCCACGTCATGTATAGACCAACTGCTGCTGCTGGACAGGGCTATAGACTTCACCAGCGTCATGACCACACAACTCACTTACGAGGGACTTATTGGTAAGGATTTGTGGGCCGACATAATTATTGTGCCATTTTATTTCTCAAAGTTATCATGAATGCACATTGCTGTTTAGTTTTCATATAAATGCTGAAGTGAAAGACAGTTATACCTACTTACTGATTTGTATCAGCCGCACAAATTGAACCTTTGGTTGGTACTTGTTCGTAAAATGGTGTGCAAAATTAGATTCAACACATGAGCACATGTTTTAACAATATCAACTGTACATTGACATGACTACCCTCAACTTTTTATTTTAGAAAAAAAAAATGCGCAAACATGTATATTAAAACTTTTTGTAGACGAAATCTACGGCATAAAAAGCGGCACGGCGACGTTCCCGGGCGAGAAGTTCGTAAGCCCCGACGACCGCAACCCGGAGGTGACTGCGCGCGAGAAGAAACGCGTCATACTCAACTCCAGCGAAGAGCTCTTCACGGACCTGCGAGACTGCAGCTTTACCTCAGTTAGTTATAGTTCATTACGGTAATCTTATAAAAAAAATTACTCCTTCAGTTTTTACATACACCTCCGAAAACTTCGTCTAAAACATTTGGCTCGTAAATGCACTACCGGTATCTCAACATGGAAATGCAATGAAAGTGGAAGTATACGGTCAAATACAGCTTTGTATGAGAATTTTAATTTTCTAGAGTCGGTTACTGTATCGCTGTTTTCATAAACGTATGTTTTTGTCAGGTCGGACCAATTCTGTCTAAGAAAGCTCGAGTGATCAAAACTCAGTTGGATGACCGGCATAAAGACAAGTCGGTGCAGGAGATCCGACACTTCGTGGATCGCCTGCCGCAGCTGCTAGCCAACAAGCAGTCGCTTGCCACGCATACTGCCATCGCTGAATATATCAAGGAGGTTTGTTTTTAAAAACATAACTTAATTTTTACAAAAATATGAAATGACGAAAATCTAATTTTTTTTTTTTGTTAGCGTAGTAAATAATTTTACGTAACTAAACGAGTAGCGATAGCGACTTATTATGAGATTTAATTCCAAAAAACAAGGTAAAGATTATTTTAAATTAGGTATCATGTTTTGATTACAGACAACAGATAGTTTTGATTTCCACGACACTATTCAATGTGAGGAGGACTTCCTCAATTGCATCGACAATGAGAAAGCGTGTCCTTATATCGAAGATCTGATCGCCCAGAAGGAACCCCTCACTAAGGTTAGTAATTAAAACTACTGTTCATTTAAACATCAGCAGCGACATGTCTGCATTAATATAACCTTGCCTTTAATATTGATTTGACCTTTTGTTTAATAGGTCCTTCGATTGATCTGCCTGCAATGCGCGACAGGGTCAGGCCTCAAGCCTAAAGTTCTGGAGTACTACAAACGAGAACTAGTTCAAGTATATGGCTTGAAAACTTGGCTCACCCTATGCAATTTAGAGCAATGCGGATTGCTGAAAGTACAACAAGGCACACGACAATACGCAGTATTGAGAAAGGTGCAAATTTATTTTTATTCATCTTGGAATAGATTAAAACCAATTCAATCATGAAGTGTTATCAATTGAATTAGTCGCAAAATCTGTTTAAACGTTAGCCTTTTACATAATTAATGAAAGGCCTGGCCTGGCACTGCCTGGCATTGGGACGTTTTTAAACAGGATTAGTACAGGATCAATTAATAATGACTTCAATGTCTTATTATTTTTATATTTTTCCGCACTCGTTTGTTCAATACAATCTATCTAAGAATCTGTATCTATCAATGTAATTACTTTTCCAGGCCCTACATCTCACCATGGAAGAGACTGATGTAAACGCCAAAGAGAAAAGTTATTTGCTAAACAAATACACGCCGCTGACAGTGCGGCTTAGCGAACACATTGCTAAAAACAAAGGCTGGACCGGTGAGTCACGCGTATTTTAATTACGATAATGATAACAATGTACTGTTCGTTTATACATTAACACAACAAACACACATCATGTGTTAAAATTGAGATAACACAACAGGTTTCCGTCACAAATAAATCACCAATATAATTTACAATGCAAAGTTGAATCATTCACTATTGAACATTGAAAATTATGTATATTTGTCCTGATTATAACTGCCGTGTCTATTATACATCTGTAAACATGAATAATTTGCCCCAATTTAACTCATGTATGAAGCTAATTAGTGTCTGAATTACATCAGACAGAAACACTAAACAGATATATTTGGAACATTTTTTTGTTGTTGACGTCATCAGAAACATATATTTATCTACTAGAATATTTAGAAAAGTAATAGTTAACTAGTTTTGTTGAGAAGCTTTACACATCGAATTTATGAAATAATTTTTAATCCTGTAAGAAACTTAGCCTCAATAAATTTAATCCTCTTAATAAAAATGTATAAAGACCTGTAATTCAGTTATAAATATATATTCTCTATATTCCAGGTATACAAGACATGCTTGGCCTCCTCCCAGGCGAAACACTAGACGAGTTGCAAACATTCCAAACACGCATGGCGCGCCGAAACTCCGTGTCCAGCGAAAACTCTTCATCTATAGAAAACCCTCGGGTTATCCTCGTGTTCTTCATAGGCGGGTGCACCTACCAAGAGATCTCTGCCCTGAGGACTATCAGCCAACAAGAAGACTCTAGCGTGGAGTTTGTCATATTAACCACAAAAATGATCAATGGAACTACCTTTATTGAATCACTGATGGAGACTGAGTAGATATACTTGTTTTCTAGCTTTTTTTCTAATACTGTAATGGTTAAAATACAGTTTTGTTAATTTGTAATATGTAATGATAATCATTAAACTCTATCTTCTCTATCCAAGTAGAGTAATTTCAAATAATAAAATTTATCTCAATGTCGAGAACATGTGTATATTAGAAATGTATTAAAAAATGTATGTATCTTTAAACAGTAAATTGCTTTATAATTTGAAAATAAATGTTTAAGTTGTGATTTTTAGTATTCAATAAAAGAGATATATTATTTGAAATATAATTTTAATTCTGTGTTCACATCTTCCAAGATACTGAATGAAATTAAACGGTGAACCACCAATCTTGGTTTATTAAAATTTCATATTCATAACTCGCATATAATATAAACTTCAATTTGATCAGTTTTTTAAATAAACTTACAAAAATCCTGCATGCTTACTACCTATATATTACAAGTTTTAAAGCTTCAGCATAATAAAAATAATTTCATACAGCAACACTGCTTGTAAGGTAATGACTATTCTCATAAGTATTCATTGCTTGTATACTTTGTGATGTTGGACTTCTTTGGCGGCGCAACACTTACACCAAACTTTTTGGCCAGAGCCACCAGTTTCTCATTATCATAACCAACTTCTTCTTTATAACATCTGAGCATTAGAGGCATCACTGTATCTAAAATAAATTTGAAGTTTTTCTGAGCATAACTAGAGTCATTGCCCAAAGAGAGCATCAGGCGTGAGTTAAAAATAGTGTGAATGCACTCATCCAACACATCCATCATATCTTTAGTAACAAGTTTAAGACCCACCTTCTGCACAGTTATCACTGACTGCGCAAACCAAATTGTACTACTAGATAAGTCCACCCACGTTTCATTTATTATGTACTTAGCTAAGATAAGGCCCAAAGATTCCATTAGTGATAAAAATTTATTCACTCCAGCTTTAGTATGCATATTCACAGGAGTCCATTTGTCTTCTGACACTTTAGTTTTCATTGAATCAACCACTTTTTCTTTATACTCTCTTAATGCTTTAATTATTGGTGATCGCAAACAGCTGTTCAACTGAAATCTCAAATCCAAACCGAACTCACAAAATAGTGTACACTGATCTCTCAAACTTTGTACACAGTCTAACACAGAGTCTAATGCACATTGTGGTGTAAAAACTTGTTTTATAATTTGACTCATTAACATTCTAAGTTGCATGCTAGCCCAAACTACAAAAGCGCTTATTTTATTCTTAGGGAACAGTGTTATGAACTCTGTTAAGGCATCACTCAGTGAGCAAAAGAACACTTCACCCACTTGCTTAACATAAGTATTGATAGAGCCCTCTAGTTGGACCCCTTTTACATGCACTTTCACAGTGTGACTACATATAGCTAAGAACAGTTCACACGCCTGACTCGTCATATTAAACTTATTAAGTATCAATATGGGTTGCCGAGTTGATTGCAACCCACCTCTTGGACTCCAATTATGTGTAACATCTAATTCTTTCAATAATATCTCCATCAATGCTTTTTGTTTTTGTTCTATCTTTTTCAATATATCTGCCTTCTGGGGGTGAGTCTTATATTCCTCTGTATTTAATGTTTTCTGTGCAGTCACCATGAGTTCATATGTTTTCTGAAAATGTCTTTCAACAATAAGCACATCCAACTCTTCTGTCACATCAGCTAACCACTCGGGCAGTGGAGCAACCTGCGGTGAAGGCAATTCTTCTACTGATAAACTAGGTGATTCTAACATTTCAGGCTTAGACTTCTCTTGACTATCTTTTTTCTTCTGTTTTGAATTTTCTTTTTCAATATACATCTTTTTAGCTAACTCAAACTTGTCAAGCCAGTCTTTTTTTATAGCAAAACTGTTACACTGAAACACTCTTGTATCTGGAAAGGCTAAAACTTTGAAAGCCTGTTTCACTGTGCCCAGGTCCCTCACATTCACCACAGCAAGAGTACTTATAGGGTAACTGGCCTGGAACTTATACCTCATAGGTCCACGTCGGTTTGATATCCAAGAGGTCAACATTACACTGTCATTAAATAAATAAACATGCATCCTCTGCAAAGCAGTGTTCTCTTCCGCATCTATTTCTAACAAGTCTCCTTCGTGGAGCAGAGTTCTCTCCGGCACGTCTAACAAATTTATGCACGAATCGACTTTTTCCATGATGAGGTTGAGTTTGTTTTTGCGCTGCTCCTCAACTCTCTCGGCCTCCATGTCGTGGTTGTCGAGTGATTCGCGTGATAAAGCATTTTCGTTACCTAGAATTGACGCGTGGGACAGTGTGGTGAGCACGGAGCGCTGCTCGCTCAGCAAGTGCGAGAGCTTGTACATTTCGGCCTCCAGGTGGGATATTTCCGTCGCCGTCTCGATGAACTGCATGTAGTTCTCGTAAACATTTTTCTTGAGGGCACTTGCGGTCTCGTCGGCCAGACTCTGGATCTTCTCCTTCTGCTGTTGCAGTTCCTCCCCTCCGACGCAGGATTTGGCGAGCTCTTTTACGTAACGCTCGGGGACAAAGTCTGGCACGGCGAACTTCTCCATGTTCACGTCCGACATCGTTACACATAAAAATATTACTTTAACCGATAAAATTATTAGGCTCACTCATCATTCGATAAATCGAACGACAGGACATATTCTATCAAATTAAAATGTCAAAATAGCGTTTAGTTTCACCTATGCGCCACTAGTAGGCGTTAACGGTAAAACGTTTTATTGCATGTCGAATATATAATCTGGCATGTTGATCAGTTTTGCACATTCGTTCATGCATTTGAATCGACACCCTTGCCATATAAATTCTAGTACCAACGGACGTGTAGTCAGCATCCGGTAACACAGTGATAAAGTAATAAAAAGTGATTATACATACAGGCAATGTTAATTTAGAGTAACCTTAATCTGTCTTAACTGGGGTCATATCACTATCAGTGTCTCATGTACCTAAAGGCATCCTTCAGGCTTGAGGTCTATCAAAAAACCAAAGAAAGCGAAAGAGTTAACTGTTATGTTTCCTTTGGTGAATGATTTGTCAGGTAGCAGTTGTAACATATTATTTAAGCAGAATCTCGCGCATAACGCAGGTTTCGCGACTCAGAGAGTATTCTCATGACGCGGTGTCTACCCACCGGCCTCTGCGATTGCGGGCCTGCAGATTCTGTAGAATACAGATATATTTTATATATTTTCGACAGCCTCCGTGGCACAGTTGGTTAGACGCCGCCTGTGAAACGAGAGGCCGCGGGTTCGATCCCCGCACCGAGAGAAATGTTTGTGCGGCCCACAAATATTTCTTCCGGGTCTGGGTGTTTGTGAGACCGAAAAGTCTCTGGTAGTTCCTGATACCCACGACACAAGACTCGATCTTAGTGTGGGGTCAGGACTATGTATGTGACTGTTGGGTGTTATTTATTTTATTTTATTTATTTATTTACAAGAAAAAACAAAAGCATACTTCGCGGAGAGATTTATCCCCGCATCGTTTTGTCATATCTTATATCTGCATTCTGCGGGTCTGCAACCCGCTCTCCCACAGCAGCGCACGGCACTCCTAGTGCTACCCTTATCTGCAGTGGATGGCAAAACAATAGGGTGGCAGAGTACGCAAAACGGCACGACTCCTGACCAAACGAGGCCTCGGCTTCAGCCCGAGAACCCAAAAGCAGTGAAGGAAACTAACATCCCATTCATCCCAATACCAATACAATTCAAACCTGGCCACGTAGTAAAGACAATACGACGACTTGGTCTCTTAGTGGGCGTTACATATCAAATGTAAGTTCATTTGTTTTGACGGGCCTCAGAGAGGTCCACCTGCAGGGCCCACGTAATGGTGTCGAGCGTGGAGATGTCTAGTCTGTCGGCTCTTCAATGAAGTATCTTGGCATTTTCATTCATAATCGACGGAACTTCTTAAAAAGCCTCAACCCAAAATTGATCAAGCCACGTTATCTGGTCATTGCCCAAACTCGAGGTTCCTGGCAGACCTTGTTTGATGGCTCTTTATAAGTATCCCGTATGAGCTGAGTCCCTGAGTAAACGCTGTACAAGCA
Source organism: Hyles lineata (assembly GCA_030180105.1). Classification (NCBI taxonomy): domain Eukaryota; kingdom Metazoa; phylum Arthropoda; class Insecta; order Lepidoptera; family Sphingidae; genus Hyles; species Hyles lineata. Next base: position 1,399,774 of record JARJEE010000026.1, read on the forward strand.
TAAAACAAGATCCATAGATCTTGTGCTAAGAGCAACGAGTAGTGCTGCAGCCATAGCTGCAGCCGATGATCAGGCTATCGTAAAAAAAAAAATATGAGGCAGCCTATGCCTGTGCTGGACGGCGACTCCGATAGAGAGGGGTGCCAAACTGATCTCCTTGTGCATGGTCGTAGACCAGGAGAAGGTCTCCAGATTGGACAATCCTAGTGTTGGCGCATAGACCATTGCTGCAGTGCGTTCTGCTAGTATCTGAACAGGCGCCACTGCGTGACGTCATTCCGCCACAATGCCTATCGCGCCACAGCTACTTCGGTAGATACCTGTGGCGGGTGGTTGGAAAAGAAGAAATAAATAATTAAAATAAATAACGCCCAACAGTCACATACATAGTCCTGACTCCACACTAAGATCGAGTCTTGTGTCGTGGGTACGAGAGACTTTTCGGTCTCACAAACACCCAGACCCGAAAGAAATATTTGTGGGCCGCATAAACATTTCTCTCGGTGCGGGGATCGAACCCGCGGCTTCTCGTTTCACAGGCGGCGTCTAACTGCCTGCGCCACGGAGGCTGTCAAAGAAGAAGAGTGGAGAGATGAACATAAAGAATCCGTCCCTTGTCACTTTGATAAGTTCAACTGTCCGGAAGTCACAACCCAGCAAATAATTTAATTTTGGAGTGTTCAGTCTGAGCATATCCAGGATTCCACCTGGGTTACACGAAATAAATGGCCTTTTGTTAATGCATACGTTCCGGCAAATGAACAAAAAGGTCACTTAATGGTAAGTGATCACTGCCGCCCATGAACATCCACAACGCTTGCTTGGATCATAAATGTGTTGCCGGCCCATCAAATCGCGAGGAGAGCGGAAAGGAAACAGGATGAGAGCAAAGGGGTAGTTTTTGGGCATCCGACGTGTGTATAAATCTACCTACGAATGAAACACAGGCGAAGTTACATCACAAGTCATGAAATCTATCTAGATGCGCATAGCAACTGGGCTACGGATTCTATGTAATATTGTAATTCTATGTAATAATTAGCAAATGAGGGTTTTCCTTCATAGCCAATTACATACAGTTTAATTTAAATATTATTAGGTAGGTAGTTTAATATTTTAACTCATGAGTATTAGTAGGCAGACGCAGCAAGAGAATTCCAAACTCATAAGGGCAAAACAATATGGTTAAAAATTTATAGAAATTAGCTTTGCGAATGACAGGTAGATAAAACTGCCTCGGTGGCGTATTTGTACTACGATACGGTTACAAGGCTGAGGTCTCAGGTTTGAATCCTGGGCAAAGTAATATTGGATTTTTCTATTCATTATCAGCCCGCAGTCAGAATTTGTACCGATATGGCGATAGGCTCACCTTTCACATCATGTCCTGGCTCTTCTGCCGACTCTTTTGGGAAAAGGCGTGAGTTTATGTATGTATGTATGAATGTGTGTAGATTTATAAAAAAAAAATTAAAGCAAGTTCAATAATATTAACGAGCTCTTTATTTATCAAAAAAGTTACAAATAGTGAAAATGCACAATAAAAAATGATAACCACGATTTTGTTCACAAAATGGCAGTGGCTCTACAAATTAGTACAGCACCTATTCGCTATTTCATTTTTGATCACTACTATTAAAGTAAGTTGGCAGTTTAACAGAAACACCAGCTATGGAAACAATTAAAATATATTAATTCGACGTGTATATGAGTAAAAATTAAAAAGGTTGCAAAAAGCCACGGCAAATTTTCTTTTTAATGACCTAGTCCACCGTTTTGGCTTCATCTCTTCCTCTAAGCATACATAAAATAGAGAGAATACTTAGGCGCCTTCTGTAATAAAGACATATTTTTTCTTTAAGTTTCTACAGAAAGCTACTCAAGACACATTTCCAGAAAGAAAATATGTCTATTTTATTTCTAACATGATTGGTGAAACTGGTCAGTAATCAGAAAATTAACAGCCCCGACTTTTTAAAATATCGATAATCAACAATCGAGAATCGATAGCAATCGTTTGTAATCGATTATTTATTCCTTTTTGTCTTCGGCTACTTTAGCTGGGGGGACGACAGTAGAGGGAGCGTCGCTTGGAGTTTTGACTTCGGGTTCGGGTTCGGTGAAGTTGCCGTTCCTCTTGAATCTGTAATAGCGGGCTGAGGCGACCACCGATTGAGATTCGTAGCAGTTCACGAGGGCATCTCCGTTACGTCCTAGAATATAGATAATATATTTATTTATTTTGCACCATACATAGAACTAGTTACAGTAAAAAAATAACACAATAACAAAGAACAAAAGACGGCCTCGTCACCCTGGTCAATCTCTTCCAGGCAACCTTGGGATGGATATAATAATACAAGAATGAGAGGGCAGTCTCATGTAGTAATTATATTACCAATAATCATTCAGCACTAAAATTAATTTCGTGATATAGCTATATTTACGCCCGCACAACTACACACAACAACACAACCCGCACTAGGCCAGCTTGAGGAACTATATGGCCTAACCACTCTCAATCGTATCCTCGATTGTAGAGGAGGCCCGTGCCCTGCAGTGGGACGTATATGACTCTTGACAATTTGTGTCCATTATAATATTGTTAATAGCCTTACCAGAGGGACAAGTGCAGACAGCCAAGTGTCGCCTAGCCATGCAGACGGCGCCGGAGCCGCACTGCGTGTTGCCGAGGCACGGGTCCACGCAGCGGTAGCCCACGCACGCCAAGTGGTCCGGGCACTGCGAGTCCAGCTCACATTCACCCTGCACATACCAATACATTTTAGATGAGCCAAACAAGTGTTCAGAAATGTAAATAAAGGAGTTTTAATGTAAATAATTGTTCTCTAATTGCTGTGTTAAAATCCAATTTAATCAAAATTTAATAACAATAAATAAACCCAACGATCACATCCTACAATAAGATCGTGTCTTGTGTCGCCGGTATTAGAAACAACGAGAGACGTTTCAATCTCACAAACACCCAGACCCGAAACAAATAGCTGAGGATCACACAAGCATTTGTTTCAGTGCAGGGATCGAACCCGCAGCTTCTCATTTGACAGGCAGCTCTAAGTTCTAACCAACCGCGTCACGGAGGCTGTCAATATAAATACAGTTTTTACAAATGATTCAAACTAATGAACAAACATCAATATTACCTACAATGTTGAAAGTAAACAGGTATTATTATTATTCCCATACAACAAAACAATCTTATTCATCAATATAAAAGTCCTGGATGTGAAGGTAACTGTGTACTCACTCGTTCACAAGAGACGAGAGCGTTGCCGATGTACCCGGAGGGGCAGGTGCAGACGGGCCGCTCGGCGCCGGTGCGGTCGTGGCCGGGGGTGCACTTGGCGTTGGCGCCGCACGGGTTGGGCTCGCAGAGATCACCTAGGGACCAAACGTTGCTGTTTAACTATCGGATTTGTACATAAAGTGCGTGGTGGCCTGTTGGTAAACGGACCAGACGCGGCTGCCAACATGTTTACGTTGGTCGCGGGTTCAAATCCCAGGGCACACCTCTGACTTTTCGGAGTCATGTGTGTATTGATAGTCAATCACCACGCACTAAAACGGTGAAGGAAAACATCGTGAGGAAACCTGCATACCATAGCGGTTCATAAGAATTTATATGGTATGTAAGTCCGCCAACCCGCACTAGGCCAGCGTGGTGGACTATATGGCCTAACCACTCTCAATCGTACTTTCGATTGTAGAGTAGGCCCGTGCCCTGCAGTGGGACGTATATGGGCTGATACAATACAAAAATAAAGTACATAAAGTTGAAGAATCTTTGATCTTATAATTCGATTAGGTGATAGTCATACTTCATCCGAAGTAAAGTAATTATTGATATTTTTTAATTTAGTTATTTTATTTATTAGAATCTCCAACGAAGATAATATAATAAATTTATTTAGACATATATTATTATTTTTTTAAAGTAGTGCGTGGTGGCCTGTTGGTAAACGGACCAGACGCGGCTGCCAACATGTTCACGGTGGTCGCGGGTTCAAATCCCAGGGCACACCTCTGACTTTTCGGAGTCATGTGTGTATTGATAATCAATCACCACGCAATAAAACGGTGAAGGAAAACATCGTGAGGAAACCTGCATACCATAGCGGTTTAGAAGAATTTCTATGGTATGTAAGTCCGCCAACCCGCACTAGGCCAGCGTGGTGGACTATATGGCCTAACCACTCTCAATCGTACTGTCGATTGTAGAGTAGGCCCGTGCCCTGCAGTGGGACGTATATGGGCTGATACAGATATATTTTTAACACTACTCATGTTGGTTCTCATATTACGTGCTATACTCGAAACAATACTCGAAATAAACTAAACAAATAATCGAGACCTACCAGTATATAAATTACATTTTCAGCAAATTAGATAGACTTTGCTGTTAAACGCTGATTTTATCGACAAGCTTATTCTGCTAAACTTGCTACAAGTTAGCAAATCCATTGCATCTATATTTTTTTTGTATGTTTCAATAACTTACGGGCTTCAAAAGGTCTGCAGAAGGAGAAGGGGTCTCCAGTCATGTTCCTAGGGCACGAGCACACGGGAGTGAGTCCTCGGAGGTGGCATTCAGCATTAACTCCGCACGCGCCGACGCACGGGTCAACACACGCGTTGTACACACACGCGGGCTTGTAGCTCGGGCACTGGCTGTCTGACTCGCACTCAGCGCTGCAGATCTTGTACGGGTCGCCGTGGTATCCCTGTGAAAATTAACGACAGATTAACTCAAAATCTATTAAAATTGACGTATTGGGCTGTTTTAACAGACGGATGGTTCTTATCGATTAGCTTATTGCTTAAGATCGACCTAATTCAACCTCAACTTTTCTCTCAAGACGATGAAACCTCACCAATATAAGCTAAGTTACAATAATCTTACATCCAACTTTACTGATTTAAAATGCTTGAGGAAAAGTTTTAGATATTATCACTATCATACTATAAGTATCAAATGTATGCTATATTACATTTTAATATATGAATAAATTGACTTCTTTCAAATGCTTTGGAAGCTGCTTATCGGTAGCATTATTCACAGTAAAATCACTTCACAATATGAATTACCCGAGGGCACTTGCAGATGGCGCGGTGAGCGGCGACGGTCTCGCAGTCAGCATTGACGCCGCAGTCTCCGCACGGGCTGATACACTTGAAGTCGCGACATGATTGTTGGGCACCGCACTCGCCGTCCGACTCGCACTCGTGACGACATCCCGTCAGAGGACTACCCTGGAGGCGGAGAATGTGAAGGTTATACGAGCACCTGCATCATCAGTTAATAATAGCCCACTGCTGGTGGTACTGTCTGGGTCTTCTACTTGTACATTTATTTGGTACACAACCCCGATATGGCAAATGCTGTGATGCGAATCAGTTCATGGAATAGCTTATACTAATTTGTCAGATAAAATGTCGATAGAAAATTGCCGCATCATTATTGCCTCTTCAATGATGATTTGTATCGAATTGCATAGGCAGGGTTTAAATCACAAACATACCCTGTATCCGGGGAGGCAAGTACAAATGGCTTGGTTGTTGGCGACGTGGCACTTAGTGTTGGGTCCGCAAGGAGATGGGTGGCAAGCTTCCTCTGAAAATACACAAATGCTTTATAACTACCTTGTATGAAGAATACTTAACGGTCAATAAAACCGCTGATATCTTGTTGTTGTGTACCTGGATCAGCGATTCTGCAGGCGGAGAACGGGTTGCCGGTGTAGCCGGGTGGGCAAGTACATACAGGAACGTGGTTGCGGACCTACACATATATATATATATATCAATATTCAAGATAGTAAGAATCATGTTGTTTTACGAGCACTTCTTGAAAAAGAAACAAGATTATATAATACAGGTAGGTAGAACAAATAATAAATAAACTGATAGTACTTAATGAACTAATTAAGATTAAGATATCTAGATGGCTAAAATGTTTCCGATGCAATAAGAAAGGGACTCACTACAGTATATTTTGTTTACATAACAGTAAAAGGTTCTACTGCTGCAAATGCATCAAAGTACGAAAAACTCCTAAGTGCTACTCACATCGCAGTTGGCGTTGACACCGCAGGTACCCTCACAAGGGTTGACACAGTGCTGGTTCACGCAGGTCTGGTGGCTACGGCACTCGCTGTTATCTGTTTAAAATTTAAAATAACCATGTGATATCTTTCTTATTTCCTTTAATTTCTACAATAACTGCAAAGATAAATTTTTACATAAGAATATAGGCACACACTGTGTACAAATCCTTAGTGTCATATTTTTTATGCACTTTAATACTTCTGCATTGCATAAAGTATAATTGCATTGCAGTAGCTCATACTAGGACAAATCAATATACTCAACCGTTTGCAAATAATAACAAGGTCAAAGAAAACTAACGGCTTTTGTAGACTGTAGTTAATCGATAATGAATTCGGAAGCAGCATGTTTGCTGCTATTATATTACTATTTAAAATATCAAATATAGAAGGCATACCAGACTTTTGATTTTTTAGTCTTTTAACAACACTCGAATACTTGTCCAACATCTCTGTTTTTTTTCATAAGTCATAAAGTTTTTAAATAATTCATAAGTCAAATCATTTGACTTGATCGCATGTGAGATATTTGTTTAGTCCAAACGTTTAACAAGTTGTTGGTAATGCGTGCCACCAGCGATCCTGGCTTACAGGACTTGCAGTGGTGAGTGTAAGGTTGAGACAGTTTCAAGTTGTTTTCAATTAATGGTTGTTACGAATACTCACCAACGCATTCAATCTTCACACACTGGGAAAGAGGATCTCCGGAGTAGCTGGGCAGGCAGGCGCAGACGGGACGGACGCTGCCCTGGATGCAGTGGGCGCCGACGCCGCACGTGTGCGACCCGCAGGTCACCAAGTTGTCGGAGATTGAACGCCCGTGCTCGTACAGATCGCGAGCCAGATAGTTGCGTCCATAGTTATAGTATCGTTGAGCTATGAAAAAAGCAAACATTTTTAAAATCTTGCATGGCAAATTAACTGCACTGCGTATAACACCACATCTTGACCACACCTTGAAGGTACGGCACAAAAAAGAATTCGCGAACATTTTGGTTCACGTGAAGATGGTTTCCCACGTCAAACTATGGCTTCGCATACCAGTACGCGTAGCTTTGTTAAGGAAAGGAAAAGAGATGAGAATATTGAAAAATAAAATGTTACGATCAATCAGACAAACGAGCATTAACAATTCAACAGGATCTAATTCTAATGAGCATTGAATTAACATGTACAAAAGTTCTTCACACACCTACACCGAATCCAAGTCAACATAATCTAAATACATAATGATGAACACACGAAAACATCATTGAAGACAAAGAACTATAAACTAGACCTTGAAAACTGACAACGTAAACAAGATTTCGCCCACTCGCATGTCAAGATGTTTAGCAAATGGACAGAGCTTCGTTTTATTGTAATAATTAATACTCAAAATTATAAATTCATATTGCTATAAACGTGGGACGATTCCGCGTGGTCAATCAATTAATAACGTTCCCATATGGAGTGGAGTAAACTAAGAAAAATCATAAACAAAAATACGAGAAAAAAGTGTGCCAATGATTTCAGTAATTGTAATAACATGTGGTTGATAATCGTGGGACTCACAAGGAAGAGCAAAATTATTCAGCCTACTGAATACCTACTTACCTATAAGTAGATACACTGTCGACGTTCACTAGCTTCGTTAGCTAGATTTATTACACTTACTTATATAAACTTTAAACAAACTTTTATTTACATAAAAGATGACTAAAATATTTCATTTAGAGAAAAATAGAGCCTTCGACCAATTTAAGATGGCTCCCATTTGATATTGACAACCCCCAAGCGCAGTTTTTTAGACGCCAGCTATGATACGAGAGGTCGCGGGTTCGATCTCGGTATGTGCCAAATATTTGTGTGATCCACAGGTACTTATTTCCGGTCTGAGAAAGAAAGTCTCTCTTAGTTTCTGATACGACACATGATTTGACCTTATTTAATAATTCTGGGATGGATACTGATAGATTAGTATAAGATTAATTATTTAGAAAAATAAACAAGTGTACTTGAAAGACTATCGGGTCCTTCCCGCCCACACTACACTTGACTTATAAGGCGATCAGGGCGTATCTAACTGGTAGGTTACTGAAGTCACTTTAAACAATTGTCTATTAAACTTAAAACGGAATAATTATCTATATTATTTACAGTAGAAAAGGTATCAAATTATTTTAATATCATTGAGTTTACATTCGAGTACAGTACAGCGATGTCTAACAAAATAAAAATGGTGAGTCCTTGTGACGAAAGCAATTCATGGTCATGATATTATAATGTCATTCCACTCCTTGAAGATTCAATGACGACATCAAAAGGTTAACAGTTTGTATTATCCGTCGACCCCGATTTCTATGGATTATACATAAGTAGGTACTTCTCACTATTGACGACTGCCTGAATGTCGTAACGTTTTTGAAATGTCTATACAAATATTGTATAAAACCTGGCAACGTTCACATCTGCCTGCGTTAGAATATGCACCAGCATTGAACGTTAGGTTTGTGATTCATGTGCGTACAGATTCTATTGTTATAAGTGTTCCTTACTTACAATTTTAAATTAATAAATAATACTGAAACAAAATATCAAGTACAGACAACACAACAATACAACTAAAGGTACCAAAGTAACTATTCTGACAGGACCAGGAAAAATACGAACAAAACTCAATGGTATTGTAATAATGTTTATGGCACTTACCGTCGACGCCTACTTGTAGAGCCAAGAAAACCACCGGCGCCAAAAGCAATAGCTTTTCGGCCATCTATAAACAGAAAACTCACCATTAATATAATATCTACGGGAAGAATATCTGCTCTGGCTAATTATAGTATAGCAGTTAAAGGCTATCCCATCTGTCCTCTAATGCACGTGTGAGCAAAGGTTGGCGATAGAAAACACTGATGAGGAACCGATATTCGGCGAATGCTAAGGAAAACTAGTCCCGCTATGATCACAGAGGTCGTATTAAGGTGATAAACTGCTGTTCACAATTATGTTGATATGCGAAATGTACAACAGTATCTATCAGGTTTCCTTCGCAGTCCAACGACAACCTCGACCCTTTATTCATTTGTATTGATCTAGGGCAGTATTTATGATAGTCAGATAATTATAGGAACGTAAGCCATTCCATACTATGAACTTATAAAGGTATATGCAGGCATTATGCAGGTACCTTTATATGAAACCAATAATTATAATCAGTATAAAAAACAAGATCCTGCGGAATATATGACTTGTATGATCTTCGTCGTGGTTCATTTTTTAAATTTAAGTTTTAACTTTCGCGTAAATGCTATCGTAGAATACTTTTAAAACAGCAAATTAAAACCTTTTAAAAATAAGTCTATGAAATAAATAATAATACGAAAATACTATTTAGTTAAATATTGAGTACAATCAACCAATATCTATGAAATCATTAAACTGTCAATGTATTAAAACATAGACCTCCTCACAGGCTATGCTTCAGTATAAGTATAATTTACGAAGCAGATATAACACTATCGATACCTACTTAGGCATGTATGTTTGCCATGGAAGTTTATATTATTCACACAAAGATACGAATGGAATAACTTAACAATAGCTTCCGAGCTATTACCATACGCAGGAATCAATAGACATATCATGCACCATCAATTCATTACAATAGTTTAGGTTGCCTTTGTAAATCAGTACAGTACCTACAGTACAATTATCTATGTAAAAAAAAACTAAAAATTCATAGAATTATTTTACTAAACTGATAGAATTTTAATTCTAAACTGACAAAACCACACATGATCAAAAACACGTCGTAAACGTTGTTGATTGTATTATAATTAACTTCGCATACAAAGGTACTAAACTGCATTTATAAACTTTATATTAATTTAATACTTTTCATTAATTTGATAACACAAAAAATACTTATTTTACCGTGATTAATATGCCCTTAGAAATAGACCCTGTAAAATAAATCACAAACACACAAAATATAATTTAAAAAATAGCACAGCACAACACTTACATTTGTTCGTCTGTCTGTGTCGCGATCAGGAAACAACTCAACGGGCAACCTGCGGCGGCCTTATACCTCTTATGGCGCCTACGCTTCAAGCCTATAAAATCTCAACCGACTTTTATGCAAACATTATCTATTTTAATTGATACAATTTCATATATTTTTAATTCGTACACGAATCTTTTATCAATAATGATTTAATTATATCCTTCAATTGTTTTCGGTAGTTTGGTACTTTCCTTTCCCGCCTTATTAGGAATTCGAAACGTAAGGATAAATGATACGGATCAGAGTAATGACATCATATTTCATTTGTGTGCCTTTGAGTCTATCAGGATTTGATACATATTAGTCATGGTTTAATTTGAGCGCACATTGCGACAAATTATAATTAATTACTTAAGTAATTACAGCACTCAGCAGGTATAGTTAACTCAAAGATTATGTACGTAAATGATTGGCGTGTAACTGTGGTATATGTTAAGATTAATAGAAAATAAATGCTGAGTACATACATAAATACGGACAGTAATCCCTCAAAGGTAGAGAGAAACTATTGAATGCCTAAACCAACGGGCAAGACACTCCTCTCTTCCCGTACTTCCGCATATCTTTACGCCTTTTTTATATACTAGGATCGGCAGACGAGCAATCAGGTCACCTAATAGTAAGTGACCACTGCCGCCCATGAACATCCACAATATTTGGAACATCGATTTGCTGCCGGTCCTTCGAATCTGTAGGGAAGCTGTCGTATCACGTCGATCTCCTCTGAGACAGTGGTACCAAAGAGAATATAAATCACTACGTTAGTGGTACCGCCCCGGAGGAGGCTACCAATTCATGCTGAGTCATGACTGACAACTGCGTAGCTCTACAGTGGCCTTGGAAGTGACCAAAGCCCTTTCAGGTAGAATCATTTATTTTACTGAGATAGGATCTCCTCAAAGATCTTCTTATAACCTATTTATCCAGTAGATTCAGAAAAATAAAAAGTTAGGTATGACATAGTGAGCCTAAACATTTTATAATTCAGGATGGCGAGCGCAGTAAAATGCCGAGCATTGCTTTGTATTAACCATTGTTTCATTGTGCCACTATCCCCGAGCGGTCGTATCGCTTACAATCAGGGGAAAAGCATGCTAAATTCGCCATTCCATGTCAAACAAAATTTAGTATGTAACTTAATTTCCTCCTTCTAATGATCATCCTTCCAATTTGTTCCTTATGCCAAGATCCAATGATTATTGTACGTACCAGTTTTTTATTGTTGTTTGGCATCATACTGCATCTGATGGCAAGCGCAAATGCCGGCCAGAATCCAGATAGGGTATCGAATTGCTTCCCACGGCGGTCCATTGCCAGTCGATACAATTATACCAGCTTGATAATATGCTTCTTCACATCACGGTGGAATGCCCCAAGATTATAGGAAGCAGGGAGGAACTCTTGTGACTGTAGACTATTCCACAGCCTGACAAAAAAGAATTGGCGAACCTTTTAGTTTAGAGTGTAACGTCGAATAAGTTTTGAGGGACAAGCTTTATTTCCCCGAATAAGAATTGGAAGGATACGTTAGGGGAATTCGAACTTCCCGAGGAGCGTGCAGATGGTGATCCTGGACTAGACCCCTAACGTAAGTTTTCACAAGCTGGCAACTGGCATAAAGGCTAAACTACAGCGTTAGCTGTACTCTCCGACTGATTCACATCGCTGAGCCATAACTAACTATAGCAATACCATCACGCTTGTGCCAGAAGGTTTTGCTTTCTTCCGCGATTTATCAAATATTCTAACCCCTGCTAAAATAAAAAATTATGTATCGTCGGTATTTGTTACTATCTGCCCATTTAGGAAAAACGTTTAGTTGATCAATAAAAATCCACGAAAGACTGATTTACAATCATGTAAATGGAACACAATAGATGTAATAAAAGTTACCAAAAATGGTGCCCGAAAACAGCCTCTCTTAATTATTCCCACATCCTGAAGATCATCGGAAAATATATTTATGTTTTAAATACCAAATTTTACATTTATTTATGGGCATGCACTGAAGAGTAAATGTATTTTTTAAGTGTGAATCATTCGACCCACATATGATTACGTAATATCTGTATGGTGCTTTATTGGAGCTTATGATTTTATGGTGTTTTGAAAGTCATGACAATTTATGGATTGTGTTGTTTAGTAACTTTTATTTTCCATTTTTTATAAAAAAAAAATCTTATCTGCACTATTCAATGAAATCGTAGCATTTTTTCCTACCACTAGTGGGTGATCGTCATCGGAACCTATTAGTTAAAATTCTTATATTTGTTTTCCTTGTGGTCATAGTAAGTAATACCGCATTTTAGGAAATACGTTTTTGCGTAGAATGTTTGTACAATTATTGAGAGTGAAACAAGGTTTTTTGACTCATGACAACTATTTCCCATTACGGGTTTCGGTAAATACGCGCAGTTCTAAAGCCCTAGTAGGTATATTTTTGCAACTTTTATTCAGGTCTACTCGCGAGATTAGAGGATACCCGATACTAACCTATACAAAATTGATTTAAAGACAAGGCATAACGACCGTTGGTTAAGCCTATGGCCCAAGTAAACCATTTTCTTTTCAACTGGCATAAAGTAGGTAAGTACCAAGAACTATAGAATTAAATGGTTGAAAATTTTGCTAATCCGTTTTTCTACTCATTTTCTTCTTCTACCTGGCGTTAACCCGATTACCCCCCCTCCCCCCTCGCCCATTTTACCCAATCTTTGGTATCCCCCTTAGAGGTATCCCCAATAGTAATAATATCTTCCTTGATGTCATCTAGCTAGCGCTTCCTTGGTCTACCCCTCCGTCGAGGTCCGAGAATATTGAAGATCAAGCACACATTTGCCACGTACTCCTGTGTTTTCTTTAGTACGTGACCATATCATGCCATATGCCACAATCATTGTTTCCGTTCCATCCAAACTACATCCAAGAAGGTTTTAAAGCTGAAAAAAATACTTATATATTAAAATATAAACAGATAATTAAAATTAACAAACCACGCGTGTGGTTCTGAATTAAGTAATCGTTCTTGCCTTAAATGGGCCATCCTTAACTTGCCCGGTTATTAATATCGAAGGATATATGTCTGATAACTACGTTATAAATTGTTCCATATCTCCATATAAAAACCTATCTATCAAAAACTGTTTTGGATGCCTCCTACTTGATTATTAACATATTAATGACCTATCTTCTGTCGCTAAGGAATACAGGATCTCTTAAAAAATCTGTTTTAGGCTTCAAAGACATTCATGAGGCGTTTTTTGGTTTTTATTGCTTACACTTTTGTTTCTAATGTTCAAACAGGTGGATAGAGCTTATTAATGAAGATAATAATTATATGGCGGGCTATATTTTGTATTTCCATTCAATCTTTTAGTTGATCTGATTTTATTAAATACAAATTGGTTTAGAACCAAGTAAGGCTAACTAACGTCGGTGAAGAGTTCTGATTTCAAACAGAGTTTTTTTTGCGTAACTAAGGATCTTATAGCGCACCTGAAATGTATATTATTTACACCATGGCTATAAACTGACGTTATTTAAAAAGGTTAAAAAGGGCACATCCATACAAATACTTACTTTTGCGGAAATCAAACCCCCGCAACTTCCGGAGCAGAAACCATATTTGTCTCTTGTTGCACCAATCGGGCATAAAACCAGAGAGGTGTAACATTGTAACCTGACATCTCATTAGTTTGTCACCAATCCATTATTTTTCTGCACGGCATAGCACGTACTATCATCACATCACTGCAGAGAATGTCCAGTTAGGATAAGAAAAAGTCATTTTCATATAAATATTGAATATATTTACAAAATATATCGTCTAATATAAACGTTACAAGGCACATACATGTGGTACTCGTGGTGGTACTTACTACTTATCACATAGCAACCGAGCGGCGACGCTCCATGTACTTATATTATCGTCCATTATACTTATCTAATACAGGGCTAACAGCAAGCAAAGATTTCAGTAACCGATACATTTTTTTGTACGCGTCTCACAAAAAAAAATATTCCTTAAAATAGTTGTCTGTAAAGTCAATTTACGGATGATAATTTTATGTAATAACTTCATAAGAAAACATCGATGAAAGAATATACTACTAATAAATTCCATTTACTGGTGGTAGCTTCGATCAAATATACACTAGATACAACATGAGCGCTTAGAAAATGGCACCAAAAAAGAGTGCTTTAAGCACTCTTTCGCCTTCAGTCACGCACCGAACGTTGCTTCCAAAACGTCGCATAACTTTAGACAATATTTTGTGAAAAGCTACTTTAAGCTCCAGGAATATGGTGGAATTTGTGTTAATATATTTGGAATATGTGATCTTTTTGTTTACTCTTTTTCATGTCATGCATCGGTGCCACTTTTTAACAGAACTTTTACAGGGAACTGTGTATCTAGTGTATATTTGATCGAAGGGTGGTAGGTCTATCATATGTGAGAGGCCATCTGGGTGGGTACCACCGCAGTGTCTATTTCTCCCGTCAAACAGCAGTGTAAACGCACTGTTGTGTTTCGGGTTGAAGGGCATTGTAGCCAGGGTAAGTACTGGACATATTGAGACTTAACATCTTGTGTTTCAGGATGGCGAGCGCAATGGAATGCCAAGCATTGCTTTGTAATTCAAGGTGTTGTTTGGTTTTGCTACTGTTCATGAGCGGTCGTATCGCTTACCATCAGGCGAACGGCATGCTCGTGTCGCCATTCATAGCAATAAAAAAAAATTTAACTGCGTTTCATCGATCAAAAGTATCAAAAAAAGTGTTGTATTGAATTTTGTTGTTTTGTAAGTGTGTGCAAAGGTAACATATGAAAATAGTTATCGATAAGCAAGTATTGCAGGACCGGGATAGCTATCGATGTAACACCCGATATTTTACTAAGTTTTTCTATTGTAATGAATGGCGACACGAGCATACCATTTGCGCTGATGATAAACGACACGACTGCTTATGAACAGTAACAAGACCAAACAACACCATGAATTTTATAGCAATGTTTGGAATTCCACTGCGCTCGCCGTCCCGAGACATAAGATGTTAAGTCTCAATATGTCCCGTAATTACTCATAATTTAGTTACTCTAAGTATTTAAATCTCAATAAAACAATAATCCATTCTATGATTTTAGTTAGAACAACAAAGTGGCACATTAAAAAGACAATAAAAAATATTTTTAAATAACAATATTATCTATAGTATTACTAGTCGTATAATCGAATCAATCTTTGTTTGCTTTTAGCTCTGGTCGATTACATCGTGTACATGACATTCATATAGTAGCGATGGCATTATGTAATTTTACTATAGTATCAAATTTTGTGCAGGCTTTAACTTTTTACATTCCTGTAAATTCTGTCTATCTTTGTAAAGCCACACTTCTATCTTTTTTTTTATTTTCCAGACGCGGATTCAAGGTAAAAGCGCAGGGGTCATAAGTCCTTCAGAAATTTAAAGTTCTTCGTTAATATAAAAATAAAATGATAAAAATTTAGGTATGATATCATTACAATCCGCGTCTCGACATTTTACTCGTATACAGATATAAAATTAAAATTGTTTCTATACATAATGAGGAGAAAATAGATTACACAGCATTAAATGTGCAATCCACTTTCCAGAAAGAGGAATATTAATTAAGACTAACTAAAAAGCTGATATAAATATGCGTAAAACTATAAAGTAAAGGTACATTGCAGAATGGTCGGGTAGCAATTGGACATTGAGATACTGAGTTATTCGTATTCAAATATTACAATTATTCAACATTTTACCAATTTTTCAGTTTTATATGAGATATATTATTTTAATCGAATGCTTGTTTGTGGTGTCTAGACTAATAATTATTGCAATTAGCAAACTGGTCATCATTTCTGTAGCTCGTTTCTTCCTTACTACATACAAAAGCAGTTCCCTTACACTTAGATTTGTCAGTATCTCAGTCTGTACAACAAACAACAAGATAAAAAATACGACTTACACTATCCATACAATTGGAAAAGTCTATGCAGATCATACATTGTTTTAACATAGTTATTAGTTCCGTGCTACGATGAGAATGTAGTGTCGTCATTTAATTGCTAATACATTGATTATAGTCCAAGTGGACTTGAGACTATCTATGTGCCGAGCCAAAAACGATCTGAAACGGATATCCATTGTTAAACGAATCTTTTTATCCGACACTTAAATAAGGCCGTCACGATATTTATATTTTTTAATGTTCACTGGAAAATATTTACGCTTTGGAGAAAAAGCTAATTGAGTATTGAAGGCGATTCGGCACACTAGATTTCCGACCCCAGTTAAAACGTCTAAGTCCGCACCATGGGGTCAATACTATCAACCTAAAATTGATTTTATTACAGGGAAGATAGAACGTATCGCGTACTTTATTCTTTCCCGCGATGTTAATTATCATAGTGAAATATCAATATTTTTCAACAAGAGTTCATTAATCCATGTCGAAGCTAAAAGTATAAGGCGGGAAACATACTACCGAAACGCCTGGGAACACGATTCAACGCGACGTATGTTTAGTCAAATCAAATGGTACTATTTTATATGACCAAGAACCACACTACGAAAAAGTGATGCTACGTTGCATGGCATATGAGTAGTGTGATCCTTGTTCATATCATATAGTACGATTTCATTTAACTTATCACGTATTGAGTCGGGTCGAGTCGCGTAGTGTTTCAATGGTATGTCTCTGCCTTAATGCTGACTGTAGAGATTTTCATATTATCAATCATTTCATATAAATTTGCATTTTTGATATGATAATATAATAATGTAAATTATTACCTACATGTTTTAACAACTATTTCGAATTTACCGTTTTGAAAATGTATTGTGAAGAAACTTCTTCACAATAATTTTGGAGGTATGTAATATCATTAACCATGTTTACACAAGCACGGTGGAGTAACGGCTAACTCCTCTGATTCTCAATCATAGTTTATCACCCTTAGACTCGAACAGGGCGGTTCAGATGTTTAGTCTCATTTTTTATTTTTTACCTACAAATAATTCCAGATATTCAACGAAAACAGGAACAAGATGTTGAGATGTTAAAAAAAATACATTGTATTCTTAATGACTACACAGATGTTTCTTTAGTTATTCATACAATGTGTAAAAATCCCTGTTAGCAAGCAGTCGTAATAAGAAACTAAGTACTAAAACTAAATCTAGAATTTTTATAAGTCAATTTCCTCAGCTAATTTTTAAATTATAAAATTATTTTTCGAATACCTTGTAAGAGAAAAATTTACGTAGTGTCTGCAATTACAAGGCATGGCAAGACATTACGACATAGTTCAGATAAAATAGTACTAGAACACGTACCTGTTTTTGACAAGGGCCAAAGGGGTTTTTACACATTGCATTACACATATTTTTTTATATTTTTACGGCTTTATTCACATACAGTTTTAAAACCTCATTTAGTTATCATATGTTTTGCCCCTTTTGAATTTACTTCGAGGGAAGAAGACAAAAAATGAACTAAAACAGGTTTTAAAACAAGGCCGCTTTTCTCTTCGGATCCTATTAATATATTGTGAGACGATGTGATTCACTTCGGAACCCTTATGGGTATTGTGCAACGCTATAAATTAACACTTAACATAAATACAGATTAGATACAATATAAAAAATGATCCAATTTTATAGAGATCAGTGAGAATGATTTTATAATTAATTTTATTACAAATACAAAAATAAATCCATAATGCATACAACAAAATGAAAACTGAAAATAACTTATTTAATATTTTTTGGGTGAACGTGTTTGTAATAGATTTAATAGATTAAAAAAGTATAAAATGATATTTACTAAAAGTTCAAGGGCAAATGTTCGTCACCTCCTGCTGTATTAAAGAGGTAAGGCGGGAGAGGGGAGGGCAATTACGAAAACGCCTGTAATAAATAAATCCCGTGACTATAAAAATAACTACTACCAGGCTTCGTTTTCGGTTGCGCTCTTTATAGCCGGTATATTTTCATTAAATTATATTTTCGTTAACTTCCGTACTACACCTCTCTCGCAGGTAACATACGAGGAAACAACTTGTATTAAACATAAAAACAGTATAATGTCCATCAGACTCAATTCATTCTGTCAAAAACTTTCAGAATTGCTATTACATAAAGTACTATTATTTTACAAATTTTTTGTTTTAGGAAAATTTTGATAAGTACAATCAAAAGTATTTTATTTTTCTTTTTGGATATAATAACAATTTCTTTAAATTCGAAATATCTAACAAAGTGTATTACAATTATAGATTATTGAAAAAACATCGATTTTGTACTTATCACAGTTTTCCCTAAAATTACCTTTATGCTAGTATTTTTAGATCTATTTCATTATAAGGCACCATATAATATTATCTTAGGAACATTTCAAAAAATGAATCTGCATTAGCTAACTTTTTATTATAACTGAAAAATACTTATCACATATTCTGTGGAAATATCTGCCTCTTAATTTTTTATCATATTAGTTAATTAGAAATTAATAAAATTACCGATTACATCAATCTGTTTTGATCGTAAAAAATCTTATTAATACATTATACAGTTTTAAGAAGTGCCCAAGTCTTAGGGCCTTTTTCACCATCTTCAAGTAAACTGTTCGTCGTTCGTTAATTGGCAAGTAAAAGTGCCGAGTATTTTCCATCGGTTTTATAAGTTCAAATAAAGTATCGAGTAACAATATGCAGAGGGACTGAATGAAATTTAACGAATCATTCGTTCAAAATTACGTCAAATGTCGCCCTATTTTTTTTTAATAATAGGGGATTTAGATTTCATCCTTAATTTAACCATCAAGTAAATACGCTGATTAGCAGACTATGTGGCCAGTAAGGTACATGTTCTTGAAATCATTGGATCAGTGTTAGTGGAGCGTCGTGAAATTGAGACCTGATGTTACGGGTGACAATAACTGGCGACTATTATCCAACTAAACTAACAGGTACCGTTTGACGTTTCATACTTTTCAACTTTGTACAGGCGTAACTTACACAATTTCAATAACATTTCGCCTAAAACCATGGAGTTGTGGCTAAGCAAAATTAAAATTGTGTGAGTTACGCTTGTCTAAATATGTTTAAAATTGAAAAATATGAAACGTCAAACGGTACCTGTTAGTTTAGTTGGATAGTAGCTTACTTCACGCTTTATTTCAAGGTGGTGAACGAGGCCCTTAGGTTCTTAGTTTACTCTTATTGGCATTAAAGTGTAATATCATAGTCATTATAAATACAGATATTTTTGATCTCACACTAATTACTTCAAACGCTATTGACTAACAGTAATGTGCGTTCCATAAATTTTTGCCTCTCTCATTAATCCATTTAATTATCTTTACATATTCAGTTCGAGTTATTATCCAATAGAGAACACAACGGTGTGATGGGATAATTTATTGCAATAACTTATGATGGGTTCATAGAACATTACATTGTACATTCAGTGTATGTATTGCGGCCACGAAATATTGTCATTTAGCCATAATAATATAAGTAAGCTGAAGTGCGATTGGGGACCATGGAACAATAACCAGTCCACATCATAAATTGCAAATACCACTGTTCTATTTTAAGATATACTACCATTTCATGAAATATTCAATCTCAATATCACGCTTTTAGAATTATAGACACCTAACTAAAAAATCTTATTGACGTGACAACGTCTTAAATTAGGTTGCGGCTGGGAGTCACTTATGAAAAAGTGTAACGCCCGGTAACGTTACGATGAGTCACCGAACGAGAGAGAGGCCCGCCGAATGCCTTGCGTCTCTCTCCCACTCAACTATGATCTAATTATAGTTGAGTGATTAATTTAATTATATTCATATCAATAAATATTCTACCGAGAAAAAGACGTTGTCACGAAAAATCTTCGCCAGTAAAACCGACTTTACAGGCAACCATTTTTTTAAAATATGTTCGAAATGTCCACCACCTTGATATACTTTGATGCACATTTGCGTAATTGTTCACGTAATTTATGTAAAACTTCAGTGTCACTCTTCACTTTTAGAAAGGCTGCCACTATTCTACTTTCTAGTAGTCTAGTTATACCAGGGATTTATTACGTCCCCACAAAAAAAGTCAAGAGGCGTCAAGTCGGGTGACCTAGGAGGCCATTGCACAGGTTCGCCGCGACCTATCCAGCGCTCTCCGTACTCAGCATCGAGATAGTGTCGGACACTCCAGGTGAAATGTGCCGGGGCACCATCTTGTTGGAAGAATAGCTCCCGTTAATTGGCCAGCGGTATGTCGTCAAGAAGGGCCGGTAAAACTTCTCGTAAAAATACTAAGTAGCTTTCTCCTGTCAATCTTTCTAAAAAAACCGGACCCAGTAAATGTGTACCTACGACGCCCGCCCAAACATTTACCGAGAAACGATGTTGGAATGAATCCACTCTGTATGCGTGAGGATTTTCGTGGCTCCACAAATGGCTGTTGTGTTGGTTGAACATGCCTGCACGTGTAAAAGTGCTCTCATCTGTCCATAAAATGTTGCGCTGCCAATTCTCAGATAACCACTGGCAGAACTCTAATCGTGGTGCGTAATCACGTGGAGTTAGGTCTTGACAGCGTCTCAGGTGGAAAGGTCGCTCGCGGTCACCATGAAGCGTTCGCCACACGTACATGTGGCTAACATTAAAATGTAGGGTCGCTTCTCGGGTACTACTATGGGGATTCTCTTCAAAATGAGCTAGTATCTCGGTTTGAAGACGAGTACGTCTGCGTACGTTATCTCCCCTGTCGATAGCCGTATTGGGCTGAAAAGTATCATGATCTCGGAGACGCTGAGTGGCTGCCAACATAGTCCTACGATCTACGTTGGTGCCGTGTCTGGTATTGAATGTCCTGCATGCCAATGATATTTGGGAAACATTAACTAAAGATTTGTAACATAAGAAACTTTTTACTTATGGAAGAAAATCGAGAAGACCGAAGTATCCATCTTTCTGTCTTTCACTTGAAAATAGTCATTTTGAGCTAATATATTATTAAAAGCAAAAAACTATTTTTTTGGATTATGTCACTTTAATTCTAAAGGTGCGATATATTCTACTGCGTATTTACTACATATACCAAGCGCCTGTGTCAACAACGATATCTCTAATTATTCAGACTTTCGGTACTACTTCAACATACACTGAGTGTATAGCGTATACTATACAGCGATATGAACTCACCATGCCATCATCGCGGGTGGTCAGAGCTCCTCGTAGAATGCGACGCGCGTGTGCGTGGAGCCTTGTTTGAGGCGACGAAGCGTGGAGTACTTGTTGTCGCCGGCCGAGTGCTGCGCGCGGTGCAGGCGCTCCAGCCGCTCCAGCGTGGCACCACCACCACCATTACCACCACCATTTGTACCACTACCACTACCAGCGCTAACGGATTCTACGCGCAAGGAGGTGAACTCGCAACGCAACTCGTCTAGTTGCTGCTGCAAGTGCTTCGATTTGGCTAGGTACTCCACTCTGTAATAAATATTATATTTTTTAAATACCTACAGCCTAATTCATAGACAGTTTTAAAGCCTATTTTAGTTATCAAATGTTTTGTTGCTTTAGAACGACTTTTGAATTCAATTGGAGCGAAAAAGACTAAACATTCGATAGCTAAAATAGATTTTAAAACTTTCTATAATGAGGCCGCTAGCCAGTAATATGTAAGCAAAAAATACATCTATGGCTAATCTTAAGAGCTTGGGAAGAACTATTTTCCCAACAAAAAATGAAACTTAAACAAGGATGAAGTATGGTACAGTAAAAACCATAATATGCATAAAACGCATAATTGTGAGAGTACATAATTATATTGTTATATTCATTTATTAAACAAATCATTCGTTGCGCACATTATGTATCTAACACGCCAGAAGAACAATCGCACACGCATCACGCTCGTAAAACAACGCACGCGTCCGCATTTTACGTACGCGTCCGCAATCTACGTACTAACAAAACTACCCTACTAAATGATTTAATTGTATCACCTCTCCTTCTCGATCTCTAGCGACAGGCGGTGTATGTGCGGGTCGGAGTCGTCGGGCACGAGCTGGTAGGAGTTGAGGTCGGGGTCGGCGGCGCCGTTGAGCGCGTCCGTGCGCAGCGCGCCCGCGCACTCCGCACCCAGCTCCGCCGGCAGCGAACACGTCGAGGGGAACGGACTCGATGACGCGCCCGAACACTGCACAATATACATACATACATAAATGTCACGCCTATTTCCCATAGGGGTAGGCAGAGACTATGAATCTAACGTAAACTAACGTTACTCTACCGTCGATATACTAATTTTTTTTTTTTTAAGGAATATGAATTCCATTGGTCGACCTTAATAAGCTGTGTAAAAAATATAAAAAAAAATGGTATTTGTTTGTATTCAAAAACATTCCCATCTCCTTTTTAAAGAGCTAAAAAAAGCTTACAATATATATGTTACGAAAATACCATAGTAATATCATACTAAGTTAATACAAACACAACTCACAGGAGGCAGTGATCCAGTAGAGGTCCTGCTGAGGAAGTTGAGCAGTTTCTCCTTGGCCTGTTTCTCCGCCACCTTGGCGGCCACCAGTTCAGCCTTCAGCCTTTCCGCTTCTGCCGCGCGTTTCTCTGATTCCTCTACTAACCGCGCTGTCAGGTACTCTGCTTCGCGGGTCTTGCGCTCTAAGTGCACCTGCAAGATAAATATAAGTATTTTAGACATAAGTATGATTCTTTATTTAAATGACAAAAACTTACTAATAATTCGTTTTATTATAATTAAAAATCATGCTCCGTCAGGACCCAAGATTGTTTTAAAACCGAAGCATGGATACATCATAAACTATAAAGAATTTTACGTATAAATGTGTTTGTGTAATTATTTTATTAAATTCAGTAATCATTATTAAAAATTGAGACAGTCCTCACTGCCTCGGTGGCGCAATTGTACCACGGTATGATTGCAAAGCTGAGGTCTCGGCTTCAAATCCCGAGTTGGGCAAAGCGATATTAGATTTTCGCC
The DNA here is from genome assembly GCA_030180105.1 of Hyles lineata. NCBI lineage: Eukaryota > Metazoa > Arthropoda > Insecta > Lepidoptera > Sphingidae > Hyles > Hyles lineata. The sequence continues at coordinate 1,423,008 of JARJEE010000026.1, forward strand.
CACGATCTCATCGTAGGACGGACCAATCCAGGCTAAACGTGGGTGGCCTGGTAGCACTTCAGACTAGCCGTTCTGGGAAAAAGGCGTGAGCTTATTCATCAGACAGTACTAATTCCCAGGGTCTAGTCACCGTAGGTATACCTAGATACATTACATAACAGATATTTGTATACAGGGTGTTTTATATTGAAATGCAACACCCTGTACGGGTTACCTTCTCCTCCTCAGTCTTGATGGCGGAGAGCCGGAGCCTCGCGTTCTCTCGCTCAGCGTCGGCCGCCTTTTGCGCCAGCAGCGACGCCTCCTCCTCCGCCACGCGACCCTTCTCCGCTAGCAACTCCGCCGTCTCCTCGGAACGACGCTGGAACAACAGATCATTTATTTTTATTATAGGATTTTTTACTGATGGTAATCAATTTATAATGGTTTCTTAGATGTATGCGAATGTTATACATTGCAATATTATTTTAGTTTTTACTGATTCTATCGCGTATTTAGTTTAATTTAAAAAAACAAATTCTTGATTTTTTATTACTTTGCAGCTTTAACAATCCTTTTAACCTGACTAAGTAATTAATGTAGGCGTATGACGATTGTTATCAAGACTCACATCTATCAACCTCATATAGAGCACTCTACTGTCGATATCTATAACGGGCGACTTAGAGCAAGCGCAGACCGGGACGACATGGCAAGATTTTTATCTGGTCGAAAATTGGTCTGGTCGAAGTTATATAGTCAGAAGATATTTCTCAATGGCACAAATGTAAAATTTTGAAATTGATGTCTTAATCCAGCCATATAACTTTAATTACTAAATAACTCAATGTTACGAAGATGTTACAATTTTATACAAACGTACAATGTAGACCCTGTTGGGCACGGCAACAATTTAGAAGACAAAGTATAAATTTTAGGTAATATCTTTATTTTAAGTTTGAATATCCTTTGCCAAAAATTAAATTAGCCATTTCATCCCGGTGTGCACTGGGCTTTATGAAGCAATAATGTAGTGTGTAGTTACGAGCGCTTCGTTGGCGAGGCGTATCTCCTCCTGGTACTGCAGCAGGCGCTGCTCCATGGCCGCGCGCTCGCGCTCCGCCGCCTCGCGCAGCTGCTTCTCGCGAGACAACTTGTTGCGCTCGATCTGACGACGCTGACGACACATCATTACACTATCATACTACTGCATCGAACCTGGGGGGTTACTCTACGATCGGAAACCAAACACATACCGGTTTCGGATCTTAGAGTAAAATACAGGGTATATCAAGACTGCTACCGAAAACGAAGTCAAGTGGTAGTTTAAGCGACTTCAGACACAATGCAACAGAAAAAGTTGCAAGAAAAAGCGATTTTTTTTGTTATTTTTTCCTATGGTTATATTTGGGTAGTAAATACATTTTTTCCTAAAATAATAGTGTATACGCTTTTATTTATAAACACTCTAAGGTATAAAAGATTTATGAAAATCTATGAATTTACCATTTTAAAATGAAGATTTTAAAAAATCATAAAAAAAATTGCGCGTTTATAGGCGAAATTTTTTGTTGCATTGTGTTTGTAGTCACTATAACTACCACCCGGCTTCATTTTTGGTAGCAGTCTTGATATACCTGGTATAGTATTGAAGTAATGAACCATATGCCAACAGGTAAATAAATATGAAAATAATTCTTTTGATTATGCCTATCAACGTATCATCGTATTAATACGTTGACTGCGGCGCACACATACATTGTGTAAGTTTGTGAACAACGAGTGTTCGAGTATAACACGCCACATATACAGAAATATATGTAGGCAAGTAACGTAAATATAATAATATAAAAAAGGATTTCAATAATATGCAATAAAAGAGATTAAATACATAATTTACACTTTTAAATTTAAACAAATAATGATGAATTTATCCTACCTGTTTTTCCTCTTTAGCTTGGGTTTTCATCTGCTGGACTTCCATGGTGTCTGGTTTCCGTCTCCTCATGTACAAGTCATGATTTCCAATACACAAGTCTAGGATCTAAAACATTTTAGAATTATAACAAGTTAATGTCTTGAATTGTGTAATTGAACTATCTACTGCTTAACATATATATTTTTACAATTCGGTAGAAACTATCGCGCAACTGACCCTATATAAGGTAAAAGCACCAATGCCCGACACTAAACCAATAGATGACACTTTCGAAAAAATATTTTCTAATAAGAAAACTAAATATTTTAATGTCATTGCTCCTAATTTTAAAGCCACCTCGTACCATTTATGATACATGCCCAAAAGCTTGTTTGCACTGTCAGAAGTAAATTTCAATTTTTTTGTTAATTGACCAAAAACAGTGTGATTTCGCGCCATTATCAGCCATTATTCTTAGCGTTTTTCTTAAGGAACTCATTTTCAAACGGTATGATTTTGTCTTATATTATATGACTTTTGGCTATATCGGGTTTCGATATTATATGGATATTACATTATTAATTTATTTGGACCATTTCCTTGTTATTTTGGCTTGTTTTTGTATAAATTTTTAGTGGTGTCTACTATTAGTTCCAGAAATTGATCAAAATCTAAAAGATGACATGTGTAAACTTGGTAGTTTATTTTATTTATTTATTTAACTTTATTGTACACCTACATTATTATACTTATAAATACATACAACATACATACATATATATGTATATACATATACAAAATAGACATGAAATGTAATAAATATATGCATAGTAAATAAATATAAAAAAATGCTAATAGTAAAAGCACAACAATGTGTAAGTTCAGTGAAAAAGATAGTGTTCCTTGACTAGTGATTTAAATGATGGCAATTTGCGAGCCTGTCTCACGACATCTGGAAGTGAGTTCCACAATCAAACAGCGAGTACGGGGAATGACTTGTCCATAAATGTCGTGGTGTGTACGGGTATTCTCAGTTTCAGGTTCTCCGATGACCTCAGGGATCTTTCATGGGAATTATGAAGAAATATAAAACGGTCTTTGAGATAAGAAGGGGCGAGAGGATTAAATAATATATTATATAAAAGTGAAAGAGTGTGAGCATTCCGACAAAGCCATATGAGCTTGAGCTTGATCTTAAGACGAAACTCAGAAAGATTGTCATATGCAAAATCAAATATGAATCTTATGCAAACATTTTGAGATGCTCAATTTTATTTATTTATTTTATTTCATATCTGAGTTTCGTTTGTTGTACACTAGGCTAATTAAAAGAAGACAGTGTCAACTATTAGTCTAATAGATGTCCACTACTAGAATACATTAATTTCAGATTACGGTTTGAGCAATTCAAAATGATGAGATGAATTAAGATCAACTAAGAATGATGAGATGGGAAAAAGAAAATCAATAAGAAAGATAATTAATTAGAAATTGATATAGGACTAATAATAATAAATTTATATACAGTTGAAGAAAATTACCACGAAGAAAATAAGACCACACCTGATAATAATGTAATTTAAAGTCCTTGAAAGAAAGAAGAAGATATTATATGTATTTTGTTACTAAAGCACAATCTGTGCTAAGTTTGATTTTAAATTATATTTTTTTGATAACACATAATATTAAAATGATGTTATAGACATGTCTATTATTAGTGCCAATTGATGTCTATTATTGGGGTATCTGATTTTTTATACATGTCATCTATTAGTGACTACGGCAATCCTAACAAAATATTTTTTTTTATGTAAAATATAGCAATCTTAATTTCATTATTATGAAATAGTTAAATTCCAAATGTTGCTCTAACAGTAAAAGAAAATGTAACTTTAATTTTTTGAAAAACATTTTTGAATTTTGAGAATTAAGTTTGATTTATCCTTAAATTGTCTACTATTGGTGCTTTTACCTTAGTACAAAATAATATTATATTTATAAAGCTACTAAGCAAGCAAAATATTTCGTCTTACATATGATTTCAAAGACGGATCACTCTTAAGATATCTACATTAAGAAAAATAAAGAAACATGGTAGTTCCTTTATTGGCCCAAAAACTATCTTTCGTCTATCCTATTCCATTACCAAAGACATATCCACAATAATTTCTTATAGTTTTCCTATAATATTAGTACACTTATAGAAGTTCCTTACCAACTTGTTCATACCCTTGGGCGAGAAGAATATAAAGTTGTTGACGGACTTGTCCACAAACTTGATGACAAACTTCTTGTCGTCGAACGATATGTGCTTGATCTCGGACCACGGAAACGTCGTTTTGGGCGTCAGCTTGTTGTCTTTCTCGTATATGTTCAGGCCGAGAGCCGTTACGCCCAGGTACAAGTCCGTGTCTTTTTTGTTCTGTAACAAACTTATTATTTATTTATCTCATTAAGAACTGTTTTTGAGGGTATTATGCAAATAACACGATTGATGTGTGTTCACTGCAGATACGTTTTATACGTATACACAACGTATGTATGCGCCGCAGTCAATATATTTTTTTATATTTAAAAACAATTTCAAGAAAGGAGCTCAAAGACAATACATATACCAAGAGAAGTCGCTGTATTTAATTAGTTTTTACCGGACATTTAATTTTGTTCTGAAAATGTAATTATATGGTTTTTTAGATAATGTGACTATTGCTTCATACTTTAATGGCAAAGTAGTTGACTCCATACATGTCCAAATCCTGGGCAATCTTCAGATATTCCATTTCAGCTTCGTCTCTCGACATGCCTTTATGATCTGCATACCTGAAAAAAATAAACATCTTTAATTTATTGAAAAAATCATAACCAATTAGAATGTGAATTCAACTTTGGTTTTCACAAATTCAAAAAATGTATTATAATGAAAAATTAATTATTTTTACAACCATGTAAAAAGTCATGAACTTGTACTATGAATAAAACTCAAGATGTTAAAGGCTCATAACAAATAGATACTATTGTCATGAGTACAGTACCATATCTTGATGCGCTCCTCCCACATCTCGGGGGTCATCTGGTACTGGTCGATGACGCGCTGCGGCAGCAGGTCCTCGCTCGCCAACATGCCCGGCTTGTACGCGCTCTCGTCGTAATCGCCATACTGAATATTATATTGATAAAAATTATATATATTACGTAACTAATAATAATGAAATGCGTCGTGGCCTGTTGGTAAACGGACTAGACGTGATTACCAACATGTTCACGGAGGTCGCGGGTATGAATCCCAGGGCACACCTCTGACTTTTCGGAGTCATGTGTGTATTGATAGTCAATCACCACGTACTATAACGGTGAAGGAAAACATCGTGAGGAAACCTGCATACCATAGCGATTTCTATGGTATGTAAAGTACACTAACTGCGGGTTAGTGTAGGGCAACGTGGTGGACTATATTATGGCCTAAACACTCTCAATCATATTACAGATTGAAGAGTAGGCCCGTGCCCTGCAGTGGGACATATATGAGCTGATATAGATACATTTATGCATAAATACACTGTATACAAATATTTTTACGGATCAACATGTTGAGGGACTCGAATTCTGTGAGTGATTTCATGACGTGGTTCATATTACCATTTATCTTGTGTAAAGCTTAGATCTAAAAGCTATATCCAAACAATTAAAAATAATAGAAATAACAATAAAATATTATGTGAAAAGTTCATATTACCTTAGCCTGTACAGCATAACTAGCCAACAGCACCGAAGCCTCAGGAGGGCAGTAGATATCCATGCTCAGTATGGCTTGCTTCACTTGCAGAAACAGCAAGTGTTGCGTCACCTCCTGAATGAGCTCCTCCGCCACATCCTCCGGATATAGCTTGCAGAGCAGCATGAACGGTGTTCCCGGCATTTGAGACACACATTGATCTTGAACTACAAGGCAAATACATGATTTAAGATGTTATTGACAGCCTCCGTGGCGAAGGCGGTCAGATGCCACCTATGAAACGAAGGGCCGCGGGTTTTATACCCACTCCTCGAGAAATGTTTGTGCGGCCCACAAATATTTCTTTTGGGTCTGGGTGTTTAAGACCGAAAAGTCTCTCGTAGGTCCTAATACCCACGACACAAGACTCGATCTTAGTGTGGGGTCAGGACTATGCATGTGACTGTTAGGTGTAATTTATATTTATTTATTATTAAATTGATGTTTTTTTATTGCATAGATTTGGCAAATGAGAAAACAGGTCACCTGATGGTTAGTTATTTCTTCCGCCCATGAACATCCACAGTGCTTGGATCATGAATGTGTTGCCGACCCATCAAATTGGGAGGAGAGAGGTAAGGAAAAAGGTTGGGAAGAAGGAAGGGGTATTGGGCATCCGGCAATCTCACTCATGGATGTGAAGCAAAGCTGTCACTTCACATTAATTTCCTGTGGTACTGCCCCGGACAAGTCTGTGATGCGGAGTACCACTTCCAAACCCATATATTATACTGCCACTCAATAGAATTATGCTATGTTTACAGATACAACTTTCTCATGTGAAATAGTCGCACTTGGCCATATATGTATAGGCCTACATAAATATATTTATGGTGGAGCAGATATGACAAGGGCAAACTTTTTTGTTCAAAAAATATAGGAAGTTTGTTCCTTTAATTCTAGGCCACATTGAAAACTAAGTAGAGTATATTTTAAAATCTATAGTTAATACAGTAGATAATTAAAAAACAATTGAAAAAAGTTATTTAAATATTTTCCATTACCTCTTTTATCCAACTTCAGCCAACTTATAAAGTGTTTTGTATCTTCGAATTGCAGTCCAAAGAACCATGTTTCCCGCAAGCCAATAGTTCTGCATACCAGGTCAAATAGGTCACGGCCAGTTGCTCGCCACTGTTAACAATTTAACCATTTTAATGCTGTACATAAATAATTAATTATTGTTATGTGATTTTATTTTGCTAACAATATAATAATGGTTTAGTTCCAAATTGTATGAATTAATTAAAAGAATGTGGCCAACATTTGTAAAGCTGGACTAAATTGTAATAAAAATATTATGTGGTTTGGAAGAAATACATAAAAATAATATAATATATATAATAATAATATAATACAATGTGAAATATATTTGGATGTACATAATTAACATTTCCATCAATTACACTTAAATGTATATATGGTATACAAAAAATAAATCTTTTTTTTACCAAACACAGGGCAGTTATAGCACATTTTTTTAAATAATGCAATATAACTTTGGCAACTGAGTTAATTCCATTTCATGAATAATTCATAGCCCTTTCAATGTAGTGCAATGCACACGTTGAAATAGTAACAATATATAATACCCTACATTGTAATCACAAATAGATACCGACTGCACTTGCACCAGATGATAGGGGCAGCCGGCACACTGCTATCAGTTTAATTATATTTGGTTGTATTTGCATACCATCTTATCATTGCTATGACAACATTATTCCTGGATGCTTTTGTTATTATGAATCTGGGAGTGCCTAGAGTATTTTAAATTAACAGCTATAATAGAAATTTGTCTTTTACAAGTACTAAAACGTAGATATGTTAAAACTTAATGAATAAGAGAATAATGAATGAGATCTTTCAAAATATCATAGGTAGAGGGATAAACATGAATTGGAAAATAATAACTATAGTAAAATCTAATATGCATTTTTTTTAATATTTAAAAATATTTTCATATGTTTATCCATCATTGATACAGATTATTAATAGTAAAGCCTTATGAATAAAGAAATCAATTTTAAATAAAAAAAGAAAAACAATAAAACTCATTGAATGACATATTTGTTTGTATGTTTACTTCTCCCACAACCCACCTCGATTATTCTCGCACAGACAGACCTACATGCTAAATGTGTACTATTTCCATTATGACCATCAATTTACGGGCGTTAAGTAGTTGCACAGGGTATATGACTCACAATGGACCCGTTGTTACTCCTTACACGGCGCGCCGTAAACAAAACAATACGTACTTAAATGCTTAAAAAAATATATTTTTTTACCTCAAGGTTGAATTCCAATTCCGCATCTAACGTGCACACTTTAACCGGGAATGATTTTGCAGCCTTTTTCCTTCTGAAAGGCGGCATTATTTTATCTCATAGCTTGATTACAAGGATCGCATTAACACAAAACGATAGGTTATGATTTTTCCAATGCTATTTAATTAATAACACAGCAACGTCTGGTGTTTACGTAATGTGCACTCGATAGAGGAATGCGTGTAATTTCACATTGCGTACTATTTCCAGCGGTTATTATTTACAAACAAGAAAAACGTCAATGAAACAAGCGATATGAAGGTGAATGAAGAAAAATTTATTGGAAATATTACGTTTCTTTATACGTAATATTGCATACCATTAAGATTACAATGGAATTTATAAAAACATATGCGTATACTGGAACGTATTAAGACGCTGTCAAATGGGATTTGTCTATAGGCCAAATGAGTGAATGATTTGAACATCGGTGTTACCATCATCAATATATTTTGTCTGAATGGTGGTTATCCTGCATGTCATTTCATTGACGTGATTGACAAATACCATGACAGTTAATACGCGGCTATATTCGTTTATATAGAAACTTCATCACCACGTGTGTGTATATTTATTGGAACTCGTGTTATGAAATAGAATAAAATGGGAAAATTCAGATCTAAACTAAAAGGGCAAACAAAGGGGAAGAGATGGCAAAAAGGGCAATCTTCGAATTCCAATCCGAAAACACAAAAGTACAGAGAAATGGCAAAATCCCGGTTTTTCCAAGAAAACTTAGGTATGTTCTTAAAAAAGCTATATTTTTACTCATAATTATAAATAACAGAGCTTAAAAAACATAACGTACTAATCTCTATAACGACAAAACCCTTTAAAGCACATATAGTTCGATTTCCGTGCCTTACGGTTTACGAAGCATCATGTACCTTCAATCCAATAGCAATATGTTGTAACCACAATATATTTGGATAACATTGATGAATGAAGAATAATATACTGTCAAAATCCATATAGATAATATACTTCATTAGAAAATACAAAAACCATAATAATTGGAACCTACAATTATCTCTGATACATTAAAATAAGTACTTGGATAAAAACAATAAATTTAAAAAAATACAAATTTCAAGTAAGAGTTAAACAAATGGGTTAATCGTTGCAAGCCTGTCTAAGTAACCACCAACTATACAGGTCTGAAGTAGTATGTGTACTGCTACTGGTGAATTTTTCAATTTCTTGGTCCATCTGTAGGGGGATGTCTTACACTATATGTAATTATGTATATTTAAATTTGATCCAGGATTGTCCCTTTTACAGGAAGCACTGGACTAACACAACAAGCTGTCCTCAAACATGATGCTATGATCACTTATGGACACAGCACAGGAAAAACAAAATCAGCAAATGAAAATGAGTTGACAATTGCTAAAGAATTGGAGAATATGTCAATGAAATCTGGAGAGGATGGCTTTGAAGAAGCTTCTGAAACTGGAACTGAAATATCTGGATCATTTAAAACGTTCAAGACATTTGCATCAGACTTCAGTCAGTGCTCCAATGCCAGTTTTAGCAAGTAAGTTAAATTACCGAGCATTTTAAAGATTTTTGTCTTTACATAGTTTCATTTTTAATTCGTATTTATGCTATCATATTTTATACTGTATCAGCTCATATACATCCCACTACAGCGCACAGGCCTACTCTGCAGTTGAGAGTTCGACTGAGAGTGGGTAGACCATATATTCCATATTTTTTATGATTGCAGTATATATTTTGGTTTGTTGTGTGCAGTAATCAATAAACAGTTTCTATATAAATTGATGAAATCATTATTTTGTTGTAGGTTGCTAAATAGGTTTGATTATAATAATCAACAGCACTTCAAGATGCTGGGTGTTTTGGCAGCAGTGACCGAAGTGATCAAAGGTCAGGGTGGAAAACAAACCAGTACTGAGTACTTTGCTGCACTGGTAAGTAATTCCTCTGCAGTACAAATGATTTTTTTTAAATAATATAATAGATTTACTGTTGTTGTTTTTTCTACTTATCCTAACAGAAAGGCAAAGGTCTTGATTTACTGATATGAAAAGAGAATTCCTTAAAAAAGCTGAAAACTTAGTATCAGTGCAAAGATGTTTGTCCCTTTATAGAACCTACTTTTTTGTGTAGGGTAAAATATATATTTTCAATAAATATAAATATAATTGTGACTCAAGGTCGGAGTTATTGGAGAAATTAACTTGAAGTCCAATAAAAATATTATCTCTTGTACTGGTTGTTTTATTATTAATTTATCATGTTAAAATAACATTAATAATTGTTTACATAGGATCTTTCATACAATATTTAAATTTCAGGTGCAAATACTTAAAGAACCAGACACAGAAGAGAATGTAGTGCCTGCATTAACTCTATTATCAATGGGTATAAAGTCAGTACCTCAAGGAGTACTGAGAAAACAGTTCTCAGACACAGCTACAATACTGACCAACCTACTCGAAGAATATGCACAGTCAGATAATAATGCATTACTCCGCAGTGCTATAGGCTGCCTCTCAGTGTTACTGAGGGCACAGGAATATGCACTCTGGGAGGAGTATTCTACTATGAAGGTGTTTGAGGCATTACTAGCTTTCTCGCTGCATTCAAAACCTAAGGTGAGTTCTGCATACATCCATTTTTTGTGATATTTGTAGTTTAACAGTGCAAAAAAGAATTATAATAATAATAATAAAATGTTTTATCAAATCTTTCCTTAACCTAGATAACAAACAAAATAATTTATACTACAGCCAGAAGTGCTTAGGCTAAGATATAACATTCAATTCAATACATTCAATACAATTCAATACAAGAAAAAAAAACACGAAACTAGTTTATAAATACTACTCCGGCAGAGTCAGCACAATTGATGTGCCTGGATTATTACCACCAGCAGTCCTGCCTGGCTCTGCCTGGGTGCACATACACTTTTCGAAATGGCGGCCAAAATGTTCAATTCCGACTATCAACATAGAATATCAACCAATCGGACCACGATAAACGAATAAAATTTCCTCATATTTGCTGGATTTTTACTACTGCTTCCCTCCTATATATCATAGTGTGATGAAATATAGCCTATAGCATTCCTAGATAAATAATATATCCAACACAATTTGTTTTTTTTTCTAACCATTATTTCCTTAGATTAGAAGTAACAAACAAACTTTTCAGGTTTATATATTAAGTATAGATTTTCATTATAGGTCCGTAAAGCAGCCCAGCATGCAGTCACTTCGATACTTCGAGGTAGTTGTTTCATGATACCCTCGGAAGAACAAAACAGTAAGGTAAGGTTGACATTTATCATTTTATTTTATGAGTACCTGTCGAAGTTCTAAAATATTTTGTATGCTTTTGATTGCATTCATATCATGTTCTCTTTAACTATTTCAACGAGCACCAGCTATTATACAAAATTATACAGAGATCGAAAACCTTTCTTCTTTTTTTTTACTGCACATAAATAGAAAAAAAACAGCCAATATAATTACACATAAAAAGTACAGATAGTAGTCAGATAGCATTAGGCGATTTCCAAAAGAAATCTCAATTCTTTTTAAGTACAGCAAAGCTTTAATACAATATATACAACAACAATTAAAAAATATTACTTTCGGATTACCAACAGACGGTTGGCGTAAATTAAAATGCCCTGAAGATTTAACCACATATATTTTTTTTAGGTACCAAAACTCCACCCAGCTGCTAATCGCGTGGCAGCTTACTGCCTGTCGCAGATAAAAGCTGAGGCGTGCCTGTCCAGCCACAAGACAGTGCTACGTGTCCTCACCATGCTCAGAGACGTTCTGCCACTCTTCAGTAAAGAGAATATCAAGGTAAACTTGGAATATTGTTTCTATATTTTATCATTTTACATGTCGATAGTCCAACAAGTGGTATGCGGTCTGTCTCTGTCGGTACCACTCAGAATAAAATTAGCAAAAAAATACTGAAACATATTGATAATGTAAGAAAACACTGTTTCCAGAAGGTGAAATTCATCTGGAACCCTATATTATCATATTATGTCATATATTCCGTTTCGGCATCGCCTGGCCGAAACAAATGCTTGTGGTTCACACAAATATTTATTCCGCTTTAGGGATCGAACCCGTGGCCTCTCTCTTCAAAGCTGGCGTCAAACCAACTGCGCTAGGGAGTCTGTCTATAATTACTACCTCAATCATAAGACTTTTATAAACCTATTTAAGTAATAGATTTTTTCCCCTTTCAATAATGTTTAACCGAAGAAGACAAAACATTTCATAACTAAAATAGGGTTTAAAACTGTCTACGAAAAAGGGTAATAATCTATAATTATTTGGAGACTGTTTTCCCCTCACACCCACCTCTGTAACTCCTGTAAGCCAGGATCAACAGTGGCATGCATTTTAATGACGCCGAGAATTGGAACTCGGTGAGTCTCCAGGAATGTTTAACTTGTCTTTAACCCGCAACTAAATCAATCAATGTTAAATTAATAGGAAGAGGTGGAAATAAATTATTGTCCACTTCCCTCTGTGCAAATTAATAATAAAATTAGTAATTAGTAAAATATTATTGTCTAGTCAACATGCGAGGCAATCCTCTCACTGATGACGCACAACAACGTGTACATAAAGACGTGTTGCCTTCACGCCTTGCATGCGCTCGTATCAGCGCCGAGCGAGCACAGCAACTTGCCCAGCGCACTTGCCGTGCAACTCGCCCGAGCCCTGCTAGCCAGTAGACCGCCTGCTAATGACGCCGGGCAGGTACTCGCCTGGGCTGTTGTGTTGCAGCAGGCTTATTCTTGTCTTGCTGGGTAAGTGATTTCATGTTAATAATGGCTTTTCCAGTTAAGTGTATTACTGCCGTACTCAGAAACATTTAATGTCAAATAAATCATTACTTAGTGTAGATTTTGCAAACAAAACCTTTACTAAGGGAAATAAAAATTATAAATAAATATTACCTTCTTCCAAAATAATGGTAATGTTGATGATGATGATGATTCAAAAAATCTTGTAAATGTGTTATGCTGAAAATAATTATGTGCAATGTTTTAGGTAATTATATATTATAAAATTGATGATACCCCGTCTATTGGTACTGACTGGAAACCTGCTTATTGTATTACGATATTAATTAATGATTAATTTTCAGAATGGATTTGAATCTATGCATACCCAATCTAACACAATATGTGACTATATGTGTATCTGAACTGTGGCTGTCTGATGTGGCGGATATCAACGCAGCATCAACTAATGCTCTTAAGGTAAACAATATTATGTACTTATATTATTTCTTTTTACTTAAAGTTGTACCAAACAATGCCAGAGTTCTACTTCTCGCTCAACCTTGGGCCATACATGGGCAGCTTGAAGCAACTTATATTGACTGCTTCAAGCTACCCATGTATGGTCTAAAAGCAGTAGTAGTGCTTCTTCCTCAAAATCCATGTTGCTACTGATTTGAACAAAATTGAAATAGTGAATTGTTGAACAGCTGATACCATCTGCTGCAGTTATAACCGACTGCTCCAGCAGTTATTACTAGCAGCTTCAAGCTTTTAACTTTGACTGCAAGAGCAGTTCATGTATGTTGATCAGTGTCTTATTGCTTGTGCCATCCGTGTACAGACACACTTAAACTTATGTACTTACATATCTCCTTCAACATTAATTAAACTACATATTATGGACTGAATATGTAGTGAATATAATATTACGTTTAGAACTGCTACAAACAAAGTTTTTTTTTCAAACAGGCTGTTCTAATAGACTGTGTGAAGCCAGCGATAGAAGACCAAAATATATTCTCAAAGCACAAGTCGCACATAGAGAGCATATTCAAGACAATAGGCACGGGTCTCGACAACCCTTTCAATCAAGCCATACGACATGTCATACTGACTATTGCTGTTTGTTTTGAGGTAAGGGTTACATGTTTCTATGCTAAACCGTTTTCGAAATTGTTAGATAACGTTACTCTGCATTTTTTAAAGTTGCAAAAGTTCTGAAGGTTCTGTTAAAAATATACTTTGTACTCATCAAGAACCTATGTAACTAAATACAAAATACTATTTGTTTTTTATATGAATGTTAGTGTTTCTTCACTCATTACTTTTATTACAAAATTCTTAAACGGTGGGTGTTGTTAGAAATCATTTAGTTTTTGCTTGTTTAATTAAAGTTTGTCATAATTATTTCAATCCATAAAATATAACCGATATAAAATTATTGTCATACAGATTGGAAACGAAACAATATCGTATATACTAGCACCACTACTGAAGAAACTGAACGACCGTCGCGAGAGCCACAACTTCCACAACCATAAAGAAGTTGAATACGCCACTGGCTGTGCTATCAAAGCCTTGGGCCCAGAGTTTGTGCTCAAAGTCATTCCATTGAGGGACGGACCGGACACCATCAACTTAGACAGAAGTTGGCTGCTACCAGTACTCAAAGAGAAAATAACTAATTCTAACTTAAAGTTCTTTGCTACTGAGATATTGGAGATGGCAACGTTTTGCAGGAAAAAGTCCAGGGAATTGACACAAGCCCAAGATGTACCGGGCTCACATACTTATGAGTTGCTTTGCAATCAGTTCTGGTCGCTGTTGCCCAGTTTCTGCAATAATCCTAAAGATATTAAGGAGAGTTTCAAGAATGTTGCTAGGGTTTTGGGTGAGTAGTATTTTGAGTTGTTTTTTTATGTTGTTCATTCACCTTTTAGGTAAAAAAGCGATCCACAAAAGTTGTAGAAAGGCCACTTCTAACAAATCGAAAAGCCAATTTGTCAATACAACAATTCATGTTCATCCAAAGGTTGTCAGAAAGAAATCGCTCAATGCGATATAGTCGGTCAGCTATTGTACTATTTAATTTAATGTTTAATCACTATGTCAAACCCAAAGATGTATCTAGAGATGGCGATTATCGGATTACGAAAGAAACAAATAATATCACTATATCTAAATGCAGATACGTAGACAAGCGGCTTATGCAAATCGTTATTGTTTTGATAATTGTTTCCGTGACCTTGACCTTCATTTAGAATCGATCATAAATGTAATTGCCTTATCAGCCGAATTAATTTGATTACACTACCATTTCCCTCGGTGCGGTGTTCCAACCCGAGGCATCTATTTTCATATCTTGCTCTCAACCAATTGCATCATGGAAGCTGTCACATCTTTATTGATCGATGCACTTAACTTTGTCCTTTCCTAATCCCGCCATGTAATTTGCAAATTATTGGACTAGCCCTGACATAAATCAATAATCTGTGACCTACTTGTTATCAGAATTAGATGTTATAAAAGGTATGATCTTGGACTTGAACTTTACGCACTATTTGACCTTGACCTTGCGATGCGATGCGTTTGATCGATCACGTATGTTATATAGCTGAAATCGGCAGAGCTGGCACTATTGTCACCGATAATTTGCCGTACTTATTTTCATTTCATGTTATATTAAGACACCCGCCTGTTGTCCATTTGGTTGTCAATCCTAGGAAGCGATGTTTTTATAATCCAAATTATCTGAATTGATAATCGAACATAGATCTTTTTGTGCACCGCTTATACTTACGTTATGGTAGAACGGTCGAATAGGGTTTCAGTATATCGCAAAAGAGAATGCCCATTTTACTATAAACATAAGTACGACCCAGGCCCGGAGTTCTTGGAGAAATTACCTTGAACTGCAATAAAAATATATTTTTTGCCTTCAGCTCTGTGAACGAAATGTAAAATGTGATGATAATTACTTTATTTTATAAATATCTGTCGCCCGTAATAAAACAGGAAAACGTTTAAGGACACACTATTAAAAGGCTAAGGCATAAGGTTCGGTATCGGTATCTACGATATTTTTTATCGATACTATGACTGCGCATTCTCAGATCATTAAGGCGACGAAACACAATAATTCAACCGTAATATATCCACAGGTAACGTCCTAAAAGACAACCCCGAATTCCGCATGTCAGTGATGCACGGCTTGCGGAAGTTGATATCCGGGTGCGTGGAGGACGAGGACGCCAAGTGCGAAGTGGGTCGGTTCGCGAAGAACTACGTACCGATACTGCTGAATATATACATGTCGCCGGCAAAGGGCAGCACTGCGCAGGGACAGAGGCTTGCCGCCTTGGCTACTATTGAGGTGAGGGTTTATTGGTTTTTATCTTTGTATAGTTTGATGTCTCAGGAGTAAGTACTTGATTTTAGAATAGGCCTGTGACGTGCAGTGGGACGTGTATGGGCTGATACATACATACATACATACATACAGATAGTTTTATGGTGGGTTTAGGTGTAAAGGTAAAAGTAGAAATACATTAAGCAAAAAAAATGTTGTTTTAAAAAATAAAGAAAAACAGGACACAACAATGCTTGGTGTTATCAGTTTTGGCACCAGTTCTCTTCCAGCAACTATGGCGTAATTAAAATTAATTACCTATAGGCTATATAATATATCATTATTTTTTGTGACAGCAGTGCCAAAAACAATCATATTTATTGATGTGTTACAATACGAAAAAGAGAGAATTTACACTCATGCTGACTTATTTTATTTTCGAACTTATTTGTTATAATAACAAAAAATCTTTACACCAAACAGACATACCTAACAATAAGCGACCAGCAACTAAGAGAGGAACTGTACAACAACGCCCTACAACAACTAGAAACCTCTGCAGAAAAGCATTTCCAAAGGGAATCGATATTGGACATCATCCGAGTGCTAGTACTATACCAGAGTAAAGAACAGATCGCCAAACTCTTCGATAACTGGGTGTACCCGTTATGTGAGACTGTGTTGGAAGACCCGAAGACATTCAAAAAGGCACAGAAAGAGAAGGCTGGGGCTATGGAACAAGGCGAAGAGAGTAATGCGAGTGAGTGCTGGTTTTTATTATCCAAGTACTTGATTTAAACCAAAATTAGTATTCAAATGGTAGGTTTGTTTAACATTCACACCAGATAACATTTTGTTTATGTTTGATAGTTAAAAAACAATTTATAATAAGCTTTTTAATTTTTAAATAACTGACAGTAGCTATTAAATAAATAATTTAAAATGGCTGCAACTAGACTCAATTTGGACATTTTTCAATCACTCCATTTTACTACTCACACTTCATTTATTGCCATGAATAGTGAGACGAGCATGCCGTTCTCCTGATGGTAAGCGATACGACCGCTCATAAACAGTAGCAAATACAAACAAAATCTTGAATTACAAAGCAATGCTTGGCATTCCACTGCGCTCGCCATTCTGAGACATACGATGGTAAGTCTCAATATGTCCAGTAATTACTCTGGTTACAAGGTCCTTCAATCCGAAATACAACAGTGCATTTACACTGCTGTTTGGTGAGAACATGAAAATAATGTAATGACTGCCATGTCAGTGTTAAAATGATTTTGCCCACATTGAAACATGTTATTTTTATATTAAATAATTAATTCCAGCTGCCCTCCGTTACAAGGACAAGGCTAAGCTAATAGAGATGGAACACAAGAAGGCATACAGAATATTAGAGGAAATATTAGAGAGCCTTAAAGATAACTGCAAAGAGTTTGTGCAGGCTAACTACAAAAAGATCAAGAAGTTGCTCATGACGTCACTCAATAAGGTTGCTGATAGCAGCAAGGCGGCTAGGCTAAGGTAAGGCTTTTTTATTTTCCTTTTATTTATATTGAGAAATCTTACAACTAGCTTAAAAATAAGAATTTAACAAATAATATAACTAAAGTCAATCAAAAGTTGCCACAAATAGAAAATAATATTACTAATATCGCCAATATATTATAGCAGCAAAAATAAAGAAAGAACTATGTGAAGTCAATGCATATTGTGTACTCCAAAAAAAATATTACGTCACGTTTTTTAAAGTTTATAACATATAACATTAAAGATATCAATATCTATATTCGATGAAAAATCGTTATGAGAAACATAATTTTTATTGATATTATTTAACAGATGTATAGAGCACCTGATCAAGCAGTCTCCACAGCTCACAGCGCAGAGCAAGTTGCTGAAGAGCGGCGTGGCCGAGTCCGTCATCTGCACGAGGGACATCAACTCCAAGTGTCGACAGTGCGCGTTCAACCTCATCGCCAGTGTCGGACATCTGCTCAAGACTCAGGACGGAGGTATGTTTGTTCGTTTATTTTATGTAATAGTGCGATGAAATGGTTAGATAAGTGATGGTAAATATCTACAGTTGAGATAGAATGTCTACGCTTTAATCTGAATTGTATATGCAAAGGTCCTGAACACAAACATTACTAGCAAAGTTAGAATCTTCTTGCAACAGTAATTTACAACAAAATATTATATGTGTGCATGAAATATTAAATAATGTGAACATTTTAATTACTTCCAAATGCAATCATTTCAAATTAGTTGTAGCATTTTAAAGTTGCCTTCGTAAAAAAAGAAAAAGTTAATTCATAACTCACTTATTGACAAGTGCAAAACGTCTCTAAACAATGACCACTCCAATTTAACTCTAAGCATGACAATTTAGATATATTTTTTTTGCATAGTTCGCAATTTAGATATTTTTTTGCATAGGTCTGGCAAATCAGCAAATATATTTACTGGTGGTAAGTGATCACTGCCGTCTACGAACATCCACAAAGCTTGCATTATAGATGCGTTTCCTGTCTATCGAATCGAAAAGAATCCTGAATCGATAATTTTATCGATAATGTCATCCCTACTCCAGGCATGCAGGCATACATAGACATGATACTAGCGGGTTTGTCAGCGGATCTGCCGCGCATCACTAGCGCCACGCTGCGGGCGCTGGCCGCTGCGCTCTACAACTTCTCGGAAGACATGGGGCTGGACATAGTGCAGGGGTTGTTGGAGAAGGTGGCGCAGCAGATGCTGTCTAATAACAGGGAGATTGTCGCTGCGGCTATGAGCTTTCTTAAGGTAGGATTTTATTTGGGCTTTTTTTATATAATTGTTTTGTTACAGGTTTGTAATAAGTTTGTCTAGTATTGGTATAACTAGAAGTGTTGACTGCAATCTATGTTATTATTTACAAATGTTTTAACTAAATACGATCTAGTATAGAAATGACACTTTTCATTCTACAAAAGTTATTTCAAAACGACAAAAGTCAACATGAACTTTACTACTTAATAAATGTTTGATTATGTTTAAGATTTCAGGTTATGTTAAATATCTACAATCTGAGGATATTTTGGACCAATGATATTTGTATACCCTTTGATAACGCACTTAAGTAACTCTTGTACTGTTAAAATCATTTTTTAGGATCACAAGAGTTACTACTTCTTTATAACGCTGTTAAATTGTTTCATAGGTATACACAAAAGTTCTTCCAACCGAAGTTCTAGCGGGAAGTCTGCCGCTAATCTTCAAGACTCTCTCATCCATGTCTGAAGACTGCAAGAGGCATTCGAGACTGGAAATAGGGTATTTCCTAACCAGAATGCTGAGGAAATACGGTGCTGATACTATAGAGAAACTGATACCAAACACAGATGAGGTGATGCTCCGAAGACTGAGGAATTTGAGGAAGATGGAGAATAGGAGTAAGAGAATGAAGGAGAGTCGTAGGTGAGGCTTTAAACGTTTTATATGAGATTGTTTATGCTGTAAGCTTAGGGTATTTAAACAATGAAGTTTGTTCCTTGTGGCGACGTAATCCATCGAGTCTGACTTTAAATTTAATATTAATTTTTAATCGACTTCAAAAAAGGAGATTATGTATTCGATGTTTATGTATGTAATTTTGACAGAATTGCGCAGTTTTTATTAATTGAAGTCTTAATTTCATGCTAATATTAAATGTTATTCTATACACCTCCACTCTATCTGGATTGCTACAAAAGACTTTTCATTTGTTGAGCAAATAATATTTTAAAACCTTTTATACGAACACTTTAATTCATATCACATGTTAATTTTAATAAGATATATTTTAACAGCCTTAATGTTAATAGAAATAGGGCATATTTAAAAAAAATGTCATTTGGTTGGACATTCAAGTAATTAAACATTGTACTACATAAACCTAAATAATAATTTCAAAACCTACTTCCACTCTCAGAGACCAACCAGATGAACAGTCAGAGCTGGACATACCCATCAAGGGTACCTCTAAGACCCTGGAGGAGATCCTTGCTGACTCGGACTCTGAGATGGAGCTGATGGAGGAGGAAGAGCCGCGAGCCAAGCCCAAGTCCAAGAAGGCGCGCACCCAGGCCTGGATCCAGGACGACCCGGAGAACATCGTTGATCTGGCTGATGTGTCTGCCGCGAGGAAGATTACTGGTAAGGATCGACTTGGTAGATTTTGTGACAAACTTCAAGTTTATGGGATGGTGGGTTGTTAAGTGGTTAAATAAATAATTAAATGTTAGATAATGCCCGCCTTTACATAACAAATACAAAAAAAAATAATAGATTTTTAGATATTGGTTTTTGGTCGAAAGTGCAAGGAGCGGTAGGGCATTGGGCGCGCGTTATTGTTCAATCAGTCGATGACACGATAGAGTTTAAAGCGCTTGTTATATTTGTGCTTGTATTTTGATAAATTATAAGGAAATCTTGTAGCGATAATTACACATAAGTATAGAACATTTTCAGAGTCATATACATATATGATAATGTGTTAGTTAATGCCAATTATTAAAAACTTTAAGACTAACCTTTTTTACTTCAATAGCAACGGACCCGAAACAGCAACAGAAGACGACAGCAGTTAAAGCGCAGAAGAAGAAGGACGGCGGGTTCAAGACGGCTCCCGATGGACGACTCATCATCACCGAAGAGGACTTCGATGATGACGATGATGAAGAGGAACCCAGGCCCAGCGGGGATATTGATACTGACACTGATGATACTGGTATGCTTCTATTATTTTATTTTTGTGGCAAGTAAGTCAAATTGCAAAAGGACGGCGGGTTGAAAACTAGCCCCGACGAAAGAGTCATCATTACTGATGACAAGTTCGATGTTGACGATGATGAAGAAGAATACAGGTTGAGCGGTGATATTGACATTAAGATTAATGATACTGGTATGGTTCAATAATGATATTGGTATGGTTAATTATTTATTTAAATTTCCAGTGGTAGACTTGTTGTATTCTCTTAGATAGCGGCTCCCACACAGTAAGGAAAAACTCGTCAGAATGATCCAAGCATCTATTTTGACAACTGGTAAACATTTGGTCAACTGACAAACGATAATTAATTATCTTTCACGATAGTCACTAATATTTCAATACAGACCAATATCCATTCATCTATCCATCCATCCACCAGCCAAAGGAAGTCCACTGCTGAACATAGGCCTCCTTCAATGATTTCCACAGAGACCTGTTGGAGGCAGCCCGCATCCAGCGACGTCCCGCGACTCTGGTCGAAGGTCTGGCCACGCTTTCCGCTACATGGCCTCCATTCGAGAACTTTTTGGTCCCATCGGCCATCAGTCCTCCACGCTATGTACCCCGCCCATTGCCACTTCAACTTACTAATCCGCTGGGCTATGTCGGTTGAAAATGAAAATGAAATTATTTAGTGAATCTATAAAATGTCATACATTGTTCAGATTCAGACATTTTTTTTCCACTACCACCCGGTTCACAAAGCTGTTTTCGCCAAAGAAGAACAGGCAAAAAACTCTAGCTTTGCTCTTTTCAAAATAAGTTTACAATACAGTGATCATACAGGAGTTGCAATTCAGAGCAGTTCACAACTTATTTATATATTTTTTTATTTCCTTTAGTTCTCCTACGGACGAAAATAAATACCAATGTAAAGCATCAATATTATGTGTGTTAGCATTATTTGTATATTATTATTTTGTTGTATGACAGATGACGAGGGACCCTCTAGCAAACCATCGAAACTCCTGAAGGCTGGCGGCAAGCGTCGCTACGACGACATCCTGAGCGTGAAGAGCGGCAGGTCCGCCGCCAGCGCCGCCTCGCGCCGCAGCCGCGCCTCCACGCTCAACACCAAGTACAGGGCCGGCGGGAAGGGCATACACAGGTACCACACACACAGCTATACAGGGTGTATCGATACTAATGTAGATATGAAGACGGGTGCTGGTTATAGTCACTACAGATACTATATTTAATTAGGTTAATTAACCTACCGTGGCTGATAAATAAAAAAGTAATAATGAAATTGCATTGTATGTTTTGACAGTAACCATAGGTAGTCAGTATATTTGACATCATCCATAACATAGCACTAGTATAAGAATACTTAAAGAGATGTCTATTACTTATAATATTCCTGTGTTGGCTACATCATTGTACTACCAACTAAAATATGAATAATAGCAACTGTTTCTGTTCAAATATTTATAATCACTTGCTTCGACAAATATGAAACATAATCAGGATATCAGATTTCAAAAAAATCCAAGCCACCTACACTAGGAACAAGTCAACCATAAACAAATATTATACCTAATAATAGATCAATTCAAATACACGAGATTCAAATATTTTTCAGACCATTGGGCTCGGCAGCGTCTGTGGCATCGTCTATGGGTGGAGAATACAAGTCTAAGAAGGCGAAAGGAGACATCAAGAAGAAAGGCAAACACGATCCATATGCGTATCTACCACTGTCCAGGACCAATCTTAATAAACGGTTAGTATTTCAGGTCATCATCATCATCATCGTCATCAGCTCGTTGCAGTCCACTGCTGGACATAGGCCTCTCGCAACTTTTGGTAGTCTTATTATGTGTATTAATAGGCAATCACCACGAACTTTAATGGTCAAGGTAAACATTGTGAAGAAACCTGCATACCATAGCGATTTGTAAAGGGTTTCTACAGTATGTAAAGTCCACCAGCCCGCACTAGGCCACTGTGGTGGACTATATGCCAAACCACTCTCAATCGTACTCTCAATTGCAGAGGAGGCCCGTGCCCTGCAGTTGGATGTATTTGAGCTGATACAGATACAGAGATTTTAGTTCATTATCATCAACCTGTTGCAGTCTACTACTGGATATAGGCTTCTCCCTAGGTTAGCCACAGAGCCTGAACTTCTGCTTTAGACATCCAGTCACTGTATTCACTTTATGTATTTCAGTTAAAAATGTTTATTTACTTACCTGATATACCTCTTATTTATTAACAAGAATAGGGTTTATGTAGTCGGTATAGCAACAGAATGAAGGGGATGGCTCAACTACGATGGTACTTGCATACCGTTCTGTGAATCGAATTAAGCCTTGTAAGACACCAGGCCACGCAATTGATTTCCGCATCTAAATTAAAAAGTATGGGGTTATACAAACATTTGTGTCGGTGTGGGAATTGAACTTTTGCGCTTTTCAGCCAACTTTGGAACTAATATTCCATTGACACGAAACGAGTTTCTTCCATGCTTATTACGGAAACTTATGCCAATATCACCTGCAATATACTCTATAAGATTGACGTGATTGGATTAACGTATGTTACGTATGTACGTCTTATGTTACGGGCAAATGGTTACACGATGCAACTTTAATATTATATCCGTACGACAGTCGTATCTTCGAGGTCAAATCTCTATCTTTACTGGTGGTAGGTCTCTCATATATGGGAGGCCATCTGGGTAGGTACCACCGCAATGTCTATTTCTCCCGTCAAACAGCAGTGTAAATGCACGGTTGTGTTTCGGATTGAAGGGCATTATAGCCAGACTATTGGACATATTGAGACTTAACACCTTATATCTCAGGATGACGAGCGCAGTGGAATGCCAAGCTGTGCTTTGTAATTCAAGATGCTTGGTTTTGTTGCTATTTATGAGTGGTCGTATCGCTTACCATCAGGCAAACGGCATGCTCGTCCCACCATTAATTGCAATAAAAGAAAAAAAAGTAGGTCACGGATGTTTTCGTAATCATCATCTACTCGTGTCACAGTACCATCACATTCGACATTCATTCCAACCTTTTTAACCTCAATGCATGTATTGTTTGCAGGAAAAAAGCAGTTACATCGAAACAGTTCAAGGGCGTCGTCAAATCAAAAACTAAAGGTGGGAAAATTAAAGGCACCAGAAAATAAAGATAAATTTCTCAGCCACAAATTAAAGGGAGCATCCATTAAATATGTGAGTTCAAAAAAGAGTAAAATCTCTTTAAACATAGATGGAATAATTAACCACTCTAGGTAGGCATAAGTGCGAATAGTGACAGTTTATATCACCCTAGCCCTGGAGGCCTACTACGTAACACGATATTCGATAAATCATGCGATTTTTCGAATTGTATCCACTCGTAATGACTGCCTTACTGTAATATCGATGAATATCTTATATGCAACACTAGTCACACTATTGAATCGATCAACAGTCGATATGAGTGAAAATGAAGTCACTAGAAGTAGATTCCCATACGAACTAATTCCTTGAACGTTATAGAAGGCGAGACTATGTTATAGAGCGAGGAAAAAATTAGGATATTGTGGTAAAGTTGTTAAAATATTATTTAAAGAATTATTACTTTTTACTTAATGGAAATGTTAGTCTTCCATCTAATGTAAATGTAGTACTGAATAATTTTCGTGTGTTGAATAGAGTGGTTCTATCAAATACCACCAATGAGGAAGTCCAATTAAGAAATAAAACAGCTCACATAATTAATGGAGGTTCCTAAAGATCTACGAACGTAAAGGCTGAATATTATTTTTATTGTTAAAAATACTTTGATGTGAATATGTATGATTTAATAACTAGGTATTAATGCGGACTAGATTTTATGAATAAATTTTAAAAAATCTTACCCTAGCCCGGTCATTTTTTTTTTCCACTGAAACTATGCTATGTAATTAAAAATAATCAAACATTTAAAATGTTCCTTTGTCATCAATTCATTTCGAATTTATCGATGACTTCAACGACTCATCTTCGCTTTGTAGTTTTACTAAAGCTTGTGATTATAAAAGAAACTAAAAAGCTGTAGTTCATTTATTTATTAAACATGTAACATTGAATAAATAAGTCTTGCATAACATATGCATGAAAAGAATATTTCATTCAGTTTATACATAGGCATACATATTTAAAATTTTATATTGCATATGACCCTTCATCATTAAATATGTATTAGACTGTTTTATTAGTTTTCATAGTACTTATAAATATTACAAAATATATAAAATGAGTCTGTAATATGTTACTAATAAGAAAAGTCTGCGGATGATCACTGAATTTACAATATCTTGTAAATTTTAACATAAGTATATCTATCTACGCTTAAACTGATGTTAGTAGATGTGATAAACATGTATCTTCAAGCACTATGTAAAAGTTATTTACATTAATTTAAATATAATAAATGTAAAACAACAATACTGGCTGTTTTATTTATTCTTCTTAAATCCCATTTATTTATTCTTCTGAAAGACATATGAATATTTCAAATATGTAAATATAAAACTAAAAAGAGGTTTACGACCTGATGTGAGGTGGATGCAGGCCGGTAGGTCGCTGAGTAAATCGAGCTTAAATCAAGTGAGTGACTTCATGGAGATCTAGAGGATGATGAAGTATTTGGATAATGAAATGTACCTATAGGTGTGGCGCTAAGCAAGATCGTGAACCATGACTTGTTTAAAAAATTACATCTAATAATGAGGAAAGGGAAATGACTGCCTCGGTGGCGCAGTTGTACCACGGTATAATTGTAAAGGTGAGGTCTCGGGTTCGAAACCCGGGTCGGACAGTGATATTGGATTTTTATATTAATTATATTATCAGCCCGGAGTCAGGACTTTGTACTCGATATGGCTATGAGTTCGGCCCCTTGTACATCATGGGACGTTACACACAAGGCGAAGTGTGGATGTCCTAGCAGCACCTCTACCTTCCTCTTCTGGGAAAAAGGCGTAATTTTATGTATATATGTATAAAGGAAAACAATGATGCTCAAAACCAAGTATCATAGACACTTGCATCTAATGTGAAAAAGGCGATCGAAACAGCGTTAATTTAGCTAAACACAACTCGAAAGAACCTAGCACATTATTTTCTGTCTGAAATCACAAATATGATAGCTCATTTGGGTCTAAACGTACCTACCTACTCCTTGGAGTATAGGGGACCTACATGGACCTTATCGCAAATTGTTTTCTTGGACCACATTTTTTACTAGTGCCACAAAGTTCTCTAATGCGCTTGACGAAAAATGTAGTTCAGGTACAGAAACCACCGAACCTAATGTAGTGATCTAGAATCTAATGCATTTTCGTATATAGTACCTACATTAGTGTGGGGTTGCAAAAAACAAGAATATTGGTTGTCCGACTATTTCTTTACAACCAACGGGCAACATTATTATGGAACCCACGTTATTTCTGCGTATTTATGCGACGAATGTCATTGTACCAAGTGGTAGGCCTCACATATGTGAGAGGCCGCCTGGGCAGTTACCATCGCAATGCCTATTTCTCCCGCCAAACAGCATTGTAAATGCACTGTAGTGTTTCGGATTGGACATTGTAGCCAGATTGACTATTGGAAATATTGAGACCGAACATTTTATGTCACAGGATGGCGAGTGCAGTGAAATTCCAAGTATTGCTTTACAATTCAAGGTATTGTTCAGTTTTACTACTGTTCATGACCGGTCGTATGGCTTACCAACAATCAGGTGAAGGCATGCTCGTCTCGCCATTCAAAGCTATAAAAAATAAATAAGTAAAACTAGAAACATAATTGTATTCAAAGTTATCTATCTTACAGATATAGGTACAGCATACCCAAGGCCGGATCCTGGAGGGAGGTCATGGGGGTCATGACCTCCCCATGGTCTGGCTCCAGATTGACATAATGTATTTATTATATTGTTGATAAAATTTATAATCACAATTAATTCTTTGTATGTCGATAAATAAAGTAAAAATGTGTGTGTGTGTGTGTGTTCACAAATAACGGCTGTAATAAACTTTAAAAATCATTATTACGAATTCGAGTATTAAAATCGTACTATATGACCCCCCTGGCGTAAAAGCTGGATCCACCCTTGAGCATACCTACTTACTAAAATGAGAAATAAATAAATACACCCAACATTCACATACATAGTCCTGACCCCACACTAAGATCGAGTCTTGTGTCGTGGGTATCAGAAACTACGAGAGACTTTTCGGTGTCACAAACACCCAGACTCGAAACAAATGCTTATGGTTCACACAAACATTTCTCTCGATGCGGGGATCAAACCCGCGACCTCTCGTTTCACAGCCGTCGCTACGGAAGCTGTCGAAATGTGCGAGTGTTGGTTGGTACCACAAGAACCTCTGCCTACCCCTTCTGGGAAAAGGCGTGACTTTATGTTTGTATGTGTGTACTTACTAAATATCGAATATATTCCGCCGTTGGTGAAGCGGTAAAACTTTTTATTCCATTCAGTTTTGTAATAAGAGCTAAGTATAATCGTATATTCCATTCTGTACGTAAAATTTTGAAAATATTTAGGCTTTGCCACGTTTTCCATTTCATCTGATAAATTTACGAAACTGCGACCCTATCGTGGTTAAGCCCAATTATTCCAACAGTAATCAAATATATCGCATATACCAAATAAAAGATGTGCGGAAAACGACACGACATGGTTAATAATCAATATATATTAATATTTCAATATAAATACCTACATTTAAAAGGAAATATCTGCTAAACCTATAAAACTGTTGCAATAATTGAGCTCAGTCGACGAGCTACATCGTAGCGGAATCTAAGGTTCATTAGCGGGGTTCGAACTTCGAAGATAGAGTATGACTTTGGGATAGGATAAAAGTAAGGAAGAACAACACTTTATCTCTTGTCATCTTATTAATCGACTGTCAGTAAATGTAAATAAATAAATACACCCAACAGTCACATACATAGTCCAGACACTAAGATCGAGTCTTGTATCGAGGGTATCAGAAACTACGAAACACTTTGCGGTCCCACAATTCACAAACACCCAAAAGCGAAACAAATACCTGTGGATTTCGCCAATTTGAAATTCTGATTTAGATCTATCTAATATATTTTTGAGACGGTTATATCCAACGATCAGGTCACTGAATGGACCAATTTTTTCAAGCAAACATCAAATTATGAGTCTTTCCATCGTCTAAGTATGAACGTTGTCAACTTTGTTATTTTTGTATTTTCCTGAAGGTATTTATCGCTTGAAAAAAATTAGGTACTATGTTTCCAAGGATGAATAGAAGCTCCAACCAATGGTTACCGGGGCTCGCTTAAGTATCATTTTCACGCAATGGAGAGCATGGACCTGTTATCAACACGAGAAACTACTCCCAGCGATCGTTAAGCTGCTTGCCTAGCCTAAATTTAGTAGCTTAGTTCCTGGGGTTTATAAAATTAATATAACCGTCAAGTTAACATTACATCCAATAACAATAGTCTAGTCGGCTCATTTCCAGTAACTGGAGACTACAAGGTGTGAGGGCGGGACAGTCTCCAACTGGAGACTACAATTAATCCCAAAAAATATGAAAGTAGGTAAGCTTCAAAACAATAATAAATCTAGACAAGATATAGAAATAACACAAATTCGAATCGGCGGTTTAATTCACAATCATTGCTTATTACAAAACTATATGCGGACCCGCGTGTTAATTGAAAGAATTATTCGTGATTTTTAATAATTTTCATTCATATTCATGTCATTATTGACAGCCTCCGTGGCGCAGTTGGTTAGACGCCGCCTGTGAAACGAGAGGCCGCGGGTTCGATCCCCGCACCGAGAGAAATGTTTGTGTGGCCCACAAATATTTCTTCCGGGTCTGGGTGTTTGTGAGACCGAAAAGTCTCTCGTAGTTCCGGATACCCACGACACAAGACTTGATCTTAGTGTGGGGTCAGGACTATGTATGTGACTGTTGGGTGTTATTTATTATTTATTTATTTATTATCACAATATGTATAAAGAGGTGAAAATACAAATGTTGTTAACTGAAATAAGATATAAACACGGCACCCAATCGGTTGTGCAGTTCCACATGTAAGTACTTATGTTTTTTTTATGCTGGAGTTGAAAAGTGAAATTCAATATATTATGTAAAGAAATAAAAGTGAATACAGCATCGAAGGTGATGTTTCGCAACATTCCATGGGAACCGAAGCAAACCAGTTTCCGCACTGACGTCTACGCGCTTCTGAGGTGTCAAGTATCAATTAAAACAAGGTGCTTTAGTTATTGAGGTATTTGCCTTTATTTTCAAAAGGAGGCGATTCACTATTACTGATATACTTATTTTTAACAATATTTATATTTTTACATGGAAATTTTCATCACATTAAACCATTCATTAAACCTAGGCCATTTATCAATTTAGTATCAACAATGAGTAATATGTCATTTCGAAAAAATACAACCATTCTGTAATAATCTATTTTTTAATTCTCCATTGACACATTCCGACTCGCGAATCGGACGAACGATTTAAAAAAATCTTATAAATAATATACAAAATAATACAAACATTAATTCGCGTCTCCACAAAAAATGAGATTTAACATCATCGCGAGGTCAACCCTCGGCGGAATCGAGATCGCCGCCGTCGAACGTTTAGTGCGAGGGCCGACTCTATCTTTACAGGAAATAAATATACAGTTAGAATGCGAGTACACAACCGGTGATTGCTTATGCGGAGGCGGGCTCAGCACTTCTCGTCGGCCAGCAGCGCGGCGTCCAGCGCGAAGCCCAGGTCCAGCACGGGCGCGGGCGGCGCGGACCGCTTGCCGTGCTTCACGCCTACGTGGCCGTTCAGCGCGTGCCGCGGTAGGAACAGCTCGCTCAGCGCCTGCTGCACCTCCTTGCCGCCGCCCGCGCCGCCGCCGCCGCCCATGCCCATGCCACTACACGTCACTATCAGTTTGCGCACTTCCGGCTTGCTACTTTTACTAGCGTTCATATGCACCGTTTTGGACAAAGACAGCGAGTTCTGCCCGTAGTAGTAACTGTTCGAACCGCCCGTCGATTTGCACTGAGATCGCGTCAACGACGACTTTATATTGCTCCGCACGGTCGCAAACTTTTTACCTAGGGTGACGGCGCCGCCCGAGTGCGACGCGTTGAAGGTGCAGAGCGCGAGCGGGCGCGGGCACGCCGCGTACCAGCACACGTCGGCCGGCACGAGCGCGGGCAGCGCCTCCTCAGCGCGCTCGTCGGCCGCCGCCAGCTCGGCGGGAGACGCACCACCCGCCCCCGCGCCCGCCGCCTCCGCCGCCGCCGCCTCATCGCCCAGCAGGAACGGCTCCGCGGGCAGCGGCGGCCCCAGCAGCGACGTGAGCGCCGCGTCCGGTAACACGGAGTCCGGGTCCTCGACGCCGAGCAGGCTCGCGTAGATGTCGTTGACCTGCTGTTCGGCCGTGAGACCGTTGAACGTGCTCAGGTCGAGCGACGAGTTGACTAGCAGCGGTGGGAGATTGAGCGGGGCGGCGGCGGGGTGCGCCGCGTGCGCCGCATGTGGCGCGTGCGCGGGGTGTGCGGGGTGCGGCGGCGCGGGGGCGGCGGGGGGCGCGTGCGGCGCGGTGGCGGCGCCCGCGTCCCGCGAGGCGCGGTGCTCGGCCAACAGGGTATCGAAGGGTTTGGACCGGCCCTCGACGGTCCGGCGCAGCGACAGCGCGTGCGCCTTGCAAGTGAGGGAGCGCGTGCACGGCTTGGGGTTCTCTGCAGTGACGACGCCGCAGTGTTTGTTGGGATCGTACTCGCGCAAGCTGAATTTGCTCTTGCTGGTTTTGGAGCGGCCCCCCGCCTTGGAGGAGGGCGTGGCGGGGGCGGCGGGCGGCTTGGCGGCGGGCGCGCTGGGCTCTGGCGCGGGCGGCAGCAGCGGCGACGTGCTGGGCGGCACGAACTGCATGCTCGTGAGCTCCGCGTCGGTCATGGTGTAGGGCGGCAGCGGCGCGCCGGGCAGCGAGTACAGGTCTTGCGCCTGCACGGGATCGACCGCCTGGGGGAAGTTGATCTCCTGCATGTTGCCGATATCCCTGATGATGTTTTTCCAGTCGGCGGCATTGGTAATGTCGTCGGCGCTCTGAATGCCCTCCGAGTTCATTATGGCGAATATGTCGTCTGTGATGTTCTCACCGAGGGGCAGGTCCTCGGTGTCCTGTATGCTCACGACGGGCAACTCGCCGCTCTCCATGCACACTTGCACCTCGCCGGTGACGGCGGCCGAGGTGCTCGGCTCCTCCATGTACTGCATCTCGGGCTGCGGCAGCACTAGCCTGGAGAGCGGCGCGGTGGCGGTGTGCACGGGCGAGGTCTCCATCTTGACGGGCTCCGGCGGCGGGGGAGGCTGTGTTTCTTTTTTATGCCGACTGCGACTGCGGACTGTGGATACTGGCGGCGGCGGTGGCAGCAGCGGCTCTGTGCCTGAATGAGACTCCAGCAAGTGTCTGTAGGCCGCACTGCACTTCACCACGGCACCGCACATATGACACACGGCCGCGTTCAGGTTGTCCATCTGCGGAAACACTCCATGCAAGCTCATGGATTCGTACTTGAGGCGGTTGAGGCGAGCACGGCGATGGCGCGCGCGCTCCGGCGTCTTGTAGGGGTGGTGGTCGAGCGGGCGGCGCGCGGACGCACCACTCTTGCCCTCCGTCTCATCGTCTCGTCGCGGAGACTCGTACCCGATCTCACTAATCCACTGGTCCCACGGTTTTTCATTGCACTTCAGGGGACTCACTGTTTTGTGCGCGAACGGCTGGTCACCCGACATGATGTACCGGTTCCCGAAGATCCTTTCGTGATAGTAGCGCGGTCGCCTCACGGCCCGCCAGCCATAGCGTATCCAGCCTCACTCCTGTTAGGTTATTACCCCATATCTGCTTCAAGATTCCTGGCCGTCGTAGGTGCACTCAGGGTCACATCGTAACGTGGTTGTTTACTTCATTATTAACATGTATCGGATAAAAACGTGTTGTGATTGTCTTAACTTTTATATTTACAGGGACAGATGATCTATCTCATTGACAGCTGATTATGCAGATTGTAAGTTTTTCTCGAGCACGAAACACTTCCATATATCCACGGCCGTTTCTATATAGTTTTTCACTTTTTTATTGAAAGGAATCAGCGCTTATTAAACTGTATTTCAGTGATATTATACTTGTTACACACAAATAAAATGTCTAAAATTTCTGTTTGGTTGGTTGTAATTTACTATAGAAAGCATCAACACTTTTTTGAGTATTTGTAAAGACCGATATATATTCTGCATTCCATTCATATCTCATTCGTTCTTGACCGAATGAAAATTTTGAAGCGCGACATTCTCGATACAAAATACGATATAGTCATTCAATGAATTGCCATTTTAAAAAAATGTGAACTTGACCATTAAATGACATGACCTATCAGATGTCAAAATTCTTATTGCTAAACTCCGTAACGATTACCATAAAAAATGTTATTAAATAAAAATAAGTAAAATCTTTGTTATGTACCGAGTATGCCGGTCACCTTTTTGCTGCAGCACCGCAATCCGGCATATTCATGTGGTTTAGAAGCTTATGCAGGTCTGTCTTCTTCGGTTTGCCGATGGGCATAACCTTCCTGGATACCGTTGGTTATGTAGCTCGAGTCGAGGGTATCTCGATGCAACCAGTTCTCAACCCAGAGGCGAACAACACAGACTACGTCTTCCTGTCCCGATGGGCCGTGAGAGATTACAATGTAAACAGAGGTGATGTGATATCGCTGGTCTCGCCTAAAGACCCCAATCAAAAAATAATTAAACGCGTGGTGGCTCTGCAAGGCGACGTCGTCAGCACCCTGGGCTACAAGAACCAGTATGTAAAGATTCCACAAGGTTATTGCTGGGTAGAAGGTGATCATACTGGTCATACCCTCGATAGCAATACATTTGGTCCAGTATCTTTAGGTTTAATTAATGCTAAAGCTGTATGTATAGTGTGGCCTCCTGCTAGATGGCAAAATCTTGAAGGAAAGTTGCCAGAAAACAGAAAGCCAATAAGCACATCTCCATAGTACAATTGATATATAAAAATGGTATAAGAGTATTTAGTGATATACAGAAGTAAAAGAATTTAAAGATAATGTTTGAATTTTACAGACAATGATGTAAATATTCCTGATTAAATATGATTTTTTCCAACCCTCTATTTATTATATAAACAAATGGCTATCTTTCAAACTCAGAATACTCTAAAGATCTCTTTCTACTAGTCTCTAATGTTCTGTGTTGTGAATTCTCTCCGCTGTACTTATATCAAACTGGTTGATTGTATATCTTAGATCAATAAGTATTACTTATAAAACTGTTACAACAAAAAGCTTTGCCATGTCTATTTATTTATAAAAACATGTTCCTGTTATAACAAATAGATTAATAAAAAAATTGTTAAAGAATTTGAATGTTTTAACATTTTAGTTAAAGTCCTACCCCCATTAGTAATGAAACATACCAAACAAATTGGCTTCACTTTGAAAATTTTGTAATAAATTTCAGAATGTTGCCATAATATTAAACTGCAGGTAAGTAGTATTTCCCATAGAGTATAGTAATACACTGGGTAATTTTTCCTTGGTGTAGCAAAGTATCTTAAATTACACATCAAATTCCAGTTATCTTAGAATCCATGCCAGCATAACAAAGTGGCCTTTGAACTGAACTGGCTGTATGAGCAATCAATGCATTTTGTTAGGATTCCCAGGTTGAATAATGCTAGTTGTATCAGCCCATATATGTCTCACTACAGGGCAGGGGCTTACTCTACTATCAAGAGTGGTTAACCCATATAGTCTACCACACTGGCCTGGTGCAGGTAGACTAACTTTTACATACATACCACCCATCCATCATTACATACATACCATAGGAATTCATACAAATCACAGTGGTACGCATGTTTCCTCACATTGTTTTACTTCACTGTCTTAGTAATAAGAGATAACAGTAATTTAAATTGCAACAACCATATTGATAAGTTGATAAATCTAATTTGGTTTAAATAATTCATCCCTATGAACAACTTTTGAATTCAGCTTGAAGAAAAAAGACAAAACATTTATTAGCTAAAATAGATTTATAAAATGTCTATGAATAAGACTGCATGTCTTAAGCTGTTGGAGTGTTAACATATTTTTTTTTCTTTTGCAATTTATGCACATACTTCAATCAACAGTGATAAGATATATAGTTATTAATATAACATTTAATATAAAAATAAAAACAAGCCCAATAGAATGTTTATTTTATTTAAATTATCACAGTAAAATATAAATTACACAGAGTTCTTTAATCCAAAGCTCTCTACAATACCTATAACATTTTCATAAAGAATCCCCCTTCTTATGATTCTATAAAAACCTTTTTTTGACAAGTCAATGACGGTGGATCCCGTTCGGTTCTGATCCAAACCTTTGCTGAGGGTACCTCCATCAAACACTGCACCAAGGTGCTCATACAAATGTTCAAACTCTTTTATAGAAAGGGTGGATGGTTCATTACTAAAATTTGCACTAGTCAGTGCCACTGGCATGTTGAAAATCTTGGTCACCCTATTCATGAAGTCATGATTTGGTATTCTGATACCAATTTTCATTGTTGATGGATTTAAAAATGGGTTGTCCAAGTTCTTTGTCTTTGTCAAGACCACTGTGACAGGACCAGGGAGTAAGCTGTGTAACAACTGATCACTCAAATGTTCAGCTTCACCCCATTTCCTCACATCTGCAATGTATGTTACACATATGGCTACTGGTTTTGCAGAATCTCTACCTTTTATTGTATATAGCTTTTGTATAGCATCAGGACAGTTGGCACTGCAAGCTAATCCGTATATTGTGTCTGTAGGCACTGCTATTACTTGACCTTTGGTTAAGAACTCACCAGCCTTAATGCTGGACAACTCCTCAGAGCACTGGATTATTGGAGTCATTTTTTCAATAATCATTTTTGGGGATGTATTTTTATGCCTAATGTAATTGTTAGATATAATTTTTTGCAGTAGTTTCATACTCTTAAGACTAATCATAAATTATTAACTTTTGTAATCTAAGTGACAGTATGCAAGAAAATTAATCACGCCAGTTGTGTGCACACTTGTGGTTACAGCATCGATAAAATGTAGTCATAGGTTCATCTGCTGAACGAGTTTGCAGTTGCATAAAGAATGCTTTTCCGTGGCTACACTTTGGGCAAACGGCGTCAGTAGAATCCACGTTCTCCCACGCAGCTGCTCCACCCATAATATAGTCTAGCTCCTGAAAAAAAAAAATTTTTTAAATAATGTTTGTAAATATTTTGCCCTAAGGGATGATGCAATAAAGACCAACCTTAAGTTTCGGGAATGTACGCGACGACACTTTCCTCCTAATATTGTAAACATAAGGGCACGTGTTACAAGCGTACCTTAGAGCGGATTCGGGACCTTCTTCCACCATCAGCATGTTGGCACACGTTGGACAGAACAACATTACTTCAGCAACAGACTTTTACTAATCTTATTCCTCGGTTTTATAGAGTAACGTAAAGTACGTGTAACGCAACTTGTAATCAAATCGTATCGATAGTTAGTGTATATTTTATAGCTTTAACTAAGATATTAATCGTACATTAAGATTCGAATTTTCATATTATTAAACATACCTACCAAACATTTATAGGTTATATTTCGTTCCGTTTGTCACTTGTCACTGTCATTCAGTATAATAGATTAAAAATATGTTATTTACGAACGAAAGAATTGAATGATATTGAAATCTGCAACATTTAAGCCCGCTGCACACGACGCTTGTTTTGCTGCTGAATTGCTTGCGGGGTTCGCCGATGGCTGCTCTGCTGGCAGCGCTGCGAGAAAGTGACGTCACTGCTGTCTCTGAAACGTGGTCGCGTGCTGGATTTTGGTGATCGAACGCATGCTAATTATCGTGGTAGCTAGCTTGCGTGTTTGGGGTTTTTTCGTGCTACATTAAATTTCAAAGATGTCTCAAAAGTGGTCTATACAGCAAATAAATGTTTTAATTGACGTATACGAAGAAGAACCAGGTTTGTATGCTACAAATACTCCAAATTATCACAATAAGCATCTTTGAGTTGCGACTCTTAATAGAATGAGCACCGCAGTTTTAAGGTAAAGTCCGACAGTAACGCCGAAAGAATGCTCAAACAAGCATTGAGCATTCCAAAGTAAAATCTTCTTTAAAAAGCGGGACTAGCGGCGAGTAGTGACAAGCACCGTATGCAGCCAACATATCGAAAGAGACATCATTGCACCCAGCGCCACAGCCAACTTTGAATCCAGCAGCAAATGAAGAATGTTAACTAATTTTGATTATTAGCACTCCATATTCTCTGGCAAAAATAAAAAATACTAGTGAAAGAATTACTTCGATATGTCAATTAGTTTCCGATTTAGAAGTAAAACAAGTTGTAACCGTACGACCCGGGCTGCCGGTTACGGTGTGACGTCATAGTACAACACGCTCACTGGCTCATTCAGTCCGCTCGTGGTCGCGCGCCCGTGCCGTTGAATTTATACCCACAGAGTACTATAATATTACGTTTATACCTAAAGACTTTTAACAATGTCCAATCCAAATACTAGGAAATCATGTGTTGTGCCTAAATGCAAAAACACAACTACCAATTCGCCAGAAAAGTTGTTTTTTATGGTTCCAAAGGACGTTAAACTGCGAAAAAATGGATAAAACCTATGAAGAGGTTAGATTCTACTACATCTACATAAGTACCTATCCTACTTCCTACTAACATTATAAATGCGAAAGTTTGCGAGTGTGTGTGTTTGTTATCTTTCACAAAAACAACTACTGAAAGGATCTGGAGGAAGTCTGGAATAACACATAGGCTACTTTTAAAACTGGGAAAATGTACAGCTTCTGAGGGAAACTGGGGCGAAGCTGCTGACGGAAGCTAGTTTGCAATAAATCAATATAGGTATGTAGGTATTCATTTAAATTTACTAAGAAGAGCGTTACCTACCTATATTATACATACGTGCCTACCAATAGCTACAAAACTATAATACATACATATTTGTTGTCTTTAACTTACAAATTTAATGGTAGGTATTTGAGTTGCATTCTTCCATTACGACATTAGTTGGGTATTTTGTTTTGATAAAACAATTTAGAACTGATAAACTATTAAGCATAAGTAGTAGCACGGACATTTCACTTACCGTTGCATTTTTATTCCTCGCATTTCGGCGGCAACGAAATCACTATTTGTTGATAAGTAATGCGCAACCATTAATCCATCTATTTTAGGTAGATTATCCGATTGCCCTTTTTCGAATCCTTCATCCATTTTATTAATCGAATAATATTTACTATTATTAAACTATTAACTTAAAACGCGAACGAAAACCAACAACAAAACACTGCGCAAGCTATTACAACTACTATAATCGCTGGCGATTTGATACGAAGCGAGTCGTGGCCCGTGCGGCGCGTTGTAAAATGACGTCACAAGCGATCACGTGACTGTAGCGGGACTCGATATTTTTCAAAACTTTGAATACCTATAAAATCAAAACTACTAGGTATTTTTGACTACAACAAAAACTAGTGTGTTTGTATACATAAAGGCTTTACTGAGACAACATTTCAAGCGATTTGGCATACCTAGTAACATTGTCCATTCTAGCCAGCTATCCTGCAACGAAACGTCGTGTGCAGTGGGCTTAATATAGTATTACTTGCCTTTTAGATAGGATTATTTTTAATTGACTGCGCATTTTTTATAATTGCTTTTCTTCAGAGTATGAATTTCTCAGAATTATCTGTATGATGGTAAGAATAAAAAATAGACCACTAGGTAAGATTGGTACTGATAAGCGTTCTGAATTCCGCATCAGATATGATCGGATATGATCTGAGGCCGGGCTTACAGATCAATATGAAAAATTCATAATCTGAAAAAACAGAATGTTTGCGGCTGAGCCCGCCTTCACATATCCTAAATAGCTATCTGAATTAATAATCTGAATTCACATTATTAATTCAGAAAGCCCTGAATACCATACAATATCAATAAACCTCTCAGATTGATTTGTAATCTCGGCCTCACACATCCAGAATAGCAGCAATAGAATATCTGAATTCATGCTGATCTGGAATTCAGAACGCTCATCAGTACCATTCTAAGAAATTCATAATCTGAAAAGTCAGAATCAGTGGTTTATTAATATTGTATGGTATCCAGGGCTTTCTGTTAAAACCATGGGTTAAGACCGAGTTTAAAATGGTACTGACGAGCGTTTTGGATTCCGCATCGGAATGAATTCAGCGACCGCCGCGCCGCGCCGCGATTGTGCTGTCAAGGCATGAATTCACTATTTATTTTTTATCTGTTGTTCGTTCAAATTTAATGAATCTGTGAATCTGTGTCAATTTGGTGAATTGTCATTGATTGTCATTAGTTTGTCAAATTTGTCATTCATGTCGGCTGCAGAGCGGTCGTGTTGTTCAACGTCTGGGTGTGTTTATGGCGTGATTAATTAATAATTTATAGTGTTAAAAGTGGTGGTTGTACACCACATAATAAATAAACAAATAGTGTAAAAAATGTTACGATATATACTGAATAAGTTTTGGGACGAAGATGTGTGGTTACCGCCTAACACAACATGGAAAGACTTGGAACCCGGGCCCGACAAAGCGGTGGTTTATAATGATTACAGGCACTTGCTATGGCCTTTACCGCTGGCCATG
The DNA here is from genome assembly GCA_030180105.1 of Hyles lineata. NCBI lineage: Eukaryota > Metazoa > Arthropoda > Insecta > Lepidoptera > Sphingidae > Hyles > Hyles lineata. Next base: position 1,461,747 of record JARJEE010000026.1, read on the forward strand.
GTGCTTATAGTTCTACGACATGTGATGGAGAAGTAAGTGGACCCACTTTCAGTACGGACACCGCAGATATGTGCCGTTAATGAGCTAGAAACACGGTTGAATAAATACTCTAATGATACGATATCGTGACTCACTGTTTATGTATTTGATGAAAGCGTATATCATTGTTATTAAAGATTTATTAAAGAAATGAGATTTAATTCAAGATCCACAAAAACACAATCACTTTTTCATTTGCGTACAAATTAATTATTCTGCAGTATCCGAAAGCTAATTTTAATTATATTGACAGACATACGCGCGTATTTTTTAAAAGCTGAATAAGAATATTCAAATCATCTTATTAACATCGCCTTTAAGTAATATTTTTCATGGAGCCCTGGATGCACACAATTTTTTAAAATAACTTTTATACGTAATATATACAATATTTAAACCAAATAATCCATTCGTTTTAATTATTTAACATCTGCAGCAGAGCAATCAAAAAATATTTAATAACCCTCATATAACTTAAGTTAAGTTAAGTTAACTTAAGTTAAGTTAAGTTAACTTAAGTTAAGTTAAGTTATAAGTTAAGTTAACTTCGCGACGTCTTCTCGTCCAAAATACCTCAGTGCTTAAAATCGAAAGTCTTCGATAGTTGTGTGTTACCAGTGATGACATACGGCACCGAGACGTGGCCTCTCACTGTGGGCCTCATTAAAAGGCTCAAAGTCACTCAACGAGCCATGGAGCGGGCTATGCTCGGTGTTTCCCTACGAGATCGAATCAGAAATGAGGAGATCCGTAGGAGAACCAAGGTTACCGACATAGCCCATAGGATTGGCAAGTTGAAGTGGCAGTGGGCCGGGCACATAGCTCGTAGAACCGATGGCCGTTGGGGCCGAAAGGTTCTCGAGTGGAGGCCACGTACAGGCAAGCGAAGTGTCTGACGCCCGCCTACAAGGTGGACGGACGATCTGACTAAGGTCGCAGGAAGTTGCTGGATGCAGGCCGCTTCCAACAGGTCATTGTGGAGATCATTGGGGGAGGCCTATGTTCAGCAGTGGACTTCCTGTGGCTGATATGATGATGATGATGATGATGATATAACTTAAGTAAGGCAAAAATCATTGTTCTACTTCCACTGATCAAGACTCTGTAATTTTTATTTAATATTCATTTCTTATTATCAGAATATTATTGAGTAGAGTAAATTAAGCACAAGTCTATAATATCATGTAACAGTTTTCCATGTTGTTAGATTTTAAACAAATATATTAATTATTTTCAATAATTCATAATTTTATATCAGACCTTTTTATGACTACAGTCTTTTTAACAATATAATGATTGTTACAGATACTGGTTTGCACCATTCGGCAAGTCATTAGGTATTAAGAACACTAGACCAAAGAAGGCATTGAACAATTCTAAATTAGAATTTGCCTATCAAACATCCCCAAAAATAAAACATAAACAGGTATGTTATTTGTGTTTTTTACTTTATGTATTTTGATGTGTTAATATTCTTATGTCTCTCTTTTAGTTATGTAAGGATTCTGAAAATGTTCTCTAAAATATGTTGGTCATTGATTCTTATAAGAATTAACTCAACAATAAAATAGTATGTTGATACAGAAAAAAATGCATAAAGCCTACAAAAGCCTTGGGTTCATAAAAATGGATTCATCATTGTAACAATTTTTATACCACTGCTGGACAACAGTCTCACACAAAAGTATATTAATGGCCTTTTTAATGGACAGTTTTAAAAACTACTTTTGTTATTGAATGTTTTATCCCTTCTGGACAACTTTTGAATATTTAATAATTTATTTATTTATTTACACAAAAAGAAAATAAATACAAAGTGAAATCACATACATAAAAAGTACAATTGGAGGTCTTATTGCTGAAAAGCTATGTCTTACAGACAACCATGGGATGGATTTAAGAGTAGGATAAACATAGGGCAACCTAAAGTGTAAAGGATAGAACCTACCTAGAAAGGAAAAATATATTTTGATAATTTGAGTGAAGAATATGTGTTGCATTCTGCGATTTGATAGCTAAAATATTTAAAACTATCTATGTATATGGCTATTTGGGTTCAAACATACTTTAAAATTACACTCATTTTATGTTCTTTTTAACCAAGTTAAAAAAAACGAGGAGGTTCTCAATTCAACTGTATGTTTTTTTCTTTTTTTTATGTTTATTATCTCATATAAATTCTCAGCTGACTTAAAGTAATATTAAAAGTTATTGAATAATATTTGATATTTCTTGACAACATAGATTAAATGTATTAAGTTTGATAAGGAATGATCAAAAACAGGCAGATGATATAACAGCAATAAATCCTAACCAAGATGAATGATATGAAATATGTGTTGCAATCATTATTTGATTAAACAATATGAACCTACCATTGATGATGTCAGTTTTATAAACAAAGGAGATACCCATTTTACTACGAAACTTAGTATTGGTATGAAGAATTTTATCCCTCGATGAAACCTACTTTTTTTGTTAGGGAAGAAAATATTTTTTCAATAAATATAAACATAATTGCCACTCAGGCCCGGAGTTCTTGGAAAAATTAACTTGAAGTCCAATAAAAAATTTTTTTTGCCTTTGGCTCTGTTAACAAAATGTAAAATGTGATGAGAATTACTTTATTCTATAAACATCTGTCACCTGGGATAAAAAAGTATAACTTTTTTAAGGCCTAAATATAAAAATGCTATAATAAATATTAAGCAGCATTGGTATCAGGATTATCCATGTTTTTTACATTCATTCATTTTTTAAATTCACTCTAATATTAGTATTATGATAGTAATTAGCTTGGTGTATGCATGGTATAACATTTATGATTTAAACATAAGTATTGCCTTTTGCAAAAAGTGCATGTAAATCATGTTTGATTTTTTTTGTGTTAGTATTAATATTATAACATTAACAAAAGAAATTTAGTGCATTTAATTTATGTTAAATTATTATTTACAATGCAGTGGTATGAATATAATTTTCCAAATACATACAGCATTTTCCATTAGTTTTAGTGAGGTTGTAGCATAGTTATTATGCAAAGTATCAAATTTATGAAAAAGCTATAAATATGACCATGTTAAAATAGGCCAACTTTGCTCTAATTCAAATTGTATAAAAGTATATGGATTTGAATGCATTGGAAAACCCTAAGGTTTTTAGATATTTATTAATGCTAGAATGTAGAATTTTTACCACATACATAATATGTGCAGTCATGGATACATACCACAGTAGAATGTGTATGTGTTGAACATGAAGGATGATTTTGCTTTTTTAATTAAATTAGACAAGTTAGATAAAGCATAGCGCGCCCTTCACATGTTTAAATGTATTTTAGGTTTTTCGTAACTGTGCGAGCTTTTTACTTTACACTATTTGTGTTTTTAAATAATTTAAATAATGTCTAAACAACTAAACCTTGAAAATAAGTTGCCTTCAAAATTAATGGTAAATGTGAAATGACTTAATATTAAGAGATTTTCTTTCGTCGTTAAAACAATTTAGTCCGCATTGTCCCACAGCGTTAGCTTACGCGCCGAAGTGGCGATAGCAGACGTATAATGTTTATTTTTTGTTAAATAAGATACAGAATGCAATCGAGACACAGTCTTAACTATTTCCTTACAAGTGATTAGAATGACTGCCCCTAAATGCCAATACAACTGTTAAGGTCCTAAATCCTTTTGGTACCCTGAAAGGAACCTGATAGCGGATATGCCAATGGCATAAGCGCCCAGCGATAAGTTTCGAAGGGTTACCGTAGATGGTTATATTCTCTATTGCCCATCTTGAAGGTAACTATCGTTGAAGATTTACTGTCTTTCCAATGTGTTCAGCGACCACTATACCTTACGGCCTCTTATTACGCACCTTGACCATTAGGCAGAATTATAACGTTAGTTAGTTTTTTGCGAACAAAATTGTGTGAATGATGTTCACATACTTCGATTTATGTGTCATTAGAACGATAGCCATATCTAAATATAATCCCACCTGCCGGTATCACAGGGCTCCAAACCTATTATAAAGATAAGGTACAAGGCTGTGTGGAGTGTTTACACGCGGTAACTCGCCAAAAATATTGATATTGACCGATTGGCGCAGTGGCGAAGTTGGTTTTATACATCGCGCCTCTGGATGCGCGTAGGTGATATAACTGCAAGCGCGAGTTTTTATAGCCCACAGATAATTCTCATATCGATAATATATTTTAATTTGCTTTATCATATAAACAAAATTATACAAATAGTGGTATTTAACATTACACCCTTAGTCCCGTATATACATAATATTTTAATTAAAAAAATACAGTTTTATTACATATTTTGCTAGTAATGTTAATTACTATATCATTAGAACGAGACAGTTTTGCCTAATGAAAATTAATGAGTGTAATAATTTAATGGATGTCTAACTGGAATGCAATAGAATATCTAAATTGTTGTGGTAAAAATGAAATAAAATGAAATGTTACGGATTCGACATGAAATGTTGATTTGTATGTATTCAGTAAATGTAGTTTTTTCTTTATTATAACAAACTTGACATTTTGACTTCTCCGTTATCTCTTGCATCATAATTGTTTATATCAAAATTTAATTTATGTAATACATAATTAATTCGTCAGATTATAATTAATTTTGCATGAACGTAATATATTGTGTAAACTTTTTACAAAGATTGTTGTTAGGGGGACTTCATGTCAAGTCTGTTGAGAATACGATAAAGTATAGAATCCGTAATATTTGATGACAGCTATCTTCATATCAATGCTGTGTGTTTAGGAAACACATAATATTTGATTGAATGATTTTAATAGATGGTGTGTAGTGTAGCATATTATAGTTATACGTGTTTTTGATGACTGTTGTGTGTGAAGCTTGTTAATCCTATAACCGTGCTTCCTTTGTTTTCAGTTCTTTTTGAACAAGGACGAGGTAAAATAGCACTTTATCATATGCAAATATATTATGCTGTAGTTAGCACTTTAACCCATTCAATGCGGCGCACGCCGATCGGCGTATTATTTTTTCTTACTCAGATGCTGACAACGCCGATCGGCGTAATGTAGAGTTGTTTTATATTTTACTCAAATTTGAGTTTTAATTATAAAATATAGACCAATGTGTTTATAATTTATCAGTGAAAAGCCTGGTACAAATAGTTTCTGGATATTTCAGTTCTAGAAAAGTTGAGTTTTCTTACTCAGGTGCGGCAAACGCCAATCGGCGTTTTCCAGGGATTCACAACTATTGGTTATAAAAACATGAATAGCATATTTATTTATTCTATTAAACAAACTTATAATTAAGTTAAATGTGAAAGTTTGTGAGTGTGGATGGATGTGTGGATGTATGGATGTTTGTTATTCTTTCACACAAAAACGTCTCGACCGATTTTGATGAAATTAGTTATAGGGATAGCTGTCACCCTGGTTTGACACATATGCTAGCTTTCAGTCCGAAAAAAAATATTATTCCCGGGGTCATCCTATGGGAATATTACAGCAGTCAGGAATTGAAATAGAAATATTAGCTAATTTTTAAAATTGGAATGGGTGGCTCCCAATTTGACAGGACAGGATTGCAAGTTTTTCGTCATGGGACTGAGAGACGGAACAGAACGGGACATAACTGGACGGGAAATATAATCGACAGTGTTCAGTTGTTGACAGGAAATTCACATTCGGGGAATTCATTGACAGCCTCCGTGGCGCAGGTGGCTAGACGCCGCCTGTGTAACGAGAGGCCGCGGATTCGATCTCCGCACCGAGAGAAATGTTTGTGTGGCCGACAAATATTTCTTTCAGGTCTGGGTGTTTGTGAGACCGAAAAGTCTCTCGTAGTTCCTGATACCCACGACACAAGACTCGATCTTAGTGTGGGGTCAGGACCATATATGTGACTGTTCGGTGTTATTATTTAATTCATATAGGTAATTATTACGCGAAATAATATGTTTTTGATGTGGACTGGTTTAAAAACTATCTACAACCGGACGAATATGGGACCGCTAGTCCTATTTACATTATACATGAATCCCTATTTGCCTTGGCCCTGCAAAGTGTCTTAAACACTTTTTTTTTGCTTTTTTTTTAAACGGTTTTGCTGCTTAAAACCAGTGAGCAAAATGCGAAATTTACAAATATTATATTTCGTTTATCTTTGTCAATATTTTATTGATACTCTGGCAATTATCACATCCTGATATTTTAATTATTTTTTAATCTCTTTATTTGAACTTTCACTTTTCCGTTTCTTTTGTGGTGCCAATAACGACTGAGATAAGTAAATGTTTGCAACCCCTGATAATATTCGAAGATATCAATAATATCATTTTTTATGCTTTAAACAAGGATGTTTGAACGACGGGGGAGCACAATAGAAATATTTATCAAATAAAGAGATTTACTCACCATTTAAATCCATAATTAATCTATAAAAAACTGCAGATATTCCTTTTCTCAAATTTCTATCAACAAATCTTCACGAATCTCATACAAAATTGGCTAAAATAATTAAATTAATTCCGCTACTTGCTAAAAACAGTCCTTATTGCAATAATTATAGCGTACTACTCGAGAAATCCCATGAATTCGAAATGAATAAAATGAAATTCTTAACGAAGTGCTGAAAACGCCGATTGGCGTTTTATTTTTGATCCGTCAGGGGCGGCGCACGCCGATCGGCGTTTACGTTAAGGAGTATGCCGCATCTGGGTAGCGAGAGCAAAATTTGTTGCCGCATTGAATGGGTTAAGCGCCAGCGCACACCGGGACGGCATGGCATGGCAAGGGCATTCATGGCAAGGAATCAAAATGCACTGCTCCATGCCGCGATATAACATTGGAATTTATGTCGTATTCCCACCTGATAAGTTTGAATATCCTTTAGCAGAAAATTGAATTCCTTGCCATTCCATCCCGGTCTGCGTTGACCTTATAGCAATATGTCAGATTTCTACCGAGTGGCTTTTCGTATACAGAGATAATTTCTCGTACACACATCCACCATTGCAATGTATATGGCTTTTGTATGAGAAAAGTTTAAAATTATGTTTTTTTTCCCCGTCTCTGCGAAGGTTTTTTTATCTAACTGACGTAAAAGTATAGGCGCCAAGTGATGAATCGCTTGGCAGCTGATAGAAACTACAATCTATTATGATATATTTTTATTGCTTTTGAATTGTGAAAAACAAAGTAATCTTTCACGTTTTCAATATAAAAATAAATAAAACACTTATACCATATTGGCCTTATTCACAGACAGTTTTAAAACCTATTTTAGTTTTTTTTATTGCAATGAATGGCGAGACGAATATGCCGTTCGCCTGATGGTCAGCGTTATGACCGCTCATGAACAGTAGCAAAACCAAACAATACCTTGAATAACAAAGCAATGATTGGCATTCGAATTTTTTATTCCGAACCACAACAGTGCATTTACACTGCTGTTTGCCGGGAGAAATGGACATTGTGGTGGCACCTACACAGACGGCCTCTTACATATGAGACCTCCGACCAGTAAAAGATATCGAATGTATTGTCTTCTACACTTTAAAAGGGACAACATTCGATAACTAAAATAGGTTTTATAATTGTCTATGACTAAAATCGTATTTGTTTATCAGTTTATTGAACAATAACGGCAATAAATAACTAAAACGGTGTAGGAAAACATCGTGAGGAAACCTGCATACCATAGTGATTTATAAGAATTTCTATGGTATGTAAGTCCGCCAACCCGCACTAGGCCAGCGTGGTGGACTATATGGCCTAACCACTCTCAATCGTACTGTCGATTGTAGAGTAGGCCTGTGCCGTGCAGTGGGACGTATATGGGCTGATACGGATACAGACAGATTATTGAAAACAATTAGTTGCAATTTAAATAATGAATAGAGCGTATTTTAATAGCTCACATACAACTGCGGAGGTATTATACGCCACAAGTAGGCAGTATAATTTAGCATTAAAAGCCGTGTCCATTAATCAGTGTCCCCCAGTTTTTATTGTCGTTTGTGATAATACAGGTACTTATATTAATTAACTCGCCGCTCGCTGGAGGTCTGACCCCGCCCTTCAAATTACTTCCTTAATTTACGCTTCGTAGATGACCACCCGCTTACTAATTAGTAAATAGATAATATATCCATTAAATAATAAAGTAAAATTTTGCATCAACACTTTTTATGCCGAAATATTACTTTTAGATGTTTTTTTTTGTTACTGTATCATCCCATTATTTATACAAAAAATATATCTGGGCATATTTGAATGAGGTTGTAGTCAATGCCGTAAAAACTAAAAACTAGGAATTATTTTTAACACTAGTAAAGAAAAAAGTAATTGAATTTTCATTGATACTATATACTCCAAAGTACGAACGTGTATTGTAGCTTTCTTTTCTTCTTATTCTTAACGTTGTTGTAAGTTTAGCATTTAGTATGAATTCGTTGTAAAGCTTTACTGGGAATTTGGTGCATTTATCGTCCTTACCAAATTCTTGCGAAATTAATATTCTTCATATTGAATAGTAATTTTAACGGTAACTAGCCACGTCGTGTCGTTTTGTGGTAACTAGCCACAAAACGACAGCTTTGCTAGTGGCTGGGTATATGGATGCCGGGATAGAGATATGGAAGTTATAAACCTGCCATATTGACTCATGTAGTTTTATCACGTTTCGGGATTAACTGAAATATATAGAACATGTCGCGTTTTGAAAAAGTCAGCGATATTGCGTGTACTGAACAGATTGTTATACTGGTATTTTTATAGCATATGTCCTACAAACGAGCAAACAGGTCACCTGATGGTAAGTGATCACTGCCGCCCATGAACATCAATAACGCTTGGACATTAGATATGTTGCCAGCCCATCAAATCGGGAACGAAAAAGGGTCGGAAAAAGGGAAGAGGTATTAGGCATCCGCCAACTCACTGAACGAAACGTGACTGCAAAGGTCGATGTTCACGTCGATCTCCTATTTGACAGTAGTACCGCCCCGATCAAGGCTGTCCATGCTGAGTAATGACTGACAACAGCGTGGCCCTACCACTTTTGGTACGATGAAGTCGTTCATTCCACCTGGTAATTGCAATGTAAATGAAGTATCCATTGGCGATATATAACTGTCTGTTATCAGTCGCTAATGTTCAGACCAGAAACTGGCTGAACCCGCAACGCGGCAGAAATAAGTGCATCACTGTGGCGGATTTTCCATAATAGTGTTTTTGTGTAATTATTTAATCTGTTTGATCCAAGAAGACTTATCATAACATCTCTGTTTACACGAACAAACGTACCGTGACTGATAGTCAACGTTTTTTATTATTTTCAAATTGGCCGTACGTTCCAATGGAATACACATTGTGAATAAAGTTTATATTGATTAGTTGAAGTGTTTTGCAAATGATATATTATTTATTGGATTAAATGCAGATTTATATCAATGACAAAGAGTTTGGGGTAAAGTTAGGCTGACTGTTTAAGTATTTATTTTTATTTAAAATATTCTATTTATTGTGATCGATAGTTTAGCGTGCTAATCGAAGTATGTAGTCTTGTTTTAATCCTATGCCATATTAATTTTAAACAAACATTGTCACAGCTATGGCATTAAACATATTACAAGCAGAGCTGTAGGCAAAGCATTTATTCCCACTAACATTTTATAATTATGCACCATTCACTTACTCGGAACACCGCATATAGCACAATATCCTGACTTCATTTCCGGCACACTCATTGATACATTTTGCGTTATGTTATATTATCTTTTAAAACATGTCACACCTTGTAGGCTTCTTTTTTAATTATTTAATGATTCACCAGATATGGAGTCGTTTCCAGCCATGATAAGTGGATAAGCCTGTTTATTTATAATATTATTGTAAAGGGGAATTCCTCAAAGATAACAATTCGACAGCCTCCGTGGCGCAGTTGGTTAGACGCCGCCTGTGAAACGAGAGGCCGCGGGTTCGATCCCCGCACCGAGAGAAATGTTTGTGCGGCCCACAAATATTTCTTCCGGGTCTGGGTGTTAGTGAGACCGAAAAGTCTCTCGTAGTCCCTGACACCCGCGACACAAGACTCGATCTTAGTGTGGGGTCAGGACTATGTATGTGACTGTTGGGTGTTATTTATTTATTTATTTATTTAATATCCTATTTTAAAATTAATTTCCTTGTACACACTATAATTGTTTTACGTTTGATTATTTCACTACTTGCTACCTATTGATGGATGAATATTAGAAGAATATTATTTATGTTCATTTGCAAATTACATATTTGGTCTGCTGGTGTCAATTTCGATATGAACACACAGGAGACATTATGACATGAAATGCACCATAATTTATGAGTGGTAGAGTCACGCTGCTGTCAGTCATGACTCAGCATGAATGGACAGTCTCGTCCGAGGCGGTACCACTGTCTCACAGGAGATCGATGTGAAGCGACAGCTTTGCTACGGCGTTTAGTTCAGTAAATGAGACTGCGGAATGCCCAATACCCCTTCCTCTTCGCATCCTTTTTCCTTGCCGCTCTCTTCCCGATTTTACGGTCCGACAACAACAAAATCTATAATCCAAGAGTTGTGGATGTTCATAGATTGCCGGATCTGTCACCTGATGTATAAATAAAAGAAAATGCGTTTAAATTATACAGTTGCATTTCGCATCAAAATCTAAAGTTACTCTTTTTAAACAAACTGATAACAAGAAAACATTGTAAAACTTGTGTGTTTTCATAATTTACAAATATGGACGTGCAAAAACCGCACTCGTATGTCGCGTAGAACTGATTTCATCGGTACAGTAACCTGTAATGATTATTTCATATCATTTAACATGAACGTGTTAAAAAGTAAATCATATCCTTATCATCATTCATTAACATGTAATCCAATATTTAAAACATCTTTATAGGAAAAAAAAAATGTTTATGCATACGTACATTCGCGAAAAAAGCATTGCGAGGCAAATTAAAAATTCAGTAAAATTCTTTAAATTTCCGAGAAAAGAGGATTACGATGTCTCGTCGTCAAGGATTTGTGCTTATTGAATCGAAATGCTTTTATTAATTGAAGTGAGTCGTCTGATTCTCGTATTACAACGAGATTTTCAGCTTTTGTTCTCAAAATTATTTTTAATCTTTTTTCTACTCGGTAATTCCCCTAAATTACGTCTCTCAGATTTAATACTGAAAATCATTTACTATTTATTTTTATGTACTCGTAAACAGTATGTTCTGTTTTTTATAAAATATTTAAAATTTTTAGAGAAATCAAATTAAAGAAACTCGTATCCGTAAATTACTAGTTCTAAACAGTTTATTTACATTCCATACTTGTACTTTTAATAACACTTCAAAGTTCCACCAACATTCCTTTATAATTCATATCGTTCACACGTACAAAAGATACTCGTTGAGTTGGTCCGTAGATCAATTTTTAATTTGATTTTCACTGGAGTTCAATTAGTATTCCGCAGTGAATTGGGTCTCGCAAGCAGACGAAGGCACTTGCGTACCGCTTCTCAACAATCGGTTCATTTACTGTGCTATTTGGGTCGACGGAGAACGAGATTTGTTTTTTGTACATTATCACTGTATTTGATGTGTGATTGAAGACTGATAGCTCACTATCATCAATACTAAGAACAAAGTCATCCAACGATTTTTTTCTAAAGATGTTTTACAATTCTATTCAAGCAGATCGCATATCATTTGCGTGTTAAAGTAATTAAAAATATTTTGATGGATTAACTAATGAACACAGAAGTTATTAGGACTCTTTTTCTCCCTCTAATTTATGAAATATACATAAAACTAAAATTTTCGATAATGTTCAGGTTCTTTGTCAAGATAGAAATATTTAGATACTGGTTACATCTAGACATTAGTTTGTCCATGTTGGACAATTTGAAATCTCTTTACTTTTATTATTTAAGTAGCAATGGTGTACCAAAAAAGATCAGTCTTGCTTTATAATACCAATGTAACATTACTTTGGCATTAGTTTATTTCGAATTAATACAAGTTTTAGATCATGCCACACGATATAAAATTCCAAGTAGTCAAAGTTCCTTTTGATTTTTACAAATCCGCCCATTGCTTTGTTATAGTTTAGTAATCGTATTTTTCAACCTAATTAATGGTGGATACTGCTTTAGCAAATTAAACTACAAGAAGACTTTAAATTGAAGTAACTATGCATTTGTAATTCATATAGTATTGCGTTGATATTAAGCAATAATAATAAAATGCATTCTCCAAAATCAGAGCCATAACATAGTATAAAAAGAAATCTCTTGAATGATTTCCATAATTTTAATCTACATAATGATAAGTTAGCTGTATCGGGCTCTACACTAGCGGCCGCCAGGGGACGCGTTGATGCGTCGACTTGCGTGCCATATGCAATTCACCTCATTTCGATTTGGATTTATTCAAGGGGAGCAAGCGTAACATATGGAATTAAAAAAAAAACGCCATACAACACATGCCCATGTGATGGTACCTTTTAGAGGCTTAGCACTTGTTTAATAGTTCACTTCTGAGTCACTAGTATTTGTAGTCTTAAAATGTGTCGCCTTACAAAATTAGTAAGCCTATTCACCTTCGATCAAATATACACTAGATACAACATGAGCGCTTAGAAAATGGCACCAAAAAAGAGTGCTTTAAGCACTCTTTCGCCTTCAGTCACGCACCGACCGTTGCTTCCAAAACGTCGCAGAACTTTAGACAATATTATATGAAAAGCTACTTTAAGCTCCAGGAATAAGGTGGAATTTGTGTTAATATATTTGGAATATGTGATCTTTTTGTTTACTCTTTTTCATGTCATGAATCGGTGCCACTTTTTAACAGAACTTTTACAGGGAACTGTGTATCCAGTGTATATTTGATCGAAGCTATTCACAGAAAACACACACTAACGCGGAGTAAACGATCTTATCTACAGCAGGCTCCAATATTTTAGTTAATGAATGTTGCGTAAACTTAATCAGAGCATAGTTAAAAACATGCTGTAGGCATGACACTTCATTATTGCATTAATATGCAGTCTAGACTTTGGTAGTACGAATTCTTTGACCATAGACATAGTCAAAGGTCCGATGAACCCTGCTCTTCCTTCTCAAACCTTTTAGGTCCTTTGATCTCCTTTCTTCAGTGATTTGTTTATAGAGCTTAATAGACAACAAAATGAAAATATCAATGTTTTGTAACATCCTTTCAGTTGTGAAGGCCTTAAATCTTGCTCACACATTGTATCAGATTAACATCAACCTTGTATTCGATTCGTGCCTGAAATTTCACAAGTTGTTAACAATGGACTTCTTGGTCAGTGCACAAGCGCCTACGAGGCCAATACGATCCGCATCAATAGGCCGGCCTCACAAAGTTTAGGGAATTACGCTAAAATCATGATTTATCTACAATTTTTTTGTTTTATAATTTTAATACATTTGACATATGACACAGTATTTTTGTATTTTCTTCATAGTCCTATTTTCTTATTTCACAAAAATTACGTAACAAAATTTAAAAAAATATATGCAAAATGTTGTTCATAATCAACTAAAGTTTACAATTTAAATATGTGTAATGTAATATATACAGTTTCAAAGTTGTTTTAATTGCTTTTAAGTAGAAACTATTCGGAATTGGCACCACATAGACTTCGTTGTAGGCTAATGGAACAAGTTAGTCAATACTCAATAATTGCGTTAGAAATTCACTACGGAACCTTGTTAACGCGTGTCTGACACGTTCTTGGCCCGTTTTTAGACAAATAGAGAGGAACTTACGACTGATTGTAAGCGATACTACTTAGCTACAATGCTCTTGGAAATGGAAGTGTGTTCCCTTTTGTATGAAGTGTGAGTGGCTCTTATGAGTATTTTGAGATTGTAAATGTTTCTGTTTGTCGATGGGCTTTTTGTTTTGACATGTCGTGACTTTAACATCGATTCGAATAGAAGCGCATGTTTTGAAAACATTTTAAATGATTGTAACGTTTCCATACACTAATTTGTAGTGCCGATTCCATAAAATATCCTTATCTTCTAAATTTCTTAACTGAGCCCAAGATGACTTTAAATGTTCATGTTATTTCGGTGCGTTATCGGTGATCGATGCTTGATATATTTGCCTTGATGATTCGCTGATTTAACTTGTTTAATAAGTTTATATTTATAATTGACATGAACTATAAGATACTCCCAGAAATAAGTATCAACAATTCATTGTTTCATCAGGTGATGTTAAATTAACAATTACTATTTATTAATGACCGTGTGTGTTGTAATTATGATTTCCAATTAATAATTAAATATTATATTATGATTACAAGTACAAAAAACCAAAAACGCCTGTGCAAAGTATTTACTGTAATGACAAACCAATTCAAAACATTTGTAATAATAGTATTTATTAAGATACTGAAAATGAAAATAATTTATTGAATCCATTAAAATATTCAACATTTTTTTTTTATTCTGGCTCGGCTCAGTGATTGCATTGCACCTGATGTTAAATGCAAGTGCCGTCCAAATAGAATATCGAATGGTATCAGACGGCAGTCCCATGCCATTCGACACAATCTTGCCAGCCCGTTATGATGCCTCTTCACGCACTGGCAGAAGGACCCAAGATTATAGTAAGGAGGAAACATGTGAGATGGCTAACTGTTCCAAAGCTAGGCAGTGCGGCAAAGAAAACAATTGGAGAACCTTTTGCTTCGCGCCAAGATGGTTTGGACAGTCAGGCTCCGCAAGCAAGCACGTGTGGTCCAGTCAAGAAAAGAAAAGGCGGGGATCAAATTAAACAATTCCTCAGAGCATTCGCCATGATACAGACGGTAGAACATACTTAGGGAAGAGACGTCCCTCCACAGCTGTAGCGACTCAGAGTTGCCCGTAACGTCAGCATCATTTACAATGCGGATGGCCGGCCGCTGCAGTCAATCCAAGGCATAATTTAGATTCAGTATTTTGTTTATGTACCACCCAGTTTGGAAAGCTGTTTTCACTTAAGAATCGGCAAGAAACTCTAGTATTGCTTTTTTCAAAACTGACACCATAGTTCGTAAGT
The DNA here is from genome assembly GCA_030180105.1 of Hyles lineata. NCBI lineage: Eukaryota > Metazoa > Arthropoda > Insecta > Lepidoptera > Sphingidae > Hyles > Hyles lineata. Next base: position 1,476,892 of record JARJEE010000026.1, read on the forward strand.
TTAATAAAATTTAAATCGGTGCGTAAGCAATAACAATCACAGTCATAATCTTGAATAGTATCTAATTTAGATGGTAGTCTAAGTTAGTTCTAAGGGCAAATTGTAGGTTTAATTTTATTCACTCGTAGGATTAGCGGATTGCGTGGGGAAATAGCCTCCCCTACCTACATATATCCCGAATTCTTTGTTTCTAAATCTTTTGTCTCAGAATTCGCGTGGTAGATTGGATAACGACACTAGGCGAATTTTTGGGAAACACCAACTCGGGGATACCGAAAGAGGTATGCCGGTGTCATTGACCTTTCAGCCAATGCGTCTATTTATTAAGACCGGAACAAAACCCACGCTGGCATACCAACTACAATCATTGAATCAGCATAAACACTTCTTCAATTCGCAACAAAATTAATCTCAAGATACAAAATAAACAAGAGGAGTAATGACCCAGTTCTTAATGTCTGAATGTCGGTTGTATAATATAGATGCATAAAATGCGGCATCAGCTCAAAGTGCAACACGACAAAGACCAATTTTGTATAAAAGCCACAACAGTGAACGAATGGAATGCTGTAAAAGGGCTTGGGCCGTGCTTCCACGAAGCTAATGTCAAAGATTAAGGCCGCATAGCAATCTCTTTGTTGGTAGCTTGCAATTAGACTTCATGTAATACAAAGGGGATATAAAAAATAATGTGTAGTTTTAATAACGCAGTAAATGCGAAGTTGATCCTAGAAATTAGAACCAGCCGCTTTGTATGATGTATCCACGGGTATGTAATGTTATAGTTTCTACACTAGTCTAGCACCATGATTGTGCTCCCAATTTGTAAACAATTCTGATCTGATGATAATGAATACTTTTATATTGTGGATATTAGCTTATTATTATGAAACCATTAATAATACATGAAAGGTTTGCTATAAGAAATGTATTTTAGGTATTCCTTATTAAAAGAACGGATCAAAAGTGTCAGCCGTTAAGAAACATAATTTGCTTATTCCTTATGCTAATGTTTTAAAACAACATAATGAAATTAATCGCTTTAAAGTGATTGCATAAGTCAGTGACGACATCTCCCATCTTTTTGACCTAAATTATATTCACTATGTCCAAGCACTGTTTACAGTTAATCAGGCGCCGAGTGCCGACCTCGACTTATTGTAAAATGTCAAATTAATAGAAAGTGTTCGCGCGCCCCTATGTACACAAATTGTCTTAAGTGTGCCAAGAATGTATTTGAACTACGCTGTAGGCTCTGGACTCTGGAGAGCAATTAAAGCTGGTCACGTGAATGGGCCTTAGGGACTTCATTGTTTAGACCCGTTGATATGATATGATATTTTATGAATCTTTTATTACTCGGAAATTGCTTCGCTGTACTATTGATTTATATTTCAATTAGTTTCAAGCAAGGCGTAGTTCCATTGGAATTCGAAAGCGTAGTTTTATATTGCGTTGCGAGTAAAAAAAAATGGATGTGGATAAATATTTTTTAAGATCCCACTTTATATAACCGCTGAGCGGATTCTTCTATATGTGATATCACATATATCTGTACATCTTTATCAAAAGTTTCACGCTTTGTTCGCTACTGTAATCAATAAATAATTGAACTTAATTAATATTGTCATTTCAATGCGGGATAACATTATCTCTATATCTGTACAATTTTAATACATAACATGACACTGAGTAATAAAGAATAAAAAGATTTAATCATTTTATCAATTTAGTATTTTATGACACATCGTACAATACTGTTACACTATAGTAATTATCTGCTTATAATAATTGTCCTTTAGTCATAGTCCATGCGATATGAGTCATGTTGTTTTTGGAGGAGATAATAGGTTTCATTTTGAATACAAACATACGATTGCTTACGATACAATACGATTGCTTGTAAAATATTAAAGTCAATTCATAGTTAATGGTGTTTTGGTGTTGACCTAATGTAATCATTGGTACAACACATTTGTCAAGTAGTACAGTAGTAAGTAGTTTTACGGTGAGGTTATGACTTCACTTCGAGAATTTGTTATTAGAGTCCAAGAGATTAAGCGGCCTAGGAAAAGTCTAGCCTTGCAAAAGGTATTGATACCGTGAGAAGACTCTGAATACATCAGATAACTCTAATACTAACAATAAGCTACAGCTAGCAACTAAGACGTTGATTTTTGTGAAGTTCTGGAAGTTTATGTGTAATTCTGAATTTCTATGGAGTTCCAAGTGAACCATTCAAAGGAGATTTTTATTTTGTAGCACATCACTCACCTCAGACAATTCAATTCGCTGATGCTCCGCACGTCTAGACTCATATCTGGGCTAGTGTACAGTAATAATTTGATAGTATTCATTGGTTCGTACCGAGCTGATCAACTAGATATATCAAGGGACTCGGACACAGAACTGCGTACATTGAATGAATCCGAAGTATGGAAGACGGTCGACGCGGTGATTCGTGACCCGTTTCTACGGTTAAATAAAGATCATTAAACAACGCAGGGTTGCGCACATTGAATGATTTAAGTTCATCGACTCTGATAACCCTTGCTGTGGGAAGTATTGTACGGTTATTGTCATGTATGGCCATTAGCCGAGGCTTATCTGAGAGATCAGAGTGTTTTTTACTTCTTTGTTTGGACCTCTGTCCTAGTAATTTTCCATCCGATTCTATTGTTAGTTATTGTTTTCAATGGAGTCACTTACAAAAGGTTGCATGTTCGATTTCGTTACTAGAACATATTATGTTTATTAGGTTGTGAAATGTTTTGGTCTAGTGTTAGTTAAATAAATCCATTCCCAATATCTCACATAATAGGGAATCAATCGTGTTTATCTGTCTGTACGATGTCATTAAATGATGAGTATTCGATGGTAGTCATCTAGATCTGCAGCAGCCCTAAATCGATGCACGCAATATCTACATACGCTGCAATGGCCATATATGAGACAATAAGCGTCCATTGAGTGTGCAATTAGCGCCTATGTCTGCGGTGGTCTAAAACAGGCCTTCGGTCGTCATTTGACCCAGTTTCCAGCGAGCACCTGCTTCTAGGTCCAATTTTTTCCACCCACCGAGCGCTCTGCTTAAACTCTCAAGGTCACATGTAAATTGTGCTAGATTTTTTTGTGTTCACTATTGATTTCTTCAACTTTTTGCCTACGAGTAATGATATTGTAAATATTCACTTGCTTTTAGATTGGACGTTCGATTGCGAATATTTTGTCTAGTTTTTGGATGAAGATAGGACAGACGTGGAAAGAATAGTTTATACCAAAGTGTTGATATCCCTTTCGTGTTGATAGCTGTTACGTCGTCGTTTAAACAAGAAAATCATAAAGTATCTCTTGTTGTTACTATTGATTTATGTGTTGCAGATGAGCGATAAATACATGAGATTTACCATGAAACTTCGTTCTCGAGTACTGGTGAACTAAAGAATGTTTACACTGGTGTCCGTGGTTTATTCATTAATTTAATGGGTGTCGTAAAACGTCATCCAGTTTGAATCATCACTCTGCGCAAGTAGCCGAAAGTTAAAATCTCGTTTTAATATTTTCTATAATTAGGACATCTTTACAGTTGATATTATAGGATAAAAATATGTTGGAGTACAAATCTGCGGAAACATCCATCCATCTGTCTGTGTAATAATTTTCGTGCGCTAAATGAAGAAGAATTGTATTGTTTATTGGCAAATGTCTGACGTTGTTTATTATGTTGTTCGCGATTAGTATAGGTGTTAGCAGGAATGGAAATTCCATTATTGCGTTCTTTATTTTCGTGGAATATACAGACAAATTATAGTGCAATACGTGACTTTTTTAATACAAGGAACACCTATTAAAAATAAATTGTTAGGTTGTATTTTACGCTACAGGGTTTTGTTCATTCCCGAGTATAGACGACCTAATAGTTTGTAGGAAATCGTTAAGTTAAAGTTTTGCTTTGGCAGTTGATTTCCTATAACTGATGTTGATGAAGGTGATCGATTTAACTTCGTCAGACATAGCCGTATGGCTTTAACGCCACCTAAAACCACACAAGGGGTTACTCTTTTCTTCGACACGAAGTTCGAATGTTCGAACCTTTGGCGTCCACGTATATGATAAGTATTCCACTTCTAAATATCAAAACAATTTTCTATGAAATTTATCATTCACTCCGAGTTTAATCTAAGGTTACGACGTACGATAAGGATTCGAACATTTTGTAAAGTATTTAGACATATTCGTACAGTTTTACGTACGACGTTCGAACATTCGTCGTTGTGTCGGATTATAGAGTAACCCCTCAGGACTGCCCTAATTTTCATAATAGGGATTGTTATCGCATTCCTACATTAAATACACTGGCGCCGAATTGTACTACAGGAAATAAAAAGATTTACGAGAGACGATTATCATTGACTTTATTGTTTTATCAATTTACTATTTATACATCGTACCGTACGTTTTACACACTCGTAATTATCTGACTGGAACTGTTCTGTAATCTTGTATCCATGTGATACGGAGTACATGTTTTTTTTTTAAGATAACATTTGGTCCCGGAGTCAAGTTATCATACAATTGTATCGATACATACTTTTGTATCGATGTTTTTGTAAAAAATATTTTCTTATGCAACATAGTTTGTAAGCCTGGCCAAGTTCTAAGAACATTAATAATTTTGTAGTTGGAAGAGTAGTAATTATAAAAAAATCTTAGGTACACGGTTATTTTCCAAATTTAATCAATTTAAACCGTCATTTATAGCAGTAGGGTTCAGTTTCGCGTAACAGATGGACAATAAGTCAATGTTAATTTTGCGATCTCTCCGACCTTCACTAGCTAAGAGAAATTAGGAAGTTAAATTTTTTTATGAAAATACATTTTTTATTCAAAATGTGTAGCTTAGAAATAATAAATTAATTTATCCTACTTTAGAAACACATTTAAATTAGGATTGTTTCAGGCACTAAATCGTTGTACGTAAAAATATATTTGTTATAAATAAATTCTTAAAAGAAAATATATCGGAATTTATAAAAAATACGTTCTCCATACGCAGGAAATGCGTCATAGTTACTTATAACATTTCGATTAACAATGATTGGTCGATGTATAGTGGTTCCGGCGAGCGGCGCGTTTCACTTGTGCCAATGAACTATTTTGATAACAACCATTCCTTATCTGATGACTAGTAGGATTGAGAATCGAGATATAGCTGTCGGCTTATCACCCTAACAAACACACATTTAATACCTGTATTTACCCGAAAATGTAGGTTAAATAATACTGGTCAATGTCAATACGAAATAATATAGTATACTGGTGGTAGGTCTCTCATATGTGAGTGGTTGCCTGAGTAGGTAGCACTGCAATGTCTATTTCTCCCGCCAAAAAGCTGTGTAAATGCACTGTTGTGTTTTGGATTGAAGGACATTGTAGCCAGAGTAACTACTGGAAATATTGAGACTTAACATCTTATGTCTTAGGGTGGCGAGCGCAGTGGAATGCCAAGCATTGCTTTGTAATTCAAGGCGTTTGGTTTTGCTAATGTTCAAAAACAGCCGTATTGCTTACCATCAGGCGAACGGCATACTCGTCTTGCCTTTAAAAAAAAAAAAAAAACATTTTATAACTATTTTGAATTCTATTTCCATCGTATATATATTTTTTTATATCTCATAGCGCTAATCTGTAAGAAATATGTCACATGGCGCAAAAAATTTGAATAAAAAATATTTTTAAGTCCAGTGTTAAAATACATACATACATACATAAACTCACGCCTTTTTATCCCAGAAGGGGTAGGCAGAGGTGCCAGGGCAGCCACATTTCGCCAGTATGTTCCGTCCCACCATGTGATAGGGGGCGAGCCTATCGCCATATCGGGCACAAATTCCTGACTCCGAGCTGATACTGAATAGAAAAATCCAATATCACTTTGCCCGACCTGGGATTCGAACCCAAGACCTCAGTTTTGTAAGCGTACCGTAGTACAACTACGCCACCGAGGCAGTGTTAAAATATTTTTAACATTTTCCAAGACGAAGTACAATTTCTAAGTTCTGTTAATACTACGTGCTTGCACTGAAGGTGGAAAATTGTCTCCCATAAATAAATGCCGCACACATGCAGTTCCATACAAAATTATTAGTGAAACCGACTTGGTTATCTTATTGTAGCGTCTGCGGTACGTGCCTTGCACGACGCCGCGCGCCATACAAAACCTCCCATTTAAATTGAATTGAAATATTTTACACGATTGTCATAACTGAACAATATCGTTGTATTGAGCGTTCAGTAACCTCGGCCGACAGTCGACAGTCACACGCACCCTTTGCATGTTGATGTCAGCTTGCAGAATAAGACATTCTTCCAAAAATGTGTGACAGTTTCTGTTGCGCAGTTGGTTAGATAGTGGCTGTAGAACGAGAGGCCGCCGGTTAGATCCCAGCACTGAGGCAAATGTTGTTGAGGGCCATAAATATTTGTCTCGGGTCTGGGTGTTTGTGAGACCGAAAAGTCTCTCGTAGCTACTGATACCCACGACACAAGAATCTTAACGTCGGGTAATAACTTCGATCAAATATACACTAGATACACAGTTCCCTGTAGAAGTTCTGTTAAAAAGTGGCACCGATGCATGACATTAAAAAGAGTAAACAAAAAGATCTCATATTCCAAATATATTAACACAAATTCCACCTTATTCCTGGACCTTAAATTAGCTTTTCACATAATATTGTCTAAAGTTATGCGACGTTTTAGAAGCAACGGTCGGTGCGTGACTGAAGGCGAAAGAGTGCTTAAAGCACTCTTTTTTGGTGCCATTTTATAAGCGCTCATGTTGTATCTAGTGTATATTTGATCGAAGGGTAATAATATTATTTATTCAGTAACAATAACAATAGGACTATGTATGTGACTGTTGGGTGAATTTATTTCTTTTCATGTAAAATTGTGTTATGATCATATGAATCGGGCTGTCCAAAAGTTATTAGATCTCATGTAGAGCCAAGCTTCTTCTTCACGTCCTAACTCTACAAGGTTCTTTTCAGATACTCTATACATTACTCAAAATATGTGGCTTGGCAATTTCACTAGATTCACATAAATCGTCGTCGTTAAAAACTTTTAACTTTTCAGTATTAATTACTTTTCTGTTATACAATACTTCTTGTAGTGAAGAAACGGACAATCTACATATTTTGATTCCGAAGATTTGATAGTTATCGGCCAATCATCACGCTGGCAATAAAATCTACTTTCGGGCAACTCTTGTGAGATTACCTGGCCTGAGAATCAAAGCCAGGACAGCAAAGTTCACAGCCTATACAGGCTCTATAGTTAAAAACATCACACCAAAGAGGGGTCAGGGGACTGACGGATAGGGCTAATGTTATTTTGATTGCTATGGAGACAAATGTCGATCGTAATGGGTTTAGTAAGGCTTACTGAGAAACAGCCAATAGGCACATACAAGTGTTTCGATTTATATCGTATACATGGAAGTAATTTCTACAGAACTTTAACAGTCTTATTCATAGAGATTTTTAAAACCTATTTTATCTATCGAATGTTTTGTCTTCTTTGCTCAAACTCAATTTAAAAGTTGTTCAAAAGGGACAAAATATTCGTTTATTAAAATGGGATTTAAAATAGTGTATGCATAGGGTCGTTTATATTTTAATATCTGTTAAAGTGGATAGGTATAACAAATTTATATACATTTAGGAATCTGAGAAACTTAAAATTCAATGATAGTATGTACTATGTCTAGTTTCGTACGCCATCCAGTCTGACTCAGGCAGTGTAATCTTTTTATGCTGCGATTTAAACCTTGTTAATGTGTGAAATGACATGTCTGCGCTGAGCCGCGTATTGTAAACGGATAGATGTTATCTAGATTAAGATTCCATGGTCAAAGGTATTATTTCTGGTTGTGTGTTTATTTTACGTTTAAAATGTTGGTCTTTATTGACTGTTGAGTTGTGAAGACCCTCGGATACTTCACTATAGCTGGTTCTGTAAATTATAGGCACATTTATTCACCTGCATAGTGTTTTAGTCATGCATATTTTATTTGGCTACGTACATACTTATGAGATCACTTCAATACAATGCAAAGCAAACATATACGAAATTTGTAGCGGCATAAGATATTATAGGACCATTTAAATATGACGAAATTTCGATATGTGGAAACAAATTTTAACAAATCATCATGCGCGTCATTTTCATGCAATTTTTAACTTACTATTATTTGATGTTTGATACTTATTTTACGCATAACTGTGGGAAAACTACTAGCTACAGGCAGATTAGTTATTGTTTGAATCTATGGTTCAATCTACTAGCATAATATATCTGGAGGACGCGAATGATCTGCTCAATTGTTCATAACTCTTATTTTTTTTTTTCGTCTATTTGACAAATAACTATGAAAAAGCGTAAGACCGTATTATCTTCGGATCTCAAAAAATATCTGATGAAGATAGGTTTTGCGTCACATCATCTCTATAGCCATACTATTAATTATTTTTACTTATTTTATTAACGTTTCTGATTTATTATTTACCCACTTATTTTTGATTTTACGCTTGATAATCTTTATTATTATTACACTATAGAGCTATATTTTAACATACGGTAGGTTTTTTACACTTATTTTTCTAAGCGTCAGTAACATCAGTCTGTATTTATAAGAATATCATGTTCTGAAGTATTGTTTATATTGTAAGGATCGAAAGAATACTCCAGATCTGATTCTCAAAAATATATTCATTCATCACACATAATACAAATAATAATGGAAAAACACGACTTAACTTTTACACCATTTATAAATATCTCGGTGACATTGTACATACCTTAATATTTGTAGTTAACCTTAATTCTACAGGATTCCTTTCGTTGATTTAATTTGTGTCTTTTCTGCACAACGCTCAACGCCAGACTGACTCAAGAAATGTCCATAACGCTCCCACTACGATTCCCCTCCACTGTTGCCCCCACTGGAGCGTAGTGGGGCGTTATGACAAGCATTCGAGCGGTATATATATTTGACGGTGCGTCCGACTTAATAAAAACTTAGAAAATACCGCCGAATACTTAATATTAATTATAATTCCTAACAGCTCGGTCATCCTGATATTTAAGCGAGTCCTCTCGCTTCTAGTTTTAACATGTTATAAACAAAATAATAAAACTAATCATTTACTTCATCAGAATTTTCAGAACTAGAGTCAAAATTTTTATTGAATGATAACCATGGTTTTAGTTTATCAATTGATACAATATTTTCGTAGCGTGGCCGGCCAGGCTTACGGGTTAGTGGGGTTTCTTCAATTATGAATCTATCATTTGGAAGTAATTTCTTTACACGGTAAGGGCCTTGGTACTTATTCGCCAATTTCTTTGATTTACCATCATTTGGAACCTCCCGTTTTACGCTTACTAGATCGCCAATTTCATAATTATGTTCAGTTTTACGTTTAGAGTCAAAATTCTTTTTATCTTTTTTTTGTTGTTCCTTCATACGATTACATGCCTCTTCTCTTATATTTTCTAAGTCATCAGATGATATCTGTATAGTATCATTTATAACTTCATTTAATACATTTTCAGAACTACTATTAATTTTAAACCCGAATAGAATTTCTGAGGGGCTTTTCCCAGTTGTCTTATGAATAGTGGTGTTTAGTCCAATTTGAATATCTGCCACATATTCGTCCCAATTTTTATCGTCATTGCCATGAGTTTTAGCTGACAAGGCTTCCAAAATTGTCCTATTAAACCTCTCGACCTGACCATTTGCCCTCGGTGTAGCCACTGCATTTAGTATGTGCTTAATACCAATGGACTTAGTGAACGATCGGAAGCTATTACTTGTAAAGGATGTACCCTGGTCCGTGATAAGCCTAGACGGAGCCCCAAAATAGCTTATATGTTCCCGAAAAACTTTAATAGAAGTTGCACTTTTTGTATTGCGGACGGGGTTAATATTAATGTACTTTGTAAAACCGTCAATTATTACCAAAATGTAACAATTTCCCTTTTTACTTTTGATAAATGGTCCGAGGTGATCGGCATGAATAGTATGGAAGGGCACTTCAACTTTTGGTATTGGGTGCAGTTGTCCTTGCTGTTTGCCTGAAACACCTTTATGATAGGCGCATTCTAAACAAGAATTTACATATTTCTTCAAGAACTTTCGCATTTTAGGGAACCAAAAGGACTGTTGTACTCGCGATAGGGTCTTCTCAAAACCAAAATGACCAACATCGTCGTGGTTCATTTTCGCAATTTGCCATCTTACCCCCTTTGGTACTAACCAACGTATATCGTTATCTTTTTCACCAATGATGCGATAAACTTTACCATTTTTAAGTTTATAGTTCTTAATGATTTCCATAACCTTTGTTGCTTCAGGGTCGCTTAATATTTCTTTAATACGGGTTACTTCACTGTCGTTAGACTGAACTGTAGTTATCCAATCTTCGTTTTCAATGTTTAGAACATCGAGGACATGGGATTCTTGGATTGCATCTCCCACTGGGTTTCTACTCAAAGCGTCTGCGTGTTTCATAGCAGAGCCTGGGCGATATTCAATATCGCAATCAAATTCTTGCAGCTGAACCCACCAACGAGCTATACGGGGTACGAGATCCTTTTTAGTCAAGGTGGTCCTAAGTGCGTTACAGTCAGTAAATACTTTAAAAGGTATACCGATAAGGTACACTCTAAATCGACTCAGAGAGGATACCACTGCTAGGGTCTCTAATTCGAATGAGTGATATTTTTGCTCGTCAGGTGTGGTTTTCCGACTGTAAAAGGATATAGGTCTTAATAGACCGTCCTCACCCTTTTGAAGTAAAATACCCCCTATACCATGCTTGCTAGCATCGGTATGAACTTGCGTCTCATTTTTGGGGTCATATAAGGCAAGTACGGGCCTCTTGGTCAAAGCCGATTTAATCGACGTAAAAGATTCTTCTTGCTGCTTGGTCCAATGCCATTGAACATCCTTTTTAAGAAGATTTGTAAGGGGTCCCGCCATAATTGCAAAGCCTTGAATAAACCTGCGGAAAAAGCTGGCAAGTCCCAGAAATTGCCGAAGTTCATGTTGCGATTTCGGAGTAGGAAAATTATAAATCGCTTCGGTCTTTTTCAGACCGGGTTGAATGCCACCTGCTTCTATTTGAAAGCCCAAAAAGTCGATGGAATTGAGGAAAAACTTGCACTTTTCTAATTTAAGGGTGAGACCGCCTTTTCTCAAGAGGCATAGAACTTCTTCGAGTCTAATCATTCCCTCTTCAAATGTATGGGCTGGAATAAGAACGTCGTCCATGTATACGAGAGCAAATTTGGTCTTGGCATCGGAAAGAATTTTGTTGATAATCCTCTGAAAGACAGATGGAGCATTTACTAGTCCAAAAGGCATTCTCGTGTATTGGAATTGACCATCTGGAGTAACAAAAGCAGTTTTTTCCTGCGAATTTTCCTCGATGGGAATTTGGTAATACCCCGATGCTAGGTCAAGAGAAGTAAATAGGGTGTTACCTGAGAGTCGATCCAATTGATCCTCAATATGAGGAAGAGGATAATGATCCTTTTTGGTTCGTCGGTTCAGTGCTCTATAATCAACACATAATCTTTTTTCACCAGTTTTCTTTTTGACCAACACAATGGGGCTTGCATATGGAGATGAAGACTCTTTAACAATTCCAGCATCAATCATTTCCCGCACCATTTCACGGACTTGTGCCCTTTCGCCATGAGACATCCGGTATGGTCTATAAACTACCGGATCCAAATTTTCAAGTTCAATCTTCATCTCTCCTACAGTAGTGAAACCTAAATCTTTAAGCCCCGAAGAAAAACATTCCGAATATTTAGCAAGTAAGTTCTGAACCAGCGACTTTTGATCGGCGGTAAGTTGCTTACCACAACACAAAGTTTTCTTTACTGTTATGTCGTTAAAACACACTGGCATTACATCAAAACTATGGGCCACGGGTACAGCTCGTGTTATGAGGGATCCTTTTTGTAAAACAATTTCACCATTGCATAAATTTTGTACAAGGACACTACCTAAGCCTTTATCGAGTATATATTCTCCGGGTAGCAAATAATGTTCGCAATGAAGTTGACCCCTAATAGTGCCGTTAACAAATATCGGGCCGCAAAATTGAACACAAGTTTCAACAGGTACTCCAGTCAATTCATTAGGTTTAATAATGACGTTATCGCGGCACATTAGGAAAAACTTTTGACGAGGGCATCTTTCAAAAATAATTTGGTCGGGAGTTTTCGTGATCATTATGCCTGGTTTTTCGGTAAATGAATGGCCTAGCAATACTGGGTACTTTAAGACAAAGTCATCTACTATAAGAACTTCTACGTTCTCTTTTATGCCTTGTACTGAAATGTCTACCGTAGTCTTGCCCAAAGGTTGAACATGATGACCTCCTATTCCACGCAAAATTGGCAATTTATCGGAACTATATTTTATACCCATTCTTTTAACCACAGATTCCTTAACAAGGGTACATTGGCTACCAAGATCAATATGGGCCGTTACCGATTCCCCATTTATTTCAATTTCAAACACATATTTTTCATTTGCTTTTTTTGGATCTTCTAATAAAGCGACTTGTTTCTCATTATTTATATCGCTGACCTGATCTTTTAATTTTAAATTATCATTTTGTTTGGACCTACAGTATAACTCCAAATGTCCCAACCTACTACAGAATGTACATTTACTTAGAGGCTTATCGCATTTAAAACTTTTATGGCCCTCTTCATTGCAATTGTGGCATTTAAATCTTTTGGTAAAATCCGGTTTGAATTTACTTGTAGTCACGTAACTCGAGTTCCTCTTATCTACTCTCAACTTGTCTGACATATCTTTATTATTTCCTACCCTTACCGTTTTAAAATATTTTAACACCTCTTCTGGTTCTTTGAACTGTACAGCTTGCGCTCCTACCCTAACGGCCCTATCCTCGATGCCATGAAGGATACAATCAACTGCTTTTCTACCCTTTATTCTACACCGGTTAAGTAGATTTATCTTTGAGTAATAGTATTGCTCTAGCGATTCACCATAACGCGCACGCTTGGCCAACATTTCCGTGAGTAATTCGGCATAATTATCTCTACAAGGGAATGACTCCAAAAGCTTTCTTTTCCATTCATCCCAGCTATAAAGTACAGTGCTAAGCCCCTGATACCACGTTTTTGCAACGCCGGTTAACTTTGGAAGGGCGAAATGGATGGTTTCACGTTCGTTCCATCCATATATTTCTGCACATTCCTCCACTTTCGTCAGCCAAGTTACTACAGTTTGGTCCTTGGACGTTGGATCAAATTCTGGAAGGACATTTGTCAAAGAAAGCTTTGAAGTCGATTGACCCTTTACATCACTTAGTATGTCTAAAAACTTAATTAAAATGTTTTTGTCGCTGTTGGGCATACTCTGAATATTACGATCTACGTTATTTAACATACCGTAATGCGGTTGGCGTGACGGAGGAATTCTCTTATTCAACACGGACCTGACATCTTCTTCGCTGTCCGAAGGAGAACGACATCGTTTCCTCCGTGTCGCACGGAAATCGTCATCGGATGAACTATTATATACGCTTCGTACTACGCGATCATAGCGGCGTCTCTTATTGGGGTGCTCGTGCCGCGGGCTTGTCTTCCAAGAGTAGTCACGCTCGTTATGCCTTATCCGCGTAATCGATGATTGTGTCTTGGGTCTTCTCATGTTACCTCTGTCGTCACGAACATCGTGACGAACTCCTTTACTCAAGTTATTTAAAATCAATGATGCCGAGTTTTGATGCCGCGACTCCCCACAATTTATGCGTTGTCGCGACACCTCCCTCCTCGGACTTTTTAAACCATTATTATATTGGGCAGAGCGCTTGTGGATTTGCCGCATTACACGACTCCCTTCCACTCCCTCACTCAGTTCGCCCATCGGAGTCTGCCTTCCCCCGCCTTCATTATCGCGGTTAGTACGGGTAGGCTCACCCTCCGTTATAAACATTCTGCCAGGGATATCAATGTCCCGGGAGCTTACATTTAGTATACTTCCGCCATCATTATCGCGGTTAAAGTTTGTTGGCTCATCTTCCGATGTTGGGATTTCTTCAGAGGTGTCCATTATCCTGGACCTTAAATTAGGTTTAGCTCCACCATCATCGTGACAAAACCGGCCAGATTTGGTCGCCGCCACAGGTGCTTCTCCAGACAGATCCATTATGCTGGAACTCAAATTTTGTTACTTCAGTATGCTTAAGGAAAACGGAATAATGAGTTTAATAAAATGTATATATCGTTAGAATTTAGTTACCGAGTATTTTTAATTTTTTTTGAGAGTATTATAACCACCAGTATTAAAAAGCGATACATTTTAGCTGTTACACACATTTTAAAGTTAGTCAATTTCTGTAATGGATTTGTATTTTAAACGATATTTGTTTCATTGCCAAGCAGCTGATACATTATCTCGTTTGCAGTATAGGTCCTTAAGCGCAAAGAACAATTACCTCAATTCTGCGCATCATATTTAGATTAAAATAAAAAAAATAACCAACAAGTACCTACATTACGTAGAAGAAAGAGGAAAAAAAAAAACATTTTGAGAATCAAATTGGAGTCCAGTTTCTAAAGTATTTATTTGATCGTTAAACAATAGTGAAATGTGAAAAAGAATCGATAGGGCTAGGATCAATGAGCGGTAAAAGTACACCCATTGATCCCACTTCTGAGATGTAAGGATCGAAAGAATACTCCAGATCTGATTCTCAAAAATATATTCATTCATCACACATAATACAAATAATAATGGAAAAACACGACTTAACTTTTACACCATTTATAAATATCTCGGTGACATTGTACATACCTTAATATTTGTAGTTAACCTTAATTCTACAGGATTCCTTTCGTTGATTTAATTTGTGTCTTTTCTGCACAACGCTCAACGCCAGACTGACTCAAGAAATGTCCATAACGCTCCCACTACGATTCCCCTCCACTGTTGCCCCCACTGGAGCGTAGTGGGGCGTTATGACAAGCATTCGAGCGGTATATATATTTGACGGTGCGTCCGACTTAATAAAAACTTAGAAAATACCGCCGAATACTTAATATTAATTATAATTCCTAACAATATGTACTATATTATGAATTGTAACTATGTTTGTACTGTCATACTCGTTATTATATTAAGTACCAGTATATATATATTTAAAACACGTTGCATAGAGTACAAATAGTACCACTAGGTTCGAAAGTAAAATGTTGCTGTAACGTCAAACTTTTGTGTTCCAGATATGTGCCCTAGCGAAACAACTGGACATGTCGGAGCGGCAGGTGGAGCGGTGGTGGCGGCTGCGGCGGAGTCAGGACAAGCCCTCCACGCTGGTCAAGTTCTGCGAGAACTGCTGGCGCTGCTCCTTCTACCTCTACAACTTCTCCTACGGCATGTTCATACTGTGGGACAAGGACTGGCTCTGGGATATCGACCAGTGCTACGTCGGGTATCCACACCAGGTGATTATTCTTCTGCAATATAATATTTTTTGTCGGTGAAGGTTGTGAGAAGTTTAGAACTTTTTGGTGTTAAATAGCATGGAGTGGGGGATAAAAAACGGAGAGGTTTTTAAAATGAGAACACAGTACCAAATCGACGTGACTAAACCAACAGACAATATTGATGTTGATAAGATAGCTTTTGGACTCCGGTCAACCTCAGTATAACTGTCTATTTATATTATAAATTATGCTTCTTTAATGCATGACATTATAATGACATGCTATTATCCATGTAAAGCCTAGGATTAGATTAATACAATTTATTCCAAAAATACACATTGTTACGCGATGATACGTCCAATTATAATACGCGGGATTTTTCACATCCGAAGAACAAGATGAGGTATGCTAAGTATTACATATCGAAACACATTTTTCTGCGTTTTTATGATTCATACTCGCGTTGAGGCCAAACACCCACTTATCGTAAATGTTATTTATTTGCATCCTCGTCATATTTTATTGATGTATCAATAAAAACACATTAAACATCATCATAAATCATTTAATCATCGTAATATTAAAAAGAATAAAGATTACAAGATTGTGTAAACAAGTTTGTTGTTGTCAATATTGTAGTATTTTTTAATTTAAATTCTTCTATGGTGACAGCAAGTGATAAAGATATCAATAATTGTTATTATGTCAAGAATACTTGATTGTTGTGTTCAACAATTTGTCTGTTCACACTCAGTTTTCGTATTGAGATGTCGATCTGTAAGCACACTGCGTCCACAATTCTTTATTTTTTTATTTTTAAAATCTATTTACCTATAGTAAAAGAGTTAAATTTAGTACGGCAAAGTGACTGCACTATGCCTGATATTAACTGCAGCGTTGTCTTGGTGCATTGCAACAAAAAATAATCTATTGTGAATTACCAAAACTATTCACGCTTAGGTATTCTAAATCTATACGATTTTGATATCTTGGAAACAAGAGCCAATAGGTCTCATGTCTCAATGTCGTCAAACATGCATCCAATTACTTTAAATTAATGAACTTACGACTGCGATGGACTTAGTTCAAGGTTAGACAAAAAAGTATACTGCATTCACTAGTATTTTTGATGATAATAAAGAAATTTAAAAACGGATTTGTTTTTGCGAGTCAATTAAAATTTCACCATCTAAGATTTTGCCTAGGCGTTATTGTACTGAACAAAAAAGGTTGAAAGGAAATGATTAAACGATTATTGTGAAGTTCTGATGCAAGCATTGCTAGAACTATAATATTACATAGATTATTGATTTATTGAAAGCCTAGGTGGCGTAGTTCTACCTTGGTACGGTCACAAAGCTGAGTTCTCGGTTTCGAATCCTGGTTCGGGCAAAGTGATATTAGATTTTTCTGTTCATTATCAGCCCGGAGTCAGGAATTTGTGCCCGATTTGGCGATAGATTCGCAAATCGTGGGACGGAACATATTATGTACAAGGCGAAATGTGGGTGTCCTGGTAGCACCTCTGCCTACCCCTTCTGGGTAAAAGGCGTGAGTTTATGTATGTATTAATTTATTTATTTAGGCCATATAGTCCACCACGCTGGCCTAATGCGGGTTGGCGATGGGATGTCATATATTTTTATTATTATTGAAATCGGATTTGTCAATCCTCAGGGTCTGACAAGCGACGTGTGGTGGTACTACATGATCTCGTCGGCGTTCTACTGGTCGCTGACCATCTCGCAGTTCTGGGACGTGCGGCGCAAGGATTTCTGGCAGATGTTCGTCCACCACATCGCCACCATCGCGCTGCTGTCCTTCAGCTGGGTCTGCAACCTGCACCGGATCGGCACACTAGTTCTCCTACTACACGACTGTGCAGACATATTCCTAGAAGCAGCCAAGGCGACGAAATACGCCAGCTACCAGAAACTGTGTGACTTTTTGTTCGCAGTGTTCACAGTGCTCTGGATTATCACTAGGAACGGGATATATCCGTTTTATATTATTTGGAGGTAGGTCAAATATTAATTGGTCTATGTTGATTTTAATATTAAGAGAAAGAAGATTTTAAATATTGAGATCAAATGACAAAAAAGTTTTCTTTTACCATTTGTACCCACTAGGTGAATGATATATTTAGGTATCAAGAAGATGGATTCCGGCCTTGTTTGGCAGTATACTTCCCGTGCCTGAAAATGATATGACTTTTTTAGCACAAGAACAGCATTTTCAAGTGTAACCGTATATTCCAGCACGTCTATCCGCGCGCCGATGCTGCTGCCGATGTTCCCCGCCTACTACATCTTCAACTCGCTGCTATGCCTGCTGCTGGCGCTGCACATGGTGTGGACGTGGCTCATACTGCAGGTCGCGTATAAAGCCATCAGCGCCGGACAGGTGATATTTTTATTATTGTTTCAAATTTTTGTTTCATGGTTTTTGTGCTATTCAGACAAACACTTCTCTTACAGAATAGCGCTATGAGGTATACGATGATAAAATTTGAATTCAAAATAGTTAAAAGTTTGATAAATAAATATATATTTTTTTTATTGCCTGAATGGCGATACGAGCATGCCGTTCGCCTGGTGGTAAGCGATATGACCGCTCATGAACGGTAGCAAAACCAAACAACACGTTGAATAACAAAGCAATGCGTGACATTCCACAGTGCTCGCCATCCTGAGACATGAGATGTAAAGTCTCAATATGTCCAGTAGTTACTCTGGCTGCATTGTCCTTCAGTGTGAAACACAACAGTGCATGTACACTTCTGTTTGGCGGGAGTAATAGACATTGCGGTGGTCTAATAAAATGCAATAAATAAATATGTCTCATAATATTCATTTAATCATTAATTTCTAAGACATTCTCGAAAAGCATTTATACTGTAATTTTGTAATTTGTAAGTACTTGTCAATGTTGCCGGATAAAAAGGTCGATCTCTAATGATGGAAGGTGCAGAGTCGATATCATAAAATGCTATGCGTTCGGAATTTTAAAGATTGGCGAATCTACCGCACAGTTTCGAGCTAGGGCTAGAGACAGGCTGTTGTAGTAAATTATTCAGATAGGTCGTACAGCCAGACGTAAAACTATAAATAGGAATATAGTTAAAAACGTTGTTACATGACCCTAAATAAGGGTAGGATAAAGAAAGAAATAAGCAGAAGAAACTTAAACATTGTTTTCTTTATTTCCAGATGGAAGGCGATATCAGGAGTTCTAGTTCAGAAATAAGCGATAGTTCCCACCAGTCGAACCACAGCACGCCTAACCGCGTCAAAAGTAAGAAGTAAGTTGTTTCGTAGATGGACCATCTGCACTTACACTCTTACCTTATACTGCACTTTCATGCCACCGCTAAAGATTATAAAAGAAAGTAATATGACGCTTTGGATATAAATAAAATAAAAAATATTCCCAAAAAAATCCAAAAAGTCTGCAGTAGAGCAAAACCAACCTATTTTAGTTTTACAGAATCCTTATAACGCACTTTCATGCCACCGCTAATGACTATAACATAAAGAAATATAAAGATTCGGCCAAAATTAAAAATAAAAAAATATAAAAAATGCAAAAACAAAAAAAAAACAGACTATGTTAATTCAACAGCAGAATTTTAGCAGGCCGTTTTGATCAAATGGCATGGAAACGTATAACGTCTGATGCTATTCCATATTCTGCCTGGACGGCATTTGCGCTTACCATCAGGTGCAAAGCAGACATTATGCCGAGCCAGTGCAAAAAAATAGATGGGTAGAATACTAGATTAACTTCAGTAGCTGTATTTTTTTTTTATAAAGGCGCTTATTTTTTTTTGTATTAGTATCTGGTCAATTATCTTTTGTCTGCTATCATTAAGGCATGATTTAATTGTCTCCATTCATTTAAAAACTTGATTCATAGTTTGCGTGTGGCGGTACAATTAGGGTTTGTATGAAAATTATATTTCTACATCAAATTATTTTGATATACATGAATATTCTCATGTTTTTTAATATGTATTTAATTCACTCCATTACAAAATAAATAAAACTATATAAAATATTATTCACTTCTAATCATGCCCTGTTTGAATAAAAATGGAAGTCGATAATATAATAAACATAATTGCTGAGGTTTTTTTAAGCATAAAATGTTTGATAAATGAACAAGGTCACCTGATGGTAAGTGATCACTATTGCTCATGAACATCCACAAAGCTTGAATATTAGATAATATGTTTTCGGCCCATCAAATTGTGAAGGGAGCGGAAAGAAATAAAAGATGGGAAGCGGAAAAGGGTATTGGGCATCCAATAATCTCATTCACCGAACGAAACGCGACAGCGAAGCGACTTTTTGTCATCAATATTCAATGTAAATCTATTGAATTGAATAGAGAGCATACTTTCAATTGTCAATCATATGGTAGCGTAGTCTTGATTGCCTTAAATCATTGTTGTGTTTTTAAATTGCTACATATTGATATGGCATTGAAATAGGAATGACTAAGTTGTTTCTATTTGGCATGTTTTTATAATAGTATTAAGATCATTCCTCAGTGGCTTATATTCTTACGACTTTGCCTATAGACAATGTTATTTTAGTTATCGAATGTTTTGTCTTATTCGCTCAAACTGAATTCCAAAGTCGTGCGAAAAGGACAAAACATTCCATAGCTCAAATATGTTTTGAAACTGTTTATGAATAAGGCTATTAGTGGACTAAGTGAAAAGTAGCAACGTCGAAATCAAAATGAGTGTTAATTGCGTATAAGAAAAAGTAAAAAAGTAGCACATTGGTTTACCGCTAATATAAAAACTACAGAGCTTGTACAAAACATATTCAATACTCACATTGTATCCATAACTACATGAGTACTTAAATGGTTCATGTTTTGATGTGTGTGCTATACTTCATGATCTAACCAAGCCATACTCAACCTGCGGTCCGCGGGTATTTTATAATTGGGCGACCTGGCCTTGTAAATCATTTAAAATTTAAAATTTCGCGCCAATCATAGAAGCTATGATCGCTGATTTAAAATAAATCGATAAAATGGTAACTAGACAACCCTACCGCGTTAATTGCGTTGAGTTGGCTCGCAACACCATACCTAAAACGTGTTTGCGGCCCGTGTTAAAAAAAGGTTGAGTACTGCTGATCTAACCGCTTTATTTTGCATGAATGTGTTGGTTTTTATTACTTTATTTGCGTTCCCCTTACATAATAACTCCCATCAGCGTTGTATTTTTTATTCTTAATGTATATTTTACTGAAAAATCGAAAATTGATGCTATTGAACTACTTCTATTAATAAATAAAATATCTTGTAAACAATTACTGAATATTTCTTTCCAGGGAGACATAGGACCCGGGCACAGTTGGTGGGCTCGTATCGGGCCGACACTCTTCACAACTAGTCTAAGCAATAAAACTGTTACCAACGCGGCGGTACCATGGCAGGGCCACATCGATATCACACATGCAGAAAAATGTATACTGTATCGATAATTTATCTGTGTAAAATGTCGACAAATTATCGGTGTATAGTATCGTATTTTATCGATAAGTATCGATATGCTTGGATAACATTGCAAGTCGATGAAAATCAGTTTCGATATTTGTCTTACTTGACTTAAAGTCATTTTAGAAACCTAGCAAATAATTAAGCAATAAATAGCCCTACAAGAGTGTTATCACTTGCAAATAAGAATGGAGTTACCAAAATATTCGTTATACGAATATTCAGTAAAAAGATTTCTATTTGGAATCCATGACATTGGTTAAAAGCGTTAATAGACAGACCATAGAATGAAGCTTTCAGGTTTATAGATGTAAGATGACATGTGGCCGGGCCGCTAGTGACTTTCTCTAATTCTCAGCCTTAATTCCTTCTATAGTATAAGGTAGTTAGGTCGATTGTTCTGATGTGAGTCTTACATTGGCAATCAAATTGGTTAATACATAAAGGTCAAGTATTTTATAATGTATTTTCCGACTAAAAATTCTTGAAACATGGTTTGACATCTACAAGAAGTATTCAAACGTGTTATAAAACGCAATGATCACAACTTTTTATTGCCAATGTAAATTGTAACTCATGTATGTCCATTCGCGTAAATGGTGCGATTATTTTCTAGTTGTTTAATCTATAAAAGTTATCGATTAATTCGATGATTAATACACGAGTATGTTATATTATTTATATTTTTATTTCTTATGAAACGGTTCTATAATGTTTTAACTATCATAATGATATGCTGTAAGATTGTCGACGCGTCGATTCTTTGACGTTTCTATAGAAACTTATCGATATTCACATAAGTGCATTTATCGATATTTGCATTTCGTTCTCCTTATTAGTTTTTATATTAAAGTATAAATGAGTACTTAGGATGAGACTAAGTCCTCTTGAGTTGTCGTCCATAGTTTATAGCGGCATATTCCTTTTCGCTAGTAAAACCTTAATTTAGTTGGGCGAGGTATGTTATATCAAGTTCGGTACTTAGTTATCCTAATTGAAATTTCTCATATTTTTGCTAGATATGTTAACCAAAGTTTTTTTTAATTTTTGCCATATATTTATTTATTGGATTTTTATGACGTCACAATATTTTATAGATTTAACTCGTTGGTTCCTTGACAATTTGTTGTGAGAGAGTTGTGTTGTAGTCAGAATAGACTTGAGCATTTTATTTAATTTCGAAACATATACGACAAGAGGCTAAATTATTATGTTATGTATTAATATAGATACCCAAGTGTTATAATCTGTAGTACGCGTGGGCTTGGAAAGGATAATGATACAAATATATCAATCTTCAGTCGGGCATACATCACATATTGCAACAAACAATGCAAAGATTTTTATAAGGCAAATGTAATGTTATGTATGTCCTATCGATAACTTCGCCCTAGTCTTATCCCTCGCACACTGCATGAAGCCACTTTTTATACTTAAAGAATAACATAAAATGCCTTCTGTAATATGTAAAAAAAATTGGGTGTCTTTACAAAACGTTTTTTTTTATTGTTTAGAATTAAATTACATGTTGGGCTACTAGTGACACTCGATTTTATTTAATTCAAATAAATCACAAGACGATAAAGTAAAAAGGTGCGCATCGAAAGAGTTCAGTACAACCAAAATGATAGGTTTTCAATTTTATTCTAAAGAAATGAAATCGAGATACAAAAGTAGCTCTAATGTTATGTGTCAATTTATTTAAAATTTGTTATATTTACCTGATGTTCCTTGTTGCATTTGCTTCGTTTGGTATCGCCTATAAGCACATAAAATTATTTTTGTTATTTTAAAATTAATATTCGACCAAGCTAATATTTACTTAATTAGGAAGCGCACTTATAGGTTATGATTTAGATTATAAAGTGTATGAAAATTGAAGTTCCTTTATTAATTAAACTAGAGGCACAAAAGTGCTACCGACTTGAAAGTCAAAATTTAAGTCTCAACAATGATCACGTTCTTATGTTTTTTATGGGATTAAAATTTAGTTTAAAACGTTATTTACTTTTTAATGCATGCCAAGTACACAGTTTATTTGGGGACCACGTAGAGGGTTTGGATTCATCTAGAGATATCACAAAAATATACTTCTGTTCAATGTAAGTCTGGAAGAAGTAAAGGTATTATTTTGTTACTAAACATTCAAAATCTATAAAGACTTGTGGGAAAATTAATAAATGAACTTAATTGCTAATTTAAGGATTGATCGCGAAAATCGGCCAATACCGTCAAAGATTTATTGACACGCTCACATTTGGCTTGTTTTTATTGGTTCATTTTCGGAATCGATACTTAGAGATGAGGATCACCTATTAATTTCGGCTGTTAGTGATGAGGAATCATTAAATAATATTTTGGATTATTCGCGTGTATATTATTTATATTTAATTGTAAGGTTGTATGTTTAGACGTCTACATAATTGAATCTTGGATGCCTTAATGTTTCGAATTCATTTGAATCTGTGGATTCGTTTATATTAGTATAGTATCATTAGTATACTCGGATAAGTTTCGTGGATACTTGCGAACTTATCCATAACTTAAAATAATGGACTTAAAATTTTAAATATTAAATATCACGCGTAGTGATCCAAATTGTTGTTTATTATTATGAAGAATTGTTATATCGATAAATAAACTTGATAGTTTAGGAAGATGTTCACAAAATAAAATTATTTGATAATATTTACACAGGACAAAACTTAACTATGGTTGGTTTGCATAAAGGCATTGTTGGCATAAAATATTATGTAAGTTAATAAAGTTATTTTATAAAGTGAGAAAGTGTTTATTTTTAAATGAACACATGAATAGGTTGTGTGTTATTATGTCGATAAAAATATTTTTATTTTGTGACGTCACCTCCAGTTGCAAGCTGCGTTCATAGTGAATCACATTAGGTTATAATTTAAATAATATATAAGATCCGTAGTTCGTCACAATTAGTTACAAATTATATTGAAATTTTCTCACAAATGTTGTATATAAATTGTTATGAGCGATATTTAGCTGGAACTGGGTCATTTTTTGGTATTTTATTGTTCACGAGAGACTATTCCACCCATACATCTGACACTGCAAATATTGCAAGCTATAACAGTCACGCGCAAAAAATGTCATCGATCAATAAGTCAATAAAGCCTGAAAAGTCTCTTCCGGCCTTTAGAGACATTTAATGTTAATTAAATAATTACTGTGTAGATTTTACGAAGAGAATCTTCATGAATGAACAATTTAATAGACATTAAACGTCTTTGAGTGCAGCTATCAACATTGAAAGTTGTACAAGTACTTATCAGAAAAATTAGGATTGAGATATTCGGTGACGGCCGTTGAGTGGTTTTAGCCAACGAACTGTCTAAAACCCCCAACCCAACAAACAAGGTTGGGGCCCTAGTTTAGCCGTAATGTATGCAATATTTTCAGGGGAAAAGTCGGGTAACACTGGCATACCGATTCCGGTCGTCCCAGAGATTCTAGTAGGATAAAAAATATAAATGAAAAATATCCGTGAATATCTTCTCAATATGAACAAAATCTTTTCGTGAATGTTAAAAAATGTATTTTTGTGAACAACTTGGATGTTGAAAATACAAAGAAATGATCCGGTTGGCATGTTTAAAGGCTTTGTAACACGGCGTTATTGAATGCGAATTATATCGTATATTTACGTGTTAATGTACCGGAATGTAATGTCTGCGAATACCTCAGGAAAGATTATTATTAATTTTTTGGTCATCTTGCTGGTCTAGGAACATTGTCGATATACTGTGAACCGTAAATGTATAGGTTCAACTTTACTTAAAAATAATTTCTTTGTTTCTTTCTGTTACAATGGTGGCTAAAATGTGCTCTGTATGATTTGAAATGCAATTATTTGTCCTGACTAGTATTTTTTTCAGTTATTCGCAGATGGTCGGTATAAAGATATATAAATAATGTTAATTGTGAACGACAAAAAAAAAATCATATCAATCGTCATATAATATATCGCACGTTTGAAGTAATATATTTATTAAAATAGCTTGTAAAGTTGGAAACACCCCAAAGATGCTTATTTGGAGCTTGCATTGCGATCAAGCCAAGTTGTGTTACTTAGTTCAACGAGTCATTTTTATTTTATTTTATACTACATTCCTACGTTAGAGAGTAACAAGAATGCCCTTAATTATTATTTTATTCCAGTAAGAACAATTTTCTTTTAAAACAACTTAAGCTTTGCTGAACTAAGTAAGACTTGAGACGGTCAGCCTTATAGAGAATAAGTAAATAAGTTATTATGTACAGGTAGTCTTGAGGCTACAATTTTTTCCCAAATATTTTGGCTATAAATAATGACGTAAGTTAGTTGTTGTAAAAACGCATTTTTAATTGAACGAACAACCAATTCCGTTTTGTTATTTTAGTGACAATTATTTATGTCCACATATCCAGATTGAATATGTAAGAATTATAATTTAATTTGAAATATTTGTGAAATGAAAACAAATCCAGTTGTAATAAAGTTAAATTATTTTCCAATGTATTTTATTTCGGAGTCATTGTGTCAATTTATTTATACCTTATTGTTGCAAGTAATTAATGACTAGAGTTCAGATTAATCGTTTTACTGAAAACTTGCAACTTCCTTTATAAAAATATTTTATTTCCGATTTTTATATCGGTCAGTATAAATTTAGTTAGTACCTAGTTAATGAATCATGCTATTCATCGATAGTAATAAAATTATTATTTAGAAACATTTTATTAAGTACTGTAGTAAAAGTAATAATTACCGACATTTTTTTTCTATACATACTTATAACAAATTTTTATCAATGAATGTCTATAGATGGAAGACAAACCGAAAACAATGATTTTTGAATTTTTGTGTGTGCGCTTGTGCGCGATAATCTCAGAAAAAATCGTAACGCGTAAAGCGTTTTATTATTAGGTATATAGTAGCAATGTTACACTTCAGAACACCGCATATTACTTAAAATAGAAAAATTACACATTGGTATATTTCTGTATTTGCCTTGAGAATAATATTTGCATTTATTTACAAAAAAAAAAAAACATTACGCACGCAAAATGCAAATTTTACCCATTTATTCTAAGTTCTAAGATACGATATTATGTACATTTCCTATTTTTGTATGCATGTCATTATTAAGTGCTACGTTATTTTAACCAAAAATAAGCTATTACATAGAGGTCATACAAGTTTAGACATTCTGACAATTTATAGATTTATTTTATTTATAGATATATATATATCTTTTAATATTTTATTCTCATTAAAGTACATAATATAGAAATTGCATATCGCGTCTAATATACTTTCGGAAAAAAAATTTTTTTGGAACTACTAAAGATACTAAAAATATTATCAGAAGATAAAGAGCCCCGTCACTCACCAGCCAGGTCTGTAGGTCTGAGTTGAGGTAAAATAGGAGAGGTTTAGAAAAGTTTTAATAATCATTATCATCATCATCATCATCTCAGCCACAGGAAGTCCATTGCTGAACATAGGGCTCCCCAAAGGATCTCCACATCGACCTGTTGGAAACTGCCTGCAACCTTAGCCAGGTCGTCCGTCCACCTATCAAAGTGTTCAGCTTGCCTCAAATACCTACCCAAAATTTTCGTGTCAGCTCTCAGACTAAGCTCAACAAGTATTAAGGCGGAAACATATTACTGAAACGCCACGCCACTCCACCCGATGCAACACGAACACGCGATGCTACGTTGCGTGGATTGTTGGTAATGTGGTTCTAGTCATATAAAATACTACGAGTTGATTTGATTCAACACATGCCGCGTTGGGTCGGGTGGCGTGGCGTTTCAGTAATATGTTTCCGCCTTTAGTCATACTTCATCTTTACCCAGGCATTGGCTATAAAGCTTTCCTATAGCATTAAAATGTTTCGCAAATAGTAACGAAACCACACGCTGCCTCCCACAAAGGTCATATTAATTATTTTGTTGCACCCGCAGGTCGTTTAAATCTTTGATCCCACCGATCTTGAGGCTGTCGCGAGCAATGTCTATTACCTAAGGTAATTTTTTTAAGCATGAACTGTTTGGCAAACCC
Organism: Hyles lineata; assembly: GCA_030180105.1. NCBI lineage: Eukaryota > Metazoa > Arthropoda > Insecta > Lepidoptera > Sphingidae > Hyles > Hyles lineata. The sequence goes on from JARJEE010000026.1 coordinate 1,504,037, forward strand.
TACACTGCATCCGACAAGGGTCAGTTTATTTTGTTACCCTCGCTGAATAACTACTGATTAAAAAACACCGATCTTGAAGCTTCTGCGAACAGTGACGTTGTAGTTTCGTGAACAGCGTCGAAGATTTTACAAATAGTAAAAAAACCACGCACTACCTCCCGCAGGGGTTAGCAAGTTTCTAGTTACATATTGAGGCTTAATATCTTATGTCTCAGGTTGGCGAGCGCAGTGGAATGTCAAGCTTTGCATGTAGTTCACGGTGTCCGGTTTGGACAGTAGTCCATGAATAGTCGTATCGCTTACCATCAGGCGAATGGCGTGTCTCGCCATTGCAATAAAGCCACCCGCTGTTCCTCTCAAGGGCTTGCAGACTTTATCAGATACCTCTGAGGGATATCCATCTAGTACTAAACCTATCTATCTAGTTGCGGTTAGGTACTACTAGTCCATGCACTTATTTTTTATTAAATATCTAACTGAAATTATGATTCGGCAGTTATAATTTTTCAGAGCAGGATAATTTTAGCATGATCTAGTCGGTGAAGTACCTCTTCAAAAACCCTCTAGTCATTTTAAATATAGGATTTTCTTTCGCAAAGAAAAAAAAACTATTTTTCAAATGAGAGATCAAGAAGTCCGGGAGATAGTCCCGGGATATTCTTAATACTACCGGTAACAAACTATGGTCATGGTAGCATCATACGCCCTACAAAAATTTCACAGAACACCTTTTTGTGAATTTATGTCGTCCGCTGATCCCAACAAAACTATGCCATTCATTGGAAAAATAACGAATATACGTACAGGCTTGTTCTGTTTGCTACTTTTTTAAGAGTAATTTACCATGGTAGATTACTACAAATAACTTATTTGCATCTAAAATATTTGCAACTATGACTTAGCAAACTCATTATTTGTTTCTTTTAGAGTAGCAACAAAATTATCAAATTCTAATTTTGTCCATACCTACATGATAGGTATCTGGGGCGGCAAATAGACCTTCAGAAGCTAAGACCGGTTTGTGATGCACATGCACAAGTCTAATTATAGCTAATCACTTAACATTAAAAACGTGACGGGGTCTATTTAGTTTTAAACGCTCGGACTACCGTACCAATTGGACAGCGGGTTGTAAAAACAAAATAAAAATAAAATCTTATCTACCCACAGCAACGCGTTTAGAACCGAATGTGTTTAAAATTTTATTCAGCATTAAATGAATTGTTTGCATATTGGGCTAGATGTAGGTAACCTATTTTTGAACCATGCATCGATACAAATATCGCGTGCGGTGTTACATCGATGGCCACCCACTGTTTTAAAATGCATACAATTGCAAAGCCCAATTTAGATATCTTGTTGGTGCTGCTGTAATAAAACGGAGCCTTAGTCTTCTGAATACATTGCTTTGGCATCGAAGCTAACAATAATATGACAAAAACATATTTCCCTGGACACAGTACAATACGATGTGGAACGCGATACAATACAAATCCCCTTAACGTGATTATTCCCAACTTTCCATTGGTCTGTATCAGCCCATATACGTCCCACTGCAGGGCACGGGCCTACTCTACAATCGAGAGTACGATTGAGAGTGGTTAGGCCATATAGTCCACCACGCTGGCCTAGTGCGGGTTGGCAATCAATCAAGTATCAATACATAAAAGGGCATTAAAATCTCGGTTCATTTTTGAAAATGTTGAAATTTGATTAAAGTTATGTAGGGAATGTAAACAAAATAGAATATGTATGGGTATATGGAATAACAATAAATTTGATTTCAGAGTTCATATTTCAATCTATACTTAAAATAATTTGTAATCGTTAATATGTACCTGCTCGTAACTAATCTATTATTTTAATATGTCGTTCACATTGGCGTCATTTCCCACCAGACAATAAACACGTCTCAATCTAGCAGGTATATAACATCGGTGTCATTGGGTTTAGTTCATTGAGTTGATAATCCATACCAGGTAGAATTTAAATATAAGCTTCAAATAAGGTAAGTATTTAATGTGTGTTTTATTATCAGGTAAAACATTTCTATAAAACACTTGACCGTTATTTGATGGATGCTTAGGTACACTCGGTTGGTGGGGTAGCCTGGTGGGAGACAAGCAAGAAGGAGATAGGAATATACAGAAAGAGTTTACCCTTTTTGTATGTGAGTGAAAGAGACAAAAGAGGAAGGAAGACGATGATGCTGCTCTCAATCTAGTAAGCTTCAAATAAGGTAAGTATTTAATGAGTTTTATTTTCAGGTTAAACACTTCTATTTGTTTATCCAGGGTTTCAGCTACCCGTAAATTTCATCAAAATATGTCCAGAAGTTTGAGCGTGAATAAATAACAAACACACTAACTGGAAGTGCGTGGTGGCCTGTTGGTAAACGGACCAGACGCGGCTGCCAACATGTTCACGGTGGCCGCGGGTTCAAATCCCCGGGCACACCTCTGACTTTTCGGAGTCATGTGTGTAGTGATAGTCAATCACCACGCACTAAAACGGTGAAGGAAAACATCGTGAGGAAACCTGCATACCATAGCGGTTTATAAAAAAATCTATGGTATGTAAGTCCGCCAGCCCGCACTAGGCCAGCGTGGTGGACTATATGGCCTAACCACTCTCAATCGTACTGTCGATTCTAGAGTAGGCCCGTGCCCTGCAGTGGGACGTATATGGGCTGATACAGATACAGATACCTACACTAACTTTTGTCTTTACAATATAAGTATGATAATACTCTTAGAATGTAGTATGAAGTAATCTCCAAAAGGAAACAAAATATACATTATTGTTAATTATTATATTATTTACCTCCAATATGATGATGGGAAAATTAATTTTGTGTAAAGTTACTTCAACCAGAACAGTTTTATAATTTACACCTTTATTACAATCTTTTTATTTGTTGCACTGTCCTTGAATTATTTTGGAAGGCATCACTGGCCACAATCGAATTGAGAAGGTAATTTGAAGGGCAGTTGGTTATTTACGAGATAGCAGGGTAAGTGAAATTGCACTGTTGTGATAAGTGGATTCGATATCGAAAAATACTGGAAGACGTTCAGTCTACCTAATTTTTTAAAACAACCTATAATAGTATAATTATATACAACAGTTAAAAACAAAATATAGTTGTATATTATTTTGTGATCATACTGATTTACTTAATTGAATCCTGGAAATATTGTACCATTCGGAACAACAGTCGTCGGAGACTTCGATCACATCATCATTATCGATTACTTATAATCGATACACTAGATTGTAAGTAACGGCCTAAACAACGACAAAAGAAATAAGAGCACAAATAAGTATGGTCCAAAAAAATAATAGGTAACTCTTAATTTAAAAGAATAAGGTTTATTGTTACCTGAAGTTGATTATAATTTAAGACCTTTTGCTACGAGTACATCTCGTAGTTCGAAATTCAAATGTGTAAGCAATCTCGGCCACTTTTGGCGTGTGATTTTGGTCCGGACCCTGTATCTAGTATATTTTGGTCATAGGTCTGAGAGTAAATACTGGTACAGTCAAATTCATGAGAACTCAGGTTTATACAAACCTAGTTTCGCAACCAGAAATTACTATTGACCCAAACAGACTATTTAGGTTTCGCATGATATCGACACAAATACATGGAAGCACCAATCGCACTATGTTACATGCCAAAGTTATCTACATTAGATAAAATTATAAGACACGCCACGTGCGTGATCAATACAATGACAATAACAATTTGAGTGACTAATTTTACGGAACAGTCATTCTTGATATATCCGTTGTAAGAAAAATAAAACTGCTGCTGGTCTAACAGTGACTAATAATATGGGTATTTATTATTAAAAACAGTACGTAATGCAGTTTTTTCTTTAGATTTATTACTTTCATTACAATTTAATTAAGGCCAAAAGCTATGAATATCTTCCATCAATGATGTTAAATTGCAAGAATCTTCGCTTTCGCGACACCCGGACCCGAAACAAATGCTTTTGGGTCACTCAAACATAATATCACATAATATGTTATGGTGCGGGAATCTAACTCGAAGCATCTTGCAGATTACGGGGACTAACTTTCAATAGTCACTGAAATACCTTTAATCCAGGATCGACAACAGTACGTATTTGAATTATTTCTACTATTAGATGAACCACGTAAAATCATTTTAGATTTAACTTTGCGACAATCATAATCAGGGTTGCTGAGATTCACATAAAATGCAAATGTTATTCTAAGATCTGGTTTCCTACCAGTCAGATTCTTAATTAACTTGCTGCACCTATGTACTTTTTTTCGCCATCATAAATATTAATGTCAAGAGACAGACAGAAGTCGTTCGTCGTGTGTGAATTACAAATGCTGCTGATGACATCTCTATATTTTGTTGTTTACTGTAATTAAAATGTTTTACTTATATAAGCATGCATAATATGCGCATTTTAATTAGGAAGTTCTTGAGAAATATGTTTGACGCAAAAACGAATAAAAATGCAGCATCCGAACGATTTTAAAGTTGATTTGGATGTAAACGTAATTTTGCTGGTGTTGTGAAGTGCATTATTCAGAGTATTTTTGTTGTTTATTGTAAATGTTGTACTTATTAGACTTCAACTCGGTTGTAATAACAGTATATTTTCCGAATAAGAACAGTGTTTAAAACTGGTTAAAGTCCATGATATATTTTATTAAAAAATACAAACTAACAAACAAAACTTCACGGTTAATTAAACATTGGACTTTGTATAACATATTTTTGCATTTATGTAGGTCGCCGGAATCCTTTAGCGATTTCAACAACAATATTATCAGGTTATGTTAGATAATAGTACCTACTTGATATTTCTAGGTAATAGACTACCTATGTATATAAAATAGAATCGAGGAATTATGGAATTAGTGTAGAATCATATTTTGTTCTGTTTTGCGCATTAACTCTGTTTTGATTTTCATAAAATTCATTGAAAATAAATGTAAATTTGTATTAATGACACAATTTTCTTAATAGGTCATTTGTGAAAGTATTAATTGAAGTTTAAGTATTTGGGTATCTATATTATTCAACCCCGAGACTTGGTTTTAGTTGTATGAATGAGTTGTATTATACTTGAGTTTATAATATCCAATTTATTGTTTTTAGGGTTCCGTACCTCGTTCTTCTGTGACAAGAAATACCAATTATTTGTATGAAAAACGATATAAGTACCGATATAAAGGTATCGCGAACATAATACGTATACACCTCAGCCTAGTAAGCAATAACAATAAGTGATGTCGCGTCGTTGAGATCTTTTTTTTTTTTTTTTTTTTTTTTTTAGTTTATTGTTTTTAAAGGCTTTGTCGCTCTGCGACCATACCGCCCAATTAGAAGAAATACAAGTACTTTTTCTGTCTAAGACTTAATTAAACACTTAATAGCTATATTATAAAGTTTCATGGCTGTATCTGATAGTGGGTTTGCTAAAATGCTATTACAAATACCCACTTCTAATATTGTGTTATTGCCAAAAATCAACTTTCTATCACTTTCATTCCGGACACACTCCATCAAAATATGTTGGACATCTTCTATAGTTCCACATATATCGCAATTGGGAGATGGTACTTTTTTCAGTAGAAAGGAGAATTTATTTGATGGGATGTGTCCGGATCGCAATCTGAGCGCAATTATCAACATTTTGCGATTTAAAATACATTGATCAATCCATGGATGCGTAGTTATCTGAGGTTGTATAGTTTGATACCAAATACCTTTTTCTTTTGATCTTCTATCAAAATACTCTTGCCAGGAATTTATACATTGTTTCTTAATATAGCTTATATAATCAGAATATAACGGAGTAATAAACATTGGAACACCATCAACAATGGCTTGCTTGGCTAACATGTCAACTTTGTCGTTTTCTTTTAATTGTATGTGAGAAGGTATCCACTGTAAAATAATACGTTTTTTATTATTTTGCAGCTTTAGTATAGATTCCAATATAGTGTAGGCTATCGGATTACCTCGCATGGGCGAGGTACACCGAGCCAGGTGTTGCAATGCGCTCTTGGAATCAGTCAAAATAACAAATTTGTCATAATTAATTGTATCTAGATAAGAGAGAGCTTCGGCAATTGCAACTAACTCAATGTGCATTATTGAGATATTGGAATCAATTTTGAGTTTCACATAAATTTCATTCAAAGGCTCAAAAAAAGCTGCTCCACCTGTATTATTAATTTTGGAACCATCTGTATAAACCTGGCAAAAATTAGAATATTTTTGTTGAATATATTTAGTACAAATATTATTTATGGTAGTACAGCTATACTGACATTTAGCTCGGTTTAATGTGGGAATACGATCTATTATAACATCAAACAAATTGATATTGCTAACCCATGTTTGCAAAGAATACATTTCAAGAATATTACTGGAGTGGATTGGGAATGATTTAAGGGATAAATGCATAGATATAATCACCGGTAATTTGCGATAGGACCAATAACGAGAAGAGTTATGTCTTGACAGATCATCAATTACATTGCACGTTTTATTATTTTTTATTGAATTCGATTTTAACCAAAATTTCCCCGCTAAATATCTTCTGCGAATAAATAGGGGCGGCAAACATAACTCATTTTCCATAATATGTATAGGTGTGGATTTAATGAAACCGCCAATTATACGCAAGGCTTGGTTTTGTACTTTGTCCAATTTCATTAAGTTAGATTGACAACTATTATCGTATAAAAAACTTGCATAATCGATTCTGCTACGTATAATAGCTATATATAGCCGTCTTAAATGTTTTTGATGCAAGCCCCAACTAAAACCGCTTAAAATTTTCAAAATATTGATGAGTTTTAATGTTTTATTTGCCGTCTCATTGATATGTTTGCCCCATCTCAAAGAGCTGTCAAGCCATAATCCTAAATATCTTACACTATTGCACATTTGTATATTTTGATTATCAATAGAAAAATTAATATTATTTTTATAACCCCCTTTTTTAAAGACTACTAATTTGGTTTTAGACGGTGAAATTTCTAATCCTAATGTCCTGAGCATTGAAGTAATACCATTGACGGCTGAATTTAATTTAATCACAGCATTGTTAACGTATTTTTCAGTTATAAATACCACGAAGTCGTCAGCATATTGGGATATATACGCAGAAGAAATACTTCTGCATATGTCGATGGTTGCAATGTTAAATAAGATAGGCGACAAAGGGTCACCTTGAGCTAGGCCACGACTGGTACATCTTGTTATTGTATTTTTATCGATTGAGATGTTCAATGTTCTTATACTGAGATATGACCATAGATACCTACACATTTTTGACCCAACTTGTAACTGTGCCATTTTTTTAATCAGACTACCTATATCTACATTATTGTACGCATTAGAAATATCAATGAAACATCCCACTGTGCACAAATCATTACAAAATCCTAACTGTATTTGAGTTACAAGGTGAGTCAGATTGTCCAAGCACGATCGTGTCCTACGAAAACCGACCATGTCAACTGGAAATAAGGATAATTTTTCAAAGTACCATTCGAGTCTTTTATTAAGTATTGAATGGAATGTTTTACAGATACACGATAATAAAGTTATTGGGCGTAGACTGGTTAATGAATTATTTTTCGGGATAGGAACTATTTTGGCTTCCCGCCACTGAGATGGAACAAATGCGTAAGTGTAACAATAATTAAAGAATTCAAGCAAGATTTTTTTAACACTAAGGGGGAGGTGTGCAATCATAGAAAAGGAAATATCATCGAAGCCCGGTGCGGTATCGCGGTTTTTGATGCAGTTATGCAATTCTTGGATAGATATATCTGATTCTAAAACAGTATTGGTGTTTTCGAATTGCGGGGGTGCTGAACAAACAAAATCAGGCGCTAACTCCTTAAGTAACTCCACCAATCTGTGCTTATCAACATGTTGAACACCGACATGCCGACCTTTCATCCATTTCATTTTGCGCCACATTTCCGAAGCTGAAGAGTTTTCATCGATAGAAGAACAAAAGTTTTGAAAAGAATTGCATTTCGCTCTACGAATTAACCTCTGTGTATCAGCTATTTTCTTTTTGAGATTATCTAAGTTGCCAGGTGAGGGACAACGTCTAAGAGTTGCTAATGCAAGTCTACGCTCAGCTACTGCTCTTGATAGTTCTGAATTCCAGAATGGTTTGGGTGTGAATTTTGAGCATACGTTTTGGGGAATTTTAATGAAAGGAATATACATGTCCGCAGCTGTTTGTATCTTATTTAAAAATGTGTCATAAAACAATTGAGGGTCTTCTGGAATCGTGAAATCTAAAAATGAATTTTCAACCGACGATGAATACAAATCCCAGTTACCTTTTTTAAAATTTCGTTTGTTAATAAAATCGCGATTTATCTGTGTAGAATATGCTAATTTTATTATGAGGTGGTCACTGCCAAGGGATTCATTCGTAACGGTCCATTTGAAATCTAAAGCTAAATCGCAAGAGATAAAGGAGATATCGGGTGATGATTTTTGAATGATACCCCTAACGGATTTAATCCTAGTTGGACTTCCATTATTTAAATAAATGAAATTGTGGTTTAACATAGAATTAAATATTTGGTTGCCTCTATTATCTGTTTTAAATGACCAATTGTTATGGTGGCCATTGAAGTCGCCCAAGATAAGAGTTTTCCTATCAGAAATAGAAAAAATATAGTCCCAGTCACTTTGAGTGGTATGAATCGTAGGAGGGCAATAAATCGAAATAACATGTTCTATTTTTTGGCAGTTACTTATTTTAACGTGTACTAATTCGATTCCAGAATTTATACTAACTGAAGGGCAAAGAACTGTTTTAATAGACCTATGAGATAGGATCGCTACACCGCCATAGGAATCAGATCTATCCCGCCGAAATATGTTGTAATTTTTAATAACTACATTCATAGCAGAGTCAAGCCAAGTCTCATTTAAAGCAGCAATATGTATTTTTTCCTGAGAAAGCAGGCACTCAAAAGGCAATAATTTAGGCTTAAAACTTTGACAATTCCACTGTAGTATATTTATAGCAAAGTTGGGACGACTATTATCCATAATGATTATTGTAATTAAATAGAGAACTTACCGAAATATTGCAAAGTAATTTAGTTATAAGCCAATCTATACAGGTCTTAACGAGAATTTTTATCTTATATTCTATTGAGTGCTTACTAAAAATAATATTTCTTAATTTTCTTAGCAATACATTAAGAGTAACGGCTTCTTTATTATCGTCTGTCACTTTATCGTCTGTATTATCTTGTGCGTCCTCACTTAAATCGTCCGAACAACCTTTATCACAGTCGTATATCATGGATTCTGGTGGTTGAGTTGCCTTATTCCTGTTGAGATCTTTTAAAATGCTACAACTTCTTCTACGGTAATAAGTATCAAATCGCCACAAGAAAAAAAACGACTTGTAAAAATGGTGCCAACATCAAAATACTAATATGGAATCCAGCCTATTGGACAAAAAAGATTAAATATGAGTGATATGTCTTTGAAAAGATGTTTTCTACAACTTCTTCTTTGGAAAATATTACCAATTCGCTGTATAAAAAGAGCTTTCTAACTACATAACGCTTATCTTTATTGCTTATTATCCATTGGGAGTGATCTGTGTTATCCATACATAATATGACAAAAGAAGACTTTAAGAAGAAATATTGTTATCGTACAACGAATTCAGATTTCTAGCCATAGGAGAAGTAGAACATAAAGAGAGCTTTTCAATGACATATCGCTCGTCTTTATTGAGAAATAGGCTGGAGTCCATATGCACATTATGTTTTTAGCACTATCTTTAAATGTCAATATTTTTCCCATAGCGATTTGACACTTATCGCCTTAGAAGAAGTTGTAGCATTTTAAAAGATCTTTCCAACGATGTATCGCTTTTTGTTATTGTTTACTAGGCTGGAGTTCATACATTGTTGCACCTTCTCCTTTATATCAAATACCTACTTAGGTCTACTGTCCCTTGGAGCTGTGAAAAAATCAACTTCTAAGCCAACGCAAGCAAAAGATACAGCCATTTATGCCGCAAATTTTCAAACTCCCAAGTACTCGCAATCAAAACCTAAAGGGTACTTTCAGTCGACCTAGAATCTTGAAATTTTGCAATGTTTGATAACATATATAAATAAAGGCAACATTTCGAAACCCTTAAATTTTTAGTTACATCACATACCTATTTATATTATTAATAATTGAAAAAAATAAAAATATCATAACTATGACTCGATTGTCGTGATAGGTGAACTTTTACTAATATACCCACAGGTTTGTACGGAACCCTCGGTGCGGGAGTCAACTCGCACTTGGCCGCTTTTTTCTTTAGGAGTATAAATGCATTAACTGATTTGTTATCTTTCGAATCGATTATCGTTATTGTTGCACTGATAACTAAATTCTTATAAATTTGAATTATCTAAGGTTTCTTATTGACACTACTGCGTTCAGTGCAGTCGTCATGATCTTAAAAATATGTTGTGTTTATTATTCAGAACTTCATGCAGAGTAAAAATTTCGAATTAATATTTCCAGATCTGTAGGCTGTGTAGTAAGTTACCGATTTTTGTCAAACAACGCGAACTCACTCTGTAGGATAAAAAAATGTCAAGAATATCGGAGTGGTTTTGGAGTGAACGTGTGTGGTTACCCGAAAATGTAACATGGAATGATGTGACGAATAGTCCAGACAAAAATGTGGTGTATGCAGACATTAAAGACTTTCTGTATGTGTTTCCCTTGATGGTAGTGATTATTCTTACTAGATTTGTGGTGGACAGGTAAGTTTTATTTTTATATAAAAGCTCAATTTAGGATCAGCATTTTCCGAACAAATATACGAGTACTTAATTATTTTTTAATATGACTAAAATTTCTTATTCTTTTTAATATATATAAAGTTGTTTTGAACAATAACATTCTTGATTTCATTTTTTTGTGTAGGGATAATATCTAATTTTGTGTTAAAGATGCATGTAGCAATAATAAGTAGTTAATATAACTTGTCTGTTATTACTATATCATTTTATAATTTATTTTTTTATCATTTATTCCGATGATTGGCGAGACGTGCATGCCGTTCGCCAGATGATAAGCTATATGATCGCTCATGAATAGTAGCAAAACCAAACAACACCTTGAATTACAAAGCAATGCTTGGCATGCCACTACGCTCGCCATCCTGAGACAACAGGCCACCACGCACTTAGCCTGTTGATAAACGGACTAGACGCGGCTGCCAACTTGCTCACGGTGGTCGCGGGTTTGAATCCCAGGGCACTCCTCTAAAGTTTCGGAGTCATGTGTGTATTAATAGTCAATCAACCAATAGTCAAGTGGGACGTATAAGGACTGATACAGCATATTACATAATATTTTATGTTTACAGATATTTTTTAACGCCACTGGGAAAATTATTAAAAATACCAGATAAATACCCAGGAAAAGTTCCATATAATGCAAAACTGGAGGCTGCTTACCTATCGTCAAAGAAGACAAATGTATGTATCGAAAGAATCAATATATCTAACGTTACGATCAATATAAACTGCAGTCATATCGTTTTCTTCATCACTTTTTTTCATCATGCAGTTATATCTACAACTTATTGTGCTTAATACGATTTTTGAAACATATTTTGATTTATCATCTAGCTGCAATAGTCTTCATATTATAACATACTTGTTATATAGATATTGCGATATGGTTGAAAGGTTAAACATTTTGGTTCCAGTTTTCAATCCTGTCAAAGCAATTGGACATGACAGAGAGACAGATTGAGAGATGGTGGCGAATACGTTGCAACCAAGACAAGCCATCCAAACTTTATAAGTTTCGCGAGAGCTCCTGGAAAGCCATTTTCCATGTTTGGGTCACTATGTATGGATTATATGTTCTTTGGAACAAAGAGTGGTTATGGGATAAGCAAAAATGCTTCGAAGGATGGCCACATCAGGTAAAATTATAATATCTAATGTTTCTTAATTTTGCGGCTCAACATATTTATATCATGTGTTTCGTCTTCGATTTATGGATTTTTTAGATTGCTCAAAATCCGTGATGACCAGCAAAAGTCCAAAATGTCCGTAAATCGCCTATTTGTTTAAAATCTGCTGCAATATTAAAAGCAAAAGCTTACTTTTAAACTGATTAATAGGTACTATTTTGCAGGGTATCTCAGACGATATCAGATGGTACTACATGTTCGAAACTGCCAGCACCTGGTGTCTGCTGATATTCCAGTTCAGGGCTGTGAAACGCAAAGACACTTGGCAGATGTACGTTCATCACTTCGCGACAATATTCCTGTTGTCTGTCAGCTGGATCTGCAATACTTACAGGATCGGGACTATAGTACTCATTCTCCACGATTGTGGCGACATCTCGCTGGAACTCGGCAAGTCATTGAAGTACGCCAGTTATCAAACGGCATGCAATTGTGTATTTGTAGTGTTTATGATAACGTGGATTCTGACCAGGATTATAATTTATCCAATGCATTTTGATTCGATGTGAGTATTTTAGTCTTTTTAGTTAATTAAAATCAATTCCTGTCACTTGAAACCTATTAAATTGTATGTTAAAAAATAATTTTCTATCATGTAGGTATTTTATTTTACCATTGTTTCTTCATTGACAATACAAGGAGACCTTCTCATACAAGTTTATAATAGTTTTTTTTAATATATATAATTTTACCGACTGTGAAACGAGAGGTCGCGGGTTTGATCCCCGCATCCAGACAAATGTTTGAAAGTTAAGATAAGTATTTGTCTCGAGTCTGGTTGTTTGTGAGACCGAAAAGTCTATCGTATTTTCTGATACCCTCGACACAAGACTTAATCGACATTAATGTGGGGACGCAAGTCGGGACTATGAATGTGTTTGGTGTATTTATTAATTATTTATTCTGTTGTTTCAGTACCCGAGGTTTTGAAAGAGCATTTCCACTGTTTTACGTACTCCAAGCATTGTTGTGGCTGTTATATTTACTACATATTATATGGACATGGTACATATTGAAGATAGCATATAATTCTGTGAAATCTGGCGTGGTAAGAAATTTGAAATAAAATGTTAAAAATTAAAATATGTATTAATATTATATTAGATGACGTGTTTACTTCTGGCAGGTATATCACTTAAAAGTTTTTTAAGTGATATACCTGCCAGAAGAAGAAAAAAATATTTTGTAAGGGTAACCGTTTGCGTGTCGTTTTTTTTAACTATTTAGTTGTTAAGATGGAAATTAGCTGAATTAATTTCCATCATAAGTAGATATCCATAATAAGATTTGATACGATGCGAGACTATCAGTCTCACATCGTATGCCATTTGGGGCACAAATTCCAGATTCGGTAACTAATATATGTGATATATTTTTTTCAGGTGGCAGGAGATTCTCGTAGTTCAGGTTCAGAAGACGAAATCTCAAGTCACACCGACTGAACATTTTAAAATATTAATAAAAATATACATGATATTGATATTTGTTCATTTTTTTTTTTGAAAATGCTAGCTTGTATTATGACAGAAAGTTTTATAAAAATGAGATAATAATTCCTATCACCGTATATACGATATCTATTAAATTAAGTTAATGTAGATAATATTTATTTTAGCACTATTTTCATGGTCATCTTTTTGAAACTTCAAATGTACTGAACGACCAATCCTTCGCTTGTTTGTTACCTATAATCTCAGGAACTACTGGTTTGAATTGAAATATTATTTTTGTATTGGATAGATCATTTATCGAGAAATTATGAACTTAAGCTATATATCTTCACGCTATGACCTAATGACCTATGTAGGGAAGCAGTAGTGAGAAATCTATCAAATACGAGGAAATTTTGTTTGTTTTTTTTTTGTGGTGGATGTTCTAAAGTGATAGTCGGATTTGAACATTTTGGCCGTCATTGTGAAAAGTGTATCTGCAACCAGGTGGAGCCGGGCCGGACCGCTAGTACATTTATCATACAGCGGCACAGGGGTAGCCACAGTGTAACCTAGTAGGAGATAGAGATATTATAGTAGTGTTGCCAGGTCGACACGTTTTCCTAAGGTATCGGGGGTATTTTACTCTTTAAAAATATAATTGCTAAAATTATAGTGCTCCAAATATCGATATTTTAACTTTGAGTGGAATTGTAATACACACACATATCTGGGTCGCCAGTCACCACCCAGGACTTTCGAAACTTGTTTACGTTAGTCACTATCCAGTAATAAAACACTGAATAACATTAACATAAATTTTATATATAATTAATACTTATAATAAAAACACTAATTATAGTAATAAAAAAAAATAACAAAACAATATCTACTATGCAACATGTATACAAGTACAACAAGGTAAAAGTTAAATAAAAAAATAATTATTAAGGTTTGTTTATTTAATTTGTAATTTAATTCTATTAATATCTCTTAGGAATATCACCTGACCGACCGCTGGCCACCCCAAATAATGTAAATATTTCCCACCAATACGTCAAAATTCCTGCAGTCAAGCATCTACGCTGATAAACACAGAAAACAAGAGACTGCATGTCTTTTTTTCATTAAGGTTTTGTATAAATCTCTTTCGTTTTTGTGTAAAAGAGATCGAACTTGTGTCTATTAGTTTCTTCGTCTTGTACAGCGGTTAATCAACACGAGTTACGACTCTAGCAGATAGGTACTTAGCTTGACGGTGAGTATTAAGTGCCCGGCCATAAACATAATTATTAAAAGTACTTAGAATTTAATGCCCAATTCACTCCGTAGTCACCCCGATACATTTGCTGTTAAGTGAGTGCTTATGTACACTCTATTAAGCACTTGACGGTAGGAATAGAAAAAGCGAAGTAGATAATAATATTTCACAAGTTATTATAAATAAACTAAATTTTGCGATTTGCGATTGTGATTCACAAATTTGATCAGCTAATATTTTTATACGATGTCGTGTAATCTATAAAGGCGAGGCATTTTTTGTATAAAATAATTTAAAGAAGAAACTGAACAGTCAATTTTATCTTGTAATTTTAGCTGTGAAAAACGGTTATGGTAAGTTTTTTGTTAACAAATTCTGTTGATGGGGAATTAGCAATAGCAAAAATATAGAGCATGCTAAGTCTTCAAAAAAAACAAGGTGGTGAAGTTAATTTGAAATAGTATTAATTCCCATTAGAACAGTAGCAAAACCAAACAGCACTTTGAATTTGAACAAAGCAATGCTTAACATTCCACTTAGCTCGCCATCCTGAGACATAAGATGTTAAGCCTCAATACGTGAGTACTTACTCTGGTTCCTAATATAAAGAAACCCACAACTAAATCTTATAGTTATATCGTCAAGTAAATTATGAATAGTGATATCAAGCAGGAAATATATTTTTTAGTTCAGAGGGTCAATCATTTGACAAGCTGTCGGTATATAACTTTACGGAATTGGCACAGGTATGCAACCCCGGCCTCTCCAGTCGCTATTGCGCCATACCTTTACCCGGTCCGCGTTTTCAATGTCCAATGTCTTTTTTCTTAACCTATTGGTGGTAGGACTGAGCAGTGAATAAAATCTATTATTATCAATACTAAATGCTATCGGATTGGTACCACCATTTAGCCTATTACTGCCACTAAGTAGACTCTGGTGTTCTCTTCCGCGTTGGTGTTGGTCCTCGGTGATTTAAACGCTCACCACAAAGAGTGGTGAATTCAGAACCATTGATCTTCCTGGGCCAGCTGTTTTTCAAGATGCCATTGGCTTATGGCGTTTCGCAGATGAAAACACAGTCCTTCCGTGTTGAGCCCTCTAATTAGATCTTCTGGTGACGGCACACCCGTATGGATACAGGATCATGAGACCATTACCTGGTCTGTTCATAGCCTCCTGAGGCGAATTGCAGTTTTTGAAAACTTGCAGAATTTAAGAGTCCTTACGATAGGCAGCGACTTGGTTGCGCGGGATCCTTGGTACTGCAAAGGTCCATAAACGGCGGTGATTGCTTACCGTCAGGCAGACCACATACTTATTACATAGGCAATAAAAAAGTACTAGATACGCTATTGTCCGTAGAGAGAAACCATCCATTTGAACGCCATACAAATCGCTAAAAATACCATGTAACAGCTCATTAACCGTGCCGTCAAGTATACATTATATTTAGTCATTTGTACATGTAAATAAGTTAATTAAATGTTAATAAAGTATGTACTCTATAGCAATATTTTTTTTTGAAAATCATAAAGCGCTCATTTTCATATTCTATTTATATACAAAATTAATTTATTGACGCCATTAAAATCAGGGTTGCATTCACTTGACCAATATGCTACGGCGAGTACTCGACGTGTGTTGGAGTGAGTGGTTATGGCTCCCGCCGAATGTTACTTGGAAGGATATGGAAAATGGACCCGACAAGAAATACATATACGCTGAGATGAATGATCTTTGGTATCAAATACCTTTAACTATTTCCCTTTTGGTTTTACGTTTCTGGATGGAAAAGTGAGTACTTTTTTTGTACTATTTTGTGTAAATAGATGTGTGATTATAACCCTTTCGATAATTGGTATAAGACCCTTGCCTAGTACGCCAGTCTAATGCGGGTTGGCAGTGGTAACATACTTTCGAATCTTTTCGAGAATTATTAGTTGGATATAGATATCTACTCAGATTGTATCCCTTTATATTCTGTCACATTAATGAAAGCTAATAAAACCTTGACAAGTTAGTTCTGAATCTTAGATTTGAAACCATGACCCATGACCCGTAATAATCAGGACCTTAGGTAACAAAGTCAACTTAGCTATTTAGGATCAGCTCATATTATAATTTCCTTTAATTTATTTATGCACAACTTTTCAGATATGTTTTCTTACCATTGGGAAAATCATTGGGTGTACCGGATAAAAAGATAAGAAAACCGCCATCAAATTCTATACTTGAAGCTGCATATAAATCATCCGAAAGACTTTGTGGCGTAAGTGGTTAATGAACACGTTTGGTTTCTAATCGACACTATACCTATACAGTACATATGTATTGCAGTAGGTAATGTCCAGAATAAAGCAGAAATACATAAATATTTGGCAGCCGCCCAAAATAGCAATATCATTAGTTTCCGTTAACCCTTTCCGTGCCTAAATCTTTCATAGTCCGGTGTGATATGATGTAGAAGCCGAAATACCTACTCATTTGTTAAAGAAGTCTTAAGTAGGAAGTGATGTTACGATATAGGAAGCAAATACAAAAGATATAAAAACGATGCAGATCCGCGGCCTTCTATGAGTTTTCATGTAGGTACCTAATTGTTAATATATTTCCTTGCGTACAGTGGGCATCAGATATTATATTATGTGCTCAACCAATGACATTTACACAACAAAAGTTCTTAAATAATTGTGAACACGACAAATATTACATATTCCGAATTCGTTTGTCAAATACTTCTACACAATCAAATATTTACAAATTAACTGATCAACTGAAGTACGTAATCAAATATAACTGTGCAATAAGTGTTTATAAATATAGTGTTAGCAATACTGTTAGTTCTTAACTTAATTTTCCTCTAGCTTATTCTAGCCTTAGGTCAGTCCAATGTAACATGCTTGTACAATCACATTACCGATACAATTTTAATATTATTTTTATCACAGGTATATGGCTTAGCAAAGCAAGTAGACATGTCTGAAAGAGAAGTACAGCGTTGGTGGCGATTGCGTCGAAGTCAAGAAAAAACTTCGAAACTGTCAAAATTTTGTGAAACCTCGTGGAAAGCAACATTCCTGTTTTTGAGCGTTACGCTTGGGCTCTACAACCTATTAGACAAGGATTGGTTTTGGAACATAGATATAATTTTTGTTAATTATCCTCATCATGTAAGTGATCGCATTGAAGTTATAAGGCTTTTGAAATACGCGTATTCGAAATTTGAAAATAAAGCCCTCTCTAATAATGTCTCCATGCCTTACGGCTTTGCAAATGTTCATAGGCGTCGGTGACCACTTACCATCTTACAACCCTATAACACAAAAAAATGCATGGTGAAATATTTCTCACAGACAAGATAGATATGATACTGATTTTTGTTATAATAATTTCAGAACTACACACGAAGTGAATGGTGGTACTATATGCTGAATACTTCGTTCTATTGGTCGCTCCTCATCACCCACTTCAGAGATGTTCGCCACAAGGATTTCTGGCAGATGTTCGCACATCATATAATAGTAATTTTATTGCTCATCTTTTCCTGGGTCATCAACTTTTACAGACTTGGGTTGTGGATCCTACCTTTGCAAGATAGCTCGGAAATCTTCCTTCAGGTACAGTAGTACTGTTTTCGCCTATCACCAAATTATGTGAGGCACGAAGACATTTATTTGGTAATAGTCTTTTTTTTTAAAGTTTGAAAGGCAATGTCGTTGAATGCAGACCGCTTCCAACAGTTCGGTGTGGAGATCCGTGGGGGAGGCCTATGTACAGCAGTGGACTTCCTGTGGCTGAGATGATGATAATGATAATGAAAGGCAAGGGCCAAAAACGAAAGCAATTGCCTTCGAATGCACACATGATGGATGCATATCCTTAAACGCCGTTAATGCAATAATGTTATAAATTGTACTTTTTCAGCTAACAAAATCCGCTTATTATACGAAATTCGAGAATATCACATACGGATTATACATAATATTCGTCACGTGGTGGTTCATTGAGAGGATGTATATTTATCCAGTCTTATATGTGTGGCCGTAAGTTGCTATATTATTCTGTTGAAATTGAGTATTTAGTCGCCTCAGGGTTTGCGTTATGATAGTAACCCACACTGACATTTCCTCTAGGGCTCATAGGAAAGGAGCCTTTTTATGGTAGGTACTTAAATATAAATAAGTGAGGACTCCTTTTTTCTTCTTTTACTTATGTTCAATATAATTATGTTTATTTTATATAATTGTAATACCTACCCAACTTTCACTACCATACATAAGCGTTGGAGTTAACACTCCTCCATTGACAGCCAGTCGTGCCTTTTTGCCTTTTTAATGTTTATATCATCTGTCTTTTGTTTGTTCAGTATATTCAGTCGTGGTTTGAGCTACGTTAATTTATATAATTGTAATGCTGTAATAATTTGAAATTGTTGTAGGTACCTACCTATTCATGTTCATGACGGTCCTTAAAATTTCATTCTGAGTTTTTACTATACTTCCATTTTTTTTTATTGTAATCAATAGCGAAGCCAGCATGCCATTCGCCTGATGGTCAGCGATACAACCGTTCATGGACAGTTGCAACACCAAAGACCAACATGAATTACAAAACAAAGCTTGGCATTTCATTGTGATTGCCATCCTCAGACATAAGATCTTAAGTCTCAATATGTCCAGGTAGTTACTCCGGCTACAATATCCTTCAAACCGTAACACAACATTGCATTTAAACAGCTGTTTGGCGGAAGATATAGATAGATATTGCGGTAATACGTACTCAGGCAGTCTGTCATATAAGAGCAAAGAATAGAGAGAGACCGACCACTAGTGAAAATAACCAGTTAATGTTTATATCATCTGTCTTTTGTTTCAGTATATTCAGTCGTGGTTTGAACTACGTTAATTTTTATCCTATTGCAATACTCGGCTTCACTGCGTTGCTTTGTATCACGGTATTACAGTTATGGTGGAGTTGGTTAATTATTGTCATGACGCGCAAAGTTTTACTTAATGAGGTAAAATTTGATTTTATTTTTATCTAGATAATTTTAATCAGACGTTTCGTAAAAAATAATAGCAATACTACGTTATGTGAAAAATTATTGCCTCTACTTTTGAATATTGTACGTAAGTTTCTTCACTATGTTTTCATTCATGCTTGGAATTTGATCCGATTTCGAAATTCGAATCCGTGACCTCGTCAGCCACGTCTGGTCTGTTACCAACAAACTCAAGCATTAAAATATTAAGAATAAATTTAACACTACAATTCGATATTAAAGAAACATTTAAAAAGGAATATCTATGATAATTTTATTTTCAGAAAGCCTATGATGTGAGAAGTTCAGAGTCTGAAATATCGGATTCGGATAGTAAGGAAGGGGTCGTTGAAAATACGCATAAAAAGTAAGGGAATGCAGTCTACAAGTCATCAAATGTACCTAGCTATACATGAAGACGACTATTAATAATATACAATGTGTACTCACGCCGCGCAGCGCCAGACACGGCATAATGTACTCGTACTTCGCGCGAAATTCAAAATTACGATTTTTATATTGTATCAGTGACAATTTAATACAATGTAATGACGCATTTACACGCTTGGCCAACCTCGGCCAGCCTCCACCAACATAAGCGTGTAAACTGTGTGTGTGGCTCGGCTGGCCCTTGACTTTTCATAGTTGATAGCTTGGCGTTAGTAGACGTTGGCCCAGCCTCAGCCAACGTGTAAATGCACTATAACATGTTTTTTGTGTTTTAACATTGTTTTTACTATACAGGTATATGCTTGTTACAAATATAGGTATTTAGAAGCCAGTTTTATTTTTGTTTGCAGATTATTAATAAAATATTCACTAGACTAAATCAGTGAAGGAAAACATCGTGAGAAAACCTGCATAACATAGCGATTTATAAGAATTTCTATGGCATGTAAGTCCGCCAACCAGCACTACAGCGTGGTGGACTATATGGCCTAATAACTAATTGTATTCTCGATTGTAGAGTAGCCCCTTGCCCTGCAGTGGGACGTATATGGGCTGATACAAATTCACTAGACACTATAATTCATTATTTTCAGAGAAATTAAGCATTGCGGTAAAAAACGATTGTAATAATTAGTAAATTACGGTTAAACGTATACATTTTATAATTTAAGCTACTTGCTAGCCTAAAAAGAAAAATTAATGATTTATTTTTAAAAAGAGTGTGGCGACTGTAACTAGTGACTAGTGATGCAAAGTTCAATTTTTGAAAATTCGGGACAGGAGATTAAAATAATCGGGTTTTTGAGTTCCTCAGCGGGACGCCTAAAATAAAGTAAAAATATTTTTCCCCATAACTGATTACTACTCCCCCTCTTTCTAGCAGCATATAAATATCACATCGAAAAACGTCCCGTCTCTGGAGGCTCTTGAAGTTAATAGCCATTTTTGGTTATTGTCATAATAATAGAAGCGCAGCTCAACCAGACCAAGTCCCATCAATGGAAATAATTAATGGCCAGAAAGGGCAAGGTCTAGTGAATACAGGGGGTTCATAGAACTACCCATTTAGCCTTCTCACTAAGGTATTCACGATTTTTTCCAAATTGAGACATTTGTATGTATGTGTGTATGTACAAGAAGTACCTCAGCTAGCTACCACCAACGCAAGCGTGTAAACGGTGTGTTTGCCTCGGCTGGCCCTTGACTTTTCATTTTTGATTGTTGATAGCTTTACGTTGGTAGAGGTTGGCCCAGCTTCAGCCAATGTGTAAATGCACCATCGTAAATATGCTTGGGTAATGGGTTACTATATAAAAAAAAACCCGTAACATTTTATTATATTTATTAATTCTGCTATACCATTTATAACTAAAACTTATCACACATTTTATGTGAGACTAAATCGTCTAACTACAAATAAAGCACCAGTAAAGGTAATTTTTGCTATGTAGTTTTTCTAAAATAGTAAGATTAAATAACCTTGCAACCCCTTAACTGAGCTGTCACTTTTTCGAACTAACTTACTGTGAAGGTGTTGAGGATTCGCTCTTCCGCTGAATAAAAATAAGTTTTATAAATCATAATTAGTTAAATTACTAGAGAAATAGTGTGAGATAAAATGTTGAGGCAGTTTCTCGATAAGTTTTGGAATGAAGACGTTTGGTTACCACCTAATACTACGTGGGAAGACATAGCGCCCGGGCCCGACAAGGCAGTGGACTACACCGATTATACGCACGTTTTTATCCCTATACCGTTAGCTCTGGTGTTTATGGTGGTGCGACGCTTGGTAGAAAAGTAAGTACAAGGACATAATTATGTGATTAACAAGCGATTTGTCATGAATGCCGAAAGATAACCTGGCATCAGGCACATTAACATATCGCGTGAGGCGTCTGGTGCGGTGAAGTAATATCTATGTTTGCGCATTCTATTTTTGAATTAAAATTCATATATTTATAAGGTGCATTGGACATAGAAATGATTGCGCGGTTAATTAAAATTTTGTTTGCGTCTTGTGTTTTCCTGTCTGTTTTCCTGGGAGTTGTATGTTAAAAAAACCTGATTTTTATTATACGACATACTGTAAAATATATCTTTGATGTCATTTTTTTATCTACATATATTGAAATGCCCATAAAATTGCTACTCATTATGATTTCTTGTTTTTATAATAATACAAAATAGTATACTAAATGTGTAAAAAACAAATTTCTAGTTATTACTGAGTAATATTAACTTTGATATTTACAACAATATAATCATAATATCTCAAGATCATACTAAGTTATTCAAGCATTTTTCTATAACAATAAAATTCTATGTTGCTATCTACTACAATTTTCTGTGTAAACAAGGTATTCATAAAATACTATAGATAATAATTATCAACCAATTTGTGTAATAAGTTTTCAAGAGTTATAAGTTAAATTTGCATAATTATTATTAGTATGCAATAAAAATATTAACAAATACAATATGCAACTTTGTCGACATGGGTCTTCAAACCTGAGGTCTCGCATTAGTGTGTCAAAATTTGTCTCATTCTGTATCTTGAATTACCTGTATGAACCCCAGTAAAGTACCTTCAACAATATATCTTAAAAACCATGTCCAGTACCTTTTGGGTAACACAAACAAATAGACAACCATGTCCAGTTGTTATAACAAGATTTTCTCTCTGATTAATTATTTCCTAACAATATAACCTTTAAAAGTAAAATGAAAATAGTTTATTTCCATTAAAACTTGACAAACAGAGAACATAAACAAGATACAATTTATATGACAGTTAAGATAATAATTTAGCCCAAAGTAATTTAACCGTTTATGTTTACAGTTAAATGGTTATGCCTACTGTTAATCTACTACACTTAGTCATAGTACTACTATATTTAAACAACTGAAGTTATATCAATAAATAAAAAAACAAAACACCCAACAATGAAGACTATTTTTACTTGTTACATCTTTATTGATCACAAGCATATATTTTACTTAACAAAAAAGCAGCACAAAATGTGGTTGAGATATATATTTTTTCTTATCATATTTTATGATGGCTATAAAGTATAAACTATCAGCTCAGGTGCTGTCTTGTGTTATTGATGTAAATTGTGTCAATGTTCTTCAGTTTTTAGCATTAGTGTAATAAACTAAAATGTTGCTGCATTCTTTACTTCTTTCTGTAAATATTGAATGAAGATTTATATCTAATTGCCAAACTTATTACTTGCCAATATTATTGAACCCACAAGTTGCTAAATGTTGCTTAAACAGATCACAAACAATAAAAGTTTAACAAAAAATGTCAACATTAAATGGTTGCAATTACATATATTGGTTTTCATCCTTTGAAATTATGATTATCACTAAAAATAAAATAAAAACTACATACTAAAAATATAAAGCTAAAGCTATGTGATAAAGGACTATATAACTTAGTAATGTCTCGTACTATAACATAGCCAATTAATTAATAAAATATATTAATATGAATGATTCCCTAATAAGAAATTGTTGATATGGCTCTATTTGAAATTCCAGTCAAAAAATATCTCAATAAAATCATGCTAGTTTTTTTTTTGTAAAGAACTGAAAAGAGCTGATATAGTATGTTTAAATAATGTTGAAGTACATACAAATATACACATTACACCTTCAACTGTACAGATAACGGTGGCATTTCTCTAGGGTGAAGGTTGCTTTTATCACAGCTATTAACGGCTTTACATAGTTTGTGAACAGTGTTCATCCACCCATTTTTTTCTGATAAGATGGTTGTAATATTGTTTTACTGCAATTTTGGTGTCAATTTTATGTGCCGAAACTTGTATATGGATAGCAGTCAAATTTAACACTCTTAATCATAATAGGCTATTTGACTGTATAAACAATATTGACTTATTTGTTTCCATCCGTGTAGATTATTTAATTTTAAAACAAATTTCATTATCATACATTAAAAATATTGTATATTTTAACTAAAAACCACAATTTAATTTATTTTGAGTTCGCGCCACGTGATCGTAAACGATGTTGATTGGCTGTGACGTCACGCATTGGCATGAACTACTCACGTACAGGAAATGAATGGGATTGATAACGACAAAGATACAAATTCAATATTAAAAATACCTTTAAAACGCATTAGTTCCATTCATACCCGTGAATTAATAATATTAACAGTCCCAATGTAATAAAATGTGAAGTGAGAAAAAGAATTCTCATTTTTTTGGCAAAAACTCGTTCGGACAATTGATTTATTAATTGATCTATGGTTGATTTGAGAATGAGTGACATATGCGAACGAATCTGTGGAACGGATGTTTACGAACTGGACGCCATATTGTTCGACAGAGAGTTTCGACAGTGAAATTATTCAGTATATTTTGTAAATTTATTTTTAAATTATATAGATTTATGAATTAAAAATATTATTGAATTAAAAATAAATTATTGAATTAAAAATAACCTTGATTTGTAAGGTCTATGGACCCCACTTAATAATGTGGCATGGTTTTCAGAAACTAGTTAAATAGCCCATTTTATGTGCCAAAACTCGTATATGGATAGCAGTAAAATTTAGCACTCTTAATCATAGTTATATCCTATCGACCTTAGACAGACAGCTTTTATAGATAGTTTAGAATTAGTTATCGAATGTTTTGCCTTCTTCAATCAAGCTGAATTCAATCATTCTAAAGGGACAAAATATTCGATATCTAAAATAGGTTTGTAAACTGTCTATAAGGCGGTAAGCGTTTTCGATGCATGTAAATATAAAATATTATATTTCTCTTTTAACCTTACCATTCGTACTATTGCCTGTTATAACAATTATCTCGTCAACAGAGTAAAATCGTCGCTAAATTTGGTTGCCAGTTATTTTTTGCAGCTCGTAATTGCACCGGAAGAGTTGCGGCAATTGTTTAGAATAGTCGGTGACTTGCCGAGTGCGTGGCGTTATGAGAATAATTCAACCGCAGTTAGTAGGGATATCAGTGACAACTTCCGGATCTTCCAAGACGATTATACGACAGGGACATACAGAGCGACAGTTGTCTTATAATTAACATAGACTTAGAAAACTTAGGAGATAATAAAACATACAAAGTAATAAAATGACTGAAACAAAAAAGTTGAGAGAATAGTCCTGTCTACGTTGAAACGTATACAACTTCTACGCACTCATTCAGCATGTAGTATTTTCTTAAGTTTTGTTTTCGATGCTTCAAAGTTTAATTTTGGGAATTAAGAATTAATTTCTAAGTTATCAACTTTTGACAAAACAATATTTTGTGTAACTTGTACTCATGTTTTGTAGTCCTTATCATTCGCTGATTCTTTATTAGTTACTACAATGTAAATTACATTGCTTTGCGATGTCTACGTGAACTGACGGAGTTGTTAAATAATTGTATTTCGAATGTTGAAATGCCTCCTACACACTATGCCGGTGGCGGCCCGGCCGGCGAGATCGAAGATTCGATAACATGTTAAGTGAAATTTAGATGCGACCAAAATTTCCTTCTTCTTTTGATCCTTTTCCTGATAAAAAAATTGTCACAGTTGCAATGGCGATTTTGGCGGATGCATTGATCATTAGAAAAAGAAGTTTACAATTCCTAGCATTCTACACGGTTGTCACAACTGAAATTATGCTCCGCGGTAAATATCGCCGGCCTGGTGTTGCCGACAGTTATAGTACCCCTGTATAGTAGTAGTGCCTATGGTAGTATCGCCGGCATAGTATGTAGGAGCCTTTATATGTAAATAGAATAAAAGACTGCAGGCGTATCGTGAACTTCCGTGCAGGTACTTTTTATGGACTTGCTGTCACTCCCTCAAATGCACGAATGGCTTTAGTAAACTTGCATTCTGCTTTTAGTCAATCTCGGTACCTCCGAACCATTATGCGGAAGCACAAAATTATATTACAACTTATTGTGTTGGTTTTCTCAAAACGAAACCGAATCAAACGGCAGTATCGCCAGATGTATTTATATATCATTCAGAATTTTTGCCGCTTATCAGATAATATATGTAAATAGGCATTTTAATGATATCTCTAGGAATTATCAGCAATACACACACTGATAGTATTCTGTGCTGATAGTGTCTCACGACTGTGACGCGTTCGATATCTAAATGGGATACTTTTCGCGAGATATCACATAATTATGATAAATACCTATATGCTGAGACCGTTCTAACCTTGAGCGGATTAAAAAATCTTATCTTGATTTCCGTGTTTTTAGGTGTGTCTGGTTTTTAAAAGGCCAAAACTATATAGTGTTTCTACTTATATAGAAAATAATACTTTAAACTTATATTTCTGTGTATGATATCGACGATGCGGTTATAACGAAATTCAAATTGAAAATGAGGCCCAGGGTAAAACGGAAATGAGGCGCGACTTTTGTACTTTATTTAGCAGTAAAAAGAACCATTTAAATATTTAATACCACGTAAAACCACAAAATTTATTTGAATAGAACAGTCTTTGCTATGTTTTAGTAGTCTAGCCTTGACTTAAAGAAATCTACCCACGTTTTTGTCCATTGTGTTGGGCAAGTAACAATTTACAATGCAGCTATATGTAATTGTGTGGCACAATCGTTTGCCGATAATCGATACTCTATCTGCATTTACCATCGAGTGCAGGGTAATAATTGTCCTAGCCATTACAAAAAAAGTATGGGTGACCTACATTTTTTTGTTTACAAATATCGCTCAATTAACTCAGTAATGAGAGAGCTTTGCTGTCGTATATAGTTCGGTGAGCGAGATTGCCAGAAGCCTAATACCCTTTTACCCTACCCATCCTTTTTCTTCCCGCTCTCCTCCCTATTTGAGAGGCCGGCAACTCATCTAAGATCGAAACGTTGGCAATGATGGGTGGCAGTGATCTCTTACTATCAGGTGACAGGTGCGTTCTCGTTTTCCGGACCTACGCAATAAAAAAATACTAATAACTTCCTGCACCGTCCCCGATAGTTCGAAAAATAAGAAACAAAAAGCATATAACTGGTAATTTTTATTGAGGTGTTATTATCTTTACAAATAAATTGAGTCACCCACATACGCACGTTGTCGCCAACGGCAATGAGTGCGTCCGTGAAATAGAAACAATTCCGCCCCCATCGGGCCATTCGTATCAAATATTAGCTGTGACGTGTGCTTTTTATTTCTGTACCGATCAATCCTGCTAGACAGACGACTATTCTTCGGGCAGTTCTAAACTCTAGTCTATTAACACTAGTACCTACTTGAATATTTTATGTTAATCAATCGCGAGGGAACCGATAAAGCCAGTAATTTAAATAGAAAAATTGTAGAACATTTTTAAATAACGGGCTTATATTATGCATGTTGCATGCTATAGAAAATATCGATTTGTTTAACAATATTACATGAGGAGTCCGTGTTTTCATACAAATTACGCTCAGGCCGTACTAGTTGATACCTACTTTATTGTTTATTTTCGTTGTTCTATTACATTTTCAAATGGAAACAATGCCAAATAAATTCTTCTTTATCCTCAAGATGGTGAATGTATCCTAATACTGTCCAGCAAAAGCAACTTACGGTTACTAAAAAAATTGAATTTTATTAACATGAAACAATATCTAATGGCGCGACTACGTAGTAAAGCGCGGATTTCGTAAAAGAATACAGTCGCGACTCGCGTCTCGGTGTCGCACTTTTTACTATGAATTCTTATAAATACTTTTGTTTTAGTTCGTGTAATTTCACGTGATATTCAGCAGAATTTACCGGTTTACTGAACTGCTCTTCTACGGTACAACGGACCTACTGATTTAAATATTATAAGATTATAATTATTATGATTAATTAATATTTAAACATTTATGTTTGAATTTTGAATGGCTGTTAGCACAAACACGTACACTTTGTATAAGTTTGAACAAAGGTCATATTGAAAGTATGTCAAACACACAAACGTGTGATTATGTCACCTTGCAAGATAACTAGGAGTTTGTATCTTATCGTAATCAGCACCACGCATGTTTTATAACTCTGGCGACCAAACCCAACCACCACGTGTTTGTAGTGTGGTTCTAGTCATACAAAATAGTACGATTTGATT
The DNA here is from genome assembly GCA_030180105.1 of Hyles lineata. Lineage (NCBI taxonomy): Eukaryota > Metazoa > Arthropoda > Insecta > Lepidoptera > Sphingidae > Hyles > Hyles lineata. Next base: position 1,532,388 of record JARJEE010000026.1, read on the forward strand.
TAATTCAAATATCTTTGCAATATGGCGTTACAGTAGCATGTTTCCGGCCTAATAGTACAAGTAAATACTATGAGTGTTACTTCTAAAGTAGCGGAAGTTGATCGTAAATTATTAATACTATTTATATCCGTCGTGATTCGTGAGTTTGTCAACTTTCTCACTAATATTTGTCTTAGAGAGAACGTGCGGAATATAAAAAAATATGTGTGCATTTTAAATTAGCATTAGAGGAAGCTAATTCTATCGTATTCAAGCAGCCGCGACCCCAAAAGGAAACGTTGACATACTTGTCCTCATTTATTTTCATAAAAAATACATTATATATTATTAGAGCAAATATTTCACATAATACTTTCGTATTTGCAATATGTAAGTATAGGTTAGTAGAAGTAAAAGTGCGTGGTGGCCTGTTGTAAACGGACTAGACGCGAATGCCAACATATTCACATTGGTCGCGGGTTCTAATCCTAGGGCACACTTTCAATACACACACGACTTGTCAGAGTCATGTGTGTATTGATAGTAAATCACCACGCACTCAAACGGTGAAGGAAAACATCGTGAGGAAGCCATACCATAGCGATTTATAAGGCTGATTTTAGAGTCACGCTGAATGCGCGCTGACTGTCAGCACTGACAACTACGCGTTGTTCTAAAACGCTCCTCAGAAGCTCATACATTTCAACTGTCAGCGCCGACGGTCAGCGCGTGGTCAGCGTGGCTCTAAAATCAGCCTAAGAATTTCTATGGTATGTAAGTCCGCCAACCCACACTACGCCAGCGTGGTGGACTATATGGCTTAACCACTCTCAATCGTATTCTCGATTGTAGAGGAGGCCTGTGCCTTGCAGTGGGACGTAAATGGGCTGATACAACAAGTATTGTTGCAAACGTATTTTCACGCCAGCGTTTACGCAAGGACTTCTAAGCTAATATCTGTCAAATATTTATAGATGCATTGATGTTTGATAGTACGCGGATAAAAATAGTTTTTTTCAAATTTAGAAATATACACAACAAATTATATCTACACGTTGCCACTACTCCAATAAGGCGCCCATTTAGTAAAGCTACGTAATTACCGCGGGTTAATGTATTATAATAACGGGTTATTATCCGTTATTTATACGCAACCATATCATTGTGCAGACTTAAATAAAACAGTAAACAATAATTATAATACGTCACTTCCTGCCGCATCATTTCAAAAATCCAAGTTACGAATGGCAGATCATTCACGACGGTAAAAGTTAATCTGCAAGGTATTTTCTCATGAAAATAATAGTCATACAATTATTTTAAATTAGGTTATTTCAAGAGCGCGTATAGTTTTGTACGTTATCTTATCTCAATTTCTGATTATACTTAGGGGAAGGCCGGGTAAAGTGAATACCCCGGGCAAAGCGAATACTCCCCACTATTCCTAAATTATTATTTTTTCATTCAATACGCCACCACTGTTACATTTGGCCATCTTGGTTTAATACGCGGCCAACATAGAAGCGAGGGTCCGCGTCGCGTCCCATCCGTGGAGTGGAGATTTGTGTTTTCGTAAATAAAAGATTGATTTTACGCGGTAAGTACATTGATCAATTCTCCTTTATTACTAGTTTTTGATTTATAGGAATGTCTTAATTTGGCAGCATATCAAAGTAGTTTTTTATGGTATATTTAACAGAAAGGCAGAATTATTAGTTTCTGTATAAATAGTGGTAACCTCAAAACTTACCTAGTCGGGCAAAGTGAATAGGGCAAAGTGGATATGGTCCACTTTGCTCTATTTACTTTGACTGCCATTTCTCATTGGTGACTTATTATCTAAACATGTATTTTATTTGTTTCAGATGGTGAATAAATATACTAAAAAATCTTAGCAAGGGACTTGGGATGAAAATGCTATGCAAACGGCTATTGATTTGTGCAGAGTTGGAAAATCAATAAAAAGCACAGCTAAAAAGTATGGTTTGGCTTATGCGACCTTGTATAGGCAAACCTTGTGTCGGTTACGTATTTTTTTTTCAGTTTATCAAAGTTATTTTTATGTTATCAGAGATTGAATATGGGTATTCACTTTGCCCAAGTACTGTATCCGCTTTACCCGGTGTACCGGGCAAAGCGAATACTTTCGTACTTTTTTACATTTTAATTGTAGTTGATTATTGCTTAAATATTAATGGTAACTGATGTCCGTATTTGTACGAGCAATAAATAAAGACTGGTTTCTGATAATTATTTTGATATTGTATTGTATACCTTTTCTGCTATAACCTTAAAAACCTTAAGGTATCCACTTTGCCCGGCCTTCCCCTACCATCAAAAATTTTCTCGCAAGCAATGCGATGACGTCACCGACGCAATTGTAATAACGACATCTTAACTATAGAACATGTGTCATTAATTGGATGTTTTGATGACAATTGTCTGAATGTGGTCTTTTTAATTAATTTTTTAATCGGGATATGTTTATTTCTTTCATACATATCCCGATTATGCACTTAGATCATAATATGTTCTAAACAGTTTTTGCTGTTATACCATTGTTTTGTTTGCTTTAGTTTTGAATAATATTGTATGAAAATAGTTTAATGATTGTTAATTTGATCTAACACTCACTGTGTTAGACATAGACGGGACTACATAAGGGCGATGTAAGTGACCACCCACGACCTCAAGGCAAAAAGGTCACAACCCCCAAATTAATTTATTATGAATAACGGTCGATTATTGGATTTAAACAGAGCCTAATATTTCAGACAAATAAAATTTTCAACCCAGCGTAAAAATAAGTACCTAATTACGGTACTTAGGTACTACAATATCGATTGTAGTGTTATAAGTTTCCTTTCCGGAAAGTGAAAGATGATGCGTATTGTAAGGCTTCGGTGTTCGCCCTCCATCCTATTATGTTACAACTGCATATTTACAATCCTTCCATCCTTGCACATTATAATACAGTCTGATGCTATGTCTGTTTGTGTGTTTACTGTTTATATATCCAGAATCACTGATCATGTGGACATTTGATGAGAATCAAATTATTAAAAAATGTCGTCCGAATTAGTAAAAATATTTTTGAAACAAAATTAACCTGTATTAAAAAAATATAAAATATTGCATTGATAGCAAATCCCGTGATTGTAGAGCAGGTCCCGTTTATTAAGTTTATCTTCACATTGCGTAACACCAATCGTTAGTTCAAGTAATTTACACACTACAATAGTCATTTAATCGTAATCCTATTGACTCGCTGTCAATTGATACTATTGTGTATTACTTCATAATTTGTTATTAAGCGGTTACAAATTTTTATCCATATTTTTATGTAATTTCCCATTAAACTTAGTTCCAGTATTTAATTGGTTCTATTAAAAAAATAATTTTAGTTACTCGTTTTGTTTGCTTCTGTAAAACAAAAACATTATCTACATTTAATTTTAAGTTATAACTGTCTCGCAGCTTGGTCTCTTCCCTCCGCCGAATTTGTGTAGGTTTTAGGTCACTACGTTAACCCAATTCGGCTTAATGGATTATATGATGAGACTGACATACTTACACTGCATGACCCCTATTACGTTTTTACATTGGCCGGCCTGACCTTTATTTTACCGAATTACATAGAATTCTTAGGAGGATTAGGAAAACTCTTTCTTCACAAGTAAATTTTCTAAGACCATATTCGTAATGGGGCGTACAACTCATACTCGATGCTTTTATTTTATTGTTTATTTCTAGTCCATATTATTTAATATTCTGTTGTGTGTGTGGATATATCCTTTAAAAATGTAACAGAAAACCAATATTTATTTTGATGATTATATTTGCAGATATTGGTTCGAGCCATTCGGAAAGTCGCTGGGCATCAAAGACACACGGCCGCGGAAAGCGCCGTCTAACCCTAAACTAGAAGAAGCTTACGCGCAATGCAGGGGCCATTTGAAACAGGTATGAATGCGACATGATTATACCAATGCCGGTCTTAGCACCTTGGAGTCCTAGGTGGAATGTCCGGTATTATACCGTTTAAACCGATATAAAATATAGCAAAAAATATAACAAGGTCTGCCCCTTCATTTCTAGCCCCCTGTGCGGCGGCCACCTAACAGTGGTTTTTCCGTATATAAATTTTTTTGTTATTTACAACGGATATTGTATCCAAATAAATTCTCGGCATAAATATGTGAAACATAACTGTAGACTTTTAACAATAGAATACGCAAGCAGGTATTAATTATGACTCACTCAAAAAAAACAGTTTACTTTCAAGTTATCACATCGCAATCACTATAAATCTAACAATAAGGTATAACCATCCAACTCATTGATTAAAACTAAATATTTACGGATTTGTGGTTTAATTTTTACATTTTTTAACTTTCCGACGTTTCGATCACTTTACTGCTTCCGTGGTCACGGTAAATAATAGTATTATTTCAATGGGTAACATTCCCATAAATCTAAAAAACCATAAAACCATCCATCTGTATATCTGGACTGCCTCTGTGTATTTTGACAGCCTTCGTGGCGCAGTTGGTTAGACGCCCGCCTGTGAAACGAGCGGCCATGGGTTCGATTCCCGCAACGTGAGAAATGTTTGTGCGGCCCACAAATATTTCTTCCAAATCTGGGTGTTTGTGAGACCGAAGTCTCGTAGGACCGAAGTCATACCCACGACACAAAACTCGATCTTAGTGTGGGGTCAGAACTATGTATGTGACTGTTGGGTGTTATTTATTATTTATTTCTTTATCTCTTCCAGTTCTCATCCCTGGCGAAGAAGTTGGAGATGACAGAGCGGCAGGTGGCGCGCTGGTGGCGCCTGCGTCGCTCGCAGGAGAAGCCCTCCACGCTGGTCAAGTTCTGCGAGAACATGTGGAAGTTCACATTCTACCTGCTCAACTTCACCTTCGGCCTGTTCGTGCTGTGGGATAAGGACTGGCTGTGGGATATCGACCAGTGCTATATTGGATATCCGCATCAGGTAGGACTAGTATTTGCGGATGCCCATAACACCTTATATGGGTGTTCAAATCTAGACGTAAATGACCAATAAGACTGACATACCCCTTTCAGACTCCTCCGGGGTGCCGAAAGGGGAGGTTTATAGCTTTTTCTCTTGAAACAAAAAGAAAAGGACTTATTCTGTGGTATATGTGTCATTAGGTTTGTGAAATCACAGAACGTCTATTACAATACAGAATCACTGCCTGTTGTATGTTGGACATTGGGTAACTAAGAACATTAATTTATCTTCATTAACCTTGAGATAACTCTAAGAGTTAGTTTTATCTCGCCTGTTTTAACTTGAGCGTAATTGAGAAGGACTGTAAACTGCTCCATTTATATGGGAAAAACAAATTATAACGGAAATAATGGTGAATTTCTTAAGCATACCACGGCATATTCACCAATCACCATGCACCAATCGAATGATCCATCATCTTACACCCCCCTTCCGCACTTTTAGCCGCAACAACTGCGCTGTAGTTATTGATTTGAAAGCTGGCTGTAGTCGATATTTTTTTATCGATATAATCATCGATTGTTGCACAGCTAAAGTCTAATAAAAAAAAATAGCTTCGTAGGCTGAATGCAGCTAAGTATTTTAGTAATTCTATTATTCTTGGCAAAGGTGGGACGAACTCTGGCCAGATGGCAGGACGAATTACACATGTGGGCAGCGACTGGATGCATAAAGCAATAGACCGGGCTCGGTGGTGTAACTATGAGAGTCCAGCAACATCCTGATGTTTATTATTTTGGCTTATATTTCCTCCCATTTTATTTCAGGGTCTAACAAGCGACGTGTGGTGGTACTACATGATCTCGTCGGCGTTCTACTGGTCGCTGACCATCTCGCAGTTCTGGGACGTGCGGCGCAAGGACTTCTGGCAGATGTTCGTGCACCACATCGCAACCATCGCGCTGCTGTCCTTCAGCTGGGTCTGCAACCTGCACCGGATCGGCACATTGATGCTACTGTTGCACGATTGCGCTGATATTTTTGTTGAGGTAAGTCTTTATCAATGACTTATGAAATCTGTAGGCAGTGTGCATTTATATGATTCCACACAATGCTAAAGTTATTACGATCTATTTATATATCAGCCCATATACATCCCACTGCCGGGCACGGGCCCCCTACACAATCGAGAGTACGATTGAGAGTGGGTAGGTCATATAGTCCACTGAGCTGGCCTAGTGCATGTTGGTAGAATTTACATACCATAGTAATTCTTACAAATTCGCTATAGTATACCCTTAAAGTGCGTGGTCATTGCCTATTAATACACACATGACTCCGAAAAGTCAGAGGTGTGCCCTGGGACTTGAACCCGCGACCGCCGTGAGCATGTTGGCAGTCGTGTCTGGTCAGTTTACCTACAGGCCACCACGCCCCTCTCCTTAAATCTTAGCTTAAGGCACTAAGGCCTATATTTCATTGGCTTTTAAAAATCTTTTTAGAGTTGAGGGTAGGTTACTCTTTCTCTTACTAAGATTGCAGATGTATTTTTGAATTATTTAATTATTGATTTGATTTATTTAAATGTTACAGCTAAAATACTCGATAACTTCTTATAAACCATAGTTTACTTAGTACCATGTAATCCCCTACTATAGGAATTATTTTTAATTATATTAAAATACTTCCATGTTTTTAACACTTTTGTATGATTATCTAATATAATTGTGTTAATGTTTCAGTCTGTGAAGGCGTCTAAATACGCGAACTATCAAAGACTCTGTGACGCTTTGTTCCTGGTTCTCACCTTCGTGTGGATTATGACTAGAGTTGTCATATATCCATTCTACATTATCTGGAGGCATGTATTCATTTCATTTTGTACTGGCATATCAATACAACTACACTGGGGTGTTATTCTATTCACATACGTCGTCAACATACAAAATAAAAGTTTTCCACTTTTTAAAAATCAACACTATGCTCTATATAAAAACTTATCATTCACTCCAAACTTGTCTAAGGTTTCGAGGTATAATAGAGGATTCGAACATTAAGGCATATTTGAACAGTTTTACGTACGACGTTAGAACATTTCTCGCCGTGTCGGGGTGTAGAATGACCCCCGTGTATGTCATGGTAAGAAGCAGTTTCATATTAGGTAACTAAATATCATCATCATCATCATCATCAGCCTTTTGTTGTCCACTGCTGGACTTAGGCCTCCTCGAAATTGCGCCATTTCACCCCGTCTTCTCGCAAATCTTGGCGAAAAATTAACCAGATATTGTCTTTCACAATTCAATATTGTTTTTTATTACCAAAGTAATATAACATGTATAAATTCCCAATTCTATTACCGATGCCGAAGGCATCACAAGTTGATAACAGTATAATATTGGTAACCACAATATTTTTTATATTCCAGCACGTCCATCCGCGCGCCGATGCTGCTGCCGATGTTCCCCGCCTACTACATCTTCAACTCGCTGCTGTGCCTACTGTTGGCGCTGCATATAGTCTGGACGTGGCTCATACTGCAGATTGCTTACAACGCTTTCAAGGCTGGACAGGTCAGGAAACGGATTATATTTTGTCTTTTTTTCCCATAGGCCCAGCACACGGGCAAACAGGTAATCTGATGGGAATAGATCAATGGAACATGGGTCATCAAAGTAATATTCAAATGTCATAATAATGAAAATGAATGAGATGCTTAAGAGTCCGTTAGTTTCGGAAAATTCACGTATTTGTGAATATAAAAAATACCATTAATTTTCATTGTGTGCATGGTAACCTATAACCTGGCCACATGTTGTAATATTTTAAATTCTAATATGAAATCTAACTCATTTTGTAAAAAACAATTAGTGTCTACACAATTTTAAATATTACTTCTTCATATTGTACTCATTGCCCTAATGGTATACATATTTGTAATTTCAGATGGATGGTGATATTAGGAGTTCTACCTCAGACCTTAGCGACAGCCCACAGAACTCAAACCACAGCTCACCCAGTAGGTCCAAAAACAAAAAGTAAGTGTATTTCAAGGTATATTTTAAACTGGGCTAAAAGGTTCTGAAATTATTTATCATTTCTGGAATTAGTGCCTGATATGGCGATAGGCTCGCTCCCTATCACTTCGTGGGACGGAACACTATGTGAAGCGTAGATGTCTTGGTAGAACTTCTGCATACCCCATCTGGAAAAAGTCGTGAGTGTACGTTACACACGTACATGTATGTATGTATGAAAGGTTCTGGGGTAGTGGCCACATACAGGCAAGCGAAGGTGGGTGGACGATCAGGTTCAGGTTGCAGAAATTCGCTGGATGCAGGCTGTTTCCAACATTTCGATGTGGAGATCCTTGGGGGAGGCCTAAGATCAGTAGTGGACTTCCTGTGGCTGAAGATATTTTAACTCAGCTCTGTTTTTTTTTAATATAAATTAATAATTTTACCACATTATTTTTCATTGTCAAAAATATAGAAATAGGTTTTAGAACAACAATACAATAATGAATTTTAGTAGCAAATATTTATAGAGTCTTTAGGAATTAACATCTTACAATTATTTTTTCAGGGTGACGTAAACATCACACAGGAGAGAAAGGAATTTCGGATCACAGCTATCTATGGATATAGTTTGAATATTTTTACCGCTTTTGAAACAATCACGGTATGGCAACAGATATGGTTTATATTCACTTAAGTTTTCCATTAAATGTTCATTATTTTTAGTTTCATTGGTTACATACATCAAATTAACTTAATATCGCATATTATGAACGAATTTGTAAATTATTTTGTGCACCATCTAATCCTATATAAAAATTAATTTTATTTTACTTTCACACACTTTAAGGTGAACTCGATTCACATTCCTAGTGATGTGTTTACGCGATATATCGATAGACTAAGAATGTCGATAAATTACACAACTCTCATAATACAGAGGCCAAATATATCGGATGTAAGTGTGTTTCAAACATCTTTATGTTTAATATAACATTTATATATTTAGAGTTAAGGATGCTCTATGAACATTTTGTCTGCTATCGAGTTGAGCTCAGATGGAAATTACATTTACAATTATTTACCATACATGTATTATTTATGCATCCATGCATTTACCGCTAGGTGTCGCTGTTTTAATAGTCTGTATTGTATATCGAATATTTAAAAGTATACGAGGAACACATTTATCCTTTTAATCTATAAACCAGTGGTTCAAAAATATAAGTAACATTTTATGTGAATTGTGAGCATTTTGTTCATTTTGTGAAATAATAGGGTAATTTAGTAAGAATATTTTAAAGCAAAATGTTCATAGAAATGGTAGTATGATAAGCTCAATGTTGTAGTTGTAAGCTATTATTTGTTTACAAATTAAATGGACCAAACAAGCTTGTTTACAAAACCAAATAAAATAATACTTAAAACAGGCAGATGTATCCTATATTGTGTAACTGTAAATTATATGTAGGCAGCCACTGTGCATTGAAATAGATATTCAACGGTGTCTGGAGACAGGACTACACTGGTCTTTTATATACAAGTATATTTGTATCTATATACTTTACATATTCAACACCATATTATCATTTGGTATAGTTAAGTTTGCAAAATGAAATTTCTCGAATGTAAGGAAACGTGAAAGGTGTTATTTATAGATGTGGTTTTCAGACTAAATGTAATCCTGTTTCTAGGTATCAAAGATAAGATTCGCAACGAAATGCCATAGACTTTAGAGGCTTCGTGTTATTCCGATGTTTATTATATAATTGTTATATATTATTTTCAGTACTCGCTAGCTAGAGATCTTATATCGATTAAACGGACTTTTATATTGGCTTTACACACTTTTGCGGTTTACTTGGTCTATTTCGCACAGAAAACGTAGACTAACAACTATTATCTGTGGTTTCAAGAGACAATCATGATCTAAAAATGTTCAGTAAACTACTATGTTTATGAGAAAAACTGATTATTGATTTTTTTTAATGGCCAAGTAAAACGTCAGTTTGTATCAATAATTTGATAGGAGGCCACTGCGCCGCATTTTGAACAGGGACCACATATAGTTGGATATTACATATTTTTATTTATTTCTAAATATTTCAAGACGCGCACGTGTGTTGCCATCTAAAATACAATTTGTTAGTTGCCTCCACTAATCAATGTTTGTCTAGATAAACTTGCTTTTAGTCATAAATAGATTTTGTTACCCATATTGACATTACACCGAAATTAATAAATAATTTTAATAGATAATTGTCTAGCAAAGATTGTATATTTTGGATGTGTATTTGAACTTGTAACTATAGTGGATGTATTAAAAATGGGGTATGGACGCAAATGGTAGATTTTATGTACAGGTAAAAATAAAAGTTTGTTCATTTTGTTCAACAAATGTCTTGTTCATTTCAAGGTCTCCGGTTCTGTGACTCTTTACAATGACAAAAATTGCATTCTATTTGTCAGAATAAAATAGTTCTGTAACTTTCATACTATCGATAAGAATTTAAGCCAGATTGTCTCTCCACATTATAATACATTCTTAACACCACAACACTGGAAATGTTGAATTGTTTACATTGCTTTTATGGATAATACTAGATTTGTTTGTGTCTTTACCCCATGTATATGTGGCTTAAAATAAATAGTAGGACGTGTCGAGATTTTTATACTAGTTGTAAAGATATTACTGATGTAAGATTTTTCCTATGCCTGAGATTTTTAACAACTGTTTTCCTCAGAAATGCGGGTTTATTATTTTTGTAGCAACTAAAGTTTATTCAACTTGTGAATAACGTCATATTTTCTGATTGCTAGCTATTGACATTTGGTACATCTCGAATGATAACTTCCATTAATATTTGTGTCAGTCGTAAAGTTTCCTTATCTAGTCTCCCAAAATAACAATAGCCTTCCTATTATCCCTGTAAACTAAGAATTCACACAGTTTAGATTTAATTGAATTACACATCTGTAATTGTTTTCCAATAATGAAGCTATTCCACATACTTCCATTGTTTTCTGTTCGCCTCTGGCTATAGGCGAAATATTGTTTTTAATATTATACATTAAGATAAAAGCTTGTTTTAATATTAATTATATAGTATCGATAGTATTTTGTTAGTCGCAACATCACAGTGTCATATGACGTATGCATGTTCGACACATCTCCCAAAAATGTGGGAAATAAACTATTCAATTATAAACCTTACTATATTTTAAGTGCTTCTGTCATAAATTATTGAATTTGATACAATGTGAGATTTGTATGAAAACGTGTGTCATGTGCGTGTGTACAAAGAGCCTCAAGCGAGCTCGCACCGAATTTATCTCATTTAAACAATATTAAAAAGTGCTGCAAAATCGAACCAATTTTTATTTTGGTTGAGAGTTTATTTTCCTAGCTTTATGCTTACATTTCATAAGAATATTGTTTTTGTTATAAAGAACAATATATAATAGAACAACATTGAAAATTGACAAGAAATATGTGACACAGAAATCTAAAATAGACTCGTTTCTGCGATGTCAGTGTAGTTGTGTGGTACAAGAATACGCAAAATCAGTTATTAGAGATAACTGATTTTCACTATTAACAAACATGTCAACGTGCATATGACGTTGAGTATGGTTATCCACCCAATAGTTGACATAGGTGGAATGATATTAATATGATATAACGCGTTAAATTCGAATTATACAAAGGTAACGCGCGCGATTCAACCTATAGGCCCTTCACTCACGCGCCATATAAACCATTCAGGCAGGCGCACGCGCCACGGGACGGGGCCCACACTATAACATTTAAATATTTTTTTCATAATATAATGTCCAGCAACTATTTAGAGTTCGGATTAAGTTGTCTTAAATATTCCACAATTATTGCTAGGCTGGAATAAACTAAATAGCTAGAAATATAATTGTGTAAGTAAAACCATAGAATTATTTTGCGATGTTTTAATGTATGTTGATCTCTTGTACTTGGATGCATTTCTGTACTTTCCATTTTTAACTTTTCTAATGTCTTTATAACATGTAATGTGCGTTTGTTAAATATATATGTAGATATATATTTTTAAGCAGTTTTAAATGTCGAAATGTATCTAATTGATGTCTTTATGTATACAAATACCCAGTATTGTAATAGAGTAATGTATAAAAATAATACTTTGGATAATTGTTTGATATGAGTAAAAAGTTTGTACGCTTTTTGTTTCTATAAGGATATGAAACGATTCTCCTGCTTTGGAGTAACTTATACTTTTCAAAGCATTGATTTCTTTCTATTCAAAAATATTTTCATCATTTATACATGCGTATGCGGGAAAAGGTGAAAAATAACTTTTAATATATTGTTAATATGCCTTTTATTCTTGTGCTATTAATTGCATAAAGCGTGTGGAGATGTTATCCCGCGATTTGTTTTCACAGAGTATTTAATTGCATGCGAGTGTAAATGTCTGCGTGGTATGTTCGTATTGGTGTATATAGTATATGTAATATATAGATGTGTCCAGACGGCGACCGAGTCCTTGAGTCGTGTGTATATTTTGAACTTTATCTCAGAACAAAGTTCTAGTCAACCTAAGGTGGTCAAATTATGTCGGCTGGACAAACATTGTATTACACAAACGCTCTCTGATACGTAATACAAGACGATTATTATTGTAACAGTGTTGGGTTTGAGAAATAAATATGGATTTAATTACGAAAATCTTTTTTATTGTGTATGAACAATCAACTCAAGATATACATTATTGCTATGAGCACAATTAAGTGTATTAGGTAATACGCTCCGATGTATTCTTAATAAACCACGTCTGCGGTGGGTACAATCGAAATACGAATTTATTACTTAGTTGTCGAAATTAGTTGGAAAATAATTAAAAATATTTACAATATAAACAGTCTCGTCTAGATCACTAGAACACTTCGGCCGCTGAACCGTCCTATTAGTCGTCGTCGTCATCGTCCGACGAAACAGGTAAATGCTAGAGAATAGTTAGGGTTATTCTTCTATCATGAATAGTGTCCATGTGGCGAGTCTTCACAGCGCGCTGTGCATCAAATGGAGTGCGGAAAGCCACTCTCGCATCGCCAGTTGGCTGACCCCGTTCATTGTATCTCCTAATCACGTCATCATGCGTCAATTCAAACTCAGAAAAGAATTGTAATATTTCATCAATACTGGCGCGGAAAGGCACATTCTCCATGGATACTACGCAGCCAGGCATTCCGAAATCTTCCAGCGCTGGGTCGTGATCCTCATCTCGACTATTATCATTATTTGACGTAAAGCCACCTCCTCCTCGACCTCGAAGGAAGCCACGTCCACGGCCTCGGGAATCAAACCCGCGACCTCGGTCGAACCCGCCTCGACCTCGATAACCGCCGCGACTTTGGTCAAAACCTCCTCGACCCTGATCAAATCCTCCGCGATTAAATCCGCCTCTGTCAAAGCCACCTCGGTCATATCCACGACCCCTGAACGGCATTCGAGGAGTGAAACCACCACGCATCTGCTCGAAGAATTGTGGTGGTCCGCTTCCGAGTAAGCTGTTCTGTGGTTCTGTTTGTTTTGGTCCTTCCAATGCTTCTTCGACAACGCTTCGTGGAACCAGATCAACGGATATGCGACAACCTTCAAGATTGCTACCATGTTTTGTACCAGCCATTCTAGCTTCTTGTATGGATCGAAATTCGCAGAAACAGTCTCCAGATGGCAGGCCATTTGTATCGAGCATGAGGTGAATTCTTGCGGGCACTGCACCAGTGTCAGAGAGGAATGTCACTATAGTGCGGTCAGTGGCATCGCGCGGAAGACCCTTCATTAAAACACAATCTAAAGGCTCTTCTTCCATTTCAGTCGTTAAGGCAAGTGATTTAGCTGGTGCTATCGATTCCAACTGATTTTGGAAGGGCGGCCTAGATCCCCAAGAGGTCGTTGCCGCCCGAGGATTAAGAGATCCTGCAGTAGGAAATCCACCAAATTGTGGAGTGCCAAATGTTGGAGGTGGGAAAGTCTGAGAAGGTGTGTATGGCGGTGTGAAAAAGTTTCCTTGAGGTTGCCCTTGTAAGGGCGGAGCGCCAGCTGCTTGCATTGGTCCATCGAATTTTTGGCGACGTTGCCGAGGGTCTCTTGGAACCGAGGACTCCTGCGGCTTAGCAATCGGTGTATTAAGTCCTTGATCTTGCATTTTATCATTTTGCTTCTTTACCATTTCATATTCCTTGTCAGACATCGGTGTCAATGTGGCTTCGCGTCTGCCAAATATGTACGGTTCCTGCCTTTCAAGGGCCTGCCTTGCATCTTCTGATTTTGCAAATTGAACATACGCAGTTTTTGTGCGAGTAGATCGGCAATCGATTATGAGAATAGAAAGTAAGGAGAAATCGCTAAATGCCTTTATGATATCATGTTCTTTAACGAAGTTAGCCAAGTCTGTTATTTTTAGAATAGTAAAGTTCGTTCGTGAGTTGTCTTCTGTATCAGCAATAATTAAGTTATCTTCTTCATCATTTTCTTCTCGGTACGGTAAAAATGAGTCCACAGCCGAATCGTAAGTTTCGTCATCTAAAGGTTCAACGATTACTTGCGCACCTTTTAATTCATTATTTGTACGTTGTAACACAATCTGCTTTGAGCGTAGTTCGCAAAATCGTACGTAGATAGTTCCCGTACGTCGGCCCATATTGTCATTTATCATTTTTATTCCATGTTTGTCTATTAGGAATGGGAAGAAACGACGAACATCGCCGTAACTGGTGTGGTTTGGTGCATTTTTAATAGCGACGCAACAATCTCGTTGCTGCTCAATGCTCTCGAAACGTGATGGGCGATTTTCCCTGCGGTATCCCGTTGCACCGCCTCGACCTCCTCCACGGTTTGATTGAAGTCGACCTACACCATTGGTTTGATCTCCTTGAAAAGCATTTGGGTTGCGTTTCTTACCAAGCTCCTGCAACTTATTAAATGCATCTGCCATGGCGGGATCGCCAAATCGATTGATATTTGGTTCAGTATTTGATAACAATGGGTTGTTGAGCATATTAACTGGAAGATTTGTTTGCATTGCGATACTCTGGGCGGCGTTTATAGCATTACTGTATAATGGACCCGTTGGCATCATATCAACAGAGGCAGCATCGTTTGATTTCTCTTGCGAGCTGCCTGGCGATTTACGTTCGTTGCGACGGTCACGAGACCGACGAGACGGGGACCTATCCCGGGACCGGCTTCGGTCCTTTCTATCGCGCTTGCGGTCTCTCCTATCTCTGCTGCGACTGCGGTCGCGACGACGCCGGTCCCTAGACCGAGACCGATCTCGGCGATCCCGTTTTCTTTCTTTTCGTTCTCTATCACGTGATCTGGAACGAGATCGAGTGCGGCGCCGCTCTTTCTCCTTACTCCGCTTCCTTTCTGGTTTATCTTCTTCTTTTTCTTCTTCAAAATCATCTTTACCCGAAGGACTGAATAAAGTAGGTGGCGGTTCGATGACCGCTGGTTGAGGTATTTCTTGTGGATTGCCAAGTCCCGGAATGCCTAAGTTTGAGAGAGAGTTATTACCAAGTGCTGTGGAAAATGGACTTATACTTTGTATAACAGCAGGCGGTTGACTTGCTAGAGCTGCCGGCATGGTAACATTAGTAGGTGGAGCTGTGACTGCCGGTGGCGGAACCGGCGCCGGAGCGGCTAACGTGATCAATGGCACGCTTTGTCGAGCTGCTTCGATTACTTTATGCATTTCGGAGCGAGAGCTGAGCAGCAGCTTCACCTGTATCTCTTTGATCTTGCCCCCATCCAGCATCATAGCTTGACGCGCATCTTCGTCCGTACTGTAACAATGGAGATAAATGTGTGAAGATAAAGTTTTGTTTCAGTAACAAAATTAGTGTCTATAAGGATACAGGGTTGATAAAATAAAACTATTTATATGTTAATAATATATTATTTATTACTGCAATACATAACATGACTCACATTACATGAGATACTAGTTCTCCCTGTTTTGATGCCACATTGACATGGAAACTCAATCACGGCACATAACAAATCAATCTGATTAAGTTATACTAATATAGGGGGCTGCTACAAAAAATATATTCAATGAGTCTTCGCGTGTAAGAATAAAAATAAAATAGAATCTACTTCTAGTGCCTTCCTTTTTAATCAAATCGACGGTTGAATAATTCAATAATAGGAAGTCACTAGGAGTAGATTGCAATACGAAAAATGTCACGATATATCGATTAGGTATCGTCTGTTGTAGTAGCCCCCCGAGTGCAATGCAATGTATACGTTAGTTATTAAAATAGTGTACTTCGCCGTTGCGCCCTTTTATGTGGATAAAACGGCAGAACAGGCCCGGTCTTACTACTTTACAAAAGTTTCAAGAAATAACTAGATATATCCTAGCGAGTTGGGTTGTAAGACTATAAACATTACGCCTGGTCGCCAGTTGGAAATCTATACTTTTCTGGGGAATTACTCTGTACTCCGACATGACGACGACTGTTCGAACATCGCACGTCAAACTGCCGGAATATGCCTAAATATTTTACAAAATGTCCGAATCCTATATCGTATGTCGTAATCTTAGACTAAGTTCCAAGTGAATGATATGTTTGATAGAGAATAGTATTGATTTTTATAAGTGGAAAATTTATATTTTATATGTTGACGTTCGACGTCCGAATATTCGAATTTCGTATCGGAGTATAGACCAACCCCCCTGGAATATGCTTCCCTGTGCGAGTTGTGTGTCAACATGGGTATGTCGGAGGAATGCACCTTGAAATTATATTCCAATATCTCAGGTATGCCGATTACCCCCCCCCCCCCTGCCTTTCCCTTCCCTATTAAAGTAAGGAAATATACAAGCAGCCATTCATTGATGTGTATGTATGTGCGACTTATAGTTTTGACTAATACATTGGGCATTATCAGTATTAAGAGTAGCTAAGGTTTATCCATAGCTATTGACAGGAACTATTCTCCTAAAATATATTTTGCATCCTTATACATAGCTCACATATTACGTAATAACACCAAATGAAGTTGGTACAAAACATCGCATGTTAAATCTATATTAATACTGTATACTAACCACAACTTATATTGAATCGGATTTCGCAATGTGATCCGCGACAAAATAAACTACTAATAAACAAGTAAAAACTTTCCTACTAATCGTATAATGATGTAACGTTTTCTTTGTTTCTCGATAAACAATTATAATTAGAATGAACTAAAATGGTTGTAAAAACTTTTTGAATGAAGGTACGAGACTTACATAGAAGGTTGAACGGAAATCCACGTAATATCATCGAAGTATTCTCTATCTCGATATTTTTGTGATTCTGTGCTGTTACCCACATAAAACTCTCAGGTTTTAGGTATTGTTCCTTGTAAAGGACCTTAAAAGCTGCTCATCCTGAAGAGCGTTATGTAAGGAATGGCTAATTTTAGACGTTAGCAGCTTATCGATACTTCAAAGATTATGAAATATAAATAAATGAAAGAACGGAAAACATTTATACCACCGATTCTCACAGCATTTTGTTCTGGGTTTTGACCATCATAGCCCTAGGGTATACATCGGTACCTATTCAGGTATATCTGGATCTTATTACTTATAATGCCAGCACGCGTTACGGATTAACTATGGGTACTTATTCAGCTTTTATTCACAGAAGTGTTGTACAGAAAGGCGAAGGTACCTACTACTCTGTTCTGCTTTCCAGGTATAGACCTGGAAGACTGATTCTGGGAAAAGCACAAAATACAAGCGTGAGAACACGTTGGTTTTAATACAATTAAGATATATTTGTGTGCAACTAATAATATATTTAGCATTGTTTCGCTGCGTTCAGTTCTATACTTACACCCTTTATTTCATCTAGCAAAACATCGATGAAGCCAAATATGTGTAATTACGCCCTCAGAAATTATAAATGATTATGATGAGAAACACTACATTTAACCACAATTTGTGTGGAGAATAAAGCCATTATGTTTACCATATACGAAATACACAAAATACCTAATACCTAGTGGGTATATTAATGATTTGCTGTGTAATCTCCATAATTATATACAATGTACTCTGTGCTTTGTAATATTTCGGTTAAAAACTTATTTATGGATAACTAGCGGCCCATCCCGGCACTAGCTATACATACGTATGTACATACATAACTTGCGCCTTTTTCTTAGAAGGGTCAGGCAGAGGTTTTGTAGCAACCGGTACATCCACGTTTCCCCTTGTGTGTTCCGTTTCATGATGTGATAGGGGGGAGCCTATCGTCATATCGGGCACAATTCATGACTCCAGGCTGATAATGAATTGAAAATTCATTTGCCCGACCTGGGATGTGTACCCAACCTCAGCTTTGTAATCATACCGCAGTATACCGTACCGTACCGTAGTAGTATCATCGGGGATAATGTAGGTATCTAATGGTGAAAGAATTTTCAAATCGGTCCAGTAGTTTCATTGCAAACAAATAATCAAATTTTTCCTCTTTATATTATCTAGTAAAAAGTACCTAAAGTTATGTGTGCTAGTAGAACTAATGTCTAACTTACTTTAATTATTGATGGCACATATATAAAGGCACCTTTTTACGAAGGGACAAGATAATTATAATTCCTTTTTAACTGACCCAAACTCTATGGTGGTCATTTTCATGATTGTGATGGTGATTGGTGACTGTGTGCCTGCTAGCGAGACTAGGTCAGTATTATTCTGCAGCCAACCAAAGCGATTCCTGCTCTCTATCGTCTTGTCGTGGGGGAGCGCGTGTGTCTTCCTATTGATCTAGCTCAGGTTGTTCTCGGGTGATCAATTATTGTGAAGGCGAACTGACCCATCGAGTTGCCTTCCCAAGCAGACACAATTACGAAGGCACCGATATATGTCAACTACCCATGTATATCAACTAAGCGCGCCTGGCGCGCGCGCAACTGTTCCTGAGTTGGATCGTCCACATGCAGGCCAGTTGTGTACGAAAAGCAGAGCAGCATTTATAGTTATTCACAGTATCATATACAAGAAACGACAGAAACAAAGTGTCTTGGTGGATGAAAGAATTGTACCGAAGAAGGTCGCAGCATGGATAGCCACTAATGAAAGATACCTACAGTATTTTTTTCTTCCGTTCTGTCACGCGAATTGCACTTCCATTATGCAACTTATTTTTGTCCAGAACTTTTGCATTTTTTTGTACTATTACATTATAATATTCAGAACACAACAAACATACAATCGTCCGTCTCAACTGGTGCGCGCGCCACTACTAAACTCCCTTTGATGAATTTAATGATCCGCGGTTAAAAACCGACACCAGATGGAACTGCCCGCTCCATGTTTGAACCCTGCAACGAACACATGCGCCAATGTTCGTCCTGTAGAAGCGCGTAGTTGATACGCGGCTTAAAACTGTCGAGCTATTACAGTGCAGGATGTAGGATGATCGGTGTGGTCAGAAAGGACACCAATCCTAAATCGTTTATTATATGGCCAATAATCAAATACCCACCCAAACGAAATCCTTTCTGTTTGCCTTAACAGAATCAAATCCAACCGACTAGAATAATATATTGTTCCAAAGGCATACAGTCAAGATTCAAGTTCAAGATTAATTCGAACCTCTCCCCTTGACGAATCTTTGACTGCAGTCGTACGTATCAAGGAATAAGATTAAGTACTAAACGATATTGATGCACAGGCTGCTAGAAGAAAATTATCCGCTATTTGGTGTTTATGAATTCAGTGACAATGTTCCTTGTATATCGTAAAATGGCTATCTAATGAGTGGCTACCTAAGTGATATTTGTGACTTATTATGAAGACTGGAATAATGCTGCAGCGGGCAGTTACGAGAGAAAGCCCATGCGATTCTGGTTCTGAGATATACAGTACTTCTCACGACGCTGAATATTGGCACCGAGAGGTTTTTAATGGTATGCCGGAGTTCTGATTAATTGATAGAAGTGAGTGTGTCACATTTCGATTATTTACACGTGCCTATCTAAAATTCAGTAACACACGAGTAGATTCCTCTCTCAGCTTCTCGGATTCCTGAAAGGAGTTGAATAACTTTGCTCTCCCTCAAAAACATAATTATTGGTAATAGGGCCATCTACTGTAGGTAATAATTAAATCAAGTTTATAGAGTTTTCTTGAAAACTCTAGAATATTTTATCATTGTTTGATACGAAACACCCCAACATTCTTGAGCATATTTAAATGTTTATAAAACAAAATGGTCTATTCAATCTTAGAATCGAATCATAGTTCCTCACACGGTGCTCATGCAGATTGCAATCTAAAAAATATTCGTTACTTTTAAGTTGGTGTGATAATATTTAATTTTAATATCTAATATATTTATATCCAACGTGTGTATCTAATAAGTTATAACTACAAAATATATGAGTATAATTTTTGAGGTTTGTCTGTATCAAATATCCAGCTTCTCATAATATATTACACAAAATGTTTGTCTCTCCGTATTCATCCGTATACGTCCCATTACAGCTCACGGCTCTCCTCTAAAATCGAGAATAGCATTAAGTGGGCTGAGGCCATAAGAATAGTCCATCACTCTGGCCTAGTGAGGGTCGGCGGACTTTCCATACCACAGAAATTCTTGAAATCGCTATGGTATGCAAGTTTTCTCACGATGTTTTAATTTACCGTTATAGAGAATGCACTTTGTTATAAAATTCATTTAAATTGTAGGGATGGTAAGCGATGTATGAGCCTGTAACACGTGAGTGCGTGTCGCACGTTTAAATGAGTACTTGAACGTGCACTTCTGTACAGTAACTTGAACACTCTGCGATCAATAATAGGCATATGTTGATCGAAGGGTACACTGTCATTAACGCGATTGTGTCCACCGACAACCCCTACCATCGCTTTCGCTGGCCTTCGCAGCTGTCGCTACAGGCCACGATGTTAGAGTAGGTACCTGTATTACCCTATACCCTATTATATACCCTATTGAATTTCATCAATATTTCGTAAATAATTAAATCATTTATCATTTGAAGTGTAAGAATTCCACTCAATTATGTTTCTTAACATACCCCCTAACATACCTTACTAGTTATTACGAACATGACTCAGGAAATCGTAGCTTATCGTTCTACCATAATATAGAATTATAAGACATTTTAAACCGAAAAAGTCGCACAAAGCAAATAGCCCAATACGCGAGTCTAACTCAAAAACTCACAATTCAAAGTTCTGTTACGCTGTGACTAGGCAAATGTGGCAGTTTTTTTATTTTTTATTGCTATGAATAGCGAGACGAACGTGCCGTTCACCTAATGGTAAGCGATATGACCACTCATAAACAGTAGCAAAACCAAACAACACCTTGAATTACAAAGCAATGCTTGGCATTCCACTGCGCTCGCCATCCGGAACAATAAGATGTTACGTCTCAATATGTTCAGTAGTTACTCTGCCTACAATGCCCTTCAATCCGAAACACAACAGTGCATTAAACTGCTGTTTGACGGGAGAAATAGACACAGCGGTGGTACCCACCCAGATGGCCTCTCACATACGAGACCTACCACCAGTAAGCTAGCTACAAGTATAACTTCTTCGGCAACACGTATCTAGATTTTAGGAGTAAGGTTAATTGGTCTGAACTGATGTCTGTTCACAAAGCATATAAAATCCTACCTAAAAACCTGGCAGAAAAGTATTTATAATCTATTCATTGATTTTGGAACAATTATATAACATTTTTATTTGTAACTAGCTGTACCCGCGACTTCGTCCGCGTGGAATTTAACAAAAACTTAATTTTTCCAAAATAAAAGAATTTTCTAAAATAAATGTAGCCAAGTTACCCCTTAGTATATCAGCTACCTGACAATAAAAGTCCTGTCAAAATCGGTCCAGCCATTTCGGAGATTAGCCGGAACAAACAGACAGACAGACTGACGGACAGACAGACAGACAAAAAAAATTCTAAGGTCATTTTCGTTATAGGTATCGTGTATTTTTTTTATTTTCACTTTTAAAACAGACACTTCAATTTTATTTATATGTAAAGATGTATAGATAAAAACGTTCGCAATTATTCTTTTAAATTATTAATCCTATTAATATTATAAATGCGCAATTTGTTACTTCACCTTCAGCTAGATCAAGTCTGATGAAATTTAGTATGGAGGTAGCTGACACTGTATTAACATACATTACATAGACTACTTTTATCTAAAAAATATTCCAGATACCGTGCTATGTGCAAGGAATTCAAATATATTCGATACTTTCAAACTTAAAGTTATAGGATGGAATGTTTAAAGTACGGCAGTAACCTTGATTATAAACTCAAGGTTGTATTAAATATTTAAGACGGTTATCAGGTGAAATGGTTCCCATGTTTCTCTACAGTGGAGTCGACTCTACAAGTATTTGCAACAAAGTTATGATACATAGTTGTATTCGATAACATGTTGAAACGCCGTTTTTTCTCTAGCACTAGTTTAGGGGGTAGTTGATTAAAATATCTCTGCTTTTACATGCAAGTTTGGAAAGTCTCGTCAAGTGTCCACAAATACAAGCGTGTGAATGGTGTGTTTGACTTAGCTTCCGCAAGCTTGTCTTCGACCCATGAGGGGCTACTCTATGAAACGATACGAACTTCGAATGTTCATACGCCGTAGGTAAAACTTCACTAATGTGTCTAGATACTCCATAAAATGTTGGAGTCTTCTATCGGACGTCGTAATCATAGACTTATTTCGAAGAAAATGATAAGTATAATAGAGAATAGTATTGATTTTTAAAAGTGAAAAACTTATATCTTACTTCGGACGTCGAACATCCGGTCATTCGAAGTTCGTATCGGTTCATAGAGTAACGCCCGGGCTAGTGTCAGTTTTTTACCACAGATCAAAAGAAACTTGCGGCAAGCGCTTGCGACGTACCTACATAATATGTAAATATTATTTACACGTTGCATTGGCGCGTGTTTAGTGTTGAGCTGTCAAGCTTGCGCCTAACGGGTTATTTATACTGGTGGTGGTAGTCGACAAAACTTCAACACCCACGTTTTTTTGTTGGGAAAATATTAACGCACTCCATCTAACGGCATCCAAGCTTAAGTGATCCCTCGAAGTTTGTAGACGTTTGCCAAGCATCAGTCAGCGTGTACACATAGCATAAAATTGTTGCGATCGTATCCCAAAGTTTTCTAAAAGTTGATTAATAAGAGTCTTTTGGGTCGATGTGTCATCACCTAATTAGATCTCAAGTTAGTATTCTGTGTCTCAAGTTTGACGATTCGCGTACTCTACTTTCGTCGCAGATACCCGAAGAGTTATTGGATGCGCACCCGCGTCCGCTCATTCTGAAACGGCTGAGACTGTGTTACGAAAATATTCAGGGTGATTGCGGAGCAATATCGGGAGCTTCTTGCCAATCAAACAAGATAGCTGTTAGAAGATGTGCGGAAAAAGCCAGATGCGAGGATTTGTTTCTACACGGGCATTTGTTTTTATGTTACGAATTAGATACCGGATTTTAAATATGATGTGTAGCGCGGACGCAATCCCCGCGCGACGAGCTGGCAAGCTTGCCTTCTGCTGATACCGTCACCTTACCAAGACCCTCCCTGTAAGTTTGCGAACATGAAGCTATAGGTGCTACTTTGAAGTGCTATCTGTAAAATATTAACAATGACTGCTACGACATTGTAGTTTGGTATAAATAGTGAGTCATTTTCTATGTGTAGGATGTATACCCCGTATTATATCCGCGACAGTTTTTATTCTGCAATAGGTTACGTATCACAAGTTCAATCAGGTGAACGAACCCGCGACAAGTATTTGTAATGGTGAGGTCACCATATGAATAATATATTTTTAGTTTTGAAGATATTTGGGCACATTGCTTTGGTTTGTTTAAAATAATACGTTATATTAACTAGGAATGTAAAGGTGAAAGAAGTATGTCACGATTGAACAAACTGTATTTCCATAGTCCCTGCCTACACCTTCTTCCTATGTAGGCGTGATGATTACGTATCTATGTTAAATTATAATATTATTATCTATGAATATTATAGTCTTACAGAAATTCCATATTAGTGTATAATTGTGAACGACGAATACAGATATTTATGACAACCTTTAGGTTGTCCAATTCCATACATATGTTATGGGCCAAGTGATTAATGCGGGCAGTATTCATATTGGCCGGGCATTATGAATAACGCCCGATTAATCACTTAGCCCATAACACATACATTAAATAGACAAGTAAGAAAGCCAAAAGTGTATCTACCTCAGAAACCCTGACCTGAGGAAGGTAGGTCTCTGGAATCTTAATACGAATGCTAAGCACAATAGACCAAGAGGGCATGGCCGCCAGATTTTCCTCATTTTAGAAAAGCTGAAAGTGTGTCGGCATTTACCTCTAACATAGGCATCATGCGAGGAGATAGTGTGAAGTTAAGATCGTGGTGGCTTTGGAAGTAATCAGCTTCAATGCGTCTGACTAGTTGAAAGAACCATCAATTCGATTACCAAGAAACACCTTTTGATAGTTGTCTAAAAACATAATAAATCAGCTATTATATTGTAACGCTGGCAAAAGTACTTATGATTAAATATTACGATATTGGAAACTTGTAAAATTTTATTTAAATAATTATGTACTGGGCCAGTACTACTGGCACAGTGTTAGAACATATTTGTTAACGCACAAGTTATCCATGATGGCGGCATACGCTCCGCTTATTTTTAGAACATACTTAATTAAAACAAATTGGACGGAATAAGTACTTTGATAAATTTCAAATTACTGGCTTATAATTACTAGATTTATTGTTTTAGATTTTTCCTAATTTATAGTAAAATGCCTTATTTACATAGTACCTATACTTGCACCTTCAGGCTATACCTACCGGCATAGCCCTAACTACAGATGTGACTCGATTAGGATTTTGTAACTCAAGTCACTCGAGTTACTCGATTGAACCATCTAGGTAAGGCCTACCGGGACGGAATGGCGAGGGATTTTGCTAACGGCTAGCCGCTTACTTACTATAGTGTCCTACCACGGCATTCAGAGACGCAACGCGGTATCACGCGGCATGCCGCGGGATGCAAAAGTATGCATCGAAAACGTCTGCTGCCTACACATTTCATGTCTAATGTAATAAAACGTGATGAGAGATAAACTATTCTAATTTTGACGTGACAACGTCTTAAATTAGGTTGCGGCTGGGAGTCACTTATGAAAAAGTGTAACGCCCGGTAACGTTACGATGAGTCACCGAACGAGAGAGAGGCCCGCCGAATGCCTTGCGTCTCTCTCCCACTCAACTATGATCTAATTATAGTTGAGTGATTAATTTAATTATATTCATATCAATAAATATTCTACCGAGAAAAAGACGTTGTCACGTAAAATCTTCGCCCGTAAAACCGACTTTACAGGCATTTTATTATTTTAAAACCAAAACGCATTCGGGCTGCAAGCAATCCTAGACGATTACTCCGCTTGGACTGCCTTTTATCCCGCGGTGTGCCATGGCACCCCGCCGCACCGGGAGACCCCTTGGCGTGGTCTCTGATGCCATCTCAAGCAATAACTTACGACGCCACGGCATCAATTTAAAATATTGGAATTTATTTCTATCAGATAAATTTGAATATACTTTGTAAAAAAACAAAATCGCTCGCCATTCCGTCCCAGTGTGCACTGGCCATTACGCTCCTTACAACCCGAGTTAATTTATCACTCAAGTCTAGAGCTGAGTTACGATTGGTTTAGGTTAAGATTTTTTTAATCAGTCCGTTGCAGACCACTGCTAAACATAGGCTTCTCTCAAGGTACGCACCCTGGGAGAGGCTCTGTGGCGTCACAAAATCCGGCCAGCTGCTATAAGTGTCCAATTGATGCTGGCCCTGCCGCGTGGGGCGCTCTCTGGCCAGATGGCCGGAATTTTTAAATACCTTTATTAAATTAGTAGTATTTGGTAATGAAAGTTTGTGTTTTTTTCAGGCTCAAACGGATAGACCAATTTCGATGAAATGTAGTATGATGGTAGCTGCTACCCTGAATAGGGCGCACATAGGCTATTTCAGTCCCAAAAATTTAGTGTTCTCGTAGGATGATCAAGAAGTTTTCTGGCTCAAACAGCTGAGCCAATTTTAATATTATAATTTAATAAATTTTTATGTGCTTTTATGAACAAACATTAATGTTTTTTTTTTATATTCTAATCCCATTATGAATATTTATGATTTTTTTAAATTCTAGTCCTACAATATTTCGCACCTAGCATTTTGTATTTTGACAGCGTGATGGCAATGAATATTTAAATTGTCGTCTCACATCCTAAGCACTTAAGAATAGATAATTTTGTTTATAACATTAACAGTGACAATAAATAACAATAAATTAGGAAGACCGGAAGGAAGCCTTGTAAGCCTTCTTCTAAAGATTCTTCTCTAAGAGACTATTTAACGTAACGGGCAGTTTGTGTGCCGCTAATAATAGGTAATGGAGCAGGAACTGAAGAGTGGAGCGAATATTGGAGACTAGAGCGAGTATGAATAAAGTGAAAAATGAAGAGGATTGTATTGGGTAGTGGAATGTGTACTGAAGATTGAAGTAAATATTGGAGTGGGGCGAGAATAGAGAGTGGAGGCAAGTAGTGAAATGGCGGCAGTATTCGAGAGAAGGGTATAAATCGAATCCATACACATCTTTTTAAGACATTTAACCGTGTTGAGGAGGGGAAAATAGAGTAAGGTAAGGTGGTAATCATTGTTTTCGGTTTTGAATATTGCTACTTGAGCGATGAATAGTTCAGAAACGATACTATTGTTATATTATTTTACTTTTATACATAATTATATAATTTGCAAATAATGATAGGGTACAACCCAATAGATAATTAGTTGAAAAAAAAAATACATTCCACCCAGGAAACAAAAGCATTAAAAATACAGTTTTGTTAAATCTGCTAAAACGTCCCACGCAAGGCTATGTTTTATGAAAAATCTTCCAATAACGAGCCAGCCGATATACCTGGATAGTGGATCACTTACCATCGGATTGTTTGCTGTGCTAGATATAAACGTAATTCTAAAGGCCTACGCAAACTGGGACGGAATGACAAGGGATATTGCCACCGGCCAGCCGTTTACTTACTGTAGTATTCCGTCCGCCTACCACGGCATCCTGTGATGGGACGCGGCGTCCCGTGACATGCCGCGAGATGCCAAAGTATGCATCGACAACGTCTGCTGCATGATACTCATTTCATGTCCAATGTGATAAAATATGGAAAGAAATAAACTATTTCGTTTTTTTGATAATATTGCCATCTTATGGTAGGAAATAGACGATGACAACTGCTTGGACTGCCTATTCCCGCGGCGCGGCGACACAGTGTATCATATAGCATACAACAGTGCGTCGCGGCATCCCGCCGGGGGATCCTTTGGTGCGCTCTCTGATGCCGTCTCTAGAAATCCCTTTCGATGTCACGGCATCAAAATAAAACATTGGAATTTATGTCGTATTTCCACTAGATAAATTTAAATATCCTTTGTAAAAAATCCCTTACCATTTCGTTCCGTTGTGCGCTGGCCATAAATCTCAAATGGAAAATAAACACAATTCAAAATGAACTGAATTGAATTCGAATTTCTATATTATCTTCTACAAAATGTAAATGATATTTCGAAATCAGAGCTCATATATATTGCAATTACTGTTTCGCCTTTATAAAATATAACTAAGTTATTACAATTACTCCATGGTTTCCCAAGAAGACAGGCTAGGCATAGTTTGGGAGCCCCTGTCAATGTTATCATTTTAGTAATTGTTTTTTAAATTAGTTTTTAAGACATTGTATCACAATTTGGTTAGTAAATATACGTTATTATTATTATATTCTCGGTAACACAGCGCTTACCCCGGCTTCTTTATCCGTGTTTCAGAAATATACGGAGAGGAAAAACTATTAACTATTCAATTATTGTCTTGAAATATATCCAGTAAATTTATTTATTTTTTTTTAAAATTTCGGTTAGAAAATAGGCTGAAAACGACGGGACCGTAAGTGTGTATTGTTAATTCATATTAATCGGGTAACAGAAAACATTAAAAGAAAGCTATTATGTCTATAATTTTCTAAAAATTCATTTGTGTTTTCTTAGATCTGATTATGTCCGATGTAGATTATGGTCTTACTGGTTCATTGATATAGCTATCTCACCTAATGCATTTGGCCGGTTACCCACATAATATTTTGTAAGAGGTAGCGCAGAAACGCTATTTACAAAGCTCGGAAGAACATACAGTGGACCCCCGGTAGTCCGACAAAATTTTGCAGGGCAGTGTCGGACTATCGAATTTGTCGGATTATAGAGTACTGCCTAAGACCCCCTATAGTCCGATTTTTTTTTACATAAGTGTACCTTGTAATCCGACTAATTACAGACTCACTGATAAGATTCTTTATATGTATTATATATGTACTCTGAAGTACAAATCATGCTTCATTATGTATATCAAATTTAGTAAATGTAGCACCGCTATCCTCTCGCATGTAGTCAATTCCAACCTAAGCAATCAGAATCAAAACGCGTCGAGCACAATAATGATGATGAGTACAAGTTGTAACTTGTTCAGTCATGTATTAGCGAATATTATCAAAAATTAATATTCAATAATAAATATAGATCATGTCGGATTATAGGGGGTGCCGGATTAGACAGGGGCCGGATTACCGGGGGTCCACTGTATTCGAGAGATGACTTGGGCCTCCCCAAGTCATCTCTCGAATATGTTGGTTAAATCTGGAATGGTGACTTGATATTTCAATGTTTTGGAAGTTGGAAGCTACTTAGTTGCAAATACAACGGCGAGGGTTGTGTCGCAGTCCTGTTCTGCCATGAGTAGTGATAGCCGTGGTCATCAAGTATACGCGTAGCTTTATCAAAGCCGAGATGGCAATATTACCTGTATCTACTCTTTAGGGATGAGAAAGAAGACACCCATGGAGGATAATAGCGCATAATGAGATTGCAGTCGTCTCAATCAGTGAAGAAAATGTATGTGTGTATGGAGGAAAGGATGAAATTCATTTCAAGACAAAAGTACACCAGTGTTAACGGAGCTATAAACAAAAACTACATACGAATGATAAGGAAACTTGACGTAATAGCTCATCCAACAATCGGGCCCATTTGATCGCTAAGCCAGGCCTTCTTAGGCCTACAAGAAGTACAAGTCAAGATAATTCCAAAAACATTATTATTTTACTCATATTTATTACCCCATATATTTAGGAGTTACCTACATCTAATTAATACAATATGGGAAAATTCTGCAAATTTAATGTAAGTATTATGTACTTTGGACTTTTTGTCAATGATAAATACAAACCATCAGGATATCAAACACTGCATATTTGTACATACCACTATCATTCGTCGTTGCGGGTTGGTGTTTGGAACTTGAATTATATCCATAGTATGCGTGTTGTTTAATTATACTCCAATTTAAAATATATTAATACTTCTAACCATTTTAGGGCAGACAAAAGCGTGTGTAACATCGACCAGTTGTCATAATTACCCGTGCGTTAACGTTTCCGTACATACTTGTTGCATGTTGCCGGAGTACCGATGGTAAAATATAAATACATTATTTTTTAATCTATATTCTTTTTCGAATTAAATAACAAAATACCTTAGATATTTTATCTACAGAGGTACATTTTAAACTTCTTTGAATAGGAAAGTTCAATAGTCAGAATTTTACAAAACTAATTAGGTGGCTCGGTGATGAGAGGAACTAAAATGTCCAAGTCCCATCTTGACCCGAATCAAAAGGGCCCTTTGAGCCGTTGCTTTTAATTAACGTCGATGGTATTCCTTATGCCAATTAGAAAACCATGCTCTCCTCAACTTACAAATTGCTACAATCCATTTTTTTAAAGTAGAATGCACTTTCATGGATTCGTTTTCATAAGTAGGCTATTATAAAAAGCACCAAAATATTTTAATATAAAGCATATCTGCATTTTTCATCCACACACAAGACACTCCTTCCTACGGTTGAGCCGGAAATCGGGTCTGAATGTGCAATTGTGAGATGCACTTTTATAGTTGTATTTCTTTCATCATCATCACCATCTCAGCCACAGGAAGTCCACTGCTGAACATTGGCCTCCCCCAAGGATCTCCACATCGACCTGTTGGAAGTGGCCTGCATCCAGCAACCTCCTGCAACCTTAGCCAGGTCGTCCGTCCACCTTGTAGGCGGGCGTCCGACATTTCGCTTGCCTTTACGTGGCCTCCACTCTAAAAGCTTTCGGGCCCAACGGCCATTGGTTCTACAAGCTATGTGCCCCACCCACTACCACTTTTACTTGCTAATCCTATGGGCTATGTCGGTAGCTTTTGTTCTCCTACGGATCTCCTCATTTCTGATTCGATCTCGTAGGGAAACACCGAGCATAGCCCTCTCCATGGCTCGTCGAGTGACTTTGAGCCTTCTATATGTATTTGCGGATTAGAAATCCCTAAAACGTAATTTAATTATAAAATGATGAAAAGACGTGGATGTTGTTCCCGACTTGACCTAGAAGCTGCAATATAACCATTTTCCCTTTCAGTCGCAATCATCGAAAGTGTTCGGATGCTAGTAATTATTTACGATATCTCTTATGAAACATAAGATACAAGCCTTATTAGTGGTGATTCGTTATAACAGGATTAGGGTGTAACTAATTTTAGTGCACACATACATATTTTTTGGAGGGCGGTCGACGTACCAGAGCCGCTGACAGGGTAATTTTAACATATTACCTGTCATGACTCCTACACACTATACCCGACTTTGGGGTATGCTGCCAACTAGCTCGGCGGCATTGCCGGCCGGTGTTAGAGTAGCCGGCAATTACGCGGGGATAGGAAACTTGTATGCACCCAGTCTCCTTTTGATTCTATTCCTAATTAAAATTAATATCACGGTCGCAATGGCGATGTTGACGGCTTCACTATCATAAATATTAATTTTTTGATATATTACAGTGTAGAAATACTAGCATTATACACAGCTGCAGAGCCGTAGCTAGTCGAATTTGACGTAGGGCAGCATTGGCTACAGATAGGGCGGTAGTTAAAAAAATTATAATTGATCTGTCCTCGAAGCAAGGGTTTCTAAATCAATCACCACGTATACCACTGACATAGATGGTTGAATTTCCAAACTTGGATGTAGAGATCCACGTATGAGTGAGAGTTAGATAATAATTAATTGTTGGGTAGTTGGTTGGGTTAATTATAATAATGTATCTTAGTTTTTGGTATTTTTAAGATAGGGCATTGTGATTACAAGGTAGGGCATTGCCCCACAATGCCCTCCCCTAGCTACTGCCGTGCACAGCAATTATGCTCTGCGCCAAATGCCGTCAGTCTGGTGTTACCGCCGGCATACCCGCACGGCACAAACTCGTCGGTACATTGTATAGCCTTATGTATATCCCAATAGATTACACGGAAATTGAGCGTAACGTTAGTTTCACGCAGCTGAGCATCGGACAATTCATGGAAACAACCCCAGCCCCACTCTTCTTATTAGTGTTGCTTAAGCTGGCCACTGATGGCGGGACCCGTAGAAGCATGCGTGCGTGACGTTGTTCCACATGTGGCAAAAAATCTATTCAATGGGTAGCCCAGAAGTCCATACACATCCAAAATGGTAAGATTTTTGCTTGTTTGTGGATGTGTGAAATATCGCGTATTCAAATAAATTCATTACTGCACTCATGTAAGATGCAATTTCCCAAGAGCGGCAAACTTACCACACGTACATATAAATATATCAGATACTCTAAAATAGTGAAGCAACCACCTCATCAGTTGTGTTTTGTGAATAAATATATATTTATGAAGCGAACTATAACAGTCATGGGGCAATTCCCAAAAGATAGCGTGGGGTCATAAAACAAATGAAACCACCTAATGTGAAAAGAAAGCTTGCGAATCACGCTGAATCGGCCACTATTGACAAACAAATAAATATAACTAGGCAAAAGTACAATAATAAAGAAACAGCGATAGTACAAAATCGTAACCGCCTCCGTACCAATATTACATCTAAGGGAACCGCAGAAGCATTAAATATATGAAAATAATATGTCAGTTACAAAAAATATTACGAGTACTAAAGGCACCATGTTAGCGATAGATTTTTTTGTTTATACTGTATGATTTTTATGTATAATTTAGGGATGAAACGGATAGTGATTTGGCCGGATACCGGATATTCGGCTAGCTACGAGGTCGGAGCGCCGGATATCCGGCTGCTTATAGCGTTACAATTCGATTTGAATATGCACGCGCGATTAAGATCGGAAATATTTTTCATATTTGCTTTGTGTAAAATAATCCATTACTTATATTAAAAACTAGCTGTACCCACGACTTCATTCGCGTGGAATTTAAAAAATATATTTTTCTAAAATAAAAGAAATTTTATAAAATAAATGTAGTCTAAGTTACTCCTTATTATATCAGCTACCTGACAATAAAAGTTCCGTCAAAATCGGTCCAGCCATTTCAGAGATTAGCCGGTACAAACAGACAGAGATACAGATAGACAAAAAATGTCTAAGGTCATTTTCGTTAAAAGTATCGTGTATATAACGATATGTAGTCGCGACATTTTTTTTTATTTTCACTTTACAAACAGACTCTTCAATGTTATTTACATGTATGTATAGATTCGAAAGTAACTGTCTGTCTGCCAGTCTGCTACGCTTTCACGTCTAAACTACTGAACCGATTTTGATTAAATTTGATACAGAGATAAATTAGACAACAAGAAAGGATATAGGCATAAAGAAAAATTTGTATTCCCACGGAAAAGCGCGATATAGAAGAGTTTAGAACGTAAAGAATTCAACATCTAGTGATATATATATTTATTTATTTTATTATTCAGTATTCGGCCGTATAGTGAGCTACTATCCGGTATCCGGCCGGATAGTGAAAATAGGCCGGATACCGGATAGTTACCGGATATCCGTTTCATCTCTAGTATAATTACATGTATGACATGTAATTCGTTTGCCATGCATCAGTGTTTCTTAATTAAACCAGTATCAATAAGTATACTAGTTTCATTCATTACGAATAAAACCACCCTTAATACGGTCGGCTTAGTAATTTTGTAATATTTACTATTAAAATATATAACATAAAAGTATACATTAAATGTGTCCAACTTAAAAAATTATCCCGTTAACAAATGATAAATAAATAAAATTTATTAAAATGAGTTTCTCAATGTCCACATAACATTGAGAAACTCATAAAAAAAATACCAATGATCACTGAGAAAGGGTTGGTGCACTCATTTAGAACAAGAAGCGTTTTCTCAAGTTTCATTTGTCTAGCCACTTGAAAAAAGTCCAATCCTTACCTCATAGTATCTGGATATACCATTGCTGGGCATCCACTGAAGGAAAATTCACTCATGTTTTGCATCTCCACCAATTGGTCAACTTAAGTTGCTAGAAACTTCTTGTATCGAGAATGTAATATTAAATACTACTCATGGGACTACTGCCAATTTTTGTAAACAGCATATAATATCATAAACATAAATATATGTATAATTCGCCATAGTCATACGCCATACTTCTATCATTGAAATAAAAATTCTAATACTACGTAGATCACCAACAAGCAAACTAGATCAACGCCTAAGATTATTTTGGCAATTTCCAGTCTTCAATAATGGCAGATATGGTAAAACACTAAAAGGTTAATCATCATATGGTTTCTACGGTATACACAGATTTTGAGTTTGCATATCACACGTTCCAAAAACCCAGTCAGCCTTGTCTCTGTTGTAATTAGCGTTGCCAGGCGTCCGGATAAAGCCGGACATAGTTAGGCTTTTCGATTGCATGTCCGGCTAAAATAAACGGTGTCCGTCTTTTGTTAGGCTTTTTACATTTCGCAAACAAGCGAGCACTGCCGCCGCGCCGCCGAGCGTAGGCGAGTCGACTACCGAACCGATTTCTTTTTGTAATACCTATTAATACTAAGACAAAATCCTCAATAATATAGGGTGTCCGGCTTTTTTAACCAAATGTCCGGCCAAACTGGCTGGTCTGTCCGGCTATTAGGTTTGGCGACCTGGCAACGCTAGTTGTAATGAAAGGTCGCAGCGTAATGATGCTTTCCGCTAAATATCAACCCTTCACATTTATAGACAGAGAAAAGCTTTACGATATTAGCCGTAATAAATTCAATCTTTTGTCTGAAACAACAGCGTTTCAAAACGCTGTAGGGTGATTACAGTGGATGAATTATGTATGCGATATGTATTCGGTATAGACGTTCTGTAGGGATGCATAGTTACCATCGAAGATTCCTGTAGTGTTCGATGTTCAATTTAATACTGTGCTAATATTGAGAAGTCTTTTTTACATCTCATATTACAATAATCTAGAGGTCCGGTCCAGCTTCGTGCCGACGAAAATTTTAACTCCATTCCACACAAAAAAAATATCGTAGATACTTTAGTACAAATAATCTTCATTTCATACCCTATTCCCTATCTACTAGCCGGGATTAGTAATATTTAAATTACTTAAAATGTTAAGGTCGCTAAAAACATTTGTTTAGCATTATTAGTCAGCTTCCGTGTCTTCGGTACAAATCTTCCATAGCATTTCAGTAGACGAAGCGGACGTTTCAATAGTTTTACTATGAGTTTTTTGTTTCTGCGTAATTTTCAATGTGATATCAAAAGTACCTCCATATTCATTTGAACAACACATTGTGAGAGATAATTGGTATCCTTATGAAACGCCCAAGATGTAGATTTTAAAATTCTGTTAGGATAAAGACAAGTTAACCTTAGAAGACAGACAAATCCCATCGCCCTGTTAGAACTTTCAGCCATACATAATTTTCGCGAATTCCATTCATTGACGCAGCGTACGCCTCGCCGCGCCTTGAATAGACTCAGTTGATTTATTATGATAATGTATTGAGATACGATATCTAATTTGCCCACAATTTTTTAAGAATGTTTGAATTAAGCGCGTGCGTCCCTCTGTAGAATTACAAACCTACAAGATTTGCCTCTTTGTAAGTATAGGTTTGTGGTATAAATAAAAACAGGTTGATAAAAGTATTTTTTCAATTACTTTCGAATAGGCGGAGAATACAAAGACATCATTAACCCTTTGTGTGTTTAAGACGTGGATCCACGTCCGAAAAATCTTTACCCTTGTGTGCCTAAACGTAGATCCACGTTCAAACCTAAAAATGCGATTTTGTTCTTTATTCTATGGTTATTTGGGTATACTATTTTTGGATCGGAAGTGTAGTGAATGAATTTTTCAAAATTTAAAATGCTTATGTACACACACAAAGGAACATTCGCCGCTTCCTTTTCAACCAATTCATGGTGGCCGGGCATACGATGATTATTACGAGCGTGGATTATGCATACGAAAGGTTAAATTTCCTAGAGTACTAAAAATGTAACTAATTCGCGTTTATTGTATCTAGATACTAAATCATTCTAAATGATGGTTTTCTTACTTGGTAATATTTATTCATAGCACAAAGTTTTGCGTATTTTTCTTCCAACAATCCCCATCTCATGGTAAAAATTACACATAATAATAAGTTATCAGGAAACAATTCACTATAACGGTGTAAGGTCAAGCGCAGGACTTACTAAATATCGTCGGCAATTGTTAATATTTAGGGAATTCACCTACTAAAATACACAGACACTAAAAAGGAAGAGGTTCTCAATTCGATATTGTTTTATTACAACGCAGTAAACTATCTGAAGGTTCTTGAAGAAGACCTTGCTCGTGCGCAAATCCCGCCCTCACTCGTTGCGTTGCAACAGCTGACGTTCAGCGGTCACAGACTGGGAATTGCACGCGAGTTTGTAGTGATGTACGCACGGAAAGGTCATTGACACGCGTCATATCGTGAAATAGTTAAGATAGTCGCGAGAGCGAAGTTATCCACACGTTAAGACTTCTGCGAAAATATTTGTTTAATAAAATGTAGCGTTTCCAAATAAGTTCCTTGTTAAACTTATACACTGCATTCAACGTAACAGAAGATAGATTATTATATGCCTACTTCTTGAAAAAAATACTAGATGTTTTTCTAAGGGATATCTTTATATACCAACACTTACATTAAGCTGCTTTAGTGTAAATTAATTATGTATATCTACTAAAAGAATTATCTCTGCATATTTTAAGATAATTATCGAATGCATCATAACCATAAGCTTATTATTCATCATATTCTGCAGTGATTTTTACACTAATTTATTCCTGATTATAGTAGGTAATATTATATACAGGTTCAAAGACGTATATACAAGTTCAGTCTGGAGTTTCAGTTGTATCTCAGTATTTGAGAAATAACGACTTAGTAATTAAGTGTAGGTTTTATATTACCTATAGAGAAGTGTTTGTTCATAAGTAACATAATTTTAGTTTATCTGATTATTCTTTGAAAAGGATTTTTCATTTTTTATCACAATCACAATTTCTATCATTTACATTTTTTGTAAAGTTATCTCCTCTGAACATTGTAAAATGACAATGCTCTGTATGATAATAGTATATTGTTTACGTGCAACAAATAGAAAGGTGTCCGATAGACAGATTGTTATTTTAAAATACTTACCAATATCAGAGCAACCATCCTTTCTCACTCTCAATGGTCCTCACTTTATAGGTGCCCTGGACCTACTAGTTTATGCAATGGCAGAATCACTCCTTACGGCTCTCATACAATCAAGAGTGATGACTCCACTTCGTTTTATTTTTTCAGACTATGTACAATTCATGTAGCAAGACTTACATTGCAATTTTGTTGTTCCAAAGGTACTTTTAGATTTTTCCATATCTTCTTTAATTCAGGTATGACACTCAAGCAAGCTCTAAATGTTGTTCTCAATTGGTGATTTTACTAATACTATAGAGGCATTTGATGTTATTTTTTTATATTTCACTATGACCGTTGGTGTAAAAAAATGTTTCTGATTTTTTTCATTTATTGTAATCACCATTAAAATCTATATATGACTTAAAACTAACTTACACAAAGCTGATGCCCAGGTCCAGGCTTCGATAATGCCAGGATAACTGAACAATTTTTTATATGTAATCACTGGTTTTATTTTCAATGAAATGGTTCAAAGTAAATAGAACCAGGTGAGCTTTTAATAACTTGTTTTGAATATTTGAAGATTTTTATATAGCTACCTGAACGCAATGAACGCATCTCCAAGCTCGCCTCCTACGATGTGTACACCCCCTTCTGGAATAGAGAGGCCGCGAAAGAAATTCCTAATGTCCAGTGCGTTGGCCGACCAGGGCAAATTCTGCAGCCTTATGATGACACTCATGGTTGTAGTTAGTCTTCTTATCTATAAACAAAAGGAAAAATACCTGTCCATTTTTTGATTTTAATGATTCCATTCTATGGTAATAAATCCACAACCACAACTTCAACATTTTTTTACCAATGTTTAGTTCATTTTTTTATTCCTTGTTATATTTAACCCACTAATATGCACAGAAACAGATGATAATATGAAGTATCCAATTAGACATTACTGTTGTAGCTTAGCCTTTTCAAAAATAGTTCATTACAATCTTCAATCATTATAATTAATTGTCACTAATGTGTCTCATTTAGTTGTATGTATTAAGTATAATTACAGATATAATTACAGAACTAACAGGAATGTGAATTGAATGTTGAAGATGACTTCTAATGTATTTTACATTCATTAGCTTTAATGACATTTGGTATTTTAATCATGTTGGCTAATAAACTAGGAAGATTATTTTAATTATTATAATAATTTAAGTTATGTGAATGTAAATCCTGATGCTTTTACTTAATAATTTCCTAAGATGTATTTCCATCCGAACATATATACTTCAATAATAAAAAATAATCAATTTGAAGGCTATGTACAATTACTTAGAAGAAAAAAAAAAAGTTTAAAAAACTTTATAAAATTTAAATAATTTGGGTTGTTTTTCATGTTGATACTACTAATAACAAAATGTAGATTATTTAATATTTCATTTTTTAATACAGAATTCTTTAGCAATACATATGAATAATTGTAAAATACATATTATGCCATATATGTTTTGTAAATTATGTGTCTAAGCCATCTTTATACACATTTTATACTTATATTCATTGTTCATTGTTTGCTAGTCTTTATAATAAATCGGTTACAAAGCTGAGGTCTCGGGTTTCAAATCCTGAGTTGGGCAAAGTTATATTGAAAGTGATATATTTTTCTATTCATTATCAGCCCAAAGTCAGGAAATTGTGCCCGATATGGCGATAGGCTCGCCACCTATCACATCGTGGGACGAAACATACATTGCGAAATGTGAGTGTCCTGGCACCCCTGCCTACCCCTTCTGGGAAAAAGGCGTGAGTTTATGTATGTATGTAATATTTGGACTGTATGGCCTAACCACTCTCAATTAAATTCTACAGATCTCACAGAAAAAACATAATGTGTGCAACATATTCATTAAACATATAATTTTATAGCAAATGTTTTGTATATAGAGTTAAAGTACTATGTGTAGAGACTCATTAAGAGCTATTTAATTCCCTACATGACAAATAAACAAACATTTCATTTCATTATGCTATGATGCACATAGCTCATAGTTTTTCCAAACTGGTCTAGTAGCTTTTTATAAGTTAGTTGCAATTACTCTTCAGACAACCAAATAAAGACTTAATTAATCTTCCCAAAGGTCTGATATCTAGAGAAGTAGTTTCTTTGGCTTGATCTTATGATAAAAATGGAAGTCTACTGCTGAGCATAAGCCTCCCTCAAGGAATCCTAGTGACCTGTTTAAAGTTGGAAGTAGCTTGCGTACAAGTTGTACATTAAATTTTGCATTTTATACATAAGAAAAACATCACTCGACATATATTCAGACGGTGTCGTAATGGCGCCAAGAATCCTCCTTAATAATTGTGACTGATATATCTCACTTGTACTACCACAAACATCATACTACGGAAAACACAAACTTTTATTTGAAAAATCTAGTTTATATAGTGCGTAATTATGTAAGCTTGGTTGCTGGAGACGATTTCGATCAATGACGTGTAGATCGTGAGGTTTTTTGTTCTAATTCAGATACTTTGCTGTTTCATATATCTTGGAAGGATTATTATCGTAAATTGTTTAACAATTATAGCGCGAAATTAAAAGGCACTTGAATATCATATTAGAAGACATACACGCCGATGATGCGCACTAAAATACCAACTTTTCACGAAAGACGCATTGGATTTACAATCACTTAGCCGCAAACTTACCTAGAAATACAATAAATTCTTGACGTAGGTCACACGTTTACCAAAGGATAAACATTATAAACACAAACAGTTCACGAATTGACGAATATCACATACGAAATACCAGAAATCATTCTTATTTCGATAGCCAGCGTCGAAATGTGTTCAGTGTAATCAAAATGGCGGCGAGCGTACCTATTCAGTATTTCGCGGTTTGCCGTTTGCGAATGGCGCCACCATAGCGGAAATGATGATACACAATAATGACATGAGGTCAATATGGGTAACTTTGTCTTTCCATAAAACATTGGCCCGTTTATACAATATAATTGATTAGTTGAGTTAATTTTTTATTGTATTTATCAAATATGTAGTATCCATATCACTGTGCCTTATGTCCCGCCAAACAGCAGTACTTCTGCTGGACTACTGGACATATTAAGATTTAACCATAATTTAACTTATTATGCATAGAGTATAGTAATAAACTGGATAATCAGTAATCTTACGTATTAGAATGGTGAGTGCTGTGGAATGACAAGCATTGCCTTTTAAATGTGTAATCATTACAAAACCGAGTTTGACACCGCATTCCGCGCAACGCAACGCTGCATTGTGCGTAGCTTCGGCAGACCAACATGTTATTGAAGTTGTGTACCTTGGTTGTATCAACGTGTGAAGCTGGCACGGCGCGGCGTGGCAGTGCAGCGTTGACTTTTCTATGGGATGACATTATGTGGCCTATCAAATATAAATTTGTTAACTGGCAACTACTATATTTTTTCATCTGTATATTTTGTGCTAACTGTCGTTTGGATTGTCATTTGCGGTATCGTTTCTGTAATTTGCAAAAAAATATTAATTTAAAGTAAAATAGTTTATTTAGGAAAATAAGTGACCACACGGTTCGCGATTTATTACGTAAGTGATAATTTTTTGAGTCTAAAACCCTTGGCCTAAAGTTGGAAACTAAAAAATACGGAATAATATGTCATAGTTTCGTTGGTAAATAATTTATTATTTGGTGATAAATAGACTTAAATATGTTTATAATATTTGGTATAGGTATGTTGTGCACGTTTAAGAATGAATATTTCTCATATAACACTGTTGTTAAGCAGTGTATTCACCCTTGTAAGGATTCCCTTAATTAATCAATGAAATAAAATAATGTACCTAATATGAATCAACTAATCTTGTACATGAAACATTTTAATATATTTATTTAGAGTAAATCCAGTATTTTTTATCATATTTTTTTTTATAAACGTTTAAAACGTTAAGAAAAAAGAAAAGTAATAAGTATTGAAGAAAATAAATATTTGACTATCTTTTTACGTAAAATAAAGCCATTGAAATCTATACACTCAATTTGTTGGTCATGTATTCATTGAAAAAGTTACAGAATAAATGGTAAGTTTTGTATTTCAGGTTTAACAGCAGAATCAAGTCAAACATTTAAATATAGAAAAATGTTATAAAATCATTGCTCAATATATAATTAGTGTTTAGATAATAAATTAATAGTAGAAACAAGTGACAAATAAGAGAAATGTGTGAAAGATATCCAGGATACTTGTTCAGTGGAACTCCTGTTAGCAGCTGGGACCGGGGATTTAATACATTGGAAAATGTGAGTATTAATACATTTATATAAGTAATTATATTTAAAATTGTAATTGTAATTTAAAAAAATACACCTTCTCCCCATAACCAGTGTAATAGCTGTTATTATAAGGATTTATATTCTGTTCAAGCACTATTTCTGGGTGTGTATGGTATTTTATTTTATGTGAAATTATAAACACTCATTTTTAAGCTTTATAATTAAAATTAGTCTACCCAGGCATTTTAAAGCAAGAACTAAGTTACATCAGGGCTTATTGTATCCAACATTGATTGTAATTATTATGATTAATAAAGTGTGGAGTAAAAGAATCCAAAAAAATAAATGTAAACAAGAAGCAAATATTAAAAAAGGGGTTTATAAATAAATAGGTACCTATATTAATTATTAACATTATCTATATTATTTAACACTGAATATGCTATAGACAATCCCAATGTGGTTAGATTTTCTAAAATTTAGTTAATGTTTTTCTTACAATATGCAGATGATCAAGGTAGTAGTTTATTATTTGGAGCAAGGAGATTGTCATTATTGATTATTTTTATTGACATTATAGATATAAATTTTTCTGTATAAATATCAATTTAAAATATACATAATAATTATATAAAAAGACATCTTCATAAAAATGTGTGTAATCAAAGGTGTTCAGTTTGTGCTTTGTTGATGTGTTGTTTGGTGTGTAAAAATAATTAAACTATGAACATAAAATAATTATAAAAGTATAATAGTATAGATGGTAATTACTGTTATAAATATTTTTGTAACTGGCCATACTCAAAAAATGAGAAATAATATTAGGAATAGTGACCATACGGATTCAATATGAAATCTAGTTGGTTGCAGATTTTCACACTCAGTTTTTGTTATTTCTTTGTGAGTTGTAGCTGTTTTTTTCATTATCACATTTATTTTCAAATTAATTTTCATAAAGTGCTGATTTATTCATAATATCAAATATTGATACTTCATTTTATCTGTCAATAAACTTCGGGCAATCTTCAAGTAAGCTCTAAAATTGTTCTTATTATTATTTTTTAGCATAAGTTTTGTTTTCTTACATGGTATCTTGATCTCTTTTTTTTGTTACACATTGAAAAAATATATATTGTGGCTGAAGTAAATTTTAGTGACACTAGTAATTTGTTTCTATAAAAGTAGTATAATAGTATAAAAGTTTATTCCATTTTTATTAAACAGTTGATTGTGTTTGCAAACTAAAGCTCGTACTGACTTATTTTGCAGTATAGAATAATGACTTGTTGTAAATTAATATTAGATTTTTAATTTGTCACAGACACTATTTATCAAGTATTACATAAAATTATGTATATATATTTACAACAAAACTATTTATTTAAATACTAAGATGGATAAAGCAACATCACATATTATTTAAAGATTATAAGATTGCAATAATGATGTCCTAGCTAAAATGATTTATTGGCTATGCAACCAATTCTTTTTTCCTATTTGTTATTATAAGTTTTCTTTAAACTGCATTCTGGTTGAAATTTCATAGAAATAAAGACAGAAAAATGATTTATTTGTCACAGTCGCAACATACACAAGCATGGTTAATATTAACAATATGTACATGTGAATAATATAATTTTTAATTAAAAACATGGTTAGTTGCGGCTGTGATCGGTAGGTGTCCACTTAGCTTATGTTACGTTAATCTTAAAAACGCTTCTAATTATAATTCTAATCTTAAAGACTTAAAATAGCTTCTTAGTATTCAAAACAAACCAAAGAGGTATTGTTGTTTTGTCACCAATTAAAATACAGGGAATTATTTTGAAATCTAATAGCAGTTGTAAATTAATTTACATGCCTCAGTAGTAACATTTATCTAAACCAACACAATTATACACAGGATTGCTGAAACAGCAAAAATATATAAATCTAAATGGTCATTGTAAGTGAATGTCCTTTAGAAATATTATTAAACATTATTATTAAGCTCTCTCACTTTGTATACAAAAAAGTTTGCTAATGACCCACTCAACAATCCATTATTAATGAGCCCCGCAACTAAAGCTTTACCAAAGAGGCAAGTTCCATTTTACATTGGAAACGTGCCAGCGCCCCTTGTCGCCACCAAACGCCAATGCAAGATACGTATCACGACCACGCATTGATACGAATCTGGGATAAATTTAACAATATCGATAAGTTTCGTAACATTATAACTTTAATAAAACACGTTATGAAAGAATAGTTGGCATGAACAATGTAAACTTCCACAAAAGAATGTTGAAGTATGCGTTTTATTGTATTTTTTTAGCTTACGGTCCAACGCGATTTTTCCCGGGTGCAGATATTCTATTTCTTTTTGCTCATGAGTACCACGTTTTAAATATAAAAATGTAGTGATAGCGGCTTGTCACTGGCGCGTCGTTTTGTTTTGTATTATAGGATGACGAGCACATAGTAAACACATAACGGATTTTTACGTTCGCAATGCGTGTGCGGGTGTCACACCAGGGGTGTTATTTAATAAGTATAGTTTCTTATTTCAGAAAATTTGACGTTATTATAGCTTTTCCCTTATACAAAATAACAAATTGATAGATTCTTACATGTTAGTAGAATACTTTAATTTAGTTCGTGATTTTAATAAGTACCATTACACAAACACGTTGCGTGACGTGACGGAAGTTTCCGTCGGGGGGTCGTATAATGTCGTTGGAGCGTGTTTTGAAACTAGGGCGATAAGAATTTAAAATATTTTATAGAGCAGGCCATCTTTCCCATTACCCACAGGAAATAATGTTTGCCCTTCGCAATTTCTTGAGGTTTTTACTTTAAGCGCTTGATTGTTTTGAGCGTTTTATTTCCTGTGAGAGAGAGTTTTAAATCTTACTTTAGATTATTTACATAATATAATTTTAGACATTATGGGTTTTTTCGGTTGACGGTTATTTTAATAGTGAACGAAAATATCGTGCACCAGCTTTCATATAATTAGAGTTCTCGAAAGGCTTTTGAGGGCATGTAAATTGTAAGTCTTACGCCCGAAAAGGTTTATCTTACGTGCGCAAGCTATTGTATAATTATACACCAAATTATTTTGCAACATTATTTAAAAGCCATTTTACACCGACACCTAGTATGTGTGGGATCCAGGAAAGCAGAAGAAGTATCGAATTTATCCATATTTCTAACTCTATGCTGGCCACACTAGTGGCCCACAAGCCGTGTAGAATTAATGAATGTATTATCCTAAAACACTTTTTTAGTCTGTGTATAATTTGGGCCGCGAAAGTAAACAATGCCTCTTTTTTTGTTTGTTAAAAAGCACAAAACAGACTACTTATTTGCAGGCGTCTTAATCAAATTATAACGTGTTGGATATTTGGAGACTGTCCCACCCTCGCACTCACCACTGCAACTCCTGTAGGCCAGGATCAACAGTGGCACGCATGGTAATGACACTGAGCTTTGAAGCTCGGCGAGTCTCCGGAAATGTCTAACTTTTCTTTAACCCGCAACGAAATCATTCAGAAAGTTAAATTAACAGGAGGAATTGGAAATAAATTAGTCCACAAGCGTTTTAAATACATAA
Source organism: Hyles lineata (assembly GCA_030180105.1). NCBI lineage: Eukaryota > Metazoa > Arthropoda > Insecta > Lepidoptera > Sphingidae > Hyles > Hyles lineata. Next base: position 1,576,983 of record JARJEE010000026.1, read on the forward strand.
TTTTTGTTCTTCCGTCTATTTTTGGGTAAACTCCGTTTTTTTTGTCGTTGTCCATATACAGCTTGGCGGAACACGACCAAATTACAATTTACCTATACAAATTAAATAACTTTATAAATCTCATATCCCTTTTTAATTCCCAAGTATGCTCTTAATACTCATATTCTATGCTAGAAATTCTGGAATTTCATGCTGGTCGATACTTCAAATGTATCTATTGCAGCCGAGTACGAGTTTGCGAGGCTATTGTCATAACCGACTTTACTGTGACTGCACCGAAGTTATTTCAAACATTTTTCTCGTCTTTTTGTAGGAAATAATGTGTATTGAATGAGGAACTTTTTATGCTTATATTATGTCCAATGCATCGGGCTAATGTGGTGGAGTTTTAGAGGTCAGGGTGTTCTTTATTGTGCTTTATTCGATGTGTCTCATTTGGCTTGCATTATTTGTATTGTATATCTTTATTGACTTTTCTGCCCATACTTTTTGATGTATGTCTAATTAGTCTATAATACTAATATTATCTTCTATGCTTTCAAAGACAATGTTTATTTTACCATTCGTCATTGCCTGATTCTATTTTAGTCATTACATCTTAATCCTTTCTGCGACTTTACATCACCACGCTATCCATATAGATATCCATTTTCGTTTTTATTCTAAGCTCATTATTATAGTCACTGGTTACAGAAAAAATAATCAGTGGCAGCTCGTATACATATAGGTATTGTTAACCGACATACTCTTTAATGTCTAATAATAAAGTTATAATATTGGTTAGCCAGCATCAGATGGAACTTATGGATCGTTAGAAAACTTGTTATTAATCCGGTTCGAGACATTTCTGTTATGTTGTCGGTCTTCATCTCAGATTCAAAATTCGAATACTTACTTATCATTTCATCACTAAGATATCACGGAAACTCGTCCTAACGATAAAGACTATATACCCTTCACGTTAGTACTAATTGGCAAATTAACTCCGGATTCATTAGAGCGGACATATCTGAATGCTTGATCTATACGACAAAGAGCATACAATTTAATATTGTTTGTAATATTGCACACTCATGCAAGTGTACATTTTGTAAATGCAACTCGTAAAGTTTCATTGATAAAAACCACGCAATACGTATGTTTTGATTTATTTTTTCCAATTAATATGTAAACTCACGCATTTGTGGGGCAGGTAGAGAGGATGGAACGCCAAATGCTACGATTTAAAGAACCTCTAAGTTATTTATCTGGTACCAATTAGGTACAATGTTGTTGGTTATGAGACTTCTTATTTGGATATAATACTAAATTAACTGCTCTGAATTCTTCTAAGCTACGACTTCTCTATAATCACTGTATTGTAAACTTGTTTTGAAAAGAGCAACGGTATAGATTTTTGCTCGTTCTTCTCTGGCGAAAACAGTCTTGTGAACCGGGTGGTGGAGAAAAAGAAGAAATTGACTGAATCTAAATAATGTATCACATTTTATGTGTGCAATAAATATTTTCATTCAGAAAGAAAAAAAAAAAATGAAAAATCATTACAGCCGCGCCGCCTTGAACAAGATTGCTAGGGAAGCTTTGGTGAGGTTGTTCTGGAACCTCTTATCTTCCATCAGAAATAGCTAGAAAAACAAGCTTATAGCGCTCCAGGTACTCGTCCAATCACGTCCCACCCTTACACCCTTCGTCCTAAATATATCTTTTACGAAAATAGTTACTTCAAAGTGCTCATTCATTTAATAGGCATTCACAATTGAATAATTCTTGAACAACCCTCTGATCATTGGTATTTTTCACATTAGTATAAATGCCGTCTCACTTGCTATTCATATTTGGCCTTTGCGGAGGAGTATTATACTGGTTTTGATGTATTATGTCGTTTCTCATCGTGTTTTGATAATTTATCCAAGTAGCCCCCGTAACATCTTTGGCCCTCTGCCAATGTTACCTGGCGTTTAGCTATCTCGCGTGATCGTTTTAACGAAATACAAGATTTTGTTTTCCTGATAAGTTCATGTGCCAGAATTTTGGGTGTCTACTGTCTATGTAATTGCCAAGAAATAATATCGATCGCATTTTAGTATTGATATTGTAAACTGGCAATATCCACCGGGTTATTACAGAAAATTGCCGGAAACAGCTTTGCTGTCGTGCTCTACCCAGTGAGTGAGGTTGCCCGAGGCCCAATACGTTTTTCTTCCTCCCTTCTTTCTTTTTTACTAATTTGTATAGTCGGTAATGTTCTCTAAAATTCAAGTGCAGCAGGTCAATTTGCATATCATAGCGATTTCTATGAATTTCTATGGTGTGTAAAATCCACCAACGCACTAGGCCAGCGTGGTGGACTATATGGCTTAACCACTCTCAATAGTACTCTCGATAGTTGAGGAGGCCCGTCCCCTGCAGTGGGACGTATATGGGTTGATACAGTAGGTATTCATAGGTGGCGGTAATCAATAATCACTAATCATTAGGTGAGCCTATTTCTGGGTTGCCGAACTTATCCAATAAAGATCCATCATCAAGCACCATGAAAGCTTGATTGACATCAGGATAATCCTTCTAAATTGTAATATATATAATGAATAATTGCATACATACATAAATATACATTTTTAAAGTACCTACCATTTGTTTTTGCCGCATTATGTTTGGATGTAGATCGAGTAAGATAATGTCTGATATAATAAGTGGTAATAAAGGTGGCAATGCGTTACCTTCGCGAACTCATTGTTCTCGGAGGGGCACGGAATCCAAGTGAGTGTTAAATCATTGGTACAGGCGTACCGGGTCACGGCCGAGCGTGATGCCCTATATTTTTTTTTCGTTTGATTGTACAAGTTGCCAACTCTTGTTTGTTTTGGAATTGACGCCACCATTGCCTCTGAGCCGCTGTTTGTGGGCGGCTGTAATGTTTTTTAATTTATTCGTTTATTTTAAGGTATTTTTGTTTGTCTTGTTTTATAGCTAACCAGCATTTTTTGTGTGTTTAATTTTAGAATGGGATTGTATTATGAGCGGATGTTTTTGCCCGTCTCGTGTTTTGCGTAACTTTTTTATGTAGACACTTGTACTTTTGTACTTCAATTACTTATATTTTGTTATTGCGCAAGGAATATCATTATATTTATATTTTATTAATATCTATAAACTCCGAAACGTTGTTTTAGTATAAATAGTATTTTGTTTTGTTTTCGTTAATTTGTATAGTTTTGAGTGTAGGCACTTTCTTTATTCAAGTAACACCTAAATTACGTATACAATGCGACCTATTGTAATCGGTCCGCATCCAGCGGCTTACTACGTTATTTCATATGTGTACTAGTGTTTTCATTCGGTTTGTTTGTGTACGTAAAATAATAACGAGTTTCATAAGTCACATTATTTATTAAGATATCATCTCTAAGACAGATTACAAACCTTAGTGTAGCAAAAACACAAATATAGAAAATTCACGGCATTTCCTAAGAAATTCGATGTGTGCTTACAAAAAAAATACAAAATCTTAAACTGGCATTATAACATATTTACTACAATTGAGAGAGTGACAATTCTCATTTATTGAGGAGATTAACGTCTAGTAGCTTGAGGTGCCGAGAGCAATGCACTGCTTGATGATAATGAGTCCTGGATGTCAGTGCTTCGGTTTATGTGTGGACTGGGCGCTTACCACCACCTATTTAGGAACTCTATAATAAAAATCCGTTTCCAGCAAATGCGACAGTCCTTCAGGCAGTGCATCATAATAAAATGTAATTGTCAACACCCGATAATCTTATAATAATAATATTAACACTTTAATATAACATCACGTAACAAACAATATACAAAAGAAAAAAGAAAGAAAATAGAAAAAATACAGTAATTAAAATAGGTACCTATTTGTAACAATTTCTATTTTCTATGGTATGGAAAGCCCTCCAACCCGCTCATATGACCTTACCACTCTGAATCAGTTGTAGCGGAGGCCTTCAGTGGGACGTATATGGTCGATACAGACAATAATAACAGAATAATATAGAGCGGAGCGGAAAAACTGGCGGTCCAGTTGGGAGAGGAAATATCCAATAGCTATGGACCAATCAACCTCAAATAGAAAAATGGTTTCCAGCAAATCCAACAGCAGTACCGAGGCAGGGCGGGCGCGGGCGCTCGCTGCTGGGGCAGCATGTCGGAAGGGGGCGGAGTCTCCGCTGCCGGCGGGGACTCGTGCAAGACCAACCTGATCGTCAACTACCTGCCGCAGACCATGACCGAGAAGGACTTGTACGCGATGTTCATGACCATCGGGCCGATTGAGAGCTGCAGGGTTATGAAGGATTTTAAGGTGAGTACATAGCAGGAAGATTAACGCGACTTAAATATTACGTTGCACCTAACTACGCAATTCCCGCTTAAATGTACTGGCTAAATGGGCCCTGTGCAGTTAACAGCAACTTAATATTTGAATGACGTTTGAGTATTTGGGCGTAAATTAGTTAGAAGTAAAGTAGAATTGTTAAAAATGTGGTGTAAATCACTCTGTCGACACTTGAAATTGAAGAAGACTGTTATGGCCGTATGGATTGATGTCTAAAATGACAGCTCCAATACTTGGCAATTCCAACAAAAATAATCAAATAGAAAGTGATTTCTTGGGTCTGGGTGTTTGTGATGCTTTAAAGTTTCTCGTAGTTCCTGATACTCCCGACACAAGATCGATCTTAGTATGGGATCTGGACTATGTATGTGACCGATGGGTGTATTTATTTATTTGTTTGGGTAATAGAGATTTGTAAAGAAAAACATTCTTGTGATCTGGCTGTAGTGTTACGATACTTCATTAAATGTGGTTGTGAAAGCTCTTATAATATTAAATTACACTAAGAGAGTTTATTTGTTACGTCTCATCAAAGCATTGTAGCTCGTGCAAACTTCTAACTGTTGGTATAAGTTGATAGAAATATCATGTGATTCCAGACTGGATACAGCTACGGGTTCGGTTTCGTGAACTTTACGCGCGAGGAAGATGCCGCCAGAGCTATAGACACTTTCAATGGTTACCAACTCAGAAATAAACGGTTAAAGGTAAATCAATCATTTATTCTCACACTAATTCATAGAAAACACAGTCTATTAAAAATAGCCGTTTCTCTCACCTCGAAGCGGCTAATATTGTTTTGATAGCAATTACATTTTCAGTATGTCATCTTCATGATATTTTGGCCATAGGCGAGTCCATTGCCATGTCTAAAGTCTAAACCAGGAAGATATTAAAAAACTTGACCATCAGTTTAAAAGTGATCATTGATTTCTTCCACTTTACTCATATTTTTTCATCCCATCAAAAACATCCTGTAAAAAAAATCCAAGTCTCGCAGCTCAGGTTTTCTACCGCAAAAAGTTGTGAGATGCATGTAATACCAAGTCGATTAATTTATTTAGTCCTTAAGGGACCTTCTATATAAAGTTATTACGTTAGTTATTACCATATCAATATTAAAAATTCTTTACGTTTTAAATAAATAGATCGACTTGGCCATCGCATGAAAACATTATGTATCGTACAATTTGTACATAATGCTGCTGGCCAAGTCGATCTATTTATTTAAAACGTAAAGAATTTTTAATATTGATATGGTAATAACTAACGTAATAACTTTATATAGAAGGTCCCTTAAGGACTAAATAAATTAATCGACTTGGTATTACATGCATCTCACAACTTTTTGCGGTAGAAAACCTGAGCTGCGAGACTTGGATTTTTTTTACAGGATGTTTTTGATGGGATCTCACGTCTTTTTGTAGAGTCCTACTTTTTTCCTTTTTGGTACTTCTTACTTCTAGAATATAACTAACGATTTTTCTTAAAGCCTCTGTCTTATGGATTTTTCTTATTTTTGTAGGTATCAATTTATCACAAATATAGCGGATTTGATTATTAATGTTCTTTCTTTCATTGTAATTGATATTTTCGAGCTATTTAGTCTATTTATTTGCAAGTTTTTCTTCGTCATGTTTTTCTAGAGGAATGTTAGACAGTTTCATGGGCTGAATACACCATTTCCCTCTCTATATCCCCTCCTGTTATGCCTCATATATATAGATATCTATCTACAACTATTATTCCATTATATACGGGTACAATGCTTCATTAACTGCAAATGTAACTTTGTAATCCTATACATTTATATGGGATTACAAAGTTATTCACGCAGTTGGTCTATCTAGAAAACTAGACACAAATTATGAAATGTTTGAATTATCCCTTGCTTTAGACACTAAACACTAATTATATTCTAAATATGAAGGTTCTATGTCAGCTAGAAGTGCCTTAGACTTTTGATGATCGGTCAGTCAGTGAGTGACAAAATTAAGAAATTTGACTAGTTACAATTCTTAAACTACTGGTTCAAATTGAATGAAATTTTAAATATACCATGTTTACACAATGCTTGCTTAGTAACTGAAAATTCAGGCTTCATGCTTTAGCCACAACGAAGTTATAGGGGGTTGAAAATGGTCTGAATTGCTTCGAGAAAAGGATGTTACGGCCTATAGCTCGACTTGGACGGGGGCTCGGCCGCGCCCCCAGATAGTATGTAACACCAAGTAATTCAAATGAATGAGATTTTATCTAGATTGCCAATCATAAATAATTATGAAAGAAGCTTAATAACCAGCACATCACAAGCTTATACACAATAATTTCCGTTGCATAATGTTCCAATTCCAACTCTTAATAAATTAATTGCAGGTATCATATGCGCGTCCCTCAGGCGACGATATAAAAGACACGAACCTGTACGTGACGAATCTCCCTCGAGCCATCACCGAAGACCAGCTGGAGACCATATTCGGCAAGTACGGCCGGATAGTCCAGAAACATATACTCAGGGACAAGAACAATGGCACGCCGAGAGGTGTCGCTTTTGTTAGGTGGGTAGTTGTTAACAAAGTGGAAGTAGTTCGAGTTTGTTGCGATAGATGTCGCTGTATTAAAATTGGGAGGCCTTGACTTCAGAGATTTAAGTTATTTATTGGAAGTGAATAACGATATCAGCCCGTATACGTCCCCCTGTAGATCACGCGCCTCCTCTACAATCGAGAGTACGATTGACAGTGGTTAGGCCATATAGTCGATCACGCTGGCTTAGTGCGGGTTGGCGGACTTTATATACCATAAAAAATTGGTTGCCTGTAAAGTCGGTTTTACGGGCGAAGATTTTACGTGACAACGTCTTTTTCTCGGTAGAATATTTATTGATATGAATATAATTAAATTAATCACTCAACTATAATTAGATCATAGTTGAGTGGGAGAGAGACGCAAGGCATTCGGCGGGCCTCTCTCTCGTTCGGTGACTCATCGTAACGTTACCGGGCGTTACACTTTTTCATAAGTGACTCCCAGCCGCAACCTAATTTAAGACGTTGTCACGTCAAAAAATTCTAACAAATTCGCTACAGTGTGCAGGTTTCAATTTACAATGATTTATATTGGTATATGCAAACTAAATAGTTTTATTGTTGAGAGATAAACAAAATAAAGAAAACGAAAAATATTCTTTCTCAGGTTCGATAAAAGAGAAGAGGCGCAAGAAGCGATAGCAGCTTTAAACAATGTGATACCAGAGGGCGGCACTGAGCCACTATGTGTCAAGGTAATATTGCACATTTTTTTTATTATTTCATCCTGAAGATCCGATCAACATTATTAATAAGCATGTTGCTTTATTTTTACGAGTGGCCCTTTGAAACAGAAAATATTCGGTCCGTAGATAGACTCTTTAAAACAACAAAATATATATGATTCTAATATGACAGGCGCTGTGGCGCAGTCGGTTAGACGCTGGCTGTGAAATGACAAGTCGCGGGTTCGTTCCCCGCACCGAAATAAATGTATGTGTGAACCATAGGTATTTGTTTCGGGTCTGAGACTGAAGTCTCTCTTAGTTCCTGATACCGACGACACAATTTTCGATATATGATGATATGTATGTGTCTGTTTATTTATTTAATACTAGCGGCCCGGCCCAGCTTCGCCCGGGTACAAATATATTTCATTTACAATAAAATGTACGTATTATACATACAAACCTTCCTCTTAAATCTCTAAATATTAAAAAAAAACCGCATCAAAATCCGTTACGTAGTTTTAAAGATTTAAGCATACAAAGGGACATAGGGACAGAGAAAGCGACTTTGTTTTATACTATGTAGTGATTTGTTTGTTTAGGTGGCGTATGTGTGTGGTGTATTAATTTATTTAATATTCGTTTGTTCAGGTGGCTGAAGAACACGGTAAACAGAAAGCGGCGTACTACGCGGGTTGGGCGGCGGGCTTCCATCACAACAGAGGTATTTAGATTTTCAATCATACACTTTTAGCTTAGCGTCATCACAATTCACACAATACATGAGTTTATTTCCTATTTACTGTATTTTTAAGGCTTGGTTACTAAAAATGTTTTTTTGCTTAATCCAACCATTTTTGGAAGTAAGGCTTATTTATTTCGTTGTTCATTCATTATGCTGAGAACGGATCGTCAAAGTTTTTTAACGGTAGGTATTGCGAAAACTATTCAAGGAAATTTGACTCAGCGTTCATATGCTTTAGTTAATATGTTTGTAAATTCATTGTGGAAGTTTGAATTATTTGTACAACGTAAGTCTGGGCAAATTCTGTCCAGGGACCTGCTATTTCTGACGACATTGTTCATGTCAGTGTACTTGGTGCTGTAATTATGTAAAGTTGAATTTAAATGAGTTTGAAAGATATTGGCCATCTTTATTTATTTACTCTTTATTGTACACAAAAAAAAGGACAAAACAAAATATAGAAATCACATATTTCTTGCAGACAACCTTAACCATTTTAATGTGTTTTTGTTACTGTATTAGTAGTTTTTGTTTGTGAAATATCCATCTGCTAGTGTTTTTGTTATTGCAAGTTCATTTGGGTTGTGTATGCACTAATATGTTATGTAAAATATGACGAGGAAGAACATTATTATATCAATTTTGTGACATTAAAACTGGCATTAAAGCTCTACGTCTTTAGCGTACGTGTATATTTGCCCAAAAAATTTGGGAATTGTTATTAGACAAAGAAGTTCGGCTTTATGTCGACCAAAAAAACGTTGCAATACTCAATTATCGGATTTATTTGGTTTTTAAACGGTATTCCGGGAATAATAAACAAAATTTACCGGCTCGAGTGTTCAGAGATTTAAAATAGTCCTTCGAGCCGGATCAACCGATGTACAAAGTTAACGTTGGCATACATATTTGTATTTTTTTTCTATCGAAATTCAAAATATTTTAACACCTATCAAGGGGAAAGGTATACGTTCTGATGAATAGATAATATTGAAACAAAAAAATGTATAAAAGAAATGTGATGATAAAAATATTTAGATTGAAAAGAAAATTAATATTTCATTTTGTAATATCTTATAAGACGAATTCCACCGCGCTTGAAATAGTTATTAGCGTAGTAGGCTTCTATATTCATCAAAAATCATTCATTTTCATATTTAAGTGATATGACACTTGTACAATGATATAAACTTGCGCACGCTGCCTATCGGACGTAGTACCCATAGCGCCGCAACGCCACCACAGTCTCGACCAACTCGACATGCTACACAGCCGGCAGGATTACGCGACCAACTACGGAATGTACGGTGGCCAGCCGAACAGGTTCCTACGGCGTGACTTCTACAATCAGTCGTCTTATATGAGTCACCATCGCCCGTTTTGAAAAGGGCTTTACTGTAAAAAGTTCCGTCTCTCCGATACGAGGATATAGACGGCAGTGGACTTTTCATTTCAGTAGTGTAGTGTTCTTGAGATTATAAGGTTTCGGTGTTGCTGGTGTGATTTTGAAGTTTATTAAATTGGGTAGCATAGCTTCGGTCTCGACAAATATAATACATTGGAAAAATCGTCAGTACAAATACATATTTCAATTCAGATTACTCTACAAAAAAGCTCTTATGAGTAGTATAATCATCAGAAAAAAAATTAAATACTTTTGAAATTTTTCATCCTTAATTTAAGAAAAAACATTAAATTAATAAAGTCCAGTTATAAGTATGGCAACTTCGTAATTTAATACTATTAAAATGGTTCTTAAAATGTCAAAGTCACATCTGATAACACCTCGATATATTTTAATCCTTACTTTGCAATTAGTTATCCCCTCTCCACTGTTACGATCCTGAATGCTTATTATGTAAATTAAGTGTAATATAGAAAAAGACTTGAATGTAATTATAAAGGTTATGTGTTACGGTGTTGCCAGTTATGTGGATATTTTTGTAATATTTTGTTCTTTTAAAAAAGTGATCAAAACTAAAGAAACAGATTCGATTGAGATTTCACTCTGATATTTTTAAAGTTTTAATTTAATTATAAATGCAAAAATTATGCATGTTTTTTAAAAATATTTGTTTTATTTTTTAAATCTTTTTTTTCTTTTATCTGTAAAAAACAAAAATGTCCACACCAACTAGGTCTTTGACTGACATGACACGTTTAATCTAATAAATGGTAAAGTGTTAAAAGTTTGTCTGTACTTCTTGATTAGATTCTTCGTGTTTGGCTATGTATTAAGTACGTATGTTTTATTATTAGATTTATTTACTAACAAACTATTTGGTATCTTCAAAGAAAGTCTATGTTTAAATGAAGTCATGTTTAAAATATTTCAAAACAAGTTCTTCAAGTATTAAAAAAAAATATCGCTTTGATACTAATAAATCAATTTGTGACCACACTGTAGAATACAACTCAGATAATAATTGTTACGGGCAGGGTTGGAAGAATAAGGATTAATATAAATATTGTGTAAAAGTCTCTCAATATGAGCTGTATACTAGAAATTACTGAACACTAAAAATTGGGGAGAAAAGTAAACAGAGATTTAGTTTTGATAGCATTAATTTACTAATCTGTTTGTAATTGAATTATCTTAAATAATTGAATAATTTATAATATTTTTCAAATCTTCCAACACATGCATAAAGTTAGGTAATATGCAATGGATTCACTGGCTTTCGAATAAAGAATAATATTATATGTTTAATTAAAAATCATGTTACTTTTTTCATTTTAAAATTGTAATACATATTGTAATACATTTTTGTCTAGAACGTCATGAAATATTTTAATCATTACAAAAGCAATGAATGGTTATTTAAACATAGTATTTTCTAAACTTGTTATTCAAGCAATTTATTAATTATTCCTGTAGATTATAAGTTGCTGTTTAAGTCCAAACTGTTGAAGTATATTTTAAATTTAGTCAATTTGAACATTTTTAGATAAATAGACATTTTAAAATCCTATTTCTTGCACACAAATAAGAATGTTTTAAATTTCTCTTGCACTATGATTCATATTATAATATTTTTATTATTATTTTTTATTTTTCTTGATCCGTTTATATAATGGTCATTGAAACCGTTAAATATATTAATAATTTATTTAATCTGCCAAAACTTTTATCCTTACACTGAAGAGTAATATGGTTAATAAACTAAGGGACCCCAGTCTCAGCACAAAGAAAACTGTTGAAGAAAATCTAGCTCTTTCTAGAAAGTTTTTAGATTGTCTTGTAGAAATCGCATTGGACATGTGATACTAAATATATGGGGTGCTTAATTATTTTTATAAAAATGTTTTAAGTTTTAAAAATCTTTAACTTCCTTGTCGGAAACATGTATTTTTTTGGTCAATCACGTATTTTATTTTTGTTATACCTAGATAGATATTTGTTAACAAAAATTATAAAGGTTTGGGTTAGATCACGCTGTATAAACCTCATAAATTATTGTAAGCACCCTGTATACATCACTTATAAATTAACTACTGATATAAAGCGAACTTATGAAGTACTATTATAATATATTACTGTCTAGTTATTTCACAGTGTGTATTTTGTAAATTGTTTTCCAAAAGTAAGGTTTAAAGTGTTTGAAGTGGGTAGTTTCCTTATATTAGTTTCCACATATAAATATTTTCTAATATGTTATTTTTAAGAGCAGAATGTTTAACGTTTTTGCGTTTGGGAAATATTTTTTTGTATACTTCTCGAACTTTCTTGCTGTCTGTTACTATTATTGTAAATGTTTTAAATTATTGTAGGAATTGTATATAACTTTGTAAATATGAGTTTCTTCGTTATTTTTAACACATTAGTTATTATTGAACTCTTAAACACTTAGTTAAATTATCATGTAATTTAACTAAATAGGTATTAATTTTGTATCAAGCCTTAACGTCCTAAATTGGTTTCTTGATTATCGACCAATAATTTAGTCTTCATTTTATCGTTAATATATGTAGAAAAAGTGACGACGATAAATATGCGTTGTAATATATTAAGTTATGGCGTGTAGATAATTAGTATGTAGTGATGATATTTAGTTTAATTTCGAATTTTAGTTTTAGGTTATTATTACGTAAATTATTTTTATTATGTAGGTTCTAAGTGGTAGAGCTACGCTTTTGTGAGCATGAATGGGAAGGCTCGTCTCGGGCGGTACCACTGTCTCATAGGAAATCGACGTGAAGCGACAGCCCTTTTTCCATACTTTAACCTTCCCGCTCCCCTCCCGATTTGTTAGATGATCCAAGCGGTATGGCATGTTCTTGGCGGCAGATATCACTTACCATCATGAGACCTGTTTGCTCAAAAAGGTTTGAGACAAAATTGGGGATCGTTGTTTCAAGCCAATATTTTCAACAGTGTTCCTGGTTATCAAGTGTCGTATCCAGGTGTTAGTCATACTGTAAATCTATGCTATGCAAAACTACCTCGCGGTATCCGACAACTGAATAGCATCTTATAAACTCGTGAGCAATCTACAACACAAATTACTGAATTTTCCTGGTGTGGCAATACTCCCGATATTACCTGTCGGAGCCGATAAAAAACGTGGATAGCTTCATAATAAATATTGGGCTATTACAACGTCCGATGTTTTATCGGTCCTGATACCCGATAATTGGTAACAGGGCATTAGGGTGAGGGCATGATAATTAGGTTTTCTTATACTGTTATTTTTTAAATAGTTATCTTAAAATACCTTTATTTTTTAAATAAGTGCATTTAAGTATTTCTTCTCCAATTGCAAAAACGTTAAATGTGTGCGTGATGATTCTTATGGATTTATGTAAATAGCAATTTATTTGTATGATTATGAATTATTTATATAAACATAAGTTGTGCTAATGTCAATTTATTAATTTTTACTATGCGCCGTCGGTCATGTAAAATAAAAGTTTTCAAATTAACTGTGCAATCGAGATTTATATTTTAGAGTAGCCTCTATTAAATTCCTAGTTGCGTAAAGCGCATTACACTCTACGCCGCGGTGGCCTAAGTCGGCAACTTATTGTAGATGGGCTTGTTGCTTCACATATACAAGTCGGAAAACTTTGTCGGTGACATGTCAGCTGCTCGACGTGTCATGTGGAACATTTTTATGATAATGCTAAGTGTTGACGAGTAACTGAGCAGCGTGCTTGCGTTACCAATATGCCGCCAACATGTCAGCGATGAAAGCCACTGGGTTTTGTCGGCGGGTTCTTCCCAACCCTATCTTTTTGAATTGGTAGAAGATACATATGTATGTACAATGTACATACTATGTACATATGTAGGATGTTACCTTCTTATGAGGTGAAATAATAGATTTAACTCTAAATAAAGAAATATTATTATTTTAGTTAATGTTTTATTTTTACTATGTTGTTTGGAGAAAATATTTTATATGACCGACAGCATACATTGTCGGCTTATGAAGAATCATTATGATGTGCTCAATAGAATAATAGTTGTCTGTTATAAATATATAGCTAGTTACATGTGTATGGAAACGATTTAAAATTAGTTTCATATATTTCAGAGTTTAGGATCAATAAATGAAGGTAGTTATGCTTAAAGTCCATGTGTTTTATAATTATTTGTGTGGTAATGTGGAAAATAATTTGAATTAGTAAATTTGAAAATATTTAAGAGATTTTTAAATAAATGTAACAACAAAAATACTTGTATGCTTATTTCTGTAAAATGGTTAACAGGACTTAATACTCTGTTATCAATACCCTGTTTTGAGACGTCATATAGTATTTTTGGGAACAAAACAGTAAATATTGTTTATATTTACCACATTACTGCGCAACACTCAGTTTTTAATGTTTCTCTCATGACTTATTTGTATTTTCTTCCTAGTTTTATATGTAATAAAAACTTGAATCAATTTATAAAACTCACTGTTCTAATAAGTTTTGATGTGTTAGCTTATAGATAATGAATGTGTTAAAATATTATTTTACTCATAATTAATTGCAGTGTGCTAATATTAATGTAAAATAAGTTAAATCAATGTATTGGTGTTAGTTTCGTATGAAATTGGGTGTCTCCTGTAGTAATCAACGCTTTGGTTTACATATTTATAGAATCGATTAAGTTTTTCTATCCCAACCAAGTGCCTATAAAGTGCTTCGTGCTAACAGACAGCCTAATGTGGCTATCACAGCTATTTTGAAATCTTTTTAATTTAGAATCTTAAATATTTTTTAATTTGTAAAAGCAGTAGAAGCCAGATGGAGTATAAGAGACTAATCAATAATAGTTTTAGATAAATGTCTTTTGTCTGACGATATTACGATGTCTGCTTGCTCAGTGGCCATACCGATTCAGAAATGCCATGCATTTGCGTGGTCCTTACTTTATTCTTTGTCTATGGTTAATGCTATTACTGAAAACTTTGTTTCTTCAGATATCTAATAGCCTTTTCTGGTACTTTTAGCGTGTTTAAGAAAGTTTAATTTGTAATTTTTCCGATATAAAAAATAAAACAACACTCCATAAGCGTTGTTTATTGCAGGAGCTGTTACATTGACAATATTCAGAGGTGATTCCTACGTTCTGTAGTTGTTTCGGAGTCTATCAGTGTTATTGGTGTCCCCTTGATGATCGTCCCAACTTATATGTACGTTTGTGTGACCAGTGTCAGGATAAGGGACTTGCTAGCATATTATATTGGCGTCTACGCATAATATAGACTTTAGTATCGAGAAAATTAACTAAAAAAAATAAGAATTTAGATTACTTCTTATCAGATCATTTGTGACGTTTCTCAATGTTTAATAACACAGAAGTTTATTTAGGTCCATCACGACATATCGTGTGTTGTAAAATCGACTTGCATGTTTTTATCATGTTTCCGATGATTGAACGTGGTTAGAAATTGTCGATCTGTAATTATAAATACAACTATATACGTCATCTTTTCTTCCTGACACTCTTCGCAATATTTCTCGTCCCCTTTTTAGGTTAGAGAGTAACTTTATGTATATTTAATATTGAAATATGTAATAAACTAAATATACTGAGTTCAGGGAGGAATGTGCTGTATTCCAGACTTTTGTGTAAGGATTCCGGAGTAATTCTTGTCTTCCATAAATCTTAATAAATCGTTTACGAGAAAGAAGTTCTATACATTATTCCCTTGAATTACTATACTATTTTAGTTAAATGTGTAAAAAAAGCAAATACGCCATTAAAATGGGAGTTATTTTATCGTACATTTAGAGTATCGAAAATATTTGATGAGACGAATAATATTCTCTGTGTATCAAATATTATAATTATGAATATAATAAGAAATAGCAAAAATTTAGTAATTTTCGCTTGAGACAGCAGTGTGGCTAGTTCGCCGTCTTAAGCCAATGTATGTAGGTAATAATGCATTAATAAGGTTTGGTATATAAAATGGATAAAAACTTGCATGTGAAGATATTTCTTGGGCATTAATTCCTCTCTGAACAATTGTAAATATCTCTAGAATGCTAGTATTAGTTTCCAAAATGTGAATCGTGCCTAAATGAAGCGTAATTTCTAAGTACTGTTGGTACTCATGTCTCCTATTGTGGGGTACCTTGTTAAATGTAAAGGCATGTAAAGGGGCGTTATTCTTAGAAATAATGACCGGTCGATGTATTGAGGGCCGATAAAGTCTTTTCATAGGTAAAGAAATGATAAATAAAATGGTTTATAAGTTAAGGCGTAAAAAGTGTTCTGAGTAAAGTCTCGCTCACTTTTGGAATATGGTCTTTATAGTATCGACTCTTTCGGATGCTACGCGTGAAAATATTGGATATTATAACTCGATGAGTTAGCTAGAATAACGCCTCAAACCACTTCATGATATATAAAATGTTACGAATTTGATTGGCCTATATAAAATATGTCGGAATAGACATTCATTTAAATATTTCAATTGTGTTTGGTTACTTCCTTTAAAATGTGTAAAGTCATAATATAATGTTATTCCGTATTTATATCGTTATCTAGATAACCTATAATTCATTGTCATTATTTGTTCATCAATGGGACTTAATTTTAGGTATATCTGAAATAATAAACTCGAGTTGGTATTGTTAATAAAGATTATATGTAGCATTTAATGATAAATCTTTATTATAAGTTAAATGGTATTTTTTCATGTTCTTTTGCTTTTGGACTTATAATTACTAATTTAAGATTCTAAGGTAAACATTTTAAGATTGTGTTTATTCATAGTCAAATAATTCGGTTTTTCTGTTTTGGTATAGTGTGAATCGATTGTAGCTCCAATATATTGTAAACTAGTATAATAAATCAGCTGCTCTAGTTAAGCCCCATTTACACGACGATAGTTTCTTGCCTCGAAGATACGAGTATCGTAAGGTTAAAATAAAGTTGCCTTGTGTAAACATTTGTTAGAATATGAAAATCTATGGCGTTTATGTCGCGTGTGTACGTGAGAATCTTTCCGTGTAAATGGGGCTATACAGTACTTTGATAAAATGTTATATTCTCTGAGTGTGGTTCTTTTAGTTTGAGTTCCTGAATCTTTGCCTTTCATTTCAGAATATATCTAAGTACAAAACTTATTTTAATATATTTCTATGGCGCTGTGTACACAGAGCAACTTTAGTTAAAGAAACTGTCTGCATTGTACTAGTTTTCGATAAAAGTTGCCAGTTGTCAGTTGCAGCTACTGTAGAATTAATCGAATTTGATAGGTTTATTTATCTAGAGCTGCTCTGTGTGCATATATCCTATATTTACGGAGTGAATTATATTAGCGTTTTAAATTACTAATCTATTACAAGTATGTCAGACGAGAGAAAAAAAATGTTTCAGTGTTTACGCAAAATTATATATCCTTTATAAATTAATTCTATACACAATTCCGAACTTATCGATTTGTGTGTACTTATGATAAAGATTCAATTATTAATTATGAACAATTTTGTGAATATTTTTAGATTTAGTTAGGAACCAACCAACTATGAAGTTGGTTAAGCAATTTTATTCGAAAAACGTAAGTGTGTATTAATTTGCGGATATTGTAGTTCTTATTACTATGCGATGTTACGAAGTTTTCTCAACGTATATTTTTTGGACAGTCAGTTACTATTTTGTTAAGACGATACGCGGTTGTTCAAATATAGATTAAAGTCGTCTTTAAATGCAATAAGAAAATCCTAATATGATCGTTTGTAATTTTAAAAGATAGTTAAACGTTTGGGGTTTTGAGTCAAATAAATGTAAATCAACTACAAAAGTCTTATTCGTCGATCGCCTTAAAATAGTCAGATATGGAGAAACATGGTGAAACCTGTGTTTAATTTGTCTTAATACCTTTTCTGTTAGTTCTTCCAACGGGCACATTTTATAGTTGCCCGCAAATCCATAAATATTTGTTAAGCTGTATATTCAATTACGCAAAAAAATCCTTTCAAATTGGAGGTAATATTTTACGTTTTGACGCCCTCTGTCGGTTTTAATAAACAACTGTTAAATATCGTGTATCGTCAACATTAAATTAAATATTTTTTTGGATATTGTTTAATAATTGAATAGTGTATTGGAATAATGAAATGTTTGTAACCTGTGTCGGATCAACTGATTGATGTGAAAAGTTCTCTTCCAAACTTTGGCCAAAAAGTCATAGAGATGTAAAATAAACTATTATTAATTAATGTGTTTTTTTTCTTCCGTTTTGTTTGTTTGGGATAGTCACTTGTTCATTAAGCAATGCCACGTAAAAACCTAAAAAGGTCCAAGATCACTATGATAAAATTGGGATTAATATAATTGGTCTTATACACTTAAAGCGTTTAATAATTCAACAAACTTAGTAGTTTGATATATTCCTGCGTATCATAAAAGGGTCATATGCGCTGATTTATCATTGTGACTTGTATATGTCGGTTTAGTGGCATAAATAATTTTATTCCACATTTTAATTCTGAATGTACCTATTTATTTCCATATTTCCCTCGATTATAAACAAATTACATTTTATTGTTGTTGTTATCTTCACAGGTGACTACGCATGGGGTTGCAACACCTGCATGGTACCCGACAACTGGGAGAGGTTCCCATCTCCGCCGCTAGGTGGCAGTCATCCAACAACGCCACGCAACGGCTGCCGGCCGGGTGCGTGTGCGAATAGGCCCACCTACCCTGTCCCTGGGAAACTCACCCCAAGATCGGGGAGAGGGAGGAACTTACCCTGGGCACCTGGCTTCAACAACGAAGAGCGGTTTAAAGGTCAAAGGTGTAGAAACGGACCCTCACCGTATTGGTAACAGTGGACCTCTGTGTTTGACATTGTCAGACTTATTCTGTGTCAGATGTATATAGCTCTTTTGTTGGGGTGTTTGATACTGTTGGGCTGGTAGTAAACCTTCTGTCAGTTATAGCAGAATGTCTTCCCTGATTAACAGTACTCGTCAGTTCCAAGCAGTTATCATGTGAAATGGTGATATTGCTGGTACCAGACTCTAGGTCAGAATGTACAACTACCGTCAAATAATCTGGCTATCAAACGAAACTAAAGAAAGGACTAAAGGTTAGCGAATCTCACACCGACAAAAACGTTTGTGTACCCCACATGTATTTGTTTCGGGTCTGGGTGTTCAGGGATCATTAGGTCTTTAGTAGTTTCTGATGCCCATAACACAAAAAATTGTATCTTTGTGTAACTGTTGGGAGAATTTGATATTTTATTAGCGTAAAGTAGAACTGAACTGATGAATCCAAATAGAGAGAGAATATAGATATCATTAAACCTAAGAATACCAGCCCGGTAGCAGCTGTAAATCAAACTTATTGGTTGCAAATTAGAGAACATATTGGATAATATGTTTTTATTTACTGAGGTCATAATGCTTTATGCATGTTTTGTATATACGAGTGTATATGTTGTATGTGTGTGTCCCTGATGCGATTGTGTTGGCCAGTTTTTTAGAGCCATGGGGAAACGAGACATCTCGACTGTAGACGAATTATGGTTACACAATAACTTATAATATTCTCAGCATGCTGTAGTTATTGTAATTAACCCGACTGCCAATGGTAAATGTCATGGATAAAAATGTTTAAATTGATTCATCGACGTCGCCATTTCCGCTGCAGTCGAGATTATCTCGAATGATTGTCTAAGGTTGTCTTCGTATGAAATGTCGTTAGTATGTATGTTTGGTGTATTTCAAATACCATTGGATTTCCACCTGAAATGAATGACCAAATATGCTAAGGTTTTTTGGCTGTTGCAATATAGTCATCATTTTAAGGGCTGTCAGTTTTTACGTAAAACTTCATTCAGTTGTGTCTTATTTATAAAAATATGCATGAGCAAGGCATGAGCCTTTTCTACAATCGAGAGTGCGGTTGAGAAGGGTTAAGCCATTTTTTGTGGTTTCATGTTTTGATCACCAATTTTGTATAATTCAGTAATTCGCATTGACATTTCGGTCTTCGGTAGTAAAGCAGTGATCGAGTAGCAAATGACAATTTTTTTAATGAGTACAAATGGGGCAGCCCTAATTGATGATGGGTTAAACATACTTCTAATCAGAAATGTCGAAACACTCTGCAACATCCTTACAAAACATTAACTTGCAACGTGTTTCGATTTTTCTGATAAGTTTGTAATGAAGTATTTTGCAATTGTTTAATATCGGTAGCTATTGGAATGTATTATATGTTGACAAATGAAGTACATGAGCGATGTAGGGACATCGAGCCTAGTGAACAGTCGGTCGTCTTGTGAGTTTTTCGATGTGATGTGAAGAATTTGTTTTATTTCTTTCATGAGGAGTTTCGGTTTAGTTTATGGATTTCCGTATTTTTCTATATGTAACATTTTGTTCTTTGTATGCAGTTTCATTGCTGGTTGGGTATGAATCGGAGTTTTCTGAATGAAGAATGCACAGCTCAATGGACTGAGAATCTAGAGTATTTTTACGGCCTCATTTATCGGCAGTTAAAATCTTTTTAGTAGTCGAATGTTTTGTCCTGTTCGAACGACTCTTAAATTCTGTTTGAACGAAGAAGACAAAATAGGTTTTATAACTGTTTGTGAATGAGGCCTTTAATACCCGATTGATATTCTGTAATATTAATAAAAAGCATATCGATAAGACTAGGAGTTTTTCTTAAGTTTTCTTTGCTCATATGATTGTGTAAAACTTTCAAAGTAATGTTTTTTAGAACCTTATGTATTTGATGGTTTATTGAGATAATTGATTTTGGACCAATGTACATTACGATGGACCAGTTCAGATTGGAAGATATCCGTATTAGTAGTTTAATAGTTAAAACTATGATAATATATACGAGTACGGTTCTTCAAAAATTCAGCCAGCAATGAAATGGGGCCAAGACTTGAAAAATATCTTTAATTTTTAATTTTCTATTTTTAACTTTGTTTCAAATGTTTTATAAATTCTGTAATTTTTTTTTGTATTTGTTTTCTGTAATTATCACAGTCTAGGTATTTGTTTATCGTTACCTAAGTTTCTTTTTAATAATATAAACTATGAACTGATTCTGTTGTTTCAATTAACTTATAATTTACAATATGAATATCCTACTAAAAGCCATTTGTTCTAAATAACAACAACAACTTACAAAAATCATTTATTTCATTAAAAATGTCACATTACATCTCAGTCTGTATGTAAATATATAACAATTTAACGTTTTAGAAACGATTCAGCAGCCTTTTAATAGAATGTTTTGTCTATATCTACCTGGCGTTAATTTATTTCTTCTTTTATTTATTTATTGTATTATTTTATCAATAAGATAAATAAATTTTGTCAATCTGGAGCCAGCTCAGGGGAGGACTTATGACCCCATGACCCCATGGGTCCGCCATTGATGACCTAAAGCCCTTATCAGTTTCGATTGTTACAATAAAGATCATAGAAATTATTTCTGTAGTAAATACGTAAAATTCGCCAACCCGCAATTCAGCGTGGTGGACACTCGCCGTCTTCAATTTTAGTAAAGTCCCGATGTAGTGGCCGTATATGAGCTAAAACATAGCTTAGTAATCAGTAACGATGCTCTTAATCCAAGGTAAGAATTTAGCAACGTCGGTAAATACGATGTAGTGCTTCGGATCGCACAGCCTTTCGTTTGGTTTTTGCACGGCGACGGAGACCAGGCCTCGAAGGTACCAGAATTGGCCCAGTCGGAACATCATGCCGCCTCCACTGTCACCGTTGCAGGGTGATGACCCTGGAAGTATAGATAGATAAGTGCAACTTAAGTACCTGAGGACTTTAAAATTTTCAAAATAAATATTGCCAGTAACCGATCGCGAACATTTTTTGCTCCATTATGGCTTCGAACGGTCTGGGCATATAGCCAGTCTTCAAGTAATATTTTTGTCCCAATTTGGGTGAAACTGGTTATGTCAGGTCAGCCCATCGTTTGTCATTGTCCAGAAAGAAAAAAAAAGTTTTGCACTAAACATTAAATGTAATTTCTACGTTATTTATTATTTTACCATTTTTTAATCCGGCGCAGTAGGTGTAATCAGTGACGAATCTTTCGTAGAACGCAGGGTACGACTGTAGGCATACCAGTGGATCTACTACGGGTATGTCGACTCTTAGCAGCTCCACAGCGCTCGTTCCTTCGCCAGTGTAGCCCCACCCTACAACCTTTTACAAAATAAGTTCTGTAAGATACGGCGCAATTCAAAAACACTTTAATATGGTTGAAAGTAGTAATGGGACTTTTTGCTATTTCAGATTACCTTGTCATTTTTGAAGCCTTAGCGTGCTCTATATTTCTGCTATGTCTAATTGCCCCCCAAAATATTTGTGATCTAAAAACTGACCATATATTATGACCATTTTTCACATCTAGAATTACACACACACAAAATTGACTGTTCAGTTTATGCTTTAAATAGCTTCGTAAAAAAAAAACTCAATCCTTCCACTGGATTTCCTAATAAATAATTTCCACCACTAGTAATATGTTCTAAAACATATGGATAAATAATAATCATAATAAGAGTCCATACCGATCCATATTTCCCGATGATGTTGCTTAAATCTATCAAGTTTTCTGGCCAAAGGCAGGCAGGTTGTACCCAACTGCTATACGTAATGCGATTAAGCGTTTCTAATATTGCTATGTCGTTAAGAACTGACGTCGGATCGAACTCTTCATGGATTTTAATTTTTTTTATCTGTAACACAAGAAACAATGCGGTTAACGTATCTTATTATGAAACTTAGTAGTGTCGGGTAAAGCGTATTACACACCAAAGTTGCCGGCTTCCGTTAAATCAGCCGGCCTTTAAGGAAATAATCTAATCGGCAACAAGCACTCACAAATATTGATCGATGTTGGCGGTATGTGACATGTCAGCGATGGAAGCGTTAAAAAAAAGTTACACATGTTATATTGGCGGCTTGGATATGCAGTGCGCGTTTTTTTTTATTGCTATGAATGGCGAGACGAGCATGCCGTTCGGCTGATGGTAAGCGATACGACCGCTCATGAACAGTAGCAAAACCAAACAACACCTTGAATTACAAAGCAATGCTTGGCATTGCACTGCGCTCGCCATCCTGAGACATAAGATGTTAAGTCTCAATATGTCCAGTAGTTACTCTGGCTACCGTGCCCTTCAACCTGAAACACAACAGTGCGTTTACACTGCTGTTTTACGGGAGAAATAGACACTGCGGTGGTACCCACCCAGATGGCCTCTCATATATGAGAGACCACCAGTATTTTCCACTGCCGTTAATTAACATAATCCATGTTTAAGTGTGACTGAAATGCAAAAATAATATAGCTGTATACAAATACGTACATAACTGAATTGAACACCCCTGATCGACGTCACTAAGTTAAATTTCCCTAGAAACACGCTGAAGGTGGAAGGCTTTCCAACTTGGTTGGTGTTTTTGTCTATTAAGCAGTGCGCTGCAGAGACGATGTGGCGGTGCGACACCAGTGTGCCTCCACATGCGTATATACTGTCCACAGCCTGCAAATCAAAAATGTTAAATAACCGGATTACATCCGATATAGAATTAATACATTAAATTATCCATTAATGTATGGTTGTAGATAATTATTTTAGTGTCGGATTTATTGGTAGTCGTTGTCTTTCAACTGACGATCCTGGGGGTAACTCTATTATATACCGGGTATCTCAAGACTGCTACCGAAAACGAAGCCGGGTAGTAGTTTTAGTGACTACAAACACAATGCATTTAAAAATGTTGCAAAGAAGCGGGTCATTTTTTTTATCATTTTTAAATATCGTCATTTTTGGATGGTAAATCCAAAGTTTTTGCTAAAATAATAATTTAAACTCTTTTATATCTTGGAGTCTTTATAAATAAAAGGGTATACACTATTATTTCAGGAAAAAATGTATTTACCACCCAAATACAACAGCATAAAAAAAAAATTGATGCTTTTTTTCCTACATTTTCTATTGCATTGTCTGAAGTCGCTTAAACTACCACCCGGCTTCGTTTTCGGTAGCAGTCTTGATATACCCTGTATTGTATATTCTCCGACAGGATATTTGAATGATTAGTTCAGTCAATATGTAAATTGCCCTCCGAATAAAGACCTACCCTTATTTATCATAATGAATCGTTAGGAGGGCATGTCAAGAGGTCACAGAAAAATTAAAAATGTCCCGCTGTTTGCTAATTTTGAAAAATTCAAAAAACTGAATTAAAAAAATTTGAAAACCTTTTTTTCTTGGAAACTATTGGTTTAAGGAAAAATATTTTTAAATAAAAAATGTAAAGGGCATTACAAACTACATTTTTTGTCACTGGAGTGACGTCATCCGACTTGAAATACAAAAAGTAGAGGGCGTTAATGGATCAAAAAAGTGTTCCAACGCTATTTTCGATAGGAAAAAATATCCTTTTATAATAATGTAAATTAAAAAGTTGTTCGTCACAAAATTAGCTACAACTTTTATTTAAACAAAATGTTTATAAAACTTACCGTTTTCGAGCTGGAACTTGTCGAAGTGTACGAATTGGACATTACGTACCGTGCCGTTGCACAGTACTCATGCCATTCAGTTTTTATCTTTTTTTTTAATTCAAATGAAATAGCAGTAATTGTTTTCTGATTTTTTTATCAAAAATTTGAATTTTTGATCAGCAAAAATTTGAACTTAGGTGAATTTATCTCGCCCTCTACTTTTTGTATTTCAAGTCGGATGACGTCACTCCAATGACAAAAAATGTAGTTCGCAAGGCCCTCTACATTTTTAATTTAAAAACTTTTTCTTAAAACCAATAGTGTCCAAGAAAAAAGCATTTCAATTTTTTTAAATTCATTTTTGGATTTCTCAAAATCAGCAAACAGCGCGACCTTTTTAATTTTTCTGTGACCTCTTGGCATGCCCTCCTAACGATTCATTATGTTAAATAAGGGTAGGTCTTTATTCGGAGGGCAATTAATTATTCCTTACATATTGACTGAACTAGATCGAACGTTTGACGTTCACGTATGAGATAAAAGTTTTACACTTTTTAAAATCTATGATATTCTCTATACAACAAATTATTCATACCAAAATAAGTCTAAGGATACGACGTACAATAGAGGATTCGATCATTTTGTAAAGTATTTAGGCATATTCGTACAGTTTTACGTCCAAAGTTCGATCATTCGTCGTCGTGTCGGAGTATAGAGTAAGTCATTTCCTCTCTTACACCCACGCTATCTAAATTGTCGGATATTACCACCCTACTGTTTACTTATATTTCATGTTCCAATTATATAAAGCTTGCTTGTTGATTGATTCTAAGGTTATTACCTCGAGGCGGTAGAGAGCTACGTGCCACGGCCATTCTCCTTCCTGGGTTGGAGTACCATCAATTATTAGGGGTTTCCCCAAAACCCTGGCACCGCACTGATGCTGGAATAATACACACATATCTTTATTATTCAGGTACCTACGTAATTACATACACAAGCAGAATTGAAGGGAAGAAAGGGAAAAAATATCAGTAAAGGAATCACATACGGATGTACAAAGAATTGTCCAGTGATCCATGGTCTAGTAGTACTTACTCAAAAATTTTTTTTATCAACAAAATAATCTCCTTTTTTTAAGTCGATCAAAATGGAATAAAATGTATGAGCCCTACATTACAAAAAAAAGTATGTTACTCTAATTAATCTTCACGCGAGGAGTATTTTTTTCTAGAGTTCTTTAATAGTTGGTTTGGGCAAGCAGTAATATATTATTAGACCAGACTATTTGGTTTATTAGGGGCCCAGTTATTGAAGCTCACACCGGGACTATGAAAGGGTACTTACGTAACTATCAACGATGCTACTAGTACTAGTTGTTTGAGGACCTAAATGTCCTGGTATAAAATATATATAGCAATTATTTCCCATAATATTAAATTAGGGATAAGTACGAAGTACAAATATCAGCGATTACTAAAATAAAGGTTTTGCAACATATAAATGTTATAATTTATGGCCTTTTTAACCTAAAATCATTTATAGTAATTACCCGAGCAAATCGGTGGGAAATACCCACGCTCAGGCAATATATTATGCGCTCGAAACACGTTTTGAAAATAAGAGCAAAATATATAATATATTAAAAAATAAATAAGTTGTGGCTTATTGACACGAAGTATCCAAATGGTTTATGAACATTGTTATTTTATTATTACAGAATCGCATTTATAAACTAAAATTGAATCTTACACATATTTACTGTCTAGCATGCAGTGATATTTGAGGAACTTCCACCACAGAATACTAACAGAAGTCAAGCTTGTGTATGTACTTCACTTTTGTGCCTACACTCACACTACGCTCGGCGTTCGCGCCAGGGCTGTTAACTCTGGCTTATGCGAAAACAAGTATCGTGGTAATAGCACTCGCATCGTTTGATTAATTATTCAAATACAATATAAAAAAACAATAACAAAATAAATAAATTGTCATTTTATTTACATAGTCGTTGAGAATGTGTATGTCATAATCTAAGATTTTTTTATCGTTTTTGTATAATATTGTGTTTTATATTAAAGAAATTTATATTCAATTATTATAATCCGAAGTTTTATATACAAATGTAATAACTTTTATTCATTTGCTCCATCTTTGCACAAAAAATATCACTAGATGCGTGTCCGAAGCGAGTGACACTCGCGCTCGCAGTGGTTTCGACTGGTCTCAAATATCGTGTCGGTGAACGCCGTGTATGTGTGCGTTGGTTTAGCGCGCTTTGTATGGAGCTTGACTTCTGTTAGTATTCTGTGCTTCCACTTCCACAGTGATATTTGAGGAATTATTTGAATGTTATTTATTTTACTGAACGTTTAGGTAGCTCAGGATAGAAATATGATGTGTGAGTGTACAACTAAGCTTGCTTATCTACCTAATGGCAGAATAATAGTGGAATAAATCTACTATATTCGAAAATATTGGAAGCACAAGCGAAAGGATTTTATAGTAGCGACTGCATATGCATATTTTACAGCAGAAAAACATAAACGGTAACCTGAACGGGCTTGGGCGTTTCCGGTATGTTGTTGTCAGCTAAACCTGCTCCGCCATCCCTGAAATAACATTACCTATAATTATACCATCTATTCTAAACTATTTATTTGTTTCATAATATTCTGTATCCTTTACCTTTATTACTTGAACTTTGAACTAGTTACAATACTACAACACTAATGCCACTTTATTTATTTTAGTATATATTCAGTTATTCTAAAAGTTAAAATACTATGAAAGTTTTTTTTAAATCAAATAACAATGATTTACGCATATGTGGTTCACTAGATCAGACAAACTTTGCCATAATACCAATATCTAGACACAAGGATTGGTTTGGTTGAACAGCCCTATTTACCTAACTGTGGATTTTAAATAGGTACTGCTTACAAATTTTCAACCTGCTTATCTCACGTGTAAATAATTGAAAAACGATGTAAGTATTAGGGAAAATTGCTTACACGCTTACTGGGTTTGCCGAGGCCATCGGTGGAGTGAAGACCGGGGATGCAACTTCTTTTTGAGCTGAAGGTTCCACTGGATGTGTCTCGAAGTCTATAGGTATCAGCGATGGTGGAGTATTTGTTTGCACGCTGCGTGTCGAAGGAGTTTCAATTATTTGAGCTGGTGGTGTTGGTAAACCTGTGTCAAGGGCCGGCAATGGAATGTCAGCGTTGCAAATCTCTACGCCGTTGAGTTTAATCTTTTGAAGAAGTGGAGCGCCTTTAAAAATATTGTACTTCACGTAGAATTTGACTTTGACCGGTTTTCCAGGGTAGATAGCTGTGTCTGTGCTCTCTATTCTGTATACCTTATTGTCGTTTGTTGTTACCTCTCCTATCCAGTTCTGTAGGGTGTCAAAGAAAATTTTTGTTTGTATTTGATTTTCGAACATCTGTTATCAGTATGGAGTCATGAGTGGTATTCTCAGATCACGAGAAACAATGTTGGTACTATACATAGTGACATAAATTGAAAAAACACATATAGTTCGCGTCATCAGTAGGTAGGTTTACTAAAGCATTTTTTATTAGATTTCTATAGGATAATTTTAATTCATAAAGCAACATTGATTTCTAAATATGTAATTTAGTAATTTAAACCTATTTTCACTGAATGCCTGTTCAATAACATCCTTTTTTATAAGTTTGTGTGTCCAACTTTTTACTATTCTAGTGTAATATAGGTATGTAACATTGGTAATCTCAGAATGACAACAGTCAACACCATTGGATTGTAAAATACCACATGTTGTCGACAACATCGCTTTCTATTAGACTGATTCTCGTAACGAACACATGATTAATTGCAGTTCACGGTTACGATATAAAGAAATCCCGAATTGTGCTAATAGGTCTCTCACATGTAAGAGATCGCATCGGTAGGTACAATCGCTTTTTTTCCGGCCAAACAACAGTGTAAATGCCCTGTTTTGTTCCGGTTTGAAGGACATTGTAGCCAGAGTATCTACTGGACATATTGAGAATTAACATCTTATGTCTCAGGATGGCGAGCGCAGTGAAATACCAAGCATTGCTTTGTAATTCGTCGTGGTGTTTGGTTCTCTGCTGTCCCTGACCGGTCGTTTTGCTGACCATCAGGCAAGTGCAATAAAAAAGTATTACTTAACAGTGTCCCCTAAGAACATTACATAAAACTCTTCTAACGGCCGATGCCAATAATATAATCAATCGAAAAAATTAGATTGAAGTCAATCTGGATTGTTTTCTACTTTTCAATTTGTCATTTACCATGTTGCCATAGTTTTTTCACTACTGAGATTGATTATTGGCAATATAGTATAAGAAAAAAGATTGAGCTGTCAATCTCAAACGGCAAATTTTGGATTGGGATTGTTTATTGGCAGCGGCTGTTAATGAATTGGTTTTGAGGTCATATATTAAACAAACGTTTTGTAAATAAATTAAGAAACATTAAACCAGAAATTACACTCACCCCGAGTAACTCAGCTTTTTTATCTAAAGCAACTGTGAGAAACAATGTGTATTGCGGAGACTTTACGTTGAGGGTAATTTCTCCGTCCCATCTGTCCGTCTCAGTGGCTTTCTCGTATTTAAACACGTTAGGACATGGCGACAATGGCGTTCCCTGCTCATGTGTGGGCACTAATAACGCCAGCATCACGACGGCGAATATCCTCATCTGAAAAAACAAATTGAGCTAATTAGAAGTGAAATCCTTGAGAGAGGCCTGTGTTTAGGAGAGGACTTCCTCTGGCTGAAGAGAGAGAGAGAGAGAAATAGAGAGAAAGAGATAAACACGTTGGTTTCTCAGCAGTCATTACAGGCTACAATTGTGCTTATTTATTATCGTTCTATTTCGTGTTTGACGAATAACTTCTTCACTCATCCACCTTGTATGATGCTTTTAATATTTCAGTTATCAAAAATTGCATTCATATTTTTTTTATTGCGATTAATGGCGAGACAAGCGTGTCGTTTTAACTTTTAATTACAAAGCCATGCTTGGCATTCCACTGCGCTCGCCATCCTGAGACATAAGATGTTGTCTCAATATGGTACTTGGCGGCCCGCCTTCAATATGTTACGCATATATTGTGACTTGTTGGCTAGTCAATTCAATAAGCAAATTAATCTACATGTACAAGTACAATGAGTATGATTTAAATAAGTATCGAAAAATAATAAGTATTATTTTCTGCTTTGCAGTGGTATTTTTACTATTATTTTTTACTTTTTAGTGTTTTTTTTTGTTTTGAAGTCGTTTTTTACGCTTTTATTAAAAATATAATTTGTATCTTTTTAGCTTCGATAGGCATTTAAAT
This sequence comes from Hyles lineata, assembly GCA_030180105.1. Taxonomy (NCBI): domain Eukaryota; kingdom Metazoa; phylum Arthropoda; class Insecta; order Lepidoptera; family Sphingidae; genus Hyles; species Hyles lineata. The sequence continues at coordinate 1,606,667 of JARJEE010000026.1, forward strand.
GACGAAGAGGTGGACCCACAAGGAATGTATTCTTTCCAAAAGAAATCGCTTAAATCGATTAAAAGCTGCCGAAGATATTGGAGTATTCACATGTTTATTAATTTTTTCACCTCCCTTCGCCCCTACCCCTTTTTCCCTCTTCCATTGTAGCTTAGCTATTATATTGAACCCAATGCAATCCAGGTCCGAAGATAATCATCAGATCTTTATGATGTATTTCTTGGATCAACCTGTTAATACATTCTTTCCAATGAAAAAGAAATCACTAAAATCGGTTAAAAGCTGCCGAAGATATTGAGTATTTACGTGTATTTTAATTTTATCACTATTTATTTTGTGGTACCCCCAAAAACACCATCAATACGATTAAAATTCTTTAGTTTTATTTCGAGATACAAATTATTATAATTAATCGTACAAAGAAGAAAAAACAGCAAATATAAAATAATGCACATTTATCGACATAAATTAATAAAACCAAATAAAATGCGTTTTCCTCGACCTACACGTTTTGCTACATGATGCAGAAATCATGATTATCTTTGCATAAACCGGTTGGCGATCATTTAACTACTACGGTGTCAACACACGCCGCAAACTTGAACTTCCTTGCAGTTGATTACCAGGGATGTGACGCTATTTACTTTAAATATACAGGCTTAGACTATTTATAATATAGAGGGAGCGCTGGTAGTTCAAAAACGTAGACAAAAATAGTAGTGCCGGGCCACCTTTTTCTGCCCTCCTATTGGCTGGTAGTACTGGTTGTCCAACATGCACGATTTACATGGAAAATAAAAATAAGTAGTTTAGGAATATTAAATTCCATTCAAACCAGTTTTATAAGGACAATATCGAAATACTAAATATACTTTCGGTTATCAAAGTAATTTATAGCTATTTGTTCTTAAATAATTATTTCAATTTTCACCTATATATACCAACATAACGAACAAGAAAATATCTACGTTTCTGAAGAAGCAAATGTATGACAGCGCTCACTCTATATTATAAATACTCTAAGTACAGGGTATATCAAAACTGCTACCGAAAACGGAGCCTGGTAGTAGTTTCAGTGACTATAGGCACAATGCGACAATTTTTTTTGCAAAAACGCGACAGACTTTTTAAGAAAAATAATCATATCGTCGTATTTGGGTGGTAAATACACAATTTTACTAAAATAATAATGTACATCCTTTTATTTCTAAAGATGTTACGGAACACAAGGATTAAAAAAAATATATTTTATCAAAATCTCTTGATTTACCACTCAAATATCTACGATGATATTTAAAACATCACAAAATTGTCGCGTTTTTTTAGCATTTTTTTACTTGCATTGCGTCTGTAGTCACTAAGACTACCACCCAGCTTCGTTTTCGGTAGCAGTCTTGATATAACTTGTACAAATTAGGGGAATAAAACATGTGTGTAAAATTAAAATAAAATGTACTTAAACATGGTAGTGCCGTTTCATTTCTAATACTACCATTAATATTTGTTTAAAAGCAATATGGCTGCGTTTTTCTAAAACTGTACATAATTTTATCTTCTGATGAAATTTGATAAGAACGGAGAAAAATAAGAATGAGTATGAAATAATCCAATCTTAGAACATTGATTCTCAAATATTTCTTTTTTTAATATTGACCTTTAGTTTTCAAATGTTACAATCAAAGTTGCTTTCTAGGCAAAATTAGAAGATGTTTTGTGCAAACAGGTCTTGACGTGGCTAAATTGGCTTGAAGCTATATTAATGGGCTGTCCATCGTTGATATTATTATATTCTTGTTAACCAGTAAGCGTTTTTTGTGCCCAACAATCATGGCCAGCAACCGTCATTAGCCCAGTAGGCGGCTTACGTATTGGGAAATGGAGTTTGCCAAGTGAATTACTACAAGGTTCGGTAAAATACCGAACCTTTGGCATTCGGATTGCTTGATTTAATATTTTTTGTATTTTCTTTTAAAAGTTAATTGGTTTTATCTATAACTGTATAAAAAAAATATTGACGTGAAAGGCAGCATCGATTTTTTCATTATGGATAAACTATTCTAAATTAACGAACTGTGAATGTTACATTAAGTGGAATAATATCTATTGAATGAATGAGCCCGAATTTGTACCTACTGGTATTATTGGTAAATAAAAGTTATATTTGTGTGTTCAAGATGAGTTTCAGTAGTATTATAAACGGTTTATTAAATTCTTGATGATGGACTCATTTGTTGTGTCTTCCTTATATGACGCAGACTATATTTGTTTAATTGATTTTTTTTGTACTTTGCCCATGTATTATTTCCTTTACTACGCCTATCAATTTTCTGTTTTAGTCTGCGTGGTGCCTTACATGTTCCAACAAAAACTTTTAAGTTGTTTAAAACCAGTTCCCATCGTTTTTGTAATATGATATTTTGAACTTGTTTAAGAATTGCGAGTACTTTTGAGGGGCATTCGTGATATATCACTTTATGCAATCTCAGTAGTCAGATCATTTCATATTCATTTAAAGATAGGTATTTTGATACACAATCACAATTATTTTATCATGTAAAAAGTAGGTATGTAATGTCCAGCAATATATAAATATAATCAACAATACAAAATCACACAGTTGCATGCAAGTACTGCGTCTAGGAAAAAATATATCAATGATGTTCTTATTTTCCGCATAAAACTCAAATTCCTCACCATTTTCTTATAATTTATTATCCTCTTGTATTACTTCATGAACAATTAAACAACTATTCGTAACAACACAAAGAATTGTTTTTAACGCAACTCTGGCGCGACGTCTTCTCCTCGCGCTGACTTATATTGAATGACAAAAAAGACAATCACATAAAGCGATCTTAAGGACAAGTATATGGTAGAATGAGGTATGTGATTCATCTGATTTTGGTGTGTGAGGGAGAAAAGCATATTTCAGTCCATTCGCATTATATTCATGCAACTAGTTTGCAATGAAGTGTATTTATTAATTTATTTATTTATTTACGCTTACTGCACAAAAAGACAACAAATACAGAGAGAAATTACTTATATAAATAGTACGATTGGCGGTCTTATCGCCGAAAGGCAATGTCTTACAGACAACCATGGGATGGATTTAAGAATAGGGTAAACAGAGGGCAGTTAAAAGTGTAAAGAATAGAACCTACCAAGAAAGGGAAAAGATTTGCAAAATACTAATTAAAATAATTTTTTAAAATTAAAAGTAATAAAAGTCATGAATTCTCATATTAAGTAATTTTAAGTGTAGTAGAAGTGTAAGTAATATTATATGTAGATTGAGGTTTTATTTAAAGCGTAAGTGATTTTATTATTGCCTTTTCCTTGTAAAGACTTTGTTATGGGTGTTAACGACATGCAGGGATTTACTTTTGTTGCTTCAGTTCTACCATTTAATATCAATTAAATCAAGAGTCTTGATGTAAAACTTTTCATTTTCTAAGAAAAGAAGTATTTTCATTATTTGTAAGTTTTGCTAATTATATATTTAAAGGAGCAGCTTTTTTGCTTGGTGCCAAATATTTTTACTATTGCTTTCGATCAGCTGCTATTTTCAATATTTACGTTTTTTTATCTGACTGAGAGGCCTATTATTTTGGTCGATTATTTATTAATTATATTTTATTCTCTTTCACGCAGCTTTTTAGTTGTCTTTTTTGCTTTATAGAAGACCGGTGCATATTTTTACTACTCATTTACCCCGCTTCTTGCAAGTTTAAGTTATCATTACATTCTTTCTTCAGCTACAGGAATTGATCTGCTGAGCATAAGTTCAAGGACCTCCATATTATATATATGACTGACCTGTTGGAATTGGCCTGCATCCAGCGACTTTCTTCATTACATTACTTTGAAGTTATTTGGTTTTTAATGATTTTATAACTTCACTTAGCTAATTGCGTAACTTAATTCTTGTTTTATAGTTTTGAAGAAATGTATATTCATGGAATGTCACGAATCAAATCAAATCCAATGTTTAAAGATTGAGATTTTTGAATACTGGAATAAGAAACCGGTGTAGAATGTTCTTTTACCTCCATAATGTTTTAGTTTTGTTTTTTGAAAACAGACCAGTTTTTAGAACCAGAAATTATTTATTCTCACTGGGTATAAGCTTCTTGATTCTCACTTTTAATTGTTTTATTTATATTTTCCGAATTCCATTGCATTCTGTCATTTTGTAATAGGTATTTTTATATCTTACGAATAAAAACACTCGTATGGACATTTTTTGCTGATGTTAACATGTATCTTGTTATAGAAAGCTACTACACGATAAATGTTAATATCGTTAATATGTAGGCAAAAAATAACCCGGAATCAATATCTCATTTTCCTATGCGGCCGTCGCTTTCAAGGAGTTTTGGTTATTACCCTGACGTCAATTGCTTTAAAAAATCATCAGTCTACTACCTAGATATAAATAAATCTTTATGAACTACCTATACATTCTGAACCAATAATTACTGGTCACGATTGTCCTCAACCTACATCTATATCAACATGGGGGGTTACTCTATACTCCGACACGAAATTCGAATGTTTGATCGTCAACAAGTTTTCCACTTCTAAAAATCAATTTTATGAAATTTATAATTCACTTCGAACTTAGTTTAGGTTAAGATTACAACGTACGATGCAGGATTCAAACATTTTGTAAAGTATTTAGACATATTCGTACAGTTTTACGTGCGATGGTCGAACATTCGTCGTCGTCTCGGAGTACAGAGTAACTCCCATGATAAGAGTAGGCACTATCGAGGCAGCTGTTTATTGGTCCAGGTAAAGATGTGCGATTTGATGAGGAAACCCGGCACCGCCTCGTCGCTCGCGGCCCACTCGTTTTCGCAGGTGGAACACGGGTGGACCTCGCGTAGGCCACTCGGTGCCAACGCGCGGTTCATTCGGGGCTTTTGAATTTTCAATGCGCAACGACGCAAGACAAACATGCGAGCAACGAGCTGTCCCCGAGTGGTCCACGCGTGGACGACGGCGATCCGGTGACGTTACGATGTTGATGTAGTGAGCATAGGTCCATACAATTTCATATGAAGAATATTAAGCGCGCGAGACGGGGCGGTGCCGGGTGGGTCTAATGAGTGGTAACCTTAAGTCTACGTCATACGTATTAGATACGCATATTATGTGTGCTGGGTGGTGTTAGCATCCTTTTTTAATATAAAAAGGACTAAAAATACACAAAAATGAAAAATAAAAGCAAAAGAGTACATGTTGTTGAGGCTGTTGCTCGTGCCGTTTCTTCTTCGCAGATATAACACGTTTTGAATAGGTGGTCAGTTTAACGATTCAAAGGGTCTTTTTTTGGACCGATTCTTTGATTTCGACAATGAGGATTAGAGAAAAGAGATTTAATCATCATCAAATGATAAGCGTAAATATTTCCCTATTCGATGGCTATGCGTCAGAACAGGTGTGAAGGGTCCAGCGTACGGGCCTCCTTTACAATCGAGAATACGATTGAGAGTGGTTAGGCCACATAGTCCACCACGCAGGCCTAGTGCGGGTTGGCGGATTTTATTCACCATAGAAATCACTACGGTATGTAGGTTTCCGCACGATGTTTTTCTTCACCGTTTGAGTGCGTGGTGATTGACTGCCCATACATATATGACTCTGAAAAGACTCAGAGGTATGCCCTGGCAGTAACGTCTAGTCCGTTGCCAACAGGCCACCACGCACTTTTAAGTTTAAGAACTAATACAGGGTATATTATCAAGACTGCAACCGAAAACCTGTGCCGAAAACGAAGCCGGTTGGTACTTTTAGTGACTACAAACAAAATGCAACTAACGCATAATCATAATTTTCTTTCTGATCATTTTTTAGTGTTGTTTAAATATAATCGTATTTGGGTGGTAAATCCATAGTTTTTGCTTAAATTATAACTGAAACCCTGGCGGACCTTAGCGTCTTTAATAATAAAAGTGTGTGCATTTATGGAGTTAGGACTAATGTTACACATATAAGATCGAGTCTTGTTTCGTGGAGTATCAGAAACTAGAGAGACTTTTCGATCTAACTAACACCTAGACGCGAAACAAATGTCTGTGGCCTGTGCCAAACAAATAACATTTGAATCGGTAAGGGGTTCGAACCTGCGACTTCGCATCTTACAGCCAGCGTCTAACCAACTGCGTAAACTGGAATTGTAATAAGTATATTTTACAACAGTAAGTTGTAAAATGTACAATAATTTCATTTTTACTATTAAGACAAGCAACATCCGTACGGGATATGATAGAAATACGCATAAAATATTCAGCGCATACAGCAATTACATTTTTAAGTGTTGCCACAAATGGTTTATTTTTGTTAGAAGTTTTTCCGCGTCATTCGGTTTTTACTAACTTACTTAAGCTACTTACTCGTCGGTCGATCCTTACACAAAAAGGAAAATAATTGCTTAATATTAGTTTGTAAAAAGAAATATACAGCTGTTATATGAAAGTATATTTATTAGGAATCTAAAATGTCATGACCACTAGTAGTTTTTCAGTCTATATATCAATTTCAAATAGAGAGCTTTGCATTTGTGAAATAATTTACTTGACGATTACTCTGTCTGCTTATTACGTCTAAGTACATTTTACTTGTTTCTAAGTATTTTAGTCTCAACACACCAATACTATACTCTTACATGTTTAATCTAATTATTGAGATGTTATCACATAAATAAAGTATTCAAATAGTTTTTTAAATACATACATTTTTTTTTCATCTTAAATTATGGCGTTGTCTCATAGAAGTTTGATAGAAGTATTACATAAATAAAATACACCTTAAAATTAACAATAAGTCAAAGTTGTAAACATTGTATTTAAGCATCAGTTAAAGTAAATTATATTTTTAAAATATCAACTTGAATAAGCAATTGCTTTGATATTAAACATTAAAATATTTTGTCAATATTTAAAATGAATGTAAATATGCTGCCAATAAATAACAATCATCATAATATTACCTTAAAAGTGGATTAGAATAATAATTTTCAATTTGTAGAGTTATCACAAAATATTGCATTGTTGGAGTGCGGAGTTGAAACAAATGGTAAATATTATATTAAAGGTTATTATTACATATCAAAATTAATTAATAAAGTATTATTTATTCTTCGAATGTTATATTGCAGTTTCGGAAAAACGCGAGTTGCCAATCTTGAGTTCACCACCGCCAAAGCTGCCACATTAAGTCAATCAAAATTCTTAATCCTGCCCGTTCATTGATCAGCAATATATATATAAGAAGACCTAATAATCATGCACATTTTGTTTAATCCAAGTTAATAACTTAGCCAAATCCGTGAACACTACGAAGTGTGTAGGATCACATCTGAACTCATTCTGCCTGGCCACAGATAACGAAACCAATCCTCTGAGGTACCAGGAGTCACCGATCTTGAACACCATGCCGCCGCCACTGTCGCCATTGCAAACAGATGTACCTGAATAAAAAACAAAACAAAATTAGGACATGGAAATACATTACACTTCTTTAAAACAAACTGTTATGTGTATTATTTTCAGGAAATGTCATTTTATTTTATTGCTTAAAAAGTAGATTTTGTGTTATAGTTATACTAATTATTGTAAAAAAGTATTAGATTAATAAGTATTTTACTTTGCCTTTTACACCTTTCATTTTAGTAAAAAATATATATATTGTATATCATGCAAATGTTATGTATTGCTATAGCTATATGTCATTTGCATTGTAAAAATTATTTTAATTTTGTTTATCAAGGAGTTAGATTGCGCAGTAGCGCAATAATTTTATATATTTGACATTAGTATGTCTGAAATCTATTGTTGATCCGAAAGTGTTAGTCTTAAGGAAAGTTAGTAGATATTTTAATAGGATACGACCATAATACCTCATGAAGTATTTGCCAATACCTATATTTTTATACTTTATACCCCATAGTTCATATTATAAATACGAATAGTTATCCCAATAGTTTCCTTATTTCGTCCAGAGAACCGTTTACTTTTATAATAAGATCTATTTTTAAATGCATTAACTTATATTAAGGTATAAAATAAATTATGTTATTTCGCATGCTCATGCAAACTACGGTTGCACTGTAGTATTCAATAGAATAATAACTTCAATTATTATTCTATGTACCGAGATCCGTTAGTTATTTGACCAGTAATTTTAACATTAAGAACATACTTTCCCTAACTCCCGTACGTTCGTTGTTTACCCCTGTAAGCAAGTAAGCATTACATATGAAAAACATTTCCATTTGCAAAGAAGTCGTGAAGAAAGTAGTTAAGCAGTACTACGCTAATTAGGAAGTGCAGAAAATTAAGAAAAATAAACATGCAGCTTTGGCACTAACAACACTCACGGGTTAAATTAGGCTGCCTCATTACAGTGCCTTTAAAAAAAACAACCTTTTGTAAATTTTATTCAAGCCAATGTCACGACAAAAGAAAAATATATAGTCTTTATGCATGCTATTTCCCATGCTTTTAGTTTCAGTCTAGGCTTTATAATTAAATGCCTTTGTTGAATTAAAGAACTTAAATAAATATTAAAAATAGAACTGCAATTACTGCTTGCTTGTTTTATGTAACAGTACACATTGCTTTTGCTGCTGCGGTTTCCATAAAATGGAATTTAAATAGCAAATTATACAAGTTTAATGGTTTATTTTATGCTTTGCAAACATGTTATCCGATTTACGCATTCCTGAACATAGACTATAAATGAAAATCCCATACGTCAAAGGGATCACAGATGCATTGTCGTCCTCTGGAAGTTGTCGAGACTCTGACAATCACGTTCAATACAAGATATGGCACATCTGCTACTTTGCGCCAATATCCTGCTAGATATTGATATTACCTGGCTCTTTAAACTTACTATGAAAATGCTATTCAAAACTACTAGAAAGGACATTGCTACATCTTGATGTAGGAAGTCTAAGCTTGCTTGGATTGCACTTAAATGATGAATCGTTAATCAGGTTTGAAGAAGTACTTATTCATAAAAGAGACAAAAGAAGTAAACGTTTAAAAATACATTAAACAATATTACACGATGTATGCCTCTGTAAATAAGCTCTAATGTTTATTTATAATTTCTTGGTAAAATCATATCATATTCATAATTGGTTTTTCAATCTTTAGGTCAAAGTTATCTATCAAATAACTGTTGCGTTTCAGTTTGAAGGATATTGAAGCCAGCATAACTACTGGACATATTGAGACTCATGTCTAAGGATGGCTAGCGCAGTGGAATGCCAAGCATTGCTTTGCAATTCAAGTTGTTGTTTGATTTTGCAACTTGATGAGCAGTCGTAATACTTACCGTCAGGCATGCTCGCCATTCATGGCATTACAAAAAAAAGTGAAACATGATCCGCTTACTAAAGTAGAACATGATTTTTAAGAATATTTTATCGTTCGTCTAATTGTGGGTCTCGGGAAACTTGCGGCGTATCCGGACAGGATAAGCGCTTAAGACTCTCTAGTCAGAACAATAGAGGTAGATATCACCATCTCGTGATTAAAAATGTACTAGACTTTGTGGCAAGACAAAGCTTTTGCGATGCAGACTTCAATATTGTAAGAATATTTTTATAAAATACCTAATTGGCATAAGTATCTGATATTGTATTTTAGTGGTTTATTGTTCCAGACTTTTTTGGTACACTTGTCCATGGTTATTAATAATTTAATGAATTTCAAATATGTTGCTTTCGAAATACTGATATTTTAAGGAAAAACCGACTTGTTAAATAAACAAAATTGTATCGAAATATAAAATGAAAATAGTTGTCATCAATGATTTCGTTTGTTCTGGGCATACAAAAATATCTTGCATTATATTGTACTTATTTAAAGATAATTTGTCATAGTCATTAAGTTTCTGAAACAAATCTACGTACTTTAGGAAAACATATATTTCAGATACGAATTTATTCTTAGATCATCAAAATATTGACAGAAATTTTCCATCAGTTCTATAACTCTTACTAAATAGCTCTTGTTAGTTGACTTATTCATAAAAGCAAAACTAAAAACACTAATATACAGAACACAGTTTACCGTTTCTGTAGCCAGCGCAGTAGGTGTACTCTGAGGTGAATCGGACGAAGAATTCGCTGTAGGACCTGATGCAGGTCTCAGTGTCCACCACTGGCATCTCGATGAGACTCAACTCCTCAGTGGCCACGCCTGTCTCGTCGAAGCCCCAACCTACAATCTGTATTAAAAGTAGATAAAGTTAAACAACACTAAACAATGCATTTTTAAACAGTTAAAATGTTTAAGCATCAAAATTGGTAGACACACCGAATACAAGATTGATTACTAAAACTATCAATTATGTTATTTATTTTGTTTATTTAAAGGTTTATTGTACACCAGTAACAAAAAAGAAATAACAAACAAAATTTAACAAATAAGAAAAGAGTACAATGGCGGTTTTATCGCTCGAGGCGATCTCTTCCAGACAACCAACCACAGGATGGATTAAAGAGAGACAACTGTGGGGTATTGTGTGGTGTACGTAATATCAAAGGACAATATATATAATATATTTAAATACATAATATATGTAATAAAAATAATATAATATAAAGATAAAATAATAATAAAATAATATAAAAATAATGTAATAAAAATAATATTATGTTAGCACTTTTTAATAATATAAAGACACTTAAAACTGGTTATATGTATCGCCATTTCTGTATTCATGTATATATATATATAGGTATATACACCCATGTTTGATAACCACCGTGGCACAGTGAAGACCAACTGTGAAAAGAAAGGCTGCGGGTTCGATCCTCGAAGCGAGACAAATGTTTGTGCGACCTACATGTATTTCGGGTCTGGGTTTTTGTGAGACCGAAAAGTCTTTCGTGGTTTCTGATACCGACGATACAAGACCTGAATCTTAGTGTGGTGTCAGGAGTCAGGTATGTATGTGTCTATTGGATGTAATGGGATCTGGATCAGTATTTTTTTATTTCAATGATTGGCGAAACGAGCATGCTATTCGCCTGATGGTAAGCGATACGACAGCTCATGGACAGTAGCAAAACCAAACAACATGTTATTAGACATTACAAAGCAATGCTTGGCATTTAAGATGTTAAGTCTCAATCACGGGCCTGATCTACAATCGAAAGTACGATTAAGAGGGGTAAGGCCATCTGGTTTAGTGCATACCGTAGAAATCACAATGTTTTCCATCACCGTTATAGTACGTGATTATTATTAATACACACATGACTCTGAAAAGCCAGAAGGGTGGATGTGAATTCGGGACCACCGTGAACATGTTGGCAGCCGCATCTAGTCCGTACCTAGCAGGCCATCACGCACTTTTTGCACAAAAAGTGCATGGTGATCTTTTTTGTGTAAAAAATATTTGTCATGTACCGCGCCGGCATGTTCTGTGTATTGGTTAGTATTATGGATATTGATCGATTGCACTATCATCCATTAATTAAGCAGTTAATTGAGCGTTCATTTCATAATTATACACATCTCTAATGTATTCAATATTTTATTTTGTATAAGCCATTTTCATTTTGTTTGCTATTGAATTGGATGAATTAATTATCGAAATGAAATCCCATATATGTGTAATAAATATTGCGAAATTAATTTGTGTTAAATTTGCAATTATTTTTTATTTATATTTTTTCATTTTATTTTTCCAATCAACATATGACCATCAAACATTTCTTGGTATAAAATACAATTCCATCAAAATTAATAGCAGTTGTATTGTAAAAAGTATTTATTCGAGTCACTTTTTTATTGTGTTCCATAAGTTTAACCTGAATATTCAAAATTCAGCTCTTAATACTTTGAAAGCGTATTATAATATCAGATTTAATAGTCCGTGCCCCTCTCAGGAAGGATCATCGTGGCGAATAGACATGACATGGGATAGTGTAACTATACACAGCAAGTAATGGTGCGTTTAGACTACGATATAAATGTCCGACATGAATGTCTGTACTGTTTATACTAGTACACTTGAAAACAACGTGTTCGCACAGCGTCTGATGTGACACTCATTATTATGCCACAATAAATTTTGCATCAGACACTCGTGTTCATACAGAGACACTTCGATGTATACACTACTAGTGTAGTGTGAAAGTGCCATAATGGTCTAAACGTACCTTAACAGCCCTGTGCAGACTTGCTAGTTTCCTGTCTATTAGTATATCGAGCCAGTTGGAGCTCAGCATGTTATAGAAACGTTTAAATCTTATAGTGGTAGTAAAATCACAGGGATGCAAAACAAAACTAGTGACGTCACTAGGCCCCCGTTTGCCTGCCAAATAATACAAAGAAGTTGATCATAGTCAAATATCCAATTTGCTGCTTTAAAATAACAGAATAGGTGCTAACGTGAAACCTAGTATCAAGAAGATCAAGAAGTGAACTTGAACTTGCTCTGCTGCTAAATAACACGTTTTTTTCTTTAATTAAGTCTTTAGAATCAAGTCTCAAAGACAATAGTTAAATTATAACGTAACAATTCAATGCGTGTACGTTTTTAAGTTTCATAATTCTCATACCATCTGCTCGGGATTTCGATTTGTGCGAGGCATGGCGTTAGGTTGTATATCGTAAATGATAGTACAATATTATCACTTTAAAACTCCTCGATTTGAGGCGATTAATGCTGGATCTTTTAATATTACATATTACAGGGGCTAACGAGCATCCTATATCATATATTGATATATACATTTTTAACTAACATGACTACGTATTGGATATGAATGAAACTACAAAAAACATTTACGAGTCGTGTCAATTATTGACCAGTTCGTTTGTAAAGGGCGTACAACCTGTGTAATTAAGTGGTGTAGGATCGAATTCCAAGGAGAATAAGCCAATAATAATTGCCAATCTAGACTTTATTAATGTATCGAAGGGAGTGTTAAGTTTCACCTTGAATGCATCCTATATTTTAATTTAGATAACTACTCCCTCCAAGCACCAATCAGAAATGTTAATGCACTATTATGTTCCGGTTTGAACGACATTATAGCCAGAGTAAATAATGGATATAATGAGACTTAACATCTAATGTCTTAGGACGGCGAGCGCATTGGAATGCCAAGCATTCGTTTGTAATTCATGGTGTTGTTTTGTTTTGCTTCTGTCCATGAGTGTTCGTATCGCTTACCAACAGGCGGGTGTCATGCTCGTATAAATAAATAAATAAATAACACCCAACAATCACATACATAGTCCTGACCCTACACTAAGATCGAGTCTTGTGTCGTGGGTATCAAGAACTATGAGAGACTTTTTCAGTCTCACAAACACCCAGACCAGGAACAAATATTTGTGGGCCGCACAAACATTTCTCTCGGTGCGGGGATCGAACCCGCGGCCTCTCGTTTCACAGGCGGCGTCTAACCAACTGCGCCACGGAGGCTGTTTTATTTGCTAAAAAATACTAATCATTAAGCAAACACAACAAACCTTTCAGCAATAGGCTTGCAGTATCTGAAGATGACGATGATATAACACAAAATAAACTAATATGGAATATATTCTCATGAATTGCCATACCGATCCTCGCTTTCCGATGACGTTGCTCAGATTGATAGCGCTCTCAGGCCACAGACACGCCGGCTGCACCCAGTTGGTGTAGCTGACAGGTTCACGCAGTTCCAAAATGGCGGCATCGCTGTTGAACGTAGACGCGTTGTAGTTGGGGTGCACTATGATTTTATCCACCTAAGGAAATATAAATATTCTATAAAATCTAGTTGCTAGATTAATTCTTTTAACCAACTAATCGTACATGATGGTGGGAACCCATCCTAGTGATCTTCGCAAATATTTCGAATTTGAGGTTTAGTTTGTGTAGTTATATCCAGTTTCGCGCAAGTTGACAAATTGTATTATGGTATGATTACAAAGCTGAGGTCTCGGGTTCGAATCTTAGGTTGGCAAAAATATTTAATTTTTCTATTAATTATCAGCCGGACTCAGGAGGTTGTGACCGATGTGGCGATAGGCTTGCTCCCTATCACATAGTGCGACGGAACATAAATGGCGAATTGTTGGTATTCCCGGTAGCACTTCTACCTACCCCTTCTGCGAAAAAGGTGTTAGTTTATGTATGTATATGGAAATACCCATTTTCGTCGATGGACACTAATCGAATTGCAGTCCTCTAACCTCTTACAATCATTTGCATTATATTATGCATTTTGTAACGCAAGTATAAAAGTCCGCGGTCAACACTTTGCATCAGATTAACCACTTCCTCATTTGCTTGGAATATGAACACAATTTCGCATTAATGAGACGATTTGACTTACAAATTTGATCTGTACTCCGTCCACGGAAGTCCTCAAGTTGTGTTTACCCAAGTACACGGTGAGCGTATTCTTGTTGACGACCCGCCGAGAGCTCTTGCGGGTGACACAATGCGCTGCCGTGATGATATGGCGGTGGGACACCAGTGTACCACCGCATATGTACTTGTTGTCTACAGTCTGTGAATAAAAACTTTGTTTACTATGCAACTCCTGAATAAAAAGGTTAAATTAGGATGTAAAGTAGTTTAATTGTAATCCGCTAGATTTCGGTACATCAATCTACTTCGATATCTTCTGGTAATATAATGTTCCCTCTACACGATGGGACATCGCGATGGTCCACTATGATTGCCCATCGTGTAGAGGGCGTACTGGCGTATAATGGCGCGTGCGATGATCTTGGGATGGCGTTGGTGTCGGTTTTTCCGGAACATATCAAAGGGAGTGAGTGGGTGATCACTAATGAATGTCGCCATCGTGTAGTTGCGTTTCCATCATTTACATGACCATTGATGGTCAACTCGTTGGTAGGAGGTAGGAGCAGCAATGATTTGGAAGATAAATTTTGATAGCCGTCGATTCTCACTTGTTTTTCTCATTGAGTGTCTTGTTCTATAGACTAGCTAGTTACAGTTAAAGTTCTATTTTTCTCTGTAAAATACTTACTTGAGTCTGATAAAGGGCTATCTGCCATGGCCATTGCCCTTCCAACGTGGGAGTCCCATTGACAACCAATGGTATCGGATTATTCAAAAGGACTCTGCCGCATTGACTCTGTGAACAAAATTTTTATCATATTCAAATTGTACAATTGCGTATCAATACTGCGGAATGTTAGGAGAATGAAATAAATATAATTTATGCAGCTATGTATATTTTTACTGTTACCCGGCATTTTTTTACAAATACCTTAAGTTTAAGGAAAGTATCATTGAACTATGCTTTCATTTACCAAGAGAATAGTAATGAATTATGTATAAGTAAGTCATTCAAGTCAAATGAGTCATTTAGATTGTCCTGCTTTTGTAATATGATTTTTTTTCTTATATCTCTCCTTTCCACACGACCGTGTCTCCCTAATATAAAAAACTACACTTTAGTATCGATTGTGACGTCATTCAATCACTAATGTATTCAAAACAGGGAAAATTACGTAACACTGAACGGATGCCTATAAAACACTTTGATTTATTCATAACAGACTGGTTTTATTAAGTAAAAATGTGGTAAAAACGTAAATTATAGAGATATTAGCATTCCGAGAAGAAGAGCCTCAATTAAAATATGTTTTTAGTAGCTTCATATACTATATACTCGTATGTATGTCGCCCATCAGTCACATATAAACCCTTTTGACCCCTTACTACGTTATTAGGTACAATCATCCATCGTTCCTATGCAAAAAAATGGATACCAAATATTTATGAGAATTGAGAATATTTGTTATGTTATGTATAATTTTCTTCATTAAACTGACAGCCGAGTAAACGATGATGTACATCTTTGTGCGCATTTCAAAAAAGTCGAAATTTCCGGAAGGATTGTCACCAGGCAAGTAATTTATCAGCAAGTAAAATTTTCAGCCAAATCCTTCTAAACCTTGTTTTTAAACATATTGCCCTGATATCACACCATTGTGCGATAAGGTTCCCTACTATATTCATCCGAAACGAAGTTCGAAACTTCGGACGATCGAAGTTTTTTATACGATACGAATGTATCTACTCTGTAAAAGTTCGAATTTGTATAACGTACATCGTAACCATAAGTCTATGGTTACGACCATAAGTCAATAACGACCATAAGTATATGTGGGTACATTCGTATCGTATATAAACTTCGATCATTCGAAGTTTCGATTTTCGTTTCGGATGAATATAGTAGGGCCCCAGGGTAGGCGAAGGTATCATATAATTGAATACCACGTTGAATAGGTATGCTTTTACAATACTATGAAGCAAAATTAGAATGTTAAGGTGCTACAAAAAAGCGCTTAAATTACAATTACATTCTACGAACATTATTTGAGGCGTAAAAAATCCTTAGATATTGTACAAGATATTTCAGACTTAGGTTTGATTTATTTGAAAGCGGACCAATTCATGCGTATTCTTCACCTCGAAATATATGTTGGAATGTCCCGAATATTTTCGTCAAAAACATACGCTGCCAATTTGTCAGAGGATGCTAATATTATTGAATATTTCTACTGAAGCGTTCATTGTGGTATTTATGTTATTGCTTTTAATTGAAATTCAGAAATGTGGACTAGATATTTTGAGTCTGTCGTGTTGAGAGAGTATTAGAAAGCTGTCTTTCTCCGGTCTGTTTCCAAAAGTTATTATGAGCTAACGATTAATGAAGGTAGAAAACTCACCAGTCTAAAACCGTATTTAAATCATACATACATTATTTAAAGTACGACTTAGTACAGTCAATAACTTAAATTTAAGGTCCACTTACTCCGGCCATTATTCCATGCCAACATAATTGGTGAACGTAAATGTCTGAGACATTTCGAATATTTACATTTAATAGTAAAGACTGATACAATTTGTTTATAAGTATACATTTAATACACACATAGAAACGCAATTAACAATGTGGTTTACCTTGAAGTTTGTAAAAACTAGTGAATGTGCGAAATGAATACATTTGTATGCGACTGTGATTCCGTATCTTCTTCGGATTGAGAATGTTATAATAAAATATAAATAAATAAACAGATATTATTAAACCTAAAGTGCGTGGTGCTTTCTTGGTAACGGACACCAACATGTTCACGGCTCACCATCTGGTTCAAATCCCAGGACACATCTATGACTTATCAGATTTATGTGTCTATTGATAGTCAATCACCACGCACTATAACAGTGGAGAAAAACATAGTGATGAAACCTGTATAGCATAGTGATTTTGGAAAAGTATATTGTGGACTATATAGTTTTACACTTAATTGTACTTTCTATTGTTGAGACGTAATAAGAGCTAATACAGTATTAGACACTCTAACATGATATTCAAACTCTGTAAGTGCCTTTATCACAAAGGTCTGAACCCACAAAGAAATTATTTAAAAAGTAAATAAAGATGAACATCTTTCCTCTCCGCAGTCCACACACTTTATTTGGAATTTTGAACAGACCGTCAAGTTTATTGTATTCACTTTAACGTATTAGCATTATAACGTTTTTAATCATAACCCTTTCGAAATTAGTTTTATTGCACCCTGCAACAACCAACAGTCACATACATAGTCCTGACCCCACACTAAGATCGATTCTTGTGTTGTGGGTATTAGGAACTACGAGAGACTTTTCGGTCTCACAAACACCCAGACCCGAAAGAAATATTTGTGGGCCGCACAAACATTTCTCTCGGTGCGGGGATCGAGCTCGCGGCCTCTCGTTTCACAGGCGGCGTCTAACCGACTGCGCCCCGGAGGGCGTCAAATTATCGAATTATCGAATATCATTGAAATAACGTTATGAATAATATGCTTTTTCGATATAAGCCTACATTATGAATTTTGACCATAGGTAACTGTTTTGTTTTTCATCTTATAAGTTCATCGAGTCGTCTTTGTTTACGGTTGGTGGTGTTTCTGGTAGTTGTAAGAACTTGCGAGAGTGAATTATTTATTAATAAACTATAGGTAAAATGACGCACAACCATTCGTAAGTGTTTAAAATTAAATTTATAGAAAAACATGTAACGCCATAAAAACACGAATGGCTAACGTATATCGGTCATATTATGTTATTTTGAAAGGATCTGCATACTAAAGTCCACACCAGTAATAGGTAATTCATCAATTTTTTTTATAAGTAGCATCTCTTTATTAATATTAAAGCTATCTGTTTCGGGTTTGGTTGTTTGGGAAAGTGAAAAGTCTCTCCTAGTTTCTTATACCCACGGCACAAGACTCGATCTCATTGTGGGGACCCCTTAGCAGAGCTCTTAGCCAAGTTACAAGCGCTTCCTATCGCTTCCTATTCTCTTTCTGCAATCGTTAACGCCTCGCTAACGTTTCGTTTGCGCGAATCCAATTGTATCTTGGATATCATTTGATGGGAGTTAGCCAATGGTGTGTACAACGTACAAACGTCATCGCTTACGTCAAGGCGTTAACGATTGTAACTTCCATGAACTTGCCTCAGGGGAAGGACTATGTATGTGACCGATAGGTGACTTTATTATTATTATTTATTTTTTATTGTTATCAAAATCTGCTCTGCCATTTTTTCATCCATTTTTTTTAGCTGCATACTCCTAAAATGCAGTAAACATGCGTTGCGGCTACGTACTATAAAGATAATGATGGAAATATATAATTTATATTACACGTCTGGCGTTGAGAAGTTTTTGCCTCGAAAACACAATCAACAAGCTTGACGTCGTAGAATAAAAACACATGTCGTCATTTAGATCGAAATGTAATAATATATTAAAGTTAATTATCTGAATAAAGATCAACTATGCGTGTATTGTACCGGATGTGTGCGAATTCAACGGTCGCGGCCGGTCGTCGGGGGATACCTGTGTACGCCATACTGGTTTTATAACTTGTTTTACGTTGAAAAGTGACGATGAAAAACGAGAAAGGAGATTTAATACTTGTGTAATTTGTGTAAGTTGTCAACTAAGCAATTTTGTGGGTGAAAATATAATCTTTTGTTAGTGTATTGTTGCAATTATTAGAAACGCTTTAAAATAAGATTATTTGAAATAAATTGAACATTTCTAAAAAGTGTTATCTTAATTATTATGGTTCGAAAAATTGGTATTACACTGATATACAAAATCAACTTTTAGCAAAAGTAATTTATCAAAAATAGTTCGCTACTTAAGATTTGAGTAGATAGAAAAGTTTCATTGTAGTGCGATAAATTAATGTGGGTCTGTTAGTCTGTATCAGCCCATATACTTCCCTCTGCAGGGCATGGACCTCCTATATAATCGGTAGTACGATTGAGAGGGGTAAGGCTGTATAGTACACCACACTGGCCTAGTGCGGGTTGGCGAACGTTTACATACAATTAATGGGTGGTGGGGTGACGAGTTCTAAGTCAGCTGATGCTTCTTTTGTAATAAATAATATAATTCATAATTCGCTTTTTAGCTTAAAATGATTGAATAATTTATCAAGAGTTCCTGAAACGTTGTTCCCTTAATATTAGCACTAAATAATTTGCTACCTAATTTAAATTATAATAAATAGTTGCTCATACAAAATACTCATTGGTAAAGAAATACAAAATAAATTGTTCTTTGCTTGTCGTTCAAACAGTTTATCTAGTTGAGGAACTTTTCGCAGAGACGGGTCTCGTCCGAGATTATGATATCGGACACATTTTATCCGGATCAACGAACAATTCCTGTAAAATAAGATTAGATGGAGGAAATTGCAGCTCAGAATTATTATTGGGAGTATATTGTTATTCCACAATATTAAAAGCGATGGGCGAAATAGCAATGCATTCTTTGTAAATAATTTGATTTCAGAATAGTATCATGCACATGACATAGACATGATTAAATAAAAATAAATTGCTTGAATATTGAAGAATTTGGCAGCAAATTACATAATTTGATGGAAAAACATATAAATATCTTTGAGACATCTAGCAATGGTAGAAATCTTTAAAAAATCGTTTATGATTTAGAGTCCTAAATAGTATTTAATGTATTTTTTTTTAACTAAAACGATAACGAAACGTCAATCGTTTGGGATCATATTGATGAAAGTCGTCTACGGTCTCTTAGCGTGCGAATGCTTTTTTTTCATGCTCTTGAAAATATTAGGAACTATTTTTTTCTATTTAACTTATTGTTCCAGATATGTTTCCTTAATTTAAAAAACAAGCATTTATACTCGTAATCTAATAATTTTAACGTGTCGAATCTAAAGCAGGCCGCTTCCAACAGGTCATTGTGGAGATCCTTGGGGGAGGCCTATGTTCAGCAGTGGACTTCCTGTGGCTGATATGATGAATCTAATAAAATGTGAAAAGAGAAAAACTTCTTTTAATATATGACAAAAGCACGTCAACCACGCATTCGCACGCCACAAGATCGTGGACCATCTTTTTTTTTTTTATTGCTATGCGTCAAGCATATATCAGCGTGGTGGACTATATGGCCTAACCACTCTCAATCGTACTGTCGATTGTAGAGTAGGCCCGTGCCCTGCAGTGGGACGTATATGGGCTGATACAGACAGAATTGCTATGAATGGCGAGACGAGCATGCCGTTCGCCTGATGGTAAGCGATACGACCGCTCATGAACAGTAGCAAAACCAAACAACACCTTGAATTACAAAGCAATGCTTGGCATTCCACTGCGCTCGCCATTCTGAGACATAAGATGTTAAGTCTCAATATGTCCAGTAGTTACTCTGGCTACAATGCCCTTCAACCCGAAACACAACAGTGCGTTTACACTGCTGTTTGACGGGAGAAATAGACACTGCGGTGGTACCCACCCAGATGGCCTCTCACATATGAGAGACCTACCACCAGTAAATCTTTAAAACAAGTTTGAGTGGAATTGAATAGCCCTATACTATTTGTATTTATTTTTTATTTTTTAGTAATTTGTGTATATTGGAAAACCTGTCAACTATTAGCCAATAGGAGGCCAGAAAAAGGTAGCCCGGCACCACTATTTTTGTCTACGTTTTTTGTAGTACCAGCGTTCTCTCTATATTATAATTATATGGGTTTAATAAAAAAGGTTCTATGTGATACGGCCAGTATTCCACAAGCTTTTAGCAGCAAAGTGGATAGTAGCAAAATTGTATCAAAGCGGATCGTGCTTGTTTTCCATTTTTGGCCATTAATCCAGGCATGTAGCACTCAGGGAACACAGGGAATTCGTTACAAAGCATCAAAAGTATGAAGTTCGCACGTGCCAAAAGTTACCGACCCCTAATAAAGACTGATTTATATGGTGTATTCTAACAATATCTAACATAAATTTTCTTTTGCTTTACGAAGAAACGTTGTACCCATTTATATTTAAGTTTATATTTTGGTAGCATTGAATTTATTTTGCATAATTTACATGTTTCTGTATCCTATGAGGCTTTCTCCTTAATTACATATTTATTTAAATATAGGATATAAACAGCACTAATGAAAATTATTATCTCGTATTTATCTCCACGAATTAATAAAAAATGACTAGATGCGACAAACTGAAGACTGCTTTCAGAATAAATAAATACACCCAACAGCCACATACATAGTACTGACCCCACATTAAGATCGAGTTTTGTGTCGTGGGTATTAGAAACTAAGACAGACTTTTCGGTCTCACAAACACCCCGACCTGAAAGAAATACCTGCGGATTACACAAATATTTGTCTCGGTGAGGGGATTTAACCTGTGGCCTCTCGTTTCACAGCCGGCGTCTAACCAACTGCGCTACGAAGGCTGCCACGGAAGCGTGCATTGGGTGAGTCTCATGATCACCTAGTCTTCTGGGTAGATACCACCGCAATGTCTATTTCTCCCGCCAAACAGCAGTTTAAATGCACTGTTGTGTTTCGGATTGAAGGACATTGTTGCCAGAGTAACTACTGGACATATTGAGACTTAACATCTTATGTCTCAGGATGGCGAGCGCAAATGAATTGCTTTGTAATTCAAGGTGTTGTTGGTTTTGCTACTATTTATGAGCGGTCGTATCGCTTACCATTGGGCGAACGGCATGACCGTCTCGCCATTCAGTGCAAAAAAATGACCATCAGTGGGAAAAAGCTGATGATAGTGATGTTTCTTACCTGCTGCCGTCTGTTGTTATTGGAGCTGGAGCCAGTGCCGACGTGGTCGTTGTCACTGGGTATGATGAATGTGGGCTGACCGCCACTGAAATACTCGGGTTCATCACCACTGCTGAAACAATACCAATCAAATTACTAATATTATAGTGCAGGGCGCTTTGAGAAAAACACGTAAAAATTATGTTTTCTTATGCCAGTTACGCAATATCCAATTATTATTACATTTGTTTCATTTGGAGCATGCTCTGGGAAAGGCATTGTAAGCCAATATACAGGTAACTACTTAGTTCGTCTTCAGAGACACCTAAAATTATAAATTGTATCAACCTTTTGTAAGTATTGATGCTGTACATCGTAAAACAAAGTTGCTTCTCGCTGTCTGTCCCTACGTATACTTAGGTCTTTCAAAGTACGCAACAGATTTTGATGCGGTTTTTTTTAATAGATAGAGTGATTCAAGAGGAAGGTTTATATGTATAATTAAAATATAAAACAGTTTGCGAAATAATACGTTGTTGATGTGGAATGGACTCAATAAAGTATCTGCACTCGGACGAAGCCGGGCTCGGCCGCTAGTTGTTAATAAATACCACCGTAATATCTATTAAAAGTCAATATTATGATATTTCTGTATGTTATGAACTTATAAAGAAATATATAACTATTTCATATATCATTGGTTCTTATAAAGAAAAAAAGAAAGTTGCCAAGTCATGCATGACGTAGATGGTACACCAGTTTCTTATTAATTTGTTTCGTTTTTATATTCTGGCTTTGTTACCGGCCGCCAAAATATGTTGTTTATAATCGATTACCATGAAGATGAATTTGGGGTTTAAAGGTTGTGGCCGTGGAAAAATCTCGTTGGTGTTTTTATTTCCTTAAAGAAAACTTTAATGATTACCGAACCAAGAGAGACCATAAAGAATCTTTTAAACAATTGAAATGCATCGTAATATACAAACTATATACAATTACTTAAAATCGTTTGAATTACAATATTTTAAAAATCGAAATTAAAGTCAATTTATGACGAGCTCTTCGAAACTTATTGTTTCTCGTTTTTCCACTTTGGTCTTACGTAATTTGGGTACCGTAACTATCAGTTCTCAGAAAATTATTTAGTTCTTATAAAAGTTCAAAATCTGTACTAAGATTTTACCTAAAAATCCGTTTGACAGTTATTATTGATTGAAAGCTCTCTTCAAATGAATTATTATCTTCAAAGAATCCTAAAACTAAAAGGATTTGTTAAAAGTTTTTTACAAGGAATCAAAAAAATATTTCTTTTAAATTTGCGATATTTTTAATGTCACAATAAATTGTTTACATAGTAGCAAATGCGGAACCCTGACTGTGCACATTTCTATACTTGGCTAATTTGTTTAAAAAATCGTTCTGACATTTAAAATTAAAAAGCAGAAAAACTGCTTTGGTGGCTATGGTTTGTGTTGTTTTTTTTTCCTTACTTTGGATATTATGATTCTGTTAATAGCTAGGATGATAAATATTTGAATAATATTTTTTTTTACTTGTAATTAATTTAAGTATTGACGCGTCAATGTCTTTAAATCTGTATTTTTAATACGACCCATTATTTTAACTAACTCAAAGGAATAACATTGTCCGTTATAGTTAAAAAATAAATAAGAAATGTTTTTTCTTGTCGCAACTGTTTTTGATCGTTTAACTATGGGTAGAAAAAATAACATCGTAAAAAAGCTAGATTTTGTAGTACATTTAAAGCCTTCTTTAAAGAGGAATGGAGCTTCTATATGCCTTTAATGTTTATTGCCTTTGTCAAACGGTAATTAGTCAGATATTTTTTACTTAGACTCGGAGCGACTTGGGATTCAAACTACAATTAAAGCCATATCAAAAAGGTACAAACGTCGCAATTAATTCTACAATATCCATGACTGTGTCTAAAATTACAACTTCAACAAATATCACGTTAAAGGTCAAAATTTATGTTGTTGTAAAAGGTGTAAATTTACGTATGTTGTAACAATAAATATTAAGGCATAAATATAATTCGACTATCAATACACACATGACTCCGAAAAGTTAGAGGTGTGCCCTAGGAATTGAAGCCGCGACCACCGTGGACATGTTGGCAGTCGTTTCTTGTCCGTTACTAATAGGCTACAACTGTAGCTACAACGCACCAAAACTGTAAAGGTATACATCGTGAGGAAACCTGCATACCAAAGCCATTTATATGAATTTCTATGGCATGTAAAAGTTCGACAGCCCGCATTAGGCCAGCGGTGGACTATATGGCCTAACCACTCTCAATCGTATTCTCGCGTGCAAAGAAGGCCCGTGCCCTGCAGTGAGATATAATATGTACATGGACTGATACAGTAAATATAATATAAAAATAATTTCATTGCGGTCCTTTTTAATTCATTATATAAGTATTGCTGTAACTTGATGAATAAATTTATACCTAAAAAATCTATCAAGCCTAAAACTTATCCTGTATGGTATAGTTTTGCACTTATCAAATCTATCAAGGAAAAATATAAATATTTTAAGAAATTTAAAATTTATTGCAATAAATCTGATGAACTTTCATTTAAGCTGCTGCGTGATAGAGTTAAGACACTTGAATCTAAATGTTACGTTGATTACCTTGCAGCTACAGAAAAATCAATTAAAAAAAATGCCAAATATTTTTGGACTTTTGTTAAGCATCGGTACTTAATTATAACAATGAATCTTTACTTTCTGGGGTCTCGATTTGTAACGCATTCTCATCTTATTTCCATTCAAATTTTCTTAATTCAAATTTTTCCAGTGGTGATACATGTTCGACCCAGCTGTCCTTTGACTTGTCGTCTAATACAATAAGTCGCATTTATATTAAAGTTGATAATGTCACTAATTTACTACGCAAGCTTGATACATCAAAGGGTGCTGGCCCGGACAAAATTCCTGCCAAATTTCTTGTCAATTGTGCAACATCGATCTGCTTACCAATCACTATTTTATTTAATAAATCTTTGTCTACGTGTGTCGTACCCAGGATTTGGAAGTCTGCATTCATTACACCTGTGCACAAAAAAGGTTCGAAAACTGAGATCACTAACTATAGACCAATATCGAAACTTTGTATTATAGCCAAGGTTTTTGAAAGAATAATATACAATCAGATATACACAACTCTTTCTCAATCATTTAGTTCATTCCAACAGGGGTTTTTAAAGGGTCGGTCCACTACCTCGAATTTAATTCTCCTTAATGATTTTATTACCAAAGCCATGGATGATGGTGAGCAGGTCGATGTCGTTTACACGGATTATAGCAAGGCCTTTGACCGTATTGACCATGGGATCCTGTTGAAGAAGTTGAACTCCATGGGAATTTGTGGTGATCTTTTTAGGTGGTTTTCTTCCTATATAGAGAATAGGTCACAAGCTGTAGTGCTTAATAATTATATGTCGAAATGGGTACCCGTGCCTAGTGGAGTACCACAAGGATCATTGCTTGGGCCGCTACTATTTATAATTTATGTAAACGACATAGGCCTGTGCCTTAAATCCTCTAAATTATTATGCTTTGCAGATGATATGAAGATCTTTAGGACTATTTCTAATTTCAATGATATGGAAGCACTTCAGAGTGATCTTTTTCGACTACAAGAGTACTGTAAATTGAACAAACTCGATTTGAACCCTTCGAAATGTTCCGTCATTACTTATACAAGGAAACATAATGCCTTAATTACTCACTATACTTTGGGAGGCCTACCATTACCCAGGTGCCATACCACTCGTGATCTAGGGGTATATCATGACTGCAAATTAATTTTTGACAGACATGTTGAAGCTGTTGTGACGAAGGCTTCAAAATCCCTTGGATTCATAATGCGGATCTCTAAATCTTTTACTGAGGCCAAAACTCTCAAAATACTGTATTGCACATTTGTCAGGAGCCATCTTGAGTATGCGTCGCAGGTCTGGAACCCACTTTATCATAAATATATTGAACGTATTGAGAATATACAAAAACGTTTTGTAAAATACCTTTGTTTCCACCAAAAAATTCCATACAGCACCGATGATTATTTCCAACTCTGCAAAAAATTCCATCTAATGCCTCTTAGTAATCGTAGAGAAATAAGTGACTGCATTTTCCTTTTAAAAATATTGCAAAATGATATTGACAGCCCCGAACTTTTGGCGAAAATATTTCTTAATATTCCTACTCGATCAATTCGTTTTAATCCACCAATACATGTATCCAAGGCATCTTCGAATTATAGACAGAATAGTTATTTGGTGCGTGCTACCAGGACCTTTAACAAATTGTGTAAACAACATGATCTTGATGCTTTTACAACCAGTGTGTCTATGGCGAGAAGGCGCCTGAGCCAAAGTTTCTTTAGCCAATAAGTTATTTATTTTCTTACACATATTAGAATATTTATTTTTTTATATCAATGTATCTATAAGTGAAAACTTGTTATTAGCTCTATGTTATTTATACTGTGTCTAATCATTCTGTTATTAGCCGTAAGTTTTCCATGTTTTAAAATAAAATAAAAAATAAAATAAAAATAAAATAAAAAATAAACTTCTGAGTACGGGACTCCTTTACAACCGAGAGGTCCATTGACAGGGCTTAGACCATAGCCCTCCATTCTAGCTTATTATGGTTGGCGGAATCCATGTATAGATAAGCCTGACAAGCTACTATGTTATGCGGTTTTCTTATGAAGCTTATTACAACTGTTAAAGAAAAGAAAGAAATATATGACCTTATATTTAATTAGAAGTGCAGTCTTCGAAACGAGCGTGTATGAAGTTACTAAAAACAGTTGATGAAGCGAAAAAGGTGTGTGGTATATTCTCTACCTACCTCGATAGGAAATAGACGTAAGTTGATGTATTCTTATTGGAACTTACCTTACGTTCTCATCAAAGTCAACAACTTGTGTTCTTCTGGTGCTAGTGGTCCGTGTAGGTGGCGCTGTAGTCAGTCTTACGTTTGGTCTTGAATCAGGGTTGAAGGTTTGAGAAGACGCTCCGCCACCAATACTATGGAAAATGGTATATAATATGTATTGTACATTAGTAGAAGCAGTATTGTAGTTAAATCTATACTTATAGTCAAGCTAAAGAGTTTGATGAAATACGGAAAGTAGAGTTGAAAATGGATCTGTGAATTTTGTATTTGATGGTCCTGTTTTTAAGGATGGTTTTCGGCTGTTAATATGATTCAACAAGGGGCCGGAGATAAGGTCATATGGCAAAGGAGGTCTATGGACAAGTTTATTTCAAATCTCGTGTTATTAAGTTCCCCTTCAAACCGAAACAAAACGTAGATAGACTGTTGGTAAGTAATTTTATTTTATTTATGCTTTATATACACAGTTGTATTCAGGACTTAATGCCGGAGGCCTTCTCTACCAGTCGACTTTTGGCTGGTGCAGAGAGTGAAATAGTAGGCGCATAAATTCAAGTATTTAGAATTTTGAAAATTAACGATAGAATAATATATATATAATAAATAAATACATAGATATATATACATGCATACATATATAACGGTAAAGGAAAACATCGTGAGGAAACCTGCATACCATAGCGGTTTCTATGGTATGTAAAGTCCTCAAACCCGCACTAGGCCTGTGTGGTGAACTATATGGCCTAACAACTCTCAATCGAAATCGCGATTGTAGAGTAGGCCCTTGCTCTGCAGTGGGACGTATATGGGCTGATACATACTTATTTAATATATAAAGTCTAAACAGGAAAAGTATGTTTAAAGTGACTCTACCAATATAGTAATCAAATAGATCAAGAAAAAACAGGCTTTTGGTAGTGTTGTTATTTATAAAAATATATTTACAATCTATATAAACATACTGTATGATTCATAATGAAAGTACGGCTTTCAAATGTTTGAACAAAAATAGAAGAATATTAGGAACGTTTTCTAGAAATTGACATGAAATGGACAAGTTCATTAATGTCCTACTACTCTTACCACTACGGCGGTTGTAAATATCTATTCTATTTCTAGATAAAATTTTTGTAATTGATATTTAATTATTTTATTAATTAAACATCATAACTAGATATACTGTCATCAAAGACGTTGTTGTATTTCTCATTTGATTTACCAACTGTGACTTATAAAAAAAAACTTATTATTCTATCACAATTTGTTCACGTTCCCTTTTGATTTTCATACTGATACAGATAAGTTTAATATGTACAAAAAAACTTTAGCATTGAAATTATTGTCAAGGTCAGGTCACTCGTGTAAGGTTTTAGTATAAACCGAATTTCTATAGGCTACAGTAAAAACCTATTTAAATATCAATTAAATTAAGGTATGAGAACCGTTCTCAATAACATCTTAAATGCGGAGGTCATTTACACGTCGCGTCGATATAAATGTGGAAAACCCGACAAAACTCCGGAATAAATGGAATTTTATATGGAAAAATTACGATTTTGTTTAATGTTCTGCTCTTAATTAATTTGATAAAACATTTGTAATATTTGTCCCTTTTAAGATTATCTTTCCATAATCATAATATTATGTACGATATAGAAATTATGTAAGTAGTGTAATACGTGGACTCTTATGAACTAATATTATAAATAGGAAATATTTTATTGTTTGTTCGCTTTGGATAGGCTCTGAAACTACTGGACCGATTTGAAAAATATTTCGCTATGAGAATTTCACATTATGCCTGAGATTAGGCGATAGAATATTTAAAAAAAATGTATCTGCACCAGGGCGGAATCGGGCCGGGCCGCTTGTAAAATATAAAATTTTATTTTATTTTTTATTTTATTTTATTTTATTTTAGGAAGGCTAACAGACAAATTATAAATATGAGTAGAAATAAATGAAATATAGAAAAAAATGCTGACAACAAGCCTCCACCAATACATATACAAAAATAAGCACCTTACATTAAAGTAAACTAAGAGTAATATATCTTACCAAATAATAATATAAAACATGTGTAAAACATACATCACGATTATGGCTATTACACAAAATAACAATTATGATTAAAAAATTTAAGTTTGTCACTATGCAATCTATACATTATTTGAATCAATGTATTTAAAGAAATGCTGTGTTAAGATTCTTTTTTTTTCTTTTTACACTTGCCGTACTAGTACAGAATAAATCAATGTTTAGGTTCAGAGGTAATCCATTGAAAGTGTTTGTACTACGAATCATAAATGAATTTTTTCTATAATTTGTTTTAGCAAATGACACTTCTAATATTCCTCTTTGTCTTAAGCCTAACAAATTAGTGCGAAGTGATATTTTTGCAAGTAAATCAGGGCAATCAATAGTGCCATTGGCTATCTTCATGAGAAAACAAATGTCATTTATTTGACGTCTATATTCAAGCGGCAGATAGTGATATTTTCGACAGCGAGTATAATATCCATGCGTAGTTTGATGTGCTTTGAAATCAAGATATTTTAAGAATTTCTTTTGAATACTCTCCAATCTCCCTATGTATGTATCATATTGAGGATTCCAGACTTGAGATGCGAAATGATTATGATCATGAATTTAGAAATCTTTTAAGAATTGTCAGACTTGATCAAGGACCATGATTGTACAATTTTATATAAAGCGATCGCTTTGCCGACATGTTTCTTTCGGTTAATAGTATTGCCGGCCTATATCAAATTCCTTATCTCATTATTTCCCCTCCAATTTCTTTTTCTCCTCTACTTCTACAAGAGTAAAGCATCCACGATCTAAACATTGCACAAGCTCATGGTCAGCGGTAATTACTTACCACCAAGTCACTTGTCGGACTTTAAAAAAGCGATTCTTACATGCTTGAAGGGCTAGCTTGAGAATTCCCAGGCTTCACATACACTGGTCCTTGTCCAGAAGACGTTGAACTCGAAGGAGGCCTGCCTTGAACTGGCCTCGTATTCAAGGCAATTTCTGGCTGTGTCTCTTTCCTGTTGTTATTGTTATTGTTGTTGTTCTGCGGTTTGCTAGTAGAATGAGGTCTGATAGAACTGGTGTCTGGTCTAGATGGCCTCGTACTGACTGTAGGTCTGTCCACAGCTGGTTGGGGAGTATTGGCGTTGCAAATCTCCCTGCCATTAAGCCTGATAGCTTGCAGCTGAGGGGCCTTGTTCAACGTGTTGTACTGGACGAAGAATCTCACTGCCACAGCGGGGCCTGGGCTGATCTTCATTTGTGTGTTTTCTATTTTGAAGTCTATGTTGTCTTGTGTGGTCACGTCTCCGACCCAGTTCTGTAACAAGACGATAAATTAGTTGTGTTGGAATCGAATTTCGCTTCAATTGATATGATAGTTTCATAAATACTTTTCATTATTTGTATTTGCTAATTTTTATCCAATATTTTACTAACTAAGCTTATAATTTCTTCGTTTAATTTTGCCAAAAAACTCCTTATGTAGTAACTTTTTTCTGCCTCAGCAAAGTGATGGTAAGTTCAGGGCTGCGCCAATAACTTATAGATATGGCAATAAATAGATTGTCATTTAATGCTGCGTTATAAAATTATGTAAATAAATAACGTTAAACACACAAGTAGAATACTATGTCGTTAGCAATTTACTCGAGTGAATTGTGCAACAATCGACTGAGAACAAGGAGGTAATTGACCTTCAACATGACATAATAATATCAAGGTTTGGACTATCAATTACGAAGGCGTTTACTTAAACAGTGATACAATTCCATGCATTATAGCAACCTGTTGGTATATTCCAGAAATTTATTTTAATGCGATCGTATTGAAAAGTGAAGAAGTTCATTGTTGCAGAACAATATATGCGACGCACAGCAGGGTTTAACACGCTCGTTGATATCCAAGTCACTAGAGCGTGATAATACATGAGAAATAACTCAAAGCTAAAAAAACAGTGCTGAGGTCATTATTGAGCGTCTAGGTATCCATATAATTTATATATCCATGGAATCTATGATAGTGTAAAAGATTCCGTGTTTACTTCACTTAAAAATATATTTATTTGCTTTGTTTTTAGCTTATTGCAATATCGCTCACAAGTTCTTGACTCCAGGCTTACAATGAATGGAAAAATCCAATATTTATTTTCCTATATCGTGAATACAGACCCCAAGTATGTCAGCCTTGCCGTCCAACACGATGTTGAGCCATAAGGAGTGCAGTGTGCTGTCTGTAGAGAGATGCACCACGCCGTACCACCGACCCGCCTCTGTGCCTGGAGGCTCGTACTCGAACACATTGGGACACGGCGATATTGGCGTACTCTGTTCGTGTGTGGGCGCTGTCAAAGCTAGGACTACGAGGGCGGTGAACGTTCTGATCTGAAACAAGGGTTAAGGGTCACAAACGGAAGAACAAAGGTTGAAAAAGAGCAAGAAAAAGAAGGAAGAGTCAAAGCTGAAAGCGATTTTCCTAGTTCGATGTGTGGTTAAAGGACTAAAGAACTCCATGGTGTCTCTTTTCTGTCGTAAGAGGCGTCCTAAAGGGTCATCTTGGACCCTGGGCTCGTTGCAAGGTAGGTGTGCTATCATTTGCTATCTGAGATGGAAGATATATCTTCCACACGCTCTAGTGTTTGATGTTAATTATCAAAACATCGGGATAGTGTCTTGGTTGTGGAGCCATAAAGTCCCTCCTAGTTTCTGATATGCATAACAAAAGACTTAGATACTTATACTAGGAGGTCAAGACTATCTGTGTGACTGTAGAGTGCATTATTTATTATTATCTAGATTCTAGTGAGGACACGCGACGCTTAAAGACAGTGACAAGGAAGATGAAATATCGCTAGACACCCAGTAATGTATCACATGAATATCATCAACATGCAGCTACGCAATATATTATCAAGAATTACGTAATTGATTTTTTGCCTAGGTAATGGATTCTAAGCGTCTATCTTAGTTTGATTTTCGCGGAATAAAACGTTATATGACCTAAAAGGTTTATCCGGGTTAAGGATCTCTAAGGAAATTCATATGAATTATTATCTTACGTTATTCCATTTAAAACCGATGGCGTCTGTTTACTCAGAAGAAACAATATTTCAACAAAACATGAGATTATAACTAAACCGTACGCGTTGGCGAAAAACCCGTCATAGTGATCACGTAAGTATGACGCGTATCAGACTTGGCCTGTATTATTATTAGATGTTATTATTATTATTAGATGTTGAGCAGGCGTGCATATTCTAAGTAGCAACCATCTCTGGCCGGTGGATTTTTTTTATTGTAGATCCGGAAAATTGATGACTGGCAACACCGTGGCTCAATCACGTCCGATCTCAATTGAACAGCATTGTACCAATCATTGCACTTACTGTAGTGACATTTTCGTACTAGTATTATATATATCAGGGGGTTACTCGCTTCGACTCGACTTTCGAAGTAAGTTATAATTTTCTCACTACTAAAAATCAATACTAATCTTTACAATAGTTATTATTTAGAGGATTCCAACATTATATGTATATGGAGTACCTCGTAATTCGAACTTCGTTTCAGTTGAATGCATTTGAACTTTCGAGTCAACCTAGGGAGGTAACATAGTGTTGAATCTCAATAAGTCCTAATGCTACGAGTAACTTTTTCAGGCTTGTACTCTGTCTACTGCCAGAATTTCGAAGCCAGAAGGGATTGTAAAATAGGAACAAATTGAATGGCCTAACGAGCTCCCACATGCGCGAAGGATATTGAGATTCTAGCCTTTACTATTGACCACTTTGGATATTGACTAATTTATTTTTACGAACCTGGAAACTACGTAATTTCCGAGCATAAACTAGTGTGTTTTTTAAAGCCATAAACTAAAGTAATTTGTTTTTGTTGTTGAATTTCCAGCCATAAATATTTTGTTGTAGTGAAAAAAATAAATGAATCGAAATTACAAGGTGAACCTTCGTTAATAATACAAACAAATATTTATGTGTATATTTGACACATTTGTACATTTAACTTCTATTCACTATTTGTAATGAACAGGACATTTTAATGTTTTGTAGAATTAAGTTATCGGATATTGCATTTAACATTAATAATTTGTAACAACACTCAATAATATAGGGCAAAAAATAACAATTAAAAGTAAAAATATGGCTATATATAATAACTCTAAAATAATAGTCAATAATAACAAATATAGAAAAAAAGTTTGTCCGAGATTGAGATACCTAGCAGATTTTAATTTTTATGACCTCGAATTCGACTCGCCATAATTGATAATTAGATTGTAAAAATCTTTAACATTTGTGAGCGTTGTCATACAGGTTATGTTGGCTATAAATAACATATTTTACAATAGAGCTTCCAAGAAGAGCCTCTAGTAGGTATGTAAAATATAAAAACAATATTACTGTCTTTTCTGCTATTGAGGACGAAGTTAGCAAGTCTTGCGCTTGTCGGTAAGCGTGACACCTGCCAAAAAACAGGATGCATAACCATTCGGAATTTGCTAAGAATTGAATGGCACTGCATTAACTCATCATCCTAAGACATTAGCGGCCTTATTATGGATAGTATTAAAACCTATTTTATCTAACAATATTGATACCATAGTACACCCAACAGTCACATGCATAATCCTGATCCCACACTAAGATCGAGTCTTGTGTCGTGGGTATCAGGAACTACAAGATACTTTTCGGTCTCACAAAAACCCAGATCCGAAACAAATACCTGTGGATCATACAAATATTTGTCTCGGTGCGGGGATCGAACCCGCAGCCTCACGCTTCACAGCCGGTGTCTAAACAACTGCACCACAGAGGCAGTCGTATCGAAATTTTTGTTAACGTATTTTTTCTACTTTCGAACTATTTTTAATGTTACGTTATATTTACTGTTTTTGAAAACGTAACATAACAGTGCTTACACACTGCTGTTTGCGGTCAAATAGACAAAACGGTGTGTACCTACTCAGACGACGAAATGCATATGAAAAAATGTACAAGGCAAGGAAAGGTAAATCTGAGGCATTAAAGTAGAATCTTTGTTGCCAGTCATAGTAGCCATAATTATTATGTTACGTTGGTCGCGATGAGATGTTTGCAAATATAATTTATAGGTATGTAAGTAAAGTGACTGTTGCCAGTGGCGAACTAAGTTTTGTGCACACACTTATTTAACTTCTCAAGGACAAAGAACTTCTGTGGAAGTTAAAACCCACAGGCATAGTTGGTAGAAAGCTTTACAGAATTTTAAATTATATTTGATACATCCTGGGAATAACTAATTGATGAGGATAAAAAAATTAAATCTCTTGAAAAAGGGTATATTTACTTGTTATTTTTTAAAGTTATGCATGGCGAGACGAGCATGCCATTCGCCTGATGATGAGTGACCGCTTAAGGACAGTAGCAAAACCAAACACCATGAATTACAAAGCTATGCTTGGCATTCCACTGCGCTCGCCATGGTGATTATTTTTATATATTTTATTAGAAACAAACACCCATACTGTCTTGGGGTGACGGTTACAGCATGGTTCCATCGTTAAATATTCTGTTTAATATTATAGTAATAATAAGATAAAATAAAATAGTTTCTGAACTGTTTTGCTCCTTGATCCGAACTTTCTCATAGTAGCTAAAGAATATATTATTTTATTGGGAGACATGTCGAAATACCTTATCCTCGTATTTATTGTTGCGTCTCAAATTACTAGTTCCACGTGTAACATAATAAGGACATTTTTTTCTCGTATAATTGCCGTCTTGTTATACTAATTAAGATAGGATTTTTGTTGTTGTTAAGGAGTTTCTTAGTCCGGTTCATCTTTTAGCTATTCCGTACTATTCATACCGTACAGGTTTGGAATGATAGTATTACTTAACGATTCAAAGATCTTGGTTGAGGCTTGGAAAAAATGCACAATTCTTGTTAATTGGGTATGTCTAAGAGTTTTCATTAAAATCGATCATGTTTGCTTTGGTTCTGTTATATTCGTATAACTGAACTATACTTGATGGAAACCGCAATACTATCTACTATAAGACTATCGAATAGCAACAGAAAGTTATCTCCTGCGCTTGGATAAAATTATGCCAGATACACAACTGCTTCTTCATGTTACGATCGTCATTTATTTATTTCCTCGTGGTACTTCACAATAATCATAGGTCTTATACATTTACTAAGCAATTGTAATGTTATGTATGTGTAAAAAGCAACATTTATTGCTTTGAGCGCATCATTACAAATCTAAAGAAGAAGATGTATTTTTTTGAATGAATTCACAAACTCCGCACGTATGCAATGGCTTTGCATTTATATTCTATTTAGTTATTAACCAATTAAACAATACAATGTTAACCAGTCATTCTAGCACGCAAGAGGTATTCAAAAATCGCAAAACTAGGAAATACTAGCCGAGGGGGGATTTAAATTTTTTAATTGCTTTGAATGGCGAGACGACCATGCCATTCGCCTCTTAATAAGCGACCGCTCTTGAAGAGGAGCAAAGCCAAACAACACTTTGAATTAAAAAGAAATGCTTGGCATTCCACTGCGCTCGCCATCTTGAGACATAAGATGTTAAGTCTTAATATGTCCAGTAGTTACTCTGGCTACAAAGTCCTTAAAATAGGAACATAACAGTGCAATCACACTACTATTTACCTACCCAAGCGACCTCTTATATACAGGGTATATCAAGACTGCTACCGAAAACGCAGCCGGGTGGTAGTTTTAGTGACTGCAAACACAATGCAACTAAAAATTTCGCAAACAAACGCGTCAATTTCTTTTTATGTATTTTTAAATATCATCATTTTTGGGTGGCAAATACAAAGCTTTTGTTAAAATAATAATTTAAACTCTTTTATACCTTAGAGTATTTAAAAATAAAAGGGTATACACTATTATTTTAGGAAAAAAATGTACCACCCAAATACGACCATATAAAAAAAAATTACAAAAAAAACTGTCGCTTTTTTTCCTACATTTTCTATTGCATTGTGTCTGTAGTCGCTTAAACTACCACCGGCTTTGTTTTCGGTAGCAGTATTGATATACCCTGTATGAGAGACTTATTATTATCAGCATCATTTTTGCATATAGAAATTGATATTTCGCCGAAATAATTATTGAAGATCCATGTATACTTAATAATAATTACATGATGCGTACAAGTTTTGTACCTGAGTATTAATCAGGCCCTGTGCGATAATTAGTTAATTTGCGACCGTCGCCGCGAGGCTTACATACAATCTAATTACGCTATGAAACTATCAACACTGGTTAGCGCAAACAAATTCTATGTTTACGATACTACCAGCATTTGCCGCAATTTTAGTTGTTAATTTACGAGTGTATTCTAATGTAAACATCATTAATTTGGAATTTTACTATTTATCTGTGCGATGTGGGAAATATTTTAGCTTGTAGTAATTGCTGTGAAAGTAATATAATTAAGTTTTTGGTAGAAAATTGTTTACTTAAGTCCTTATTCCCGTTATGAGAATGTGAAAAAAATATGTAAATATTTAAGGTATTTTATATTTGTTATATTCTCATAAATACCTTGTTTATTGACCATTGCATAGAATAAAAAAATAACATTACATTGATAAAGTTCATTACTAATGTCATCTCGATAGAAGCCAATATTTTTTGCCCAATAGTTAAGTGGCGCGGCTTAAGAATTCCACCACGGCATTCCCTGCATTGGTAAGAAGATACTCAAAACGGTCATTGGGGTCGCTAGGTTTGCTGAGGGGGCGTTGCACTCGAATTTTTTTCGTGCTTGTTTTAGGATCGAATCTGAGAGGGGCGGTACCTGTAGAGCATGTTTGGATGCTCATTACACAATGGTTGTCCAAAAAAGAGTAAGTGGGGGCACCAGCGCCCCTCCAAGTGAGAATGTGAGAAGCGCTTTTCGCCCAGAGTTTAGTTTGTATGACGTATGCCAACATTTGAAATAAATATACTTAAGGAATTACTACCCGTTAGGTATTTTATCTTGTAATCAATATATGTCCCATTTACGTATTCACTAAGTAAATCCGTGCATTAATTAAGTAGTCATTAGAGATTATTCAGTTAAAGCAATCCTTGTGAGCTAGAGTAGGACAACTTACGAATGCCATTTCGTCTTCAACAGTCAACTCACAAAGAAATTAGTTGGAATGGAAAAAACGTGACGCATACTCTCTGTTGTAAATCGGCAAGAGGTATTTGTTATTCCAATACAAAGTTATATTATACAAATGGAAAAACCTGATGTAACGCACCGGCTATAGAGGTGTAACATAGGTCGTATAGAAAACTTTCCTAGGTCACGAACTAGTTGGAGAGTAGCAATAACAACGTAGGTAAACTTATTTAAAAAAATAAGAACTTTTTTGCTTCATTAAGGCTTCGCACGGTTTGTGCATATAGCCAGTCCTTAAGTAATAATGTTTGCCAAATTTGCCTAATTTGGGAGAAAGTGGTCAAATATAATCCATCGTATGTCATTGTCTCTCAGTCGGTCCGTAGAATCCCCCAAGTCATGTTTTAGTAACGCGAAGCGAACCTTATCAAAACTTCTAGTACTCTTCCCATCGAAAAAATCACATTAAACGCTCTTAATTAACCACTACTTCACTCGTGCTCCTTTACAGAACTGTATTGAGTAAAATGCTTTCTACTTTATGCAATAAAACTCTAAAATGCAGCAAATTAATGAAAATAAAATGAGAGCTAAATGTAATTCTTACGATTTTCCCATCAAACTCTATATGTTAGTTGTGTATAATTTCTGTGCGATGAGATAGTTGATGCTTTAAACTTTAACGACCTTATTCATAATCAGTTTTAAAGCCTATTTTAGCTTTTTTTTTTTTATTGCTATGAATGGCGAGACGAGCATGCCGTTCGCCTGATGGTAAGCGATACGACCGCTCATGAACAGTAGCAAAACCAAACAACACCTTGAACCACAAAGCAATGCTTGGCATTCCACTGCGCTCGCCATCCTGAGACATAAGATGTTAAGTCTCAATATGTCCAGTAGTTACTCTGGCTACAATGCCCTTCAACCCGAAACACAACAGTACCCACCCAGATGGCCTCTCACATATGAGAGACCTACCACCTGTAGAGGATATACACACAATTTTAAATCCTTATTGTATGTATAAAGATTATATCCCTTCCAGAAATAACACGTTCACCAAATTGTCGAAATAATATAATGTTAATATTAGTCATCAGTCTACGTAACAAAGCTGGTTGTAAACAATACTAAAATAATTATAAATTCTATATAATTAGTTTTATTTTAATTGATGTTTGTAAACTTGTTTTTACACAATTATAAATAATATTTTGAAATAACGTTCAGAGGATTGGAATACTTATATATACTAACTTGATATTTATCAAATTGATTGTTTACTACTTAAGTCAATGAAATAATAAATCTTAAGAAGCATTATACTACTTATCTTATTGACAAGGATGCCGAGATAAGCGTCAAGCCCAGTCGATGGTAAGCGGCAAACATTATATACAGTTACTCCTCTCAGAAACGAACATAAAACTACAGCTAAAACTCCATGGGATCGCTTTGAGCTCGTCAATCCGAGACATTTGACAGCCTCCGTGGCGCAGTTGGTTAGACGCCGGCTGTGAAACGAGAGGCCGCGGGTTCGATCCCCGCTCCGAGGCAAATGTTTGAAGCATTTGTTTCGGGTCTGGGTGTGTGTGAGACCGAAAAGTCTATCGTAGTTCATGATACCCACGACACAAGACTCGATGTTAGTGAGGGGTCAGGACTATGTGTGTGAATGTTGGGTGTTATTTATTTATTAGGAGTTGAGTGTCTTACTTAGTAATCAGTAGGCTACCATTCTTTAAACGGCTCCTACGCCTATCCACACGGCTCCTTACATGCAAGGGGCTTGCCACAGAACAGTGGAATATTCAGCTGTTCTTTGGGACTCGATAACTAATTATAAAATACTAGCGGCCCGATCCAGCTTCGCCCGGGTGCATATAGATTTCTTTACAATAATATGTACGTATTAAACATATAAATCTTCCTCTTGAACCACTCTATCTATTAAAAAAAATCGCATCAAAATCCGTTGCGTAGTTTAAAAAGTTTTAAGCATACAAAGGGACATAGGGACAGAGAAAGCTACTTTGTTTTATACTATGTAGTGATTATTATTTGATTATTCCCGAAGGATAGCTGAAGCAATATTTAAATACGAAAACCTTCACCGTTGAATAAAATGGGTAACTTTTTTGAAAGATACAAAGTCTACGTCTGCCGCCAAGCAGCAGTGTGGAAGTACTGTAGTGTTTTGATTTAAAGGACATTGTAATCAGAGATTAATGGGCAGTGTCCTAAAGATGTGTCGGGATGACGAGATGCAATGCGAATTGAATTGTATATGGAGTACTTCGATCAAATATACACTAGATACAACATGAGCGCTTAGAAAATGGCACCAAAAAAAGTGCTTTAAGCACTCTTTCGCCTTCAGTCACGCACCGACCGTTGCTTCCAAAACGTCGCAGAACTTTAGACAATATTATGTGAAAAGCTACTTTAAGCTCCAGGAGTAAGGTGGAATTTGTGTTAATATATTTGGAATATGTGATCTTTTTGTTTACTCTTTTTAATGTCATGCATCGGTGCCACTTTTAACAGAACTTTTACAGGGAACTGTGTATCTAGTGTATATTTGATCGAAGATGGAGTGCTTAATAAAAAGTACTGATTATTTTTGCTGTCAATGGATAGGCGTCTATTGTTCAAGAGAACGACGGAGCAGAAATTATAATTAATGTAAAGATTACATATTTAATAAAAGTATTATTGTTTTAACTCAAATAAAACACAAATCCCCAGGTGCAATGGACTTGTTTTAAAAGGAAATTCTATGACGACATGAAATGACGTGTATTAGACTCTCTTTCTCCCTCTCTCTTTGGCCGTAGGAAGTCTGGTGCTGAACGTAGGCCTCCACTACAGATCGCCATATAGACCTGTTGGAAGCGGCCTGCATCCAACGACTTCCTGTGGCCTTACTGAAGATAATTATTATTCTTACTAATAGCTTTATTGTGTAGGTAATATAAAATATAAAAGTAATTATAACCACAATAGTGCTGAGGATTCCAGATAAACATCGAGATTGTAAAGCATATTAACCACAATCAATGGAAAATTTTCGTTAGCGTCTGCAAAGATTTTTTCTTTTAGAGATTTTTTGTACTACAAAATTAGCCTTATACGGTGTGCCACCAGTGAATTAAAGCATTGAGGAGAAAGGTTTTATGAACGGTAAGAAAGGTCAATAAACTTTGCGATTTTTTAAATCCAGCTATTATGATGATCAGGGTATTTAACTTCCCAATAAACTTTGACATTTTTCTAATTCAGATACTTATTACAGGTGATCAGGGTTTAACTTCGCGAATTATTAGAAAATTGCATTAAGCTTACGGTAATTCCTGGTACGCATTTAATGAAGGAACTAGAATATGTATGAGTAAGAAAGACAATATAAGTAAATCTTATTTCTTTGAAATAATACGCATTGTGTACTACATAAACTTGTTCCTTCGTTTACGCTCAGTGATTGTAGAATGCCAGTTGTTTATTATATTATCTACTGAATGACACTGCTAATAAGTTAAACGGTATTACTGTTTATTAAACAAAACTAAAGCAATAGTCAGCGTCAGGACAAGATTTCATAACGCTTGTAGCCTCCTTATGTCCAGTGCGTAAGGTTCAAAATGGCTGATGATAATGTTGCTATTCATTTATAAATTCAACATAATCTATAGTCTTATGTATGCATATGTTTTTACGTGAGTGTATCATTTAGAAAGTTTCCAACGAATAACAGAAGTTTCCTTTTTATGAAATTCGTATGTTTCGTATTTTTATCAAGATCTTGATCAGTGTTGTAGTCATAATTTATTCAGAGATTTGAACTTAGACTGTTAATTTAGAGGTCAAAACAACTGCATTGACAGGCAAGACAAAAAAGAAGCAAGAAGTCTTATAAAAGATGGATTCTTAATCGTATTTTCTTGTGTACAATAACACAGGGACCTTTGATCTTCAGTCTTATGTAAACAATAACACGTAAATAGGCGTTTCTAAAAAATGATTGATTATGAAGCTAGGGCACAAGTCATCATAAAGGAAATCACACAATACATACGTTATCCGCACGCAGATTGCATTTTGTCCAATAAAAAACTACCTTCAAGTCGAAAAACCAGTTATTCATTTTGCCACATTACTTGCAAGCGGCGATCACTTCACAAAACCCAACTTCCTTATAATTAGAAACACGTATCAAACACATCACATTATTCTTACCATTTTTTAATTAATAATTTTCCTGTTGCAATATATTTCACGGTTTGACAACTATTTGTTGACACAAAATAATTGTTTTTGCAGCGACGTGCGCCGCTCGCGACGCTCTCTTATAGAATGACGAAAAGACAATCATATGGCATTATCTAAAGGTCAAGTTTACGATAGAGAGCGCTGCGATTCCTTATGATATGTAATTAAATAATCGAGTGTGAGCGGGAAGGATGTATTTACTCAGTTCCAGCGTTTAATTGAGGGTGCGCGCGCGCAAACAGGTTTGCAATATGTAATGGAATTTGTTATTAAGGCTCTGTTTATGTTTTATGTTGACAAAAACCCCGCGTTCGGAAACCCGCGCGCTCAATCATGAGTCATTTGATTTGGAACAGTTGAAAGTATATTACGGTTTACCGGTAGTCAAAGTCCAAATGGGTTGAATCTAATGGGCTCTTTACTCTATGACCCAGTACTATTATTAAATGAATATCTAATTGAATAACAAATTTGAACGTTCTGAAGTATACTGACACTTCAGTCTTGATCTTTTAGCGCGAGTTCAGTGAGAAAGAAATATTTTTCCATCAACTTATTTCGCGTTGTCTTATGTAAATAAACGCTCTTATGATATCTAGTCGTATATTTAGAGATTTTAGAAACTTTCGGCAATTGTTATGTTTGAATCTCTGTATCAGCCCATATACGTCTCACTGCAGGGCACGGGCCTACTCTACAATCGACAGTACGATTAAGAGTGGTTAGGCCATATAGTCCACCACGCTGGCCTAGTGCGGGTAGGCGGACTTACATATCATAGAAATTCTTATAAACCGCTATGGTATGCAGGTTTCCTCACGATGTTTTCCTACACCGTTTTAGTGCGTGGTGATTGACTATCAATACACACATGACTCCGAAAAGTCAGAGGTGTGCCCTGGGATTTGAAGCCGTGACCACCGTAAACATGTTGGCAGCCGCGTCTGGTCCGTTTACCAACAGGCCACCATGCACTTCTGTTTGTATAAAATCTGAATAAAGTTTATAAACCTAGGTATGACTGTAAATTGTAATTTCATGGTAGCAGATTTCCTATATAGTGTATTATCTATGGTAGCAGAGGTAGTTCATTTATTTTTAAATAAGAGAAGAGCTACTAAATTCCTTTTGCATATGCTGATTGCAAGTAAGATCACTGTATGCATAGAAAATTGTAACGTATAATACTTCTTGTTACGTGCCATCCAGTAAATGTTAAAATTAGAAGCCCAGAATATTTTACTTTTTTCCTAAATATATCGGGTTTGGAAGAAAGAAAGAATACAGTTTTATTAGTTACAAACAATGAAAACAAAATACAAGTGTGAGAGATAAGTTAAAGATAAGTTTTAATTGAAAAAAAGAAGAAGTTTGCACATCGTCAATCTTAGTGTGATATCAGGATTCTATGTATGTGACTGTCGGGTGTTATTTATTTATTTATTTTATTTATCGTGGATGCGACATGTAGGTGACCACTCACCAAAAAGATGTGCACGGTTTTGCGGTTTGCCCAAAGTCATTTTAATGCATTTTTGTGTTGATTATGTTTGTGATTTTCCTAGCGGTTGTTGACCTCACGTATACCATTGGGGACAGTAAAGAGACTCAGGTAAACAAGTCCTCTGAACCCAATTTTGTAAACAACAATATATTTCGTATTTAAATTCGTACAAAACATAAATAAGGATAATACACAAAATAAGATACGTCGGCGTGCTCAAGCCCGCATCATTACATAATTAAAATGTAAAAAGTCAACAATCCTCGCGCCCCAAACAATAGCGGCGGGAAATGAGCTAATGAGCTCGTCGTCATGGCAACCGTTGAAATAGCCTCAGAGCCGCGCCTGGCCGTGATTAGGCAAGTGACGTCACAGTGTGCGACGGAAAATGCATTAACGGGAGTGCTAGAGAGGACCTGAGGTGGAGGCACACTGGGAAACTAATTTGAGTAGGTTTATTTGTTCATTTTTTTGGAATAAGAACTAGATTCGACTAAATATTTGAATAGAAGAGCTATTGTTTCAGTTCCTGTAAATTCAATAATCGAACAATAGGCGATAACAACAGCGATATTTTATAGTATCAAAAATAGCTTGTTTATTTATTGAGGCAATTAAATAACGCTTAAGACAAGTTATGTTGCCTCAATGAATGTTTACTTGGCCATGCCATGCCATCCCACCATTGAAGTAGAAAAATCGCTCTACCATTTCACTTGAAAGCTCGATATCAATCATGGATACAAAGCATGAACAATTGCTGGATATTGACATGTGACTTGCAATCTTTACCTAATCATCTAAGGTGCGTTCAGGTAACATCATAATAGTAGTGATACACCCTGTATAAAATATAGGAGCTTACATTCTTTCCTCTTCCTCATTGTATTACGATCCCAACACACCTTATATAAATCTATATGTCCGGCACATAATGTTTGTCACATGGTTAGTAAATATCTGCAGCATAACCCTAACATCCCTTAAGGACTTCCACAGCGGCCTACAACCAATGTTTGTTATTCATGATTAAAGTTAAAAATATGCCTCAGGTCTTAGTATGCCTCGTGGGCAACCCTACTCTGAAACAAAGCTCCGGTAAAGCAATAAATTAAAGCTAATTCGTTGAAATAGTCTGAAAATTGGAGATACACACAAAAACGTCCAGATTTGAAGAGATCGCTTTCATGTTCGTCTTTAAGAGGCAAAAAGCGTACCGATTCATAGACAAAATAATTTATAATTAGATTAGCTCAAAGCCGATTGATCTATTTGTTAGTCATGCCTTACGGGCAAAAAATCTAATCTATTATGAGAATAGGTGTAGATATATCTGTCTGTTGTTCGTGATCACAGCCAATATATTATAACTTACGTACTCCGCTAGCTCAGCGACTCAAAGTGGGTTTTGGACTTCCTAATCCCAAATTCCATCAAAAACTCCCATCAGTTAATGACTTGAA
Source organism: Hyles lineata (assembly GCA_030180105.1). Classification (NCBI taxonomy): domain Eukaryota; kingdom Metazoa; phylum Arthropoda; class Insecta; order Lepidoptera; family Sphingidae; genus Hyles; species Hyles lineata. The sequence continues at coordinate 1,651,156 of JARJEE010000026.1, forward strand.
ATTGGTGCAGGCTTTCCACCATATCATTCCGCTGGAATGATATTTGGGCCGACGCACCAGTCGGCGACCCATTGGTCTATCCATTTTTTTTTACCCTACGATCGTTCTTCTTTTTCTAGGGGTGGTTACGAGCGTAGACAGCTCAACATATTATTCGTATAACAAAATCAGTCTCACGAAAGTAAATGCCCGAGACTGTGCGTTGGAATCACAGATTACGGATCGCAGATTAGACGCTTGTATTAATTAATTAGTCATTTGTCATTAGTGTTATGTCATATGTGCTCTAAGTTCCTTTGACAAATGAGATCTTGTTTAATTATATGTACTCCGTGTACGGGGAATATGGACACTTGATTATGCGTGTGTAATAAGGCTAGCATTCAAGAAAGAAGAATTACTGTGTCTATGACGTGGTAGTTCGCAATTTGTTTATTTTATGTAGGTACAGAAACTGCAATTTGAAACGGCAAATCATAGCATTTATGATTTCTCTACTTACTAAACGGTACTAAATACTTCATCAACTCCTTTTAAATCCTTCTAATAACCGATAGTGCACGTAAAATTATTAAATCCACAACCAATGGCAAAAGATGCTTACAAATTCCAATTTATCCTGGCCTAATACAACACATTGTTTCAATCTAAGCCTGGGTCCATTTAGCGTGGTAATTCTTTGAGAAAATTGTATCGGCGAATCAGCTGCTACGGTCTAACTTATACGGAGTGAGACTTTAACTTAAAGAGATACAGTTTAAAATCACAGCAGCAAGATATCTGATGAGACAATCTCCTTAAGCCTTTGAGAGGCGAAAATAGGTCTTATTGTGGGAGCAATAAGGCAAATAGCGTTATGTATAGTTGTTTATGTGTGGTTGCTAATCGGCGTGATCAGGCGCCTTCCATCCGTCTTGGAACGTTCGATGGAAGATTAGTAACGTGAGCTTAGTGATGTGCTGAACAGAAAAACTGATCGACATTTTTTCTTTAAAACTTTTTTAGACTAGATAAGAGAGATGGAACAGGCAGATATTTTTCTAAGACGCGACGCCCTGAAGTATCGATACAAATTGAATATGATTGATAATATTGTCTATGATCTTTTGGTGTCTGAAAGCATTTTTATTTATGCTGTTGTCAAAATATTTGAAATAGTTTTGCTCAATTAACATTTTGTTATATTGAACATGTTAATACTATTAAAATACGAGCATAAATACTTGTTTTTATATTATGAAAACATATCTCGAACAATTCCGATCTCGATAAGTAAATTACCGAAAAATGTGGCTGCAATATCAAAATATGTTGGTTCAATACACAAATATTTATTTTGTATCTGCGATTTCTACGAATGCTGTTGATTATGTCTTATTTTTAATTTTTGGTGCTTACAGCGTATGATACTCAACGAGCCATGGAGCGGGCTATGCTCGGTGTTTCCCTACGAGATCGAATCAGAAATGAGGAGATCCCTAGGAGAACTAAGGTTACCGACATAGCCCATAGGAGTGGCAAGTTGAAGTGGCATTGGGCCGGGCACATAGCTCGTAGAGCCGATGGCCGTTGGGGTCGAAAGGTTCTTGAGTGGAGGCCACGTACAGGCAAGCGAAATGTCGGACGCCCGCCTACAAGGTGGACGTACGATCTGACTAAGGTTGCAGGAAGTCGCTGGAAGCAGGCCGCTTCCAACAGGTCATTGTGGAGATCCTTGGGGGAGGCCTATGTTCAGCAGTGGACTTCCTGTGGCTGATATGATGATGATGATGATGATAGCGTATGATAAAAAAATGTGAAATAATAAAACGCAGCATTCCTAACCGCATGTGATATGCTCCAGGCTAAGCTGAAAGTTAATTACGCTAAAATAACACATTGCACGTCGGAGTCGGTTGGTAGGTAGATTAATGAATTACATTTGCAAATGTATAACTTCATTAATGTTGACGACATTGCCATTGAAACTTCATGTTTCGAGTTAAAAGCTTACGTGTAGAAAATGTTCAGCATAATGACATAACTTTGCAACAATTCTCAGTTTTCATTTGTTACCGCGTCACCAGCAGATTGTTGAATTGAATTGTGGCTGTATTTTTATTATTAATCCGAATAGCAATTTCAATTCGCATGGTTTATTTTGTGAAGTATTACAACGGCCGTGGTTCGTAAGTTGGTTGTGAATTTAAAAAAATGAGATACATATTTTTTTATTTCACAGAGAGCTTCCGTGGCGCATTTGGTTATACGCAGACTGTGAAATGAGAGGTCGTGGGTTCGATCCTCGCACTGAGACCAGTGTTTTTGAGGCCGACAAGTATTTGTTTCTTGTTTATTGTCCTTGGTCTGGGTGAGACCGAAAAGTCTCGCGTAGTTTCTGATACCTATACAAGACTTAATTGATCTTAATGTGGGGTCAGGACGATGTATGTGACTGTTAGGTGTATATTTATTATTATTGTGACATTCCCGCATGGAGATGAATATTTGAGTGATCCCGAAACGCCAAAACCGAGAAAACATCATCTTGAGCTGGATGATATGCATAAATTTCTAATTTCTGTGGGTATATATCCCGCAATTCTTAGTGCCAGACATTTATAAGTCGTCGCATTAATCGTGTGACTTTACAGCCAAAGTTTAACATTTTGTATCGGACATCTTAGAATTTGTTGGAATGAGCATTCAAATCAGTTGCAGCAGTGGTTATGCAATTTCACCCCTCCCCCTTCCCTTCCGGTTTCCCCGCACCGTCGCTCTCCGCTTATTCGTCTTTGTGTTCCGGGGCTAACTTAATAAGCCTGTAATCACGTGATTTGCAATCCAACTTAACTAATAGGCACCGTTTGACATTTCATACTTTTGAAGTTCCAACAACTTTGTAAAGGCGTAACTCACACAGTTTCAATACCATTATTCGTAAAACCATGGGATTGTGGTTTTACGGAAAACGTTGAAAAGTATGAAATGTCAACGGTATTTACTAGTTTATTTGGATTGTAGCTATGTTCTTTACTCCTTCTGGTATCCTGCCCTAACTTGATCATACACTTTTATATAGAGAAAAAAGCTGTTAAGCTTTCTTTTCGATATACGGGAAGGAGGAAGGGTATATCAGTATCACTGGCGTTTAATCCCAGCATGCTTGTGAATAATCCGTCTCTCTAAAAAATCATACGTCACCATAGTGCGCACCCAGAATAAAATTTGTTTAAATGTTTTCTACTAGTCAATTAGTACAATAATAATCAACAATACTAGTCTTGTATAATATTATCGATATCGATAGACCGATACAGTACAACACTATTGTCAGCATCGCCAGATAACAGTGGCAAGAACTCCTCGGTTCAGTTGAGCGAGGGTAATTTTGTTGCAAAACATCTTCTTGTACTGAGAAACGAGAGTAAAGGGTTATTAACATCATGTAAGATTTACTAACTTTTTCCAATTCGCTCTTTCCCTTCAGCCACAGGAAGTCTACTGAAATAAATAGATAGAACACTTAATTGTACACCACTTAATACAAAAATATAACAACTAGTTAACACTTATAATTAATAAGTGTGTAGCAAATCGATTGTAGAGTAGGCCCGTGCCCTGCAGTGGGACGTATATAAGCTGATACAGTGTGTAGCAAATGGTCCTCTCGTTAGCGATCTCTACCAAACAACCATAATATAACAAAATAAAATAAAAATGAAATACTTCATGTATGCAAATCTTTTTCCCTTATTAGCAATGCTTATTAGGCATAAAATTATCGAAAAAAGTTGTCCAACATGATCCGTGTTTTATTGCAGGTACGCATTTGGTTACATATCACACTCCACCTCATAAAATATTTGCGTGAAAAATCATGTAGCTTTTAAATGGCTGACCTATTTTAATATGATACGCGTTTTTATTTGACAACTCATTTTATTTGAATTTAAGTTATATTTCGTGGAAATATATTCGGTGGTTTAAGATTTTGTAATTTTGTCTTCATCGCGTACATAACCAAATAGTACAATAATTTCAGCCACAAATACCTACCAACGCCATCTGTTGGGGTCTGACGTAAATAATTTAAATAAATAAATATTATTAAAATCTGTAAAATATCCTTTTATTATCACGAACATTGCTATTAAAAGTATTTTTTAGCACCAAATTGTCATTACCCTTATTCCGACGTTAAATCGACTTAAGGAGGCGACGGCCTAAGGGCTATGTCCGGCACTTATAACGAAGCGATTCAAATCTATATTATTAATAAAGCAAATTCCATATATTTCCTTATGTTATTTCCGGTAAAGTTTCCGGTATAACTCAGCGACTAATAGCAACCCTAACCGGTAAATGTTGCCGGAAAAATCTCTACTTATGAGTTATTTTTACTGTTCCCTCACGTTGGTCGGTAAATGTAATGCGATTTATTTTTCATGTTTACTTACGTTCTCATATATTTGGAACATTTTACTGCTATTGATGCGAAATAATATGTTCTTGCTTTTGATCGTCTATATTTTGTGTTGGTACACTCTGTTAAAGCATTATATTGAAATATATTAACTAAGTTGCTAGCCTTTTCATTGGTCTTGTTTGTGTCGTAAATTGTACGATTAGAAAAAGGGGTAAGAAAAATATGATGCTGGTAGGGATTTTTCGTGTAATATACGTCTTAATGGGCTACACCGCTATATGCATGTGTTGCACCGAATCTGTATCTGTATCAACCCATATACGTCCCACTGCAGGGCACGGGCCTCCTCTACAATCGACAGTACGATTGAGAGTGGTTAGGCCATATAGTCCACCACGCTGGCCTAGTGCGGGTTGGCAGACTTACATACCATAGAAATTCCGACACCGAATCTAGGTATAGAAAAGTTGGTGTATAGAAAAGGGATGTTATTAATGCCTAGTGGAGTTAAACATTTATTGTGAATATATGGTTGTAGATTTAAATTGAATTAAATAAAGAATCTTAATATTTTGATATGCCCTAAAATGATATTCAATTTATTTTTCTATTACCACAAGCGGTCTAATAAAATTTAAGCTAACCGAAAACAATTTTGGAAAATTACATTTTCTGTTCTCAATTTTTATGATTTTTCCAAATTATTGTAACGACGCGAATACTTGCGAAATAATGTAATCGCCCAAAGTGTTGGGAGGGAAAAAATACATTTTAATCCCTGGAGCCTCCAGATTGGATTTCAGGAGATAAAGTGAGTATAACGATGTGTCGCAGGCCGTATTATAAAATTGACTTTTATGAAAGTTTTATTTTTATCATTAACTAGCGGCCCGACCCAGCTTCGCCTGGGTGCATATATTTTTTGATTCCACTCCACACCAAATACATGTTATTTTTCGTATAAATTCTTGTATATCTAAACTTGACGTAGCTATCCTACTGTCCGGTTCAATCCCGTCTCATCCCGTCCTTTCTCTTTATTATCCATCCCGTCTTATAACGTGCATTTACATTTCGTCCTATCAAATCTGTCAGCTATCCCAGCCCTCTCCCGTACCTTCCACTCTATTATATCCCGTCTCTCCATATACTCGTACATGTACCTACATATAAAGATAGCCTTATGAAATGTTGACATTAAAAACTTTAGCGTTTTTTATTGTCCATCCAATATTCCTTCCCTTATTTCAGCACCAAAATGCTGTTTTTCCAAATAATATTGCACGCCAATACTTTTTGTTAGTAATAAAGTAATAATAAACATTTAAAAAAAGAATTGGCCAAATTGGTCCAGGCGTTGTTGAGTTATGCGCTTACCAACACATTTTGCGATTCATTTTTATATTATAGAAGAAGATATAGTCCACCCCGCTGGCTTAGTGCGGGTTGGCGGATTTTATTTCACGTAGAAATTAATCTGAAAAGTCAGAGGTGTGCCCTGGGATTTGAACCCGTGACCATCGTAAACTTGTTGGCCGTCGCGTCTAGTACGTTACCATATACAAATTAATAAAACCTTACTGCCTTACCAGGTGACGTAAGTAATAGAACAAATATTTAAAAATATAAAACTGCATATCGTTTCATTGTAATGTCTAGATGCGGCATCAACGTACCAATACTTTTATTATTCTTGAGTCTGAAAAAAATACAAATGCGGAATTTAAATTTCTCCCCCAACGCATCTAAAGGTATCAATTCAAAAAACAATGTCCTTTATGAAAACGAAAAATTATAATTAGATATATTTTGGTGAACTCCGGCAAAACGCTTCGATAGAGTATATCTTGTTTAAAACTGTTGCAATACTCTCAAAAAACGATGGGCTATTTTTGTAGATATGGACATCATTTAATTTTACATTTAACAAATTACGCGAAAGACGCCGTATCTAGATATTATATACACAATGTACACACTTTTTGAATTTTGTTCTATTTCGTCAGCCGTCAATGAAAGACAATGGAAATATAGATCATTTTACGTTGGTTGGTAGTTGAACCTTGACCGTCGTTTACTTCTCCCGTCAACCAAACAAAGGTCATCCTATATTGGCTGGTCGCATCACGCTTGAACAATTAAAAAATTGGGTTTTCCTCGCAATTTTTCCATTTTTTCTCACCGTTTAGACCTTCCCTAGACCTCCACGAACGTTTCAAGACCAAGATAAGATAAATCCGTTCAGCCGTTCTCGAGTTTTAGCGAGACTAACGAACAGCAATTCATTTTTATATATATATAGAAGATTTGCGTCAGGCTATTTTATCAGGCTATTTACGTAAACATAAATAAGAAATAAATTATGTGTAGTAGTATCAAAACGTTAAATAGATATTCTCTGTTATATGTGTGATAGAGAGATACCCCAAAAGAAAACTAATACAAAATATTTAATACCTATTTCGGATCAATTTGATTTATTATCTGTTACACGTACCTGTTTTATAAAACTTCTAATTGCAATTAGAATTGATATTCACATGAAATGAGATAACATGAATACTGAAGCACGAATCATTAGGGAAAATTGTATTTAGGCCACCACGAAATTGATCAGTAAGAAAACAAAATAGGTCAAGTTAGAAATAAAAATATAATGCGGCAGGCTCCCTAAATGGGCTGAATCTCGACGATCTAGTTTTATTAGATTGGTTTCACGACAGCCGTTTCCATTAAGGGTATTTCAGAAGTACACTACAGGATAAATACAAGATGTTACCTTAATGAGGTCATTAAAAAGGAATTTGTTTAGCAAGAAATATTTGATTTAATGAAAATATTTCGAAATAGATTGTTTAGCTTTTTTGTTTTTTTTTTGTTTAATTGTATTCGAGCTATCCTGATTGTTTAGAAATACTTTTATGTTTTTTTTTTCATTATTTCTTTTTATTTCTTTCATTGTGCTTTATTTTTTATGTTTAATTTTACCGTGAGTTGTGTTTACTTTTTTTACGTTCTTTAATTCTTTAATTGTTATCTAATGTTTAAGTAAAAGCGAGACTCACATACACAAGTGATTCCACGGTCAAACCGAAATACGGTTTCGTGGGACCTATGCATAAATTTGTGATTTTTAATAAATAATAATGAAAATGAACATAATAAACGCATATGCTTTTAGTGAGATGACTGAGTGAGATTTGATGATTTAAGGCAAAACTCGAGTCGTAAAATAATATTCCATACTTTAATATAAATGAAAGGGTCAGGCACAGGCAAAACAGCTGTTTCCTGAACATAAAAATAGATCATTTACAAAATACCCAGTATTGTCTACAGCCTGTAACTGTGTGTTGTAACTTAGTGATGCCATTTGGGAGTAATTTGTCACTCGCGACACAAGTTCGGAAGGGAAGAAGATAGTAGCGATAACACTGCCAATTTGCGTTTTGACAGCCCACTGAAGCTTATCGTCGTGCTGCAGACGTATTGAAACCTTACTGCCAAGTTACTGCCCCAGTGTAAAGGCGTCATTAACGGCGAGTATTTATAACCTGTCTATCTTTAACCAGAGGTTAAAATTGCTATCATTAATGTCAATGCATTTTTATGTAGTAAATAAGCACGCGGGAATTTTGTGGATGTTTGTGAGATAGGAAACCCTCTCGTAGTTTCTGATACCCATGACACAAGTCTTAGTTTAGGGCAAGACTATGTATTTGAATGTAGGGTGTATCTATTTATTAACGACACTGTGTTATGTGTTCTGATCACAAGACCAAACTTGATACGGTATTCGACTCATTTTTTTATATTTATCAAAAGGTATCCAAATCTATAATCTAACAAAAAACAAAAAGCCTAAGATTCTCTTGAATTTTAATATTCTTGATAAATCTGATATTATTCCTTAGGGACCAGACCTTTTCTAACAGCATGAAGTGGAATTATCAATGTTAATGGTTTTGACTTGTTTTAGTAAAATATACATGAAAATACGCAACATTTTTAAAAGGTATTTTATAGACGCAATCAAGGTACCTGAATCGCCAAATTTATGCTTTAGCCAAACTGTAATTTTTATTCAATGTTGTAAACTTGGGTAGAAGTTAAATAAATTAATTATGCCGACTGCCTTGGTAGCGTAGTCGCACTATGGTCTGGTTACAAAGTTGACATCTTTTTACATTGGATTGGACGGGAAAAGTTACATTGGACTTTTCTATTTATCAACCCGGAGTCAGGAATTTGTGCCCGATATCACCATAGGCTCGTCCGCTACCACATCATGGGACGGAACATACAAGGCGAAATATAGGTATTCTAGTAGCACCTCTACCCCTTCTGGGAAAAAAGCGTGAGTTTATGTATGTATGTATGTATGTAATGATGTTATAGTAGTTTAAATCCTATCATAAAGACTACGATGTCCCGAATATATGGTCGTCAAAAACTTCGCGAGTGGAGTTTCCAACCGCAATAGAACGTTTTTTGAACAGCTGCTGTGGGTCGCGATACAAAAAGCTGAAAAGTCGAACACCACCAAAAGATAAAAAAATCTACTCGACAATCAGCGTCGCTTGCTAATTACATAGTAGATATAAAACTTTGAATGCATATCGCATAAAAATACATATGTTTGGAACTTTTGTATATATTACTCAATTAGTTTTCTCTGTCAAGCAAAGGTCTCTCCCACCTCCCTTTACGAATATTAGTCTTCAGTGGGAGTAAACTGGAAGAGGCCAGATCATCTCATTAGCATTTTTTGTTTACCCTTCGATCGCTGAGCATCATCTTTAAGATTGCCAGGAACAAATCGCCCTGCCACCCTTTGTACTAATTTAATTTAATTTGTTATAATCACTATGAAACTTGAGATGTACAATAAAGAGTATAAATAAATAAACAGCCTTTCAACAAGTCAACATTTACTTTCGATACAGAATAAGTCGATAAAAACCTTTACCCAAAATCTTTCTTTACCAAACAAACACAACGTAAAAAAGGTCACAGAACTATTTATTACATATTACAGAGTTATATTACAAAAATACGCTACAAAGAGCTATCGCAGAAATTCATGAAGTCCAAAAGATTTTTATGACATACTGGGCAATGGGGTCGGGTTTTATGCGTCGTAAAGCGCTTGCGGTCGTGTACAAAGTTTATACGAGTACCTGTACTGCCAGAAATGTGCTATCCTAGTAAAATATTAATAAATGTTTGCGCAGTTTACGTTTTGTCGAGTGGGATATTAATTTTTCCACTTTATTGACCCAATTAAATGTTGCACGTTTGCCAGGAATTGTTAGTTTTAGTTGCTATGTTATTATTTATTTTAAATGTATAAGTTCATGTTTTCATTGCTAAAGAGGTTAACAAAGGATTCACCAGAGTAATTACTGGACATATTGAGACTTTACATCTTAGGTCTCTGGATGGCGAGCGCAGTGGAATGCCAACTATTGTAAGTTTTGTAATTTATGATGTTGTTTGGTTTTGCTACTGTCCATGAGCGATCATATCGCTTACCATCAGGCAAATATCATGCTCGTCGCGCCAATCTTTACAATAAAATCTTTTAACACCCATAAATCGGTGAGGTTTACTACCTTTACGCCAGGAATAAATTCTAGTCCCGGGCAACTTCCGTGACTTTCGAACCCCATAATGATGATGGATTGATCTAAGATTTTTTTTCCGGCAAACGAGCAAACAGTTCACCTGATGGTCAGTAATCACTGCCACCGATAAACATCCATAACGCTTATCATCAGGATCATGAATGTTTTACCGGAGCATCAAATCGGGATGAGAGCGGGAAGGAAAAAGGATGGGAAGAGAAAAGGGATATTGAGCATGCCACAGAATGAAACGCGGCAGAAAAGCTGTCGCTTTAAGTCGATATCATATGAGACAGTGGTACCGCGCCGGACGAGGCTGCCCATTTATGCTGAGTTATGACTGTCAAAAGCGTGGCTCTACCACTTTAGTCTATCCCTGGATCAAATGGTCTTAGATTCAAAATATGCTGCCTGTGGGTCAATGATACTCCATTGATTATTATAATATGACTCCTTTCTCAAAGCTTTGGAATAAATGAGTAAGTGCAAGGAAGGACATATTAATTAAAACAGTGAATAGGATACTGCGGTCTTAACAAGCGCTGCATCATAGAAGGTAAACTTAGTCTAGTTTCTTAATTGGAAATTCTCAAGCTATGCCTTAGATATCCTCAATTACATTAAACACTATAATAATAATAAAATTATTATAGTGCCGACTGCCTCGGTGGCGTAGTTGTACTAAGGTACGCTTGCAAAGCTGAGGTCTCGGGTTCGAATCCCAAGTCGGGCAAAGTGACATCGGATTTTTCTATTTATTATCAGCCCGGAGTCAGGAATTTGTGCCCGATATGGCGATAGGCTCGCCACCTATCACATCGTGGGACGGAACATACAAGGCGAAATGTGGGTGTCCAGGCACCTCTGCCTACCCCTTCTGGGAAAAAGGCGTGAGTTTATGTATGTATGTAATAATAATATAATATATACACCAATCACATTAATATTCCCGACTCTGCACTATAATAAAGATCTCATTTGATATCTTTGTCCTTCGAGACAGTATTTGATTTTACAAAACCCACCAGAAACTGACACATGAAACAAACAAACATTTATCTCGAAATGGTTACGAATTTGGGGCATCTCGTTGCCCACTCAGCGTTCAACAGCGTGAAATGTTGTCAAACTTTTATTATTTTCGTCCCATTATGTGACGAGAGAGGCTATTATATACTACCATTGTAGAAATGCAGGTCTTCAATTGTGTTTCAATCATAATATTGAATACAAAGTGAATTATACACCATCCATGTAATCCGACTAGCACACTTCAATAACGCAATATTTTAATTAATTGCTTATTAAAAATTACTCTTCCATGGGCTCAATGTACGCATTTCATATTGATGATGAGCAGAGTCTATTAAAAATATCGAGCGTATATGTAATTTTAAATGCACATCCGAGCAGGGGCTTTCTATATGATTAAAAATAATAGGCCTATGTTTATCAAGCTGGCTTAGTTATAACTAGACCTATAAAATGTAATAATAAACACACCCAACAGTCACATACGTAGTCCTGACCCTACACTAACATCGAGTCTTGTGATTACGAGACTTTTAGGTCTCACTAACACCCAGAACTGAAACAAATACTTGTTCACAAATTATTTGTCTCGGTCAGGGGATCGAACCCCTGGTCTCTCGTGTCAAAGCCCACGTCTAACAAACTGTGCCATGAAGGCTGTTATGAAAATTAGGATTATGACATAAAGTAGATATGATGTTACGATGGCAGTTCTCATTGTTCAATCTTTGTGAATTGAAAAGTTCTTGGAATAAGTGAGTGTAGGAAAACAATCGCCATTCTGAAATCTTTCCAAATTGAAAGATTCTTGGAATCAGCGGGCAATATTCCCTTCTCCAGGTAAACATTAATCAGTGCTAATCCCGTTAAACGTTCGCTTGATTTACAGTCGAAGCGGGATGTTAATATAAATTCCATTATTTCGTTCAATTTAACTTTCGACTCTGATTCCGTTTATTCTTTTATTTGCCGCGGGTATTTTCGTAAAAGAATTGCCGTAGTTTGAAATTACGTGGTGCGATTTTATCTACTGTGCACTTTCTATTTGTATTTTTTTAGTGTGAGGAATGGTGAGACGAGCATACCATTCGTCTGATTGCAAGCGACACGAACGCTGATGAACAGTAGCAAAATCAAACAACACCATGAATTACAAAGCAATGCTTGGCATTCCGCTGCACTCACGGTACATCAAAATTAGATATTAAGTCATATTATGTCCAGTAGTCACTCTGGCTACAATATCCTTCAAACCGGAATAGTGCATTTTCACTGCTGCTAGGTGGGAGAAATACATATTGCGGTGGTACCTATCCAGGCAGCTACTCACAAATGAGGGACCAACAATTTTGAACAAGTAAAGTTTTGTAAAGGTAGGTAGTATGACAAAAACTTTGTAAACGGCCGTGTATAGTACTCGCTGTTTCAAGAATATTGATACCACCACCTACGAGGCTCTGGTAATCACACCCACCAAAAATTACTCTACACCACTCTTACTTCGCGTCGGTTGTAGGTACGTAATCGCACGCTTGAATGAGACAATACATTGATACTGACAAATGACAGTCGCAGATTTAGGGTTATGGACGCCCTGGGCGAGACTTCTACAGCGCCCTATAAGTGCTATCCAAATCAAAACGAAAGACAGTAAATCATAGATAATACACTGTAGGTTACAGTAAGTCTCAGCATACGGCGCCCATTAACACTGGCGCCCTAGGAGCGTCGCGCAGCCTACTCTAACACCGGCTCTGAATACTGGACCATTTACTAGCCACAACATAGCTCTATCTCTTCCGCCGTTTATTAAAATACCCTCTCTTTTTCCTTCTCCAACCTCCATACCATGGATTGTAAGAGATTGCCTTGAGCGACACGGTTGCGATTTGCACTCTAGATGTAATTTAAATTGTTTTATTGTTAAGATTCATTTGTGTACAAAAGATAATAAAATAATTATAATACTAAAAGTCAAAATAGAAATATTGAAACCGAAACACAATATTCTCAAAAAACAAGGCGATATTGGGTACCTATACCGTCCAACGTGAAGTGACCCCAGTAAAGTTTAATACGACCGTGGCCGAATTAATTTCACGGCTATAAGAACGCGCTGAGAGGTTCGTACATAAATCACAATAGGGCTGCCAATAAAGATTTGTGACTCGACCGCTGTACCTAGCCCTTATAATCCCTATTTTATTGATAAGAACCCCTATTATACGGTGACTTTTCCCCTCTATCCTCCATAACTCTTGTGGTTTGGTAGAATACTTCAATAATAACGTTAAGTTTTGTGTCGAAAAAATGCAGAGGAAAATGTGTTGAACAATTTCCATAAACTTCATCAATCGTCTATCGGTGTGTGGCGAATTTCGGAAATAAAAATAATATTTTCAAAATATTTATTTAACGCATTGTTTGAGATATTATGTGTGCATAATATAAACAACAAACATTTATTCTCGTAATGTTATAGTATTAACATATCCAATATAATTAACTGTTAACTGTCCTTAATATTTTGGCAACAGCATGACAATAACGCATTCGGACGCCAAAAGATCGTAGACGATCTAAACGTTTTGTATGTTTAAGAGAGATATGAGATATTTATTATAAAAGAACATATTTTTCTTATTTTCATCATCATCATCATCATCATCCACTGCCTGTGGGGTCCTACTGCTGGGTATAGACCTCTCTCATATTATGCCATTTTTCTCTGTCCCTTAAAACTCGCACCTTATTTTCTTAGCAATAGATAGTAAAACGAATCTAATCTATCGGTGAAGAAATGACATAAATTTAAACCGTTTCAGGATACCAGGATACCAGGTCAGCAGCAGTATGCAGCAGTTCGCACACCAAGTCATATTATATGCAACAGAAAAGACAGTTGGACATTTTGAATAGAAAGAATGGTACTTTTTATTGATTACTTTCTCGTTGAGTAGTTTTTGTACGCGACACATTCATCAATAATTGTAAAGTATTTTTCACTATCTCGTAAAATATTGACTTTTAAATTACAAAGCGACTCATTACTTGAATAATTCTAAAGTATTTTTATAATTTCGTAGCCATCGTTTTGTAATTTAATTTCATCATTGTCATATCTTTAACGTCCTTTATACCACGCTGAAGACTATGCTTGTCGATATTTGATGCCAAGATGAAAGATTTTATCGGAAAATCATAGTAAGATATTGTTACGCACCGCTCGACTAGTGCACCGTGTCGACGATGTTCGGCGGTGTTCGTCGAACAGGGCAACCGGGCGATATTGTTACTGGCCACATTTTGGAGTTTGCTGCTGGAGGGTGCGAGAGTAGTTTTTGTGTTTGTGTTTTGTTTTTCGGGTTGACGTTTTGTTATTCTTTGAAGTTCTTGTGAAAATATACGATTGAGAAAAGTAATTGTTTCAGTGCTTAAAATTCAGAAGTGGGATATATTGGAAAAGGGACCCTAGTCCTAACATGAAGAGATTGCAGCCTGATGAAAGCGGCGATCCTTTAAAAAGATCGAGGCTGTCAACGAAATCCCACACTAGTGCGGGAACGTTTCTGGTGGATCCGTTTCCAAGTTCCAATGGAAATGAGTTGGATGTTTTTGTAGAAGATGATATTCATCCCAATAAACTGCTCGAGGAATTGTTAACCGGAAAATTAGAAAAAAATGGTGGAAAAATTTTGCGGTCAATCAGGACGACTTCGAAATATTTCTGGGGAAAAGATAATTCCCACTTTTGATCCTGATAGTGGCGAGATGAATGTGAAAAAATGGTTAATAAAAATTGATCGATTGGGATTAGTCCATAAATGGGACGACTATTCAAAAATGATTATAATACAAACTCGTTTAGTTGGTCAGGAATAGGTTTGGTTCAGTCGTTTGGATGAATACGATTATACATGGGAACAATGGAAGTCATTACTTATTAACGCTTTTCCGAGGAATTTTGAGTACGCTGATATGTTGGAGGAACTGGTATCTCGGAAAAAATTAGCCAACGAAACAATGACACATTATTTTCATGATAAATTGGCTATGTGTCGTCGATGCCGACTTGATGATGCTGCTTCACTGTCATGTTTGATAAAGGGATTACCATTTGATTTACAAGGTAACGCAAGAGCATTCAAATGTGATACACCAGAAGAGTTCTATAGTGGCTATTTATTTGCGTTTGAAAATTATCGCAGTATACCAGAGGTTAAGACCGTCAATTCAAGCTATCCATGCATGTCTAGAATTGAATTGTAAAAATAGTGTATTATGAGTACTGATTACTTTGGTGCAAAATCTAAATGATATTTATAAGAAGGAAGTGTTCTTTAGAGAGAAAACATTTTTGGGCTACTTGGACACTGGTGCACAATTAAAGATGGTGTCATTAAAATGTTGAATACCAAACTCAAAGTTATCCGTTCCAAGGATGTATTTTTAGCACTATTTTTGGCAATACTTTTGGTACTGATGTGTGTATGTCACCAAGATTCCATGACTTTGATGGAATAAAATTTGCTGTGCCTGCTGCTTTGCTCAAATGACAAGTAGGTATGTTTGTATTTATTACATGAGTCAAAATCAGCTGTCCTGGAAGAGAGGTGATGTAATAACTCATGCCATGCCATGCGAGATGATGAACACCAAAACTTTGGAGACTTGTAATGATAAAATACTTCAGGCTGGAAAGTTAAAGGTGCGTAACTGTTTAAGTATTTAATCTGTTCTGTCTGTTCTGTTTATTCTGTCTGTTCTGTCTGTTCTGTCTGTTCTGTTTATTCTGTCTGTTCTGTCTGTTCTGTTTATTCTGTCTGTTCTGTTTATTCTGTCTGTTTTATGTAATTATTTATTTAATTTTTATTGCTGATCTGTCTGTAATACCTGCACTTGCTGTTTTATGATACTGATTTTATGATAATATTTTGCCCAAACAATGAATGAATTAAACTGAACTGGCTTGGAAATATGTATATTTAAAATGTGTTAAATTGAGTTCATTCTGACTGACAAAATATTCAATTAAAAATAAATGGGATAAATCAATTCAAATCTTAAACTAGCTTGGTTATTTTTCTTAACAAATACAATGGTTATTAAGTGCCCTTTATCTGTTTAATTTTCTTGTTGGACATTATTAAATGCTAAATAAGTAAGAATTTTGTTGCAACTGTACCTGCTGATGCACTGCGGCTGTATAAAAGTTCTGTTAACTATGATACGGATTCTGCTGATAGTGATAAAGATGTGGTAGACACGTAAGATTTAATAGATTTGTTAGAGAGTTAAGCTGTTTAAACCTGTTAGTAATTTACTGGTTGAGTTAATTCATTTGTACCCTGGTGAGTAAATGTTGTTTCTAATGACTGTTTGTGAATACCATACTGGTATTCACTTTTCAGGATGGCCGATGTTACGCACCGCTCGACTAGTGCACCGTGTCGACGATGTTCGGCGGTGTTCGTCGAACAGGGCAACCGGGCGATATTGTTACTGGCCACATTTTGGAGTTTGCTGCTGGAGGGTGCGAGAGTAGTTTTTGTGTTTGTGTTTTGTTTTTCGGGTTGACGTTTTGTTATTCTTTGAAGTTCTTGTGAAAATATACGATTGAGAAAAGTAATTGTTTCAGTGCTTAAAAATATCAAAAATATCCCTCCTTGCCTCGGAAACCATACAAATATTGGTTGTTATTTTAATTCACAGGCAGTTACACTGCGTTGGATACTATCAGTAGCTTTATTTATTAAAGTTTGTGTTATGATTGTCTTATGTTGTGGATATAAGGAACTAGAATACCTTTCAGTCTCACAAACATCCAGACCCGAAGAAAATACCTGGGGATCATCCAAATATTTGCTTCGGTACATGGATCGAACTCACAGCCTCACGATTTTCAGCCGGCGTCTAACCACCAGCGCCACGGAGACTGTTTACAGTCGAAAACAATTGTACAACATTCAAGTAATATACTTACTTTTATAATTTAAATAATTCTCTATTATTTTGAAACTTCATGTACATCATTTAAATATTCTCGGCCAGTAACAATTTATGTAAAAATGTGTACAATACTTCACAATTTTATGTTGTTATCATCTCACTCGCCCATGCTTCCATTGTCTACCGTTGACAACTTCCCGCTTTGTTCAAACACAATTCTATTCTTCTAAATGTACCTGTTGTACTATAAAAATAATTAAAATAGTTTAACGTAATGTTACGTACATAAATATCTGCCCTGTTAAAATAAACTAAAAACTCATAAACATCCATGAAATTAGTTCACAATGGTTTCTTAAGTTTAAGCGAATGTAAAACATTGAAATAAAACTATTTTTACGGATTTCATCGCGGATTATATTTCAAAATTAGGTGCAGTTACACACCGTGTATATATCATATGCAAACATATTCCTTAAAATAAAATAAAAAACATAAAATGTAACATTAATTTATTAAATAAATGGTCATAAAAAATGCCTAACAATCCGTACGGCCGCGTTGGCGGAAACGTCACTCGCACTCCGCCTCGTGAAGCAAGATGGCGCGACGCACGTATCGGAAGTGGTAGAAACTTAGCACCACCACGAATGAGAAGAAATATAGCACTGGAACAAATTATATTATTATTTATTCAGATAGTAAGTTAGGTCCCGAAAGGCTTGACTTCAGACAGGTTGTAGTAAAATTCTAATTGATTGATTTATTTATTTAAATCTTTATCAATACACACTTAACTCCGGAAAGTCAGAGGTATGCCCTAGGATTTGAACCCGCAACCACAGCAACATGTTGGCAGCCGCGTCTTGATCGTTTACCTACATACACATTCACAGTCACATTGATAGTCAATCACCACGCACTATAACTGCGAAGGAAAACATCATGAGGGAAGTTGGATACCATATCGGTAAGAATTTATATAAAGTCCGCCAACCCGCACTAGGCCAGCGTGGTGGACTATATGGTCTAACCACTCTCAATTGTACTCTTTATTGTAGAGGAGGCCCGTGTCCTGCAGTGGGAGGTTTATGGGCTGATTCATTATTTAAATCTTTATTGTACACAAATGATAATTAATATAAACAAAAGCACTATACAAACAATCATAAAAAAGTACAAATGGCGGTCTTATCGCTCTCCCTTCGATGAAATATACAGGCCGAAGCGCCCTACAGCAATTTCTTACAGACAACCTTGGGATGGATTTATGACGATTCTGCATCATGGCGGAAAAAATATGTTGCGCCGAACCAATTTAAATGTAAGGTAATGGCAGACAGAAGAACGGCCAGCTAAGAGTGTTTATGTCAGGCGTATGTGATGCATCCACACGGCAGCCACCTTTTGCGAAGCAATATTGTGTAACAACAATGTTATCGATTGTAACCTTACTAACATATACTAACACGACACACACACACACACACACACGTAAAAATAATAAATAGCATTTTGATATCACATGTTGCTGAGTATAATTTGGAAACGTCGCTCAACCAAAATATAAATAAAACCAACCAATACATAAAAAGGTTAAAGTATAACAATCATGTTCTGCAACTTAACGTAAAATGTGTGAAAAGGGCCAGTAATGTTCCTGGATGGAAATATGCAATGATTTGCTGACTCCTTTTCTACCTTTTTAATTTGCATAGAAGTAGGTAATTGTTTTAATTGTCACTTGTAAATAAGGCTATTCAGCGCACTAGTATACAGAGAAAAACCATTCGCAACAACTCACAATTTCAGCTCAGCAGTGGTAGCTGTTAATTAATTACCTCTTAGTAATTACAATTACATTAAGACCCCCTTTTATTAACCACAAAGCCGTCACCCAGAGTTGTAATGCGCGCACAATGCGCTAAAAAGACCAACAGCGACTCATAATCCGCATTTCAATGGCAAACAGCGCAAAGATGTGCATTTGCATAATTAAAAATGGCATTAAATTGAAGAAAATGCGATTTGAATTTATCCCTCCCAGCGCAATAGCCGTGAGTAGCGGATAAATTTAATTTATACTATATTTGTGTAATTAGTACGATGTTTCGACCAGAGCACTGGTAAATGTGAAGGTTGTAATAAGTTTAATGCACTGAGCACTGGCACGGAATAGGGAAATTAAATAGGGAATATGACCACTCTAATTTAAATAAAATAAATGAATTGCCACGTGCATTATTTCAGGTTTTATGAATTCGAAAAAAATGCTCTGCTTTTATACAATGTATGAATGTTAACAACTGACTATATTTTCTGTTGGATAATGTTTGCCCAATTTTAAATAAGCAGCAGCTGACAATAGCGTTTTATCTGATATTGGTGGTTACGATGCCAGCCAAGCCCAATAATGGGTTCTATAATTAACGAAGTAACAGTGTAAAGTGTAATGAGTTTCAATGTAATTATTTTGTGCACTAATAAAGCTAATTTAAATTATAAAGATAAAGGAAAACCTCGTGACAAAAAATGCTTGCGATTCCTACGTAGCGATTCGGAAGAATTTCTATTTCTATGGTATATAAAAGTGCGCCAACCCGCACTAGGTCAGAGTCGTGGACTATACGGTCCAAGTCCTCACAATTTTACTATCGTTGTATGAGGGGGCTGTACCCTGCAGTGAGACGTATATGGGCTGATCCAGATACAGAAAATGACTTAAGAAAAGTTAAAGATGTGTCCTAGGATTCCAACACTGCCGCCGTCTTGGCAGCCACGTCTGGTACTTTACCTACAGGACCTCAAGCGTTTCTAATTTCCCCCCCACTAATTTCCCCTGAATCCATCCCCCAGCACATTCATTTTCATGATTGAAAACACAGATATACTGACGCGGACGGCTGTAAATTATTTTTCAATGGCCACAGCGCAGTACCTCGTGGTCCGCTACTCTACTATTCATTCTCAATACTGCTTTTCAATGTGTTTAAATCGGTATAATAAAACATACATGTTTTTCGACCTCATTTTAAACATAATTTCAAATGCACATAAACATTATGAAATACAAATGAAAAGTACATTAATAAATATACTTGTTTTTATGGGTATCCAATATCCAATTAAGTGTTTAATGGAATACTGTTCGTATTTCAGATTTGTGTACACTCACTGAAAATAATATAAATGATTACCAAATACCATAAAATTATATTTATTCAGTGTCTATTTCTCGCGTCAAACAGCAGTGTAAACGCACTGTTGTGTTTCGGATTGAAGGGCATTGTAGCCAGAGTAACTACTGGACATATTGAGACTTAACATCTTATGTCTCAGGATGGCGAGCGCAGTGGAATGCCAAACATTGCTTTGTAATTCAAGGTGTTGTTTGGTTTTGCTACTGTTCATGAGCGGTCGTATCGCTTACCATCAGGCGAACGGCATGCTCGTCTCGCCATTAATAGCAATAAAAAAAAAAATTAGTAAGGCAA
Source organism: Hyles lineata (assembly GCA_030180105.1). Taxonomy (NCBI): domain Eukaryota; kingdom Metazoa; phylum Arthropoda; class Insecta; order Lepidoptera; family Sphingidae; genus Hyles; species Hyles lineata. The sequence continues at coordinate 1,671,666 of JARJEE010000026.1, forward strand.
AATAATGAGTAGTAAGGGAAAAAAGATAATGTTGTAATTATTATAATTATTGTTTATATTATGTATATTAGACGATAAGTTTTAACATTAAGATAACCTATAAGAGCAATACTAAGCTTTGTAACAATTATAATAGACATATACTGGTCTCCAAGATACAGGCTCTGCCTAGTTTGGGCCTCCCTGTAAACTGCAGCTGTTATAATTTGAGTAAGCACTAACATTGATTGTTGATTGTCACTCTATGAATAAAATTGTTACTTATGTAATTTTGTGCCAAACGAAAGTTTATTATTATTATAAATCAGAGCAGAATCAGTAGGTAGTAGTAATTACTTGAACATGCCACTTTCAACTGGTTAATATGTTCAGCAGTGGACTTCCTGTTGCTGAAGAGAGACAGAGAGAGAGAGAGAGAGAGAGAGAGAGAGAAGTTTTTATTAAAATATCAATTAATTGGATTATTACAACAATATGATTCATTATTAACGACTTCCTCTCATTATATCGCTCATATCCTCTAACCTTCCTTAACATTTTCTCGATATATTTTTTTCATTTTTGTTATTACGTAACATCAGCTTCAATGTTATATGGCCTGTTAGTGTCAGTAAAGAGGCACGGATACTTCAAAAATAACCTGAATCAAAATATATTTATACAATGTAGAACACACAATTTGGTATATTACACATACATATTTTTAACTTTGCAATAATCACAATCCTCTTTTAGCTTTTGCTGTACACGGGTCAAAATTAAATGACGTCATTGCAACAATTTTATTTGCACAAGTATTTATAATCACTAAAAACATTTCACGCGGCTTACAAAGGGGAAAACCATGAAGCGATTTTGCGATCAAAAACCAAAGCCAGCTTCCATATAAGGCGGGGAAATATAAATCGCGCGTGTCTTAACAGGAATGCAAAAAAGAAAAAAAAATACTGACTAGGCACAAAGGATTCTTCAATGCACTTGAATTCATTATCGGTAGGGTCGGTTTGTTCGTTGAATACTTTCATACTTTCGAAATAATATTTTGTTGAATGTTCGAAGAGTAATGGAATGTATGTATTATGTACTATGGATATATGTAAACGAGAATGGGTATGTAAACGGGATTTTTTAGATTTCTGAGATTAAATGGATCTCGCTTTTATTTTGGCAATTACGAGTCTAGAATTAAATATTCTTCTTCTTTATTAAATCAAAGGCCCTATTATAATGGATTCTTTATTTTGTATTCTCTTTACGTCAGACTAGTTTTGAGCCCAAAAATAGCAGAGGGAGAAATACTTATGGCGGATTCTAAAATCAGAAAATACAAAACCGTCCAAGTGTCGGCTTCTACATTTATGAGACAATCAGGAAATAAATAGAAGTAAATTTTGTAATTTCGCGTAACATGATAAGTATCTAAGGATATGCAGTTATAGCACATTTTCAGTAAGAAAATCTTCGAAACGATTATCAAAAACAACATTATTCAATTTTGAAAATATATCAGAGAAAACCGCGTGAATCTGTTTGTTATTAATATAGGAAACAAAACAGCGATCATAAACGAAAGCATTTCGCTGGTTGACCTTGCAAAGGTCCGTATATTAGCCCGTACTGGACTTTGAGCAGGATGTGAATGTATTTTTAGAAGTGGTTCTCCTTCACATTTCTCGGTAATCGCTAATTTTATAGACGTTTCCTGAACACGTAGGACACAAACAACTGAAAAGATAATTGCGTACGAGAAATTCAAGGAAACTGCATGCGATTTTAGTTCGAAGGCCAGTTGTAATTTATTGTTATTGATTGTCTTTTGTTTTAGTGTCCGTGATATGAAACGAAAGTTCGCGGCAGTTTTATGGTATTTTTTGTGTGACGTATTTTTTTAAAATAAGAAATTGTGGCTAGTGAAAATTAACTGATACGATGAAGGATTTATTTCATTTATTGTACTTTGTGTTTACTTTTTATATGAAATAAAAGTAATATGTAGTTTTTATCAGGTTTGCACCTCATGAGGCCGCTATCATGAATTGTCTATTGCAATGACAAAATACTAGTAACTTATTGGGGGTCCTAACAAAATGTCGATTGTATATGTGTAATCGTGATCTCGCTTTTGTATATTCTACAATTATTCATAAAATTTTCGTAACTTCATGCAATAATGCGATATATTAATTAGCCTTTAATCCTCTTTATTAAGTAATTCACTTACATCCAACACTGTAGGTAATTTTGACCACAGCTGAACCGAGCCGACTCGAACAAGGTGGCAGCACACCGCATAATGATGGGAATCACCTCATTAATTAATTACGATTAAGCAATCCACTTACTTGATACAATTAGTAGTTGGGGCCTATTAAAATTTATATTTGCATTTAACTAGATTGGAGTATAACTTGGCAAAAAAGAGATACGGTGCGGTGACAATTGTCATTAAAGAAAAATAATTATGACAACACTATCAAAAATGTCATCGTCTTTGTCGAATAATTTATACGTATGTATTTCTATACAGTTTCGTGTATTTTTTTTTGTTTTGTGATATAAAATAAACAAGGAGCCTATTAATAATAATCATTAAAATTAACAAGTATCTAAACCTTTTCCGTCGTAGTATATCGGGTTGCCATATTAATAATAAATGCGATCTTAGCGCCCTCATTAAAAACAGACTCTTTTTTGCCGAGCTATAGATAACAGTTGTTTTTCGACACGGATGTATAACGTTCTTGCTGAAAGCACCTGGGTATTTCAGTAAATCCGCTGTATGAATTTAATTGAACTGTTATTGTCTAAATATTACACGTCCCTTGTCGGTGGATATCTGTATCAGCCCATATACGTCCCACTGCAGGGCACGAGCCTACTCTACAATCGAGAGTACGATTAAGAGTGGTTAGGCCATATAGTCCACCACGCTGGCCTAGTGCGGGTTGGCGGACTTACATACCATAGAAATTCTTATAAATAGCTGTGGTATGCAGCTTTCCTCACGATGTTTTCCTTCACCATTTTAGTGCATGTTGATTGACCATCAATATACACATGACTCCGAAAAAAATCAGAGTTGTGCCCTGGGATTTGAATCCGCGACCACCGTGAACGTGTTGGCAGTCGCATCTGGTCCGTTTACCAACAGGCCACCACGCACTTCGGTCGGTAGATACCAGTAGGTGATTTTAAAGCTGTGAATCTAACTTGGAGATACAGAGTACTAATGGACATATTGACACCTAACATCTTATTTTTCAGGATGGCGAGCGCAGTAGAATGCTAAGCATTGTATATCATTATGTTGTTTGGTTTTGCTACTGTACATGAGCGGTCGTGTTGCTTACCATCAGGCGAATGACGTGCTCGTGTTGCCATTCATTGCAATAAAAGAAATATATTTACCAGCTCCAAGAAAAGTGAAGAGTCCGCTCACACACGCCAAGTTGGCCAGCCTGTGATGTTCGTCCTTTATTTTCGATGCTGAAAAATAAATATTTTGTAAACTTATATTTAAATATGGATGCAGGTCACTTCCAACGATCAAAGTGAAGATCATTGGAGGAGGCCTTTGTTCAGCAGTGGACTTCCTGTGGCTTAAGAGAGAGATAGAAATAAATTTTTACCCCACATCAGTACACTTTTAGTTGTTACTAAATCAATGAGGAAAATATTTCTCTTAATGTAGTAATGCTAAATTATCTATAAAGTAAAACCCTTGTTCAAGTTTATTGGACGCTGTATTTTGTAGTCTGATATCTACTTTTACAAATAAAAATGTAAAAACATCCGCTGGTATATTTCTAAAAATATAAATTCTAACATCTGGAACGACAAAAATAATTCTACATTTCACAAAAGTAGAACAAAATCCGAGGGTAATTTGAGGCGAAGCCCGCATGACGCTCCGGGACTCGCCTACGCATAATATTCCAACTAAAACAGTAACTTTGAAAGAAAAATAGAGAAAAACATTAATCTTAATTGCGTTACTATGTAGTTAATGTATTTACACATTTAAGTTTGGTTCCTTACTCCTTTTTGTTTATATGAGTGTCGAAAGAAGCGACAAATTTGGTATTTGTCTCACCTTCAATTAGTTAAAAAATTAAGCAATCATTGTTTTTATTCAAGGTATCATAGATGCGTCGGTCGTTGTGCCTTTCAGAATAAGAGATGGGGCATTCCCAATTCCCCATTTTATGGAAAATAGATCAGTAAAAATCCATTCCGTCATATATTTTTTTGGCGGAAAACATTAGGATCCGCTACTATCAAATCGATTCTGTATCAGCCCATATACGTCCCACTACAGGGCACGGGTCTCTTCTACAATCGAATGTCCGATTGAGAGTGGTTAGGTCCACCACGCTGTCCTAGGGGGTTGGCAGACTTTCAAATAGATTAATCAATTATATTGAATCACGCTAGTGCGTTTCGGTTGCAGCTTGGAATAGCGAGGAAAAATAATAATTATCATCATCTACATTTCAGCCACAGGAAGTCCACTGCTGAACATAGGCCTCCCCCAAGGATCTCTTCAACGACCTGTTGGAAGCAGCCCTAAATAAAATAATATCAGTATATTTTCAGATCAATGAAGCGACAATATACTTAGCTAATATTCAGTATGACGAGCTAGTACTAATATCGTATAAGGTTCTACATGCATCGCCACTTCATTTCCGCAGCGCTCCTGTCCCGGACATGACTCGCGTACAACGTCTGTATTACATTGTGTCCGGGATACATATGCAGTGTATTAGTAGGATTTGGAATCAAAGTACTGAACGTTTTATTTGTATTTATGTACGTATTGTACGCATTGCATCAAATGGATCGTAGTATTATATCCATAATAGTGCGTCCACTGACACGCATCGTACGGATCGCACGAATCTACCCGTTGGCGACGCCGATGCTGAAGCTCGGAGGGGCAATCCAAGCATATCCGATCGCTGCTGATACTGTAGACGCATTGTGCAAAATAATCCTTTTGATGCGATGCGTGTACTTACGATATGGAAAAGTGTACGCCTGTTTCAATGCACGACTTTGTGGCATCTCTGCCTACCCTTTTAAAGATGTGCTGTGGGCTTTTATACCTATAGAAGTAGTTTATGATTTTTAAGTAAGGGTTTGCGTCTAATTATAGAATTATTTTTATAGGTCGCCATATAAATCTTTAAAGGACTACATTTTCTGGACTTCCTGAGGCTGAATTGTGAGAGAGGAAGTTGGTCGATGAATGAGTCGGATCTTACCTTTTTTGAATCGTATGCAGGCGCGGCCAATCTTGGTCATGGCGAGCGATACTATACCCATCCAGACTATCGTAGCCACCAATAGATATACCTAAAATATTAACAAAGGTCACACAAAGGTCACAGATAAGAAAATATGGATTTCATAGAAATGCATGGGTAAGTCGATACTTATGTAACGATTACTGATTCGTTTCATTCTGATGATTTCGTGTAAGCGATTAATCATACAAACTGATTATTAAATGCATTAAAGGCTTAATTCAAAAGATAATAAAAAAAGTTAAAAATATTTAAAAGCCTTCAAATACATATTTATCGTAAGAAAGGATAGACAGATAGATAGTAAAATGCGCAAAACAAAATTCTAGCTGTAGGGTTTAAGCTAAATATACTCATTACTCGAAATCGAACTAAAAGAGCTGATAGTTTATTGTACATTTTAAATCAACAAAGAGATTGAGCAATACAAAAAGCGCATACTTATTCAGTATTAATAATTGAATAATCCCTTGTGTATTCGGTCAATAAATTCCATTTGCGCTGAGCACATTAGTGTCATTACCGCCACAATCAAAAATAAACATTAAAATACAATTCATTCGCCATTAAATTGATTACGGATAATCGCACATTATGTGGTTTATCTTTGTTTTGATGGTTTGATCGTTTGTGGGCAATTGATTGCGTGAATTACCATTTCATATTCACACTTATTGGTTGTATTGGGATGTTTGAATATAGTTAATTCAATGGTTTGGTCATATATTTCCCACGGTACAAGCTTAGCTTAGTGTGGAACCTATGTATCACTACCGCAGCATGTAATATCATAAATATTTAGAGAATATCCTTACTATTGAGTATCTACTGGACATTTTGAGACTTAACATCTTATATCTCAGGATGGCGAGCATAGTGGAATGCCTAGAATTGCTTTGTAATTCAAGGTGTTGTTTGACTTTGCTACTGTTCATGGGCGGTCGTATAACAAAAGAGCAACACTAGAGTTTCTTGCCCATTTACTCTAGTGAAAACCGCTTTCCGAACCGGGGGTGGTAAATCAAAAAATAATTCTAAATTATATTGAACATTTTAATGCATTCAATAAATTATTTTTATTTTAAAATGCCAAGTTACTTGGAGATATTACCAGCATCGCTCTGCAGTTCTCCGTCAGAGCCACGATGATCAGCAACACTCCAGCTCCAGTGATGCCGCTAAGAACCGCGCCTGTTGCGACGCTCATAACTATGTAAGGCAACAAATACACAGCTGTACAAAAAGACAAAATAAACGGTATATTTTGGTTACTAGAAAAACCTTTTGTTTTTTTATTTTAGGGAAAAAAATACACAATTGCATAAAGAATAGGATAGGGATAGATATAATAGAGACTATAATAGTATTGCAAGCAATTATCACCATATTTTCCAAAAATGAAATTTTGTTGTTTGTTGTAATTTCTTTCAAATATTACATTCTGAATGTTCTCAAGACCAATTAAGTACGTAAACTATAAAAAAATCGCAATGAAGAGTGTTAACTATAAAGATTTGAATTAACTTTTGTATTATTATTTATGGCCTAACCACTCTCAATCGTACTCTCGATTGTAGAGTAGGCTTGTGCCCTGCAGTGGGACGTATATGGGCTGATACAGATACAGATTATTATTTATGCTTATTGTATAAGACAACCTGACCTGGTTACTGAAAGATAAACCACAGAATAAATTAGTATATATGAAAAGACAAACCGAGGAAGAGTAATTATTAACCTTTACATGTTTATTTAATATTAAATTAAGTTTTTTTTTTATATTTCACTTAAGGTATATTTTGTATTTTCATCTAACAACTAGCATTAAGATTCACTTAAATAAGTGTGGTAAATAAATTTCAGTCAAAAAGGCTATTTTTATTTAATTTATTTCATTATAATTATTTAGGCGCATAAAAGTAAATGACAAAATATCTTAGGTATTCTTTTGAAATAAGCAATTTATCACAGAAGGCAAAAGATTTTGCAGACAATATAGAAGAAAATATTTTTACTATTAAGTACATTAACTTAAGAAAAAGCATATGAACACAGACTTAGTTTGTTTTCGCCGTTCCCTTGAGTCAGTCTTTTCATTTTAATTCTGAATGGGCAAAGGAGTGCTTGTTTACCAGCCTTGTGCAAAGGCAAAAAGTAATATGAAAAGATTTTATTCACATTTTTATTTACGTTGTGTTGAGAATTTATATTAGAATTCTAGACTTAGTTTTTCCATTATTCATTCATTTCTTCCATTAGAAACGAATACGTCTTGCAAACTCCCGAGAGGTGGAACTGGAGTGGAACTTATAAGTATTCTATAGTATTGCTTTACACACGACCTGGCTATTATATATTATTAGTATAGCATGTTAACTTTGGTAATACTTGTTTTTTAATACTGCATCTATAGATTTGTATTGACAGCCTCCGTGGCGCAGTTGGTTAGATGCCGGCTGTGAAACGAGAGGCCGCGGGTTCGATCTCCGCATCCAGACAAATATTTGTGATCACAAGCATTTGTTTCAGCTCTGGGTGTATGAGAGACTGAAAAGTACCACGTAGTTCCTGATACCCACGACACAAGACTCAATTTTCGTATGGGGTTAGGACTTTGTATGTGACTGTTTGGTGTATTTATTTATTTATTGGGTATTCGATACTTTGTATCAACTTTAACCAAAAATATATACGATGTTGAAGAGAGTATGCAAGTTTTTGTGGCACAATATCAATGAGTCTGTAAAACGCAACAGGAGAAATGTAAAACTGCGTTGTGTATATCCTTATAGGGCTGGCCCTTCGAGCCAGCCTATCTATGATAAAGTCAAGACTAATTGAAACATTTGTTGAACGTTGTTACATGTAGGACAAATCTAATTACCGAATCTTGAATATGAATCAATGTTTCTTCAAAAAATTGGAAACTATAAATTAATATAATAAATCTTACTCAATATTGACTGAAGTTAGACACTCAGACTTACGTATATTTTTTTAGTCGAAACAGTGTTTTATATAGCTACCAAATAAAAGTCACAATGAAACATCACTCTTAAAGTAATAATTCCATCTAGTCCCAACAGTAATATAAACAGAAAATCCTTAAAATCGCGAATAAATTAAGTTCAATTTGTTTTGGAAAGTAATAAAATTGCCAACGCAAACAGAATGGGAGAGTCGGCAATTTGTAATAATAATTTCGTAATGAATTAAAATTTTAATTTTGTGTTATAACTCGGTGGAATTTGAATAAAACCGACATTTTAAAACAAACAGGAACGTAAATATGTTATTTCCGTTTGTTGGTGTTTCGAAATTGTAGAAGATACTCTTAAGACCACGCATATTATTTATAGTATCTTGGGATAAGACCGGCCATCGTTATATTACATACATACATAAACTCGCGGATTTTTTCCAGATGAGGTAGTCAGAGGAGCGACCAGGACACCCACGTTGCGTTTTTGTATTTTCCGTCCCACGATGTGATAGGGGGCGAGTCTCTCGCTATATCCGGTACAAATTTATAATGGAAAAATTACTTTGACCGATCGAATTGAACCCGAGACCAAAGCTTTGCAATCATACAGTGGCACAACTGCGCCACCGAGACAGTCCTCCTCCTACCTCCAATATTGTATGGAACAAATTCGTTTTGTCACATCATTAATAAAATTTATGTGAACTGAAGACCATAAAAATAAGTATAACTAGCGGTCGGGCCCGGCTCCGCCCTGGTGCATACACGTTTTAACCACGACCAAAAAAACGAACAAAATTTCCTCGTATTTGCTAGAAATATCACTACTGCTTTCCTCCTATATGTCATAGCGTGATGATATATAGCCTATAGCCTTCCTCGATAAATGCACTACCCAACACTGAAAGAATCATTGAAATCGGACCAGAAGTTCCAGAGATTAGTGCGTTCAAACAAACAAACAAACTCTGCAGCTTTATAATATTAGTATAGATAAGTCTTAAAAAACTCACACTGCGTAGTAGGAGTCTCATGAATCTCATCATACTGCCTTCCATGGGTTAGGATCAGAGTCAGCAGCACAGAACCGACCAGGACTTGGCAGAAGGCGATCAGCAGCACTCCTGGGAACAGGTTGCACACCCCACAGCAGCTCTCGAAGTGACAGCCTGGCTTGTGGACCGTGAAATGAAAAGGGACGTTGGAACTACGGCTTGAACTCCTAGGTCTTTTATCACTGGATTTTGTGAAATCTTCTGTGGTGCTTTTCGGCATTGTAAAAATGATTGATGTATTCTTTCGGATAGGTTGTTTTTAATTGTTTTTTTTTTTAATTTTAAAAGTGCAAAGAGTTTGTTAGGTTTACTGTAGGTAAATGTAGTATGACTATTCATTGCACAAGTGTTTTAGAGGTTTACGGATAAATATTTTGTAAAACGATTAGATTTTAATGGCCTAATGGGTCTTGATTTTGGTGTAAATAGATATTATTTTAAAATACAGAGCTTGAGTCGCATAATCTTAAGGGTTTGTTTCTCTTTATTTATCAGCTATGAATCTATATAATTTTATCGATCGCTACCAAATCAATCCTGCATTTTTGTGAGAAAATTCAAATGGACATGGACATACGAGTACATTTTAAATGTACTATGCACATTTTTTCATAATTACATGTAACTAAATGTATTTTTAATGTCTTATTTTCATGTCTGAATTTAATTCAGTACGGAGCTTCGTTCGCTCAACGCTTTTCTCAACTTATCCTACAATTTATATTGTTGATTACTTTTCAATATAGCATTTGCTGCTAAGTGATTTGAAACTATAATTATTATTAAAAAAAAAACAGGCAAATAAAAGTTTTCTATCTGAATGGCAGCACCATAGGGAGCTTGATTGTTTGAATTGCTGATTTAGTATTTCTTTTAAATAAAAAAAAAATATGATAACAAATAAAGAAAAATAAATCAGGTAAAAAACATATTTTCAAATTAGTTTGTCTCGTCATTGCTTTTCGCGGTTTTGTTATGAATATCTACTGTCTTGATCTACTAGAATGACAAAGTGCTATTGGATTTTTCTATTCATTATATATCAGCCCGGAGTCAGGAATTTGTGCTCGCCCCCTATCACATCGTGGGACAGAACATACAAGGCCAAATGTGAGTGTCTGGTAACACCTCTGCCTACTATTTCTGGGGAAAGGCGCGAGTTTATTCATGAACTATGTGAAGTTTCTCGGAACTGTATATTTGCGTGAATATTGTTCACAGGCGCTTTTTACCCACAATGCTGTGTTATGAATATTGTATTCTGGCTTTTTGTGTATCATAGGTAGTAGTCCATGTGTGTTTATTATTTGTCATGTTAAAACTTTTACTAATCAGGCGAATGGCATGCTCGTCTTGGCATTAATTGCAATAAAAATAAATTAAAATAAAGTTTTCATCATATTTTTTTTACAAAACGCTTCTATGTAGATTTTTTTATGCATTGTACTTTTAGAATAAAGAAACATACACCAAGGGTTTTCGCCGTATTAATTATAATTAATGGAAATTAACTAAGCAGACTTTTCCTTTATAATTTTCTGTTTACATTTTTCGTAACTCGTCATTAAATTCTGAGTCCATTTCTATAAAAAACATCTTAGACGCCTATGCTTTATTTATTAACGTTTAAAATATAAACGCAAATATTTGCCCAGTTTGTGTAGAGAGAGACCAAAAGCCGCATGGACAAATGTGTTGCAACGAGACATGACATGCAATGTTTCTGATGACGACTTCATGAAAAGGGCGAAGTAGAAGAAGAATGTGAAGAAGATTTATTAAATTCCAGCACCATGTGGGATTAATAGCCGGGAAGAGAGAGATATAAAATATAAACGCGACTAAATTATAGGCTCCAGCTTTTTAATTTTTTGTCAGTCGCTCATAGGTTCCCTGTTTAGTTATATATTGGTCCTACAACGCGTTGCACATCGTATTTCGTTAGTTCTTGTCCAGATCATAAATAAAACAATTAAATGAATAACACCCAACAGTCACATACAGTCATATCCTGACCCCACACTAAGATCGAGTCTTGTGTCGTGGGTATCAGGAACTACGAGAGACTTTTCGGTCTCACCAACACCCAAACCCGGAAGAAATATTTGTGGGCCACACAAACATTTCTCTCGGTGCGGGGATCGAACCCGCGGCCCCTCGTTTCACAGGCGGCGTCTAACCAACTGCACCACGGAGGCTGTCATGTATCTAATGACGGGAAATCTTTATCTCTTGCTGGTAGACTTACATTTGGCTTATATTTTACGACGAGCCTCCTGCTCGACGGTTTCTTGAATAAGCTCTAGGCTTGCCTAAGTGGCTTTAATATTTCATAGCGATGTAGCGCATGCTCGTATGTAAATTCTTTGAATTAAAATTTTAGGGCTGAAAGATAAGTTATATTCTACAGTGCTACCTAGATGTTAAGTATTGAGGAATAGAATTGTGTTTGAATAAATAAATAACCATAAACAAATACACCCAACATTCACATTCAAAGTTCTGAATCTGATCGCCTAGAGCGATAAAACCGCTATCTGTGCTTTTTGTTCGTTGTAATATAATTAAGTGTTTATCCTTTTGTGTGCAGTTAAGAATAAATAAATAAATAAAAATTGCTGCGTAGTGAAAAGATCAGAGATTTTTTTGTCGCATAAATACCCAAACTCGAAATAAATGCACCACTTAGATGCACCACACAATTGTATTGGTGCGAGCATGGAAACTGCGGTCCCTAGTTTTACAGCCGGCGCGGCACGGCGTCTAACCAATTGCGTCTCAAATACTTTTATGATAACAATGGCTTTGATATTCCATATCGATTATCATTAATAGTTTGCACAGTACCCTTATTTATAGATTACAATCGCATCTTTTAGGTAAATTTAAAAGCTTTATTCTGGGAGTTTGGTAGGTGGAATCCTGAGTACAATGAACAATGTGGGATGCAACAGCGTTTTCCTACCGATGGCGATTAAGGCTACTCAGGTCCTATATTGATGCTAAAACCTGCAACTTCCTTATGGTAAAATATTAAAATTAAATAAATTATGTAAATATTGAGTGCAGAAATTCAATACGCCGCTGTAAATGTTCTTGGCATCGGTAATTATTCTTTGCCTGAAAATGATAAAATCGTTTTGATCCAACAAACAAATTCATTTCAAATCTTAAATTACACCGATTGTAATTTTCTACGTGCACGTGCCCACAACGGATATTGTAATAATAAGCTCATTTTTTAAAGCAGGTAAAAATATATTAGCGCTATAGTCTCTGCCTGCCCCTATATACAGGCGTGACGATTATGTATGTGTGTATGTAAAATATATTATTAATAATATATTTTAAGTCGAATACAATTGCTTCAGGGCTTATGCATCTTTAAGAATTTCGACACAACGAGATGCAACTCGTGCGGATGTCGACAAAGGAGTGCGGCAGAATTTGTGAACTACGGTTCCTTCCTATGCCATGATTTGAAACTGACTTTCAGCCTGAATAATTTTCTTTATGTCTTTCTTCCATCTTAGTAATAATAAATGTGTGATTAGTGATAAACTGTTTTGACATAGTTTTTTTTTATTGCTATGAATGTCGTTCGCCTGATGGTAAACGATACGACCGTTCATGAACAGTAGTACCTAAAACCAAACAACACCTTGAATTACAAAGCAATGCTTGGCATTCCACTGCGTTCACTATCCGTGGACATAAAATGTTAATAAGCCTTTATATGTCTAGTTGCCACTCTGGCTACAATGTCCTTCAAACCGAAACACAACAGTGCATTTACACTACTGTTTGACAGGAGAAGGCACCAAGCAGCCATATATATGAGAGACCTACCACTGGTAATTATAAGATTACTTTTACTATCCCGCTCAAACAAAATGTCTATAACCAATGAACCAATAGAACTACGCAAAGGATCGAAGTTCGTCAAGTCTGATAGGAACTTCAAGTTGAAGTTAGTAAGTTATTGATCAGAAAATAAATAGCAGGATTCAATAATATTAATTTATTGCCTAAAACTAAAAGATACGATAGCACAGATATAATAAATACGTTAGTTTGAGAAATAATAATATCAGTTTGCCAATGTCTTCCCTTTCAGTAGACGGGAGCTCTTTGGTTAAGGAACCAAGGCAAGTGCTGCCACCATGCTACCACATTCGATAACACTTGGGGTACCTACCCATACTATCGGTAATTACACTCAGCTGCCTGGTTTAGAATAGTACCCTAAAGAAAAACATGTAGAGGATTGGCCTTTTCTGAAAATGCAATCTAATAATCATTTAAGGATTATTTCAGAAGTTGTACGTCTGAATGTCAGAAAACCTTATTAAGTGCCTAATTCTCATTGACCAAGAGCCATGAAAATTGGCACGAAGCAACGGTCGCATAGGCAAAGTATAAGCACAGTTTTGACAGCCTCCGTGGCGCAGTTGGTTACACGCCGCCTGTGAAACGAGAGGTCGCGGGTTCGATCCCCGCACCGAGAGAAATGTTTGTGCGGCCCACAAATATTTCTTCCGGGTCTGGGTGTTTGTGAGACCGAAAAGTCTCTCGTAGTTCCTGATACCCACGACACAAGATTCGATCTTAGTGTGGGGTCAGGACTATGCATGTGACTCTTGGGTGTTATTTATTTATAGTTATCAATCTGACCAATTGTACAATGAAGAAGTTTATTAGAAAACACATTTGTACAGTACGGAATCATTATTCGAATTAATTAACTCGCGTTTGGTCGGTGTTTTTAATGTTTTGGTATAGTGGCTATCAGTCACATTTTACTTACGGTATGTACAGTGCTAATAAAATATTATCAAGTTTTGAGATGTAGCACGTCTTGTGCATGACAGATAATATCTGGTCAGAGTCAATTATTTAGCAACCTTTAACTATTTGGGGTTGTGGGTTGTGTTATTTATTTCCTTCAATAAAAGTGGATTTGCATAACCATCTACAACGAAACATCGCATAAATTAAGCAATTATATATAAAAATATTAAATGTGTTCAAATAAATTGATACATTATAATGTAATCTGCGGGTTTAATGATGTATAATGAAATACCTTAATGTATTTTTAAGCGATGTATTATTTTTTATGATGGATATTCATTTTATGTGGAGTGTGTCACATACATGACGCTTTTGTCGATATGATTTCCATATTGTATAATTTATTATTATTAAATTTTGTTCTTGCTACAGACAGATTCGTAAGTAACTTTATATAAGGGCTGTAAAGTGTATGAAAATAAAAAGAAAACATTTTTTTCATGTTTTAATGTAATTTTAGCATTTGTTTAATTAATATAGAGACAAAAAAAAATTAGGTGAAATCGATAATCATATATTTAAAGAATTTAGGCACTTTTTTAAAATTCTGTTTATAAAGTATCTACTATATACCGGGTATATCAAGACTGCTACCGAAAACGAAGCCGGGTGGTACTTTTAGTGACTACAAACACAATGCAACTAAAAATTTCGCAAACGATTGCGACAACTTTTTTTATGATTTTTAGAATATCATCATTTTTGGGTGGTAAATCCATAGTTTTTGTTAAAATAATAATTTAAACTCTTGTTTACTTTAGAGTTTTTAGAAATAAAAGGGCATACACTATTATTATAGGAAAAATTTATTTACATACATTTATGACCACAGGAAAAATAAAATCGTTTTTTTTTGCAACTTTTTCTGTTGCATTGTGTCTGTAGTCGCTTAAACCACCACCCGGCTTCGTTTTCGGTAGCAGTCTTGATATACCCTGTATATTTGGTTTCCAGGGCCCCTACAAATGTTATTTTGTGAGGATCGCACCATGCGCAAAGCAAACCCCGCCTGTTATCAAAGACCCGCCTGTACTTTTCTTTGGCGAGGTGTACAATACAAGTACGAAAAATTTTCTCATGCGGGGAAATTTAACCGTTGTTAGAGACGTCAGACATATAAAGGTAAGTGTAAACTGTAAATGCAAAAGTATTTTTCACCTTTTATTTCATTTAACCTTTAACCATAGACGTAGCCTTTAATCCTTAACTGACGTATGGCGTTCGGTACTTGACGTGAGTCATTTTTTAAAAATGTTTTTTTTTGCATAGTACTTTTTACAGAACAGAATATAAAATTCTAGTGATTACGTAATTCTATGAATTGGCGTGTCCCAGGCATAGCGCAAAGGTGCTACGCAAGGCTACGCTGTGTCTACGCATAAGAGAGAAGTCTAGCACTCTAAAGCTCTATTGGATTTGTGCAATATACTTTATAAATGGAGATTGCCCGGTTTGAAGTATTTAAAAACCAAAGTTTTTGATAAATTAAATATTTTGTTCTTATTTTATGTCTGCAACCTTGCTACTAGCTAATTTTAATAAACAGGAATTTAATTAAATTCACGTATTTATTTTTTTGCTCATAGTTATATTAAAACTTAGCAGAGTATTTATTAATTTAAAGAAATATACCGACTATTACACTTAATCTGAAGTGAAGTTTCTGAGGACTGAATCTTTGCGTGAACATTGCTCACAGGCGCTTTTGACCCACAAACCTGTGCTAAGAGTCCTCGTGCAAATAGTCTCTGAACTTTTTATTTGAGCGCGTGCCAGGAGAAAATTGCAGCCTTCTAGCTTTCCCTGTATCATATATCGTGTTACCAACTGTGGTTAATGTTCTTTCTAGTTTTAAGGTGATTTAAAATTGCTGCAATATTCTTTGCTTTTTAATTTTTAATTTATTTTTTATCCTGTTTAGATAATTGAATGCACTGTATGATCTGAAAGTATTGGTGGCATGCGAATCTCATCAAATAATGCTCATATATCCATCCCATAGTTGTCTGTTAGAAATTGCCTTAAAGCGATAAGACCACCATTTGTACTTTGTTTTTTTTTTGTATTATATCTAAGCTGTTATTCCTTTTTATTGGGTAAAATAAAGTGTTAAATAAATAAATAAATCTCAATATTAAAGTTTTGAATATCTATAAGTATGAACCTATGTGTAGTCAATTTCCTTTTTTCAGCTCAATTTGAAAGCGTACTACTGGGAGTTTGAAAAATGGAACCCTCAATACACAATGAACAACGTGGGATGTAAAAGCGTTTTTCTCCCGATGGCGCTTAAGGCTGCACAAGTGAAAGTTGAAATTAGGACCTGTAAATTCCTTAAGGTAATATTTAGAAAGGAATAAAAAGAAATGCAAAAAACCCTTATAGATTTAATTTAGATATGTGAACATAATACAATATGAATTTAAGCCATGTTGAACACAATAATAAAATTTTAATTGGCCGCTTTAAAAGGGTGTGCAATATATGTTATGTAATAAAGTGGACCGAGCATTTTCGAACATTTTATTACCACCATCAATTTTATTTATTAGTATACTCTTTAAAAATACTATAGGTGGTTTATCCAGACTTACATTCTGTATATGTATCAGCCCATATACGTCCCACTGCAAGGCACGGGCCTACTCTTATTAAGAGTAGAGTAGTACTCTACAATCGAAAGTACAATGAGAGGGGTAAGGCCATATAGTCCACCACACTGGCCTAGAGTGGGTTGATAGATTATAAATATTTTCCTTCACCTTCATAGTGCGTGATGATTAACTATTGATCAAGTCAGAGGTGTGCTGGGATTTCAACCTACGGCCACCATAAATATGAAGACAGCCACGTCCGGTCAGTAACAGGCTACCACGCATTTAAGTATAATACAATAGTTATAATACAATAGTTAACGATAAAGAATCAGCCTATATGTGAATAAGAATAACATTGTTCAAGTGCTGAGACGACTGAATTTCTGTTTGTTTCAGGGCACGTACACTTTCCAAAATTTCGACGCAAACGAATTGCAGCACGTGTGGAGGTCCACGCAGGAGTACGGTAGGATATTGTGGACTGCAGAATTATTGACACCCGCCGGGTCGTTGTTTTGCTGGGATTTTGAAACTAATATCATCCCCGCGTAATATATTGAAGGAGATCCTATATAGCAATTCTTTGGCAATATTAAGCTGTATTTGAATATGTATAACTAAAAAATGACCTAAATTTACATGTTTTATGTTTTTTTTTTCTGTGCAAACATATCTGTTTCTTGTCAATAAATGTTTAAAGATTTCTGAACGAGGAGGATATAAGACGAGGAGGATAAGAGGAGAATTATGCGCGATCCATATGACGTGTAAAACGCGTCATACATAAAAACTGAGTGTGGATTAGCCCAATAAATAAGTTTAGGATGACCAAACATACCGCCCAACATACATACGAAAGCTACAACGTATTATAACATACATCCTCCAAATTGATATTCAATTTTCATTAATAGTAAATTAGACGAAACGCGGGGCGATGAAACCGCATTAGAAAGTTCGGCTCGAACTCAAGCCCCTGAACCACAAGCAGGTACAACTAATCACCAGTTACTTGCTTGTTAAGAACTTGCTAGTAGCTGGCACAGGCAAGTTCGCTTCCGTTTGGCCGATCACACAAGACGGCTTCACGAATTTCGAGTAATGTGAGATTCAATTGACTGCCTCTTAGACAACCCTAGACATTTAATGTCGATTTAATGTCTAGAGTCGTCTAATATCTAGTGTTTATTTAGTTTATTATGATTGCCTTTTAAATGTCTAGGATTGTCTAACATCTAGTGTTGGTTTGTCGTGCGACATATCTATGTACATATAAAGATATTTGAGAAGTTTTCGTGTAAATAAAATATTTTTTTACGTGATTATTTATTCAAAATTGTAGCAAGGAAGTCAACAGATTTTGACCGAATATTATTATGATTGTATACATTTAATTAGTAATTCCAATAACCACGCATCAGAGCCGATATTCAATATGATCCTATTTCATGTTTTATGTGGAAATTAAAATATTATTTCTAATTTATATTTATTATATATGCTTGACTTGTTTTTGTGTTAATAGTTAGGATTATAATGGTTCTTCATCTTCAGATGGCCTATTGCTGAACATAGGCCTCATCGAGGTCCCAAGAATTCCCGTAAAGATCAGTTGCTATCCGCCCTTAATCCAGCAACTTTTTACATAGGTCTTCAGTCCATGCGTCTGTCCTTCCCTTTTAATAGTTGCAGCATTAAAATCTTACTTTTAAACTTCATGTGTAAAGAATGTATCATGCATTATAAATATGCATGCCATGAGCTGAAATCCAGGCGTAAATAATGCGATGCGCAGTTCTCATGCCGCTCGGTCTAACACCTATTAAATATTTAATCAAATGTTGCTGCATTTTGCTCTGGGAATTACTTCACCGATATGTGGTTACGGCTTTCTGTTAGTGGTCTTAAATTTCATATTTGTTTGAGAAAATGTAGGAAAGTAGATTATCATTGAATTCTAATGCATATGTAATCCATTATTTTGATGCTCAAAATATTAATGGGAGTTAATAAGTTACTCCAGCCTCATTCATAGACACTAGACAGGTTTTAAATCTCTTATAGTTATCGAATGTTTTGACCCTTTTGAACGAATTCAGTTTGACCGAGGAAGAATAAACTATTTCTTTTATGAATAAAGCCTCTAGTAATCAGAAAGGCCCTACTATATCTCAGAAAAACTAAAGCATAAGCATTTAGTCATCTAAATGTTGTTCTGAGTACTATATTATATTGCTAGTAGGCCAATTATCAAAACTTAGGTTCCATTGGCACAGACGCTTAAAAAGCATTGACTTTGACGGTTCCCATTTATGTTCATATGTAATGAAAATTTAACGTCCAACGCATAACGAAAATTCGACAGCGTTCGATAAAAAAGCGTCGCGTTTTAAAATCGCCGCCATGTGAACAAACTAATGGACATACATTTTTTTACATTACAACGTTTTTTTAACGCGCGTTGAGACAGCGCCCGTGCGAACGGGGCCTTAGCTAATTGTATTTTGCGAACAAAAAAGTACATCAGCGTTTTAAAAATTCATAGTAAAAAAATCAACTGAATGAGAGCTTCCGTCAAACGATTTCAAATGACAATTAAAATACGCAAATGAAAAAAATATAACAAAATTAAAAATGAACAATCCAACTATAGGAGTTGTGAATCAAAAAAATGTTGATAAGACAGATCCCGAGGTCACATTACACACAAAATGTCTTTACAAAACTTGCAAGAGCAGTGATTGTACTGTAGCGTGGCACAGACCTTGCCAGTTGACGAAGAACGGAACCAAAGGGTTTGTTAAGAAGCTAAGACCCATGGCCCATATGATTGGTTCAGCCCAAATAGTACTTGGTTCATTATTATTAGCTATTATGCTTTTATTGGCGCCGAATTATGACGAATTGTTTGGGACTGAGGAATCTAAAGGTACGTATTAAACTGTTGGTTTTGTTACAGAAAACTATGTTTAATGATAATTTGCCGCACTTTATTATATTTTCTTTATTGAGTGTAAATATTTTACAATCAAAGAATAAGGTATAGTTATAACAGTGAAATAATTTAAGTCATAAATGTTTCTTATTTTAACGGAGAAATTGTTTCAGTGATAAGTTTATCAACATTCTGCGGACTGCTTGCTCTTATCATGACTGGGGTGATGCTAATAATTGCTCTGGTTTTGAATATACGAAGGATGTTATGGGTAAGCGTATTACTAAGTTATCCGCACCGGTATTTAAATCGTAATATCAATGAATCGTTTAAGGAAATCATTCAAACATACATATCCTCACGCCTTATTCCCGGGAAGAGTAGGCAGAGGTGCAACCAGAACACCCACATCATTCAATCATTCAATTTTACTTAATTGCGAGGGTGAGGGAACGAGTAAGTTGTTCACTTATTGATTACTTGATATTAAGTGCAAAAACTAAACAAAAAGGAGCAACACTAGTTCTAAATGGAATTAAGATGGAACTGAACTGATCAGACTGAAATATTAGACGTTAGTCAATTAAAATGCAAAAGAGCAATTGCCACATATGTAGTTCGTTTTGAAGTTTGCACGCGAATGACCTTCATTAACATCAAAAAGTTCAGTAATACTCCTTGGCATATTAATAAACTTGCATGAACTAGAGGTTAATTTTAACCCAAGGCTTTAGAATTCACTCGATTATTTTGAATAGCCAGGTAATCATGACTCTATTAATAAACACGGATGTTCTTCGGCCTAATGAAAATCCTGTTATGGCATTCTTTTTTATTGATCTACTGATTTGAAAAGTAGACAAAATAGTCGAGTCAATTTTGAAGCCTTACGCTAAAGTTAATACATCCGAGTATATTAATAAGGCTCCTAGAATTCGCATTAAATTAGTTAACCATAGTTGACCAGAAACCTCTTCCTTCCATACTCTCTCATCGCAGACCTCGCTGAAAGGCGCTATCAGGGAACCCGTAAAACGCAAAGAGCGCTGCAAATAATAATAAAAATATTTTGTTCTCAGATGTACATTTTACTATCAAGTATTTTAAGCGTCTTTGCATTCGCATTGGCTGTGATGAAAATACATTTGGCCCTTCTTGTTCTAGATAGAGGTAAGATATTAATTATTCAATAAATACCCGCGTAGTTAAAAATAAATTTGGGTTTTTTATGTATTTATTTATGAATAATCATAACCTTGATATTGATTGATTTTATTTGTGTATATTTTTTTTATTGCTATGAATGGCGTGACTTGCATGCCGTTCGCCTGGTGGTAAGCGATACGACCGCTCATGAACAGTAGCAAAACCAAACAACACCTTGAATTACAAAGCAATGCTGGGCATTCCACTGCGCTCGCCATCCTGAGACATAAGATGTTAAGTCTCAATATGTCCAGTAGTTACTCTGTCTACAATGCCCTTCAACTCGAACACAACAGTGCGTTTACACTGCTGTTTGACGGGAGAAAAAGACACTGCGGTGGTACCCACCCAGATGGCCTCTCACATATGAGAGATCTACCACCAGTTATTCGACGAGTATCTTACTTAATAGTCATCATATTATTCGATGTTATACGTCAATATTCCTATATCTTTGTTACCCTGTGTAGTCATTAAAAATATATTTTGCAGACACAAATGTACTGAAGTTTGACAAAACACAATACCTTTTGAACAGCGGTTCCGTGTTTGGAATTTTAACGCTGTTGGGATCAGGTAAATTGTCTGCTATTTTTTGTCTGTCGTCGACAAAATAATTTATTGTTTACTTTCATATGAAATTAGTGAGACAATGCTATGAAAATTTATTTTGATATTATGAATGTTGATTTTTTAGTAAATATCAACATTTTATTTTCATGAATTCTATCATCACCAGTCTACGGAACTTCATTGTTGAACATAGCATCTTAAATTTCCTGGCACTGAGTACAATCTTATGTTTCCCTAATCCGAAAATATATTATGCAGTTACATAATATTATGATTTACTATGGAGTGCAGGCCTCCTTTACAATTCAAGTTGGACATAGTGTAACATGATGCCTGGGGTGTGGTGATAAGTAAAAAAATATATAAAGTTTACCCTATCACAAGCCTATAACTACAATGTCACCATTAATTGTACCTATTCATATACACCCAACAGTCACATACATAGTCCTGATCCCACACTAAGATCTAGTCTTGTGTCGTGCGCATCAGAAACTACGAGTCTTTTTGGTCTTACAAACATCCAGACCCGAAACAAATATGTGTGATTTTAAAAATATTTGTTTCGTTGCGGGGATCGAACCCGCAGCCTCTCGTTTCACAACAGAGGTCTGACCTACGCAACGGAGTCATATCTCAGAAGAATATTGACACTAGTAATAACTGTACCACAATGCCAACACGATTGTACTTTTGACTTACAAACATAGACGAGAAACTAATAAGTGTTTTCTTTATTTGTTTCAGTGGTACATTTTATGGGAAATGTGACCGTGTTCAGTTACCACAATTTGAAGTACATACACCCTGTTCTGTTCGATAGTCTTGAAATGTGAATGTTCTAATACAATTTAATGAAAACTAAATGCTTTGCATTTTGTCAATATCTTCTTTACAATCATATGATACTTCAGTCCAAATACTTTCCATTGTTGACGCCTCTTCTACGATTGAGAGACCCCCAACACGCTGGCAAATTTGGATTGGAATAAGGGAAAATATAAATCATATAAAAAAATACCTCTCAATCTCTTCAGCCAGAGAAATTCTTAAGGCCAGCGCCCAAATTTATGCCATGACATTGAAAGGCATTTCTCGATGCCGCGACATTAATTTAAAACTATGGAATTTATGTCGTATTCTCACCAGATAAGTTTGAATATCCTTTGGTAAAAAAAATAATCCTTTGCCATGCCGTCCCCGTCTTCGCTGGCCCTTAAATAACATATCTCGCAAAAATATAAAAATACCTTATTTATATAAAACATTACGAAAATTCGTGTCATTGGTATACAAGGAATTCAAAGTAGTAACACAAAAAACGTAGAAAATACAAATATTTCAAAATTCGTGCTGGCAGTAATCCGTGGAATCCGACTCGGATGAATTTCGGACAATTCACAACGGCGACTACATTTCTCCAATTCATAACTGTGTTTGTTCGCATCCGTACAAGTTGGTTTTGTTATGCAAATACTGGTTTGTATTACGGAATATACTATATGCTTCATATTTGTTACCATTTTCCGGCATAAATGCTCAGCTTCCTTGGTGGATAGCTTGGTCGATATACAGCATGCGGGGTATGGACCTGTATCAGCCCATATATGTACGTCCTACTGCAGGGCACGGGCCTTCTCTACAGCACGATTGAAAGTGGTTAGGCCATATAGTCCACCACGCTAGCCTAGTGCGGGTTGGCGAACTTTACATACCATAGAAAATGCGGAGTGCGGAAACCGACAATTTATTATAAGATTCATTTAGTTGATGAGCCTTCTTGCTGGGAACAAAATATTTTTGTTTACACGTACCGTACAGCCTGCATACGGGAGCAGTTCTCGTTAGTCGATGTAGCCTTCATGCTGTGGAGAACGTTCTTTGAAACTGTATCTGTTTCCCATATCGCCGTCATCGACTTCGTAGATAATGGACCGTGCTATATACCATTCAAACTCTCGACCAATGTAAATGAGCTATTATACTGTATCATAATGTCCTGCAATCTGATTGTAAGCGATGTCGACTTATCAAAGAGTTGCCAAATGCATGCGTAAACAAAATATTTTTAGAGTCCGGAGTACTATTATCTTGAAAGCATTAGTCTCTACAGGGAAGAGAGAAATAAATTGGAAGAAACACGACTGCACGCGCTAATATTATGCGCTGTCGATTGCTCGCGGAACATTCAAATTTCAATTTTATTGTATAGATACAGAATAGTATTTCTTTTGTCTTTTTTTAATAATTTTTGGATAAGAAATATGTATTTTAGGAAAAATAAATAAAAGTGTCTCTAGCCGATGGTATGATACCTCACTATAAGACAATTAATATATTCGCGTTACCTGGGTGCGGGTAATTGGACGAAATGTTGAGCGACAGCGCGTAATATTGCCACAGGGCGCGTTTAGTAGTGTCACTACCACTTGTTTTCTGTCTTCCGTTGTCTCTATGGATCTCAAGGTATTTTTTTATTGCAATTAATGATGAGACGAGCATGCCGTTCTGATGGTAAGTGATACGACCGCTCATGAAGAGTAGCAAAACCAAACAACGCTTCGAATTACAAAGTAATGCTTAGGATTCCACTGCGCTCGCCATTCTGAGATATAAAATGTTAAGTCTCAATATGTCCAGTAGTTACTCTGGCTATAATGATCTTAACACCGAAACACAATAGTGCATTTACACTACTGTTTGGCGAGAGAAATAAACATTGCGGCCAGGCGAACAGGCCAACCCAGGCGGCCTCTGACATATGAGAGATTTATCACCAGTAACTTAAACGTATGCTTAAACTTTTCTGAAAGGCTCGTATCGCATCCACAATTCTTCTGGTGTTGTGGGTTTTTATGTGTGGAAGTTACTTAACACAAAGTGCCCTACCGGCTTGTTTGATTCCTATTCCGCAAAAAATACATCCTTGAAACAGTAAAGTGCCAGTTGCCACAATGAGAATTCTGTTTACTTTAACTATTTGCTGAAAAATATTTCAGCGTCGCTTCAGCTCTCAGCAATGGCGAACGCCTTAGTGAAATAGCACTAGATATAATGTTCTAAAGCAAAAATAATGGTTTCTTTAACAAAAGCGGTAACGTGAGCTTGTTTCTTTGAGTTAAGGCGACGTTATTTTGGATGGATGAAAAAGTATGCCATAGCCTAGTTTATGAATGGCTGTCTGGTTACAGCTTTGAGCCATCTATGTTTGAGCCCAAGTTGCATTTGATGTTTGCCAGTCTTTCTAGAATTCGAAAAATAAACATATGAGACCCCCCCCCCCCCAAAAAAAAAACATCATTTTTACTTATTCGATAAATTCAGCCTTTTCACGCCTGTGTTCTAATTTACATAGTTTCCATTTTGTAGTAAGTAAAATGTTTGAAATAATGTACGGATCATGAAAGGTTATCTGCATTGGATGTGACGTGGGTGCGAGCCTCGGGGAGTCGCCATACGTAGATAAAATCTCAGCCCGTCTGATTTATTGTTTTTTTTACCCTTGATTATCCCACGCACTTTAACGATGAAAGAAAACATCTTCAAAACCAGCATACTAAAGAAATCTTAACCCGCACTTGGTTAGTGGGGTTGACTATGCCCTTAGCCTTTTTAAACCCTCTGTTGTATGACTCCCGTGTTCAACAGAGGAAGATTTTGGGCTGACATAGCACGATACAGCTTCCACACATCAATTTGCTACTTCCTGGTGGTAATATAGCCATGTTGTAGTCAGTCACGGCTCAGCATGAATGGGCAGGTTACTTTATACTCCAACACGACGACGAATGTTCGAGCTGCGTACGTAAATTTGTACCAATATGCCTTTATACTTTACAAAATGTTCGAATCCTTTATCGTACGTCGTAATCATACACTAAGTTCGCAGTGAATGATAAGTTTCAAGCGAGCAAAATGTCGGGCGCCCGCCTACAAGGCGGACGGACGACCTGGCTAAGGTTGCAGGAAGTCGTTGGATGCAGGCCACTTCCAACAGGTCGATGTGGGGATCCTACGGGATGCCTATGTTCATTAGTGGACTTTCTGTGGCTGAGATGATTATGATAAGTTTCATAGAGAATAATATTGATTTTTAGAAATGGAAATCTTTTATCCTATATGTGAACGTTGAAGTCCGAAAATTAGAACTTCGTGTCAAAGTATACAGTAATAACACAGGGTCGTCCGAGGTCGTAACACTTTCGCAAAAGGGACTGACGTGAAGCGTCAACATATAAATTGTAGTTTGTGCTGTAAGAAATTTAAAAAACATGAGCAACATTATTAAAATGAATCAGAGAAGGCATTCGCGCGAAAACAAAGCTTCAATGGAACGTGCGAAGTGCTCATAAGAACTCTTAAAGCAAATAATTGACACTACAATGGCAACACAGTCCTCGCCAGGCTTTTTTATAGGTGCAGGGAGTTAATTGGTTTGTTTGATCTATCATTAATTATATTGAAAAGCCCTGGAGCACGATTCACTTGTTGTTGTTCTTTTGAATTGTTGCGTTATGAATGCATGCAATCATGATTTTTTTATTACCAGCGACGCCACGACTCACAAATATTTGCAGATCAATCCATATTCACATTGAATTAAAATTTTCTACAGATGTCATTTTTGACTCTTTATATCAATGTTGTATGCTAAAACAGGAGGCAAAATAAACCATGGGTAAGACATTCCTTTGGCTTTTGGACACCGTAAATGTGACAGTTTGTTAGTTTGTCACCGCTTCAAGCTCAAACTGCTGAATCAATTTTGATGAAATTTGGCATGGTGCTAGCTGACACCGTGGATTAATATATAAGCTCCTTTTTATCCCGACAAAATGTAGTTTTCCCGTGGGATGTGCAAGGAATTCATATATATTCTAAACTCTTTCAAGCCCAAAGGAATGGTATAAACAGTTTAAAACACGGAAGAATTTAAATATATTATTAATTAATTATCACGCAAAATATTTCCTATGCTTCTGAAGTGGACTCAAAAAGTTTTTGCAGGTAGGTGCTGACAGGTAGTATTGATATAGTGCGCATGTATGTATATAGCTGTATGTTAGACAGCAAAATGAACGAACATCATACTTTTTTAATAAAAATCAATTTGCGTATGAGTCTTCGTCTTAATAGCCACGTTTAGTTAAGCCTACATCAGTTCTTACGTCGCTTGTTCGCGCGGTCGGCGCCTACATAAATGGATTGAAGTAATTTACCCAACTGCTATTTGAGTCTTAGCGGTTACTGTGGGAACTCGAAGCGTTTGTAAATATTTTATGCTTTATGTTTGATTTTATGCAGGACTTGTACACGTTTGGAATACAAGACGCTTATACCAGTATATTGTTTTAGGATAGGTTGCACCATGAGGTTTAGTATCTCAGAATGGTAATTGAATTAGTAGTTTGAAATTGATGTGAATAAGCTATTTCGGAAAGAACTACATAATGCTCATGAGGTGTTCTAATAATTATTGATTTATGTGTTTGCGTAGTACACTCAGCTTCTACTGATTTTAAGGTTATCTACTTGAGAATTAAAATAATGCTCGCAGCCCATTGAAATTAAATGATAAACCTAAGAAGAAAGAATGTGCGAAGGTAAGGATAACTTGCGAAAGGAAAAAAATGACGTGGTGATTTCATTAAAAATTATTATCCATTCTAAACATTACACATAAGCCTCTTCGTTTAACTATTATATTGGTTTCTTATCACAGTCCTGCAATTCCTGCAAGCTAAGACCGCAAGTCGCGCGCTTATAAAGACATCAAGCACTTAACCTCGGATAGTCTCTATGAATACTTAAGTTGTCTTCACCAGCAACGAGATCAAATAGTGACCTGAATAAGAGGAGTTGTACATAAATTATTGAGCTCTTCCTGCCTTAGCAAAGCGGGTACAAAATCATAAACTAGAGAGGTAATACCTCGGATGAAAATGCACAGTCCTCTAATCATTGATTTACTCACTTAAAAATTAAGGATCTTCAGTACATTTGAACTTGCAAAAAGATGACCGTGAAAATCGCACTAAAATATATTTTTATTAAACTAAATTTAATAGATTTTATCTAAACGGTGATAATAATATTATCTTCATTTTTATTAAACTTTCTGTCATCATTACAAGCAAGCGTTTTCAAAATCGTTGCGAGCGACGTCTTAAATACGGCTCCACTAAAGATGTATGTATGCTCGCCCGCTATAACATGGGACTATAAATACAAGGCAAAATTTAGGTATCCTCATTCCAGGAGAGGTCCAAACCTCTACCTACTCATTCTGGGAAATAGGGGTGAGTTAATGTATGTTTAAAGCTCCTGACATTAAATTAAATCTTTTCGGTTCAAACTCACTTATATTTCATAGCAAATGAATTCTCTCCGTAGTAGCCTCCATCTGAAAGCTAAGCCCATGAATAGTGGGCTGTGAAAAGCGCCACGCACGTATGTTTATACACGGCCATCATTAAGAAACGAGGTCTGACACCGTGCGTGCATTCACAGAGCGTTTCAACTCGCAGACCTGCCCCACCTTAATATAGAACTGGTATTGAATGGGCTATAAAGAAATACGGAGGGTGGCTTATTGTGTCTTGGTTATAGTGGTTGAAAATCCTAGACATTCTTGCAATTTTTAATTACTTGCGCTTAGAATGACGTCGCTTTATTAAGCAGATGGTTTTAAAAATATTTCCTACATAATATATTAGTTTGTGTTCCGGATATTTGTATAGGAGAAGTTAGTTTTCCGAAGGAAAATACAATAAATAACAAAAATTACGTTATATTCAAATGTAGTTTCAACAAAAAATTTGACAATTTATTTTTTAAGAAACTAATGGAAGAAATGCATTCATTATAATGCAATTTGGTAATAGGTCGTAGAAGTTTGATATAGGTAAACAGAAATAAGATAGAAGTCTTAGTCTAACTGTGGTATACTGTTTAGACATAAAAAAAAACAAAATCGATAAAGTAATCAATATAATTGCCGACATTAAAATCAGCCTATCTTCGATTACACAGTTTATACAAAAAAAAGAGAAGAAAAATTATTCCCCACATTTAAATAAAGTGTAAAGTTAAAATTATACTCTTTAAGGCATACTGCTAAAATGTTTATACGTGTAGCCTTTGGACGAATTGTTCTCTGCGAACCCTCAATGCTCTCCTCGTTCGATATAATAATGCGTGCAGGATGCTGGAGATTGCCACGTTTTTGTAGCGCGGTTTTGTAGCCATAAGACGCAAACGAGCGGCACGTTGGTACTAAGGGTGCGTGGCAGCACCAATGGCCTATTGTTGTTGATTTCACTGCATGGGCGTATTTCTAACATACGTATATAAGATTGTAATACTAACACTAAATGCATATGAGATTTTTCTTGAATAAAAATATATTATCTTATTATTATTATTAAATAACAGTCTACCTCCGATCCTATCAAACAAAATCTCAGTGTATTTATTCCACTGTCTCGTCTATTCGCTCCATTGTCTATAGCGATAACCCCAGGTATATTTTGGAGGCAAACAGTTGTTATGTCACACCAAGTTATGGCGCATCAACGCCTCGTGTTCAGACTTGATTTTGACCTTAATTATTTTGGATCATCAGTTTTGATGTTGATATCATAAACCCGTATGATAATGAGGATCATGCTCTGAACCTAAGGGTCTATAAAGATTATGCGTTAGATTAGAGACTCCGGTGGCGTTAGTTTAGAGAGAGTATGACTTTTTGTAACTATTAGGCATTATTCTAATAAAATAATCCTAATTCGGGATACTTCTTACATTTCGCAACGGGATTTGGCTTAAAAATTGAAATAAATATGGTATCCAAGGGCGCACGTTAGAATATACTACTATCTAGTCTGCATTCATAACCATGTTGTGTACTTTCTTGTGTTACAGCGGTTTTCTCAATAAAGTTCCTTTGAATGGAATTATACGGCGTTCTTTCCATCCAAATACATAAAAATAGCTAGGCGTAATATATCTTCATTTGTAGCATCTTAGGTGAATACATAAATGCACCCCATCCGAATGTCGGTATCGGATTTTTATTACACGTACGAATAACGCAAATGTAATAAGGCCCATAAATAAATTCTATATGCATTCGACTAAGTATTTAACGTAATTCATTCATTACCAAACTCGTAATATTATTATTTAAAACAATAGCTGAAATACTGTTCCATTTTGTTTGACAAAAGTTTCCGTTTTCCTGCTACGCATTCAGTAATTCAAAGCGAAATCGTTGTTGTTTAATGTAGAAGTTACATCGAAATGGCTGAATATAGATCACGTTGCGAGGCAACTGTGGGTGTAGTCTAGAATCAATAAACAACTTCGATAGTGGCTTATATTTTATGTTTTAAGCAGAGCTGAGAATTGGGAATAGAGTAAGAGGTATTCGGACTGGTAGGAATATTTATCCGCATTTGTACTGGGCTGGAAAGCCAGACACTAACATTCCCCTTTCGGCCTCCCTTTCGGTATCCCCTGTCGATACCCCGGGGGATACTCTTTTTTTCTTTTATAAGAATTATGAAATTAGGTATGACACAAAAAATGTTAAATCAATATTTTCCTGCAAATTAATAAAATATAATGAATAATATAGAAATGAATAATAAAAAGAAAATATATTAAATGTCTGTATTACGAGTAGAAATATCCGGTGACTACTATTAATGAAACCCACTAGTCACTACTATCTTTAAGAATTCTCAACTAATTTAAGAAGAATTGCGGTGGCAGTCTTTGGGTTGCTAAGACGTCAGCTAATTTAGCTGCGATGAAAAATAATGTTTTAAGTGCAATTTGTGTTTATAAAAGAACGATATTATGATATACTTTAAAGGTATCGCGAAGTGTGTCTTGTTACACCCAAACCCGTAGGTTGAAATAATTATGTCGATTAATAAGAGATGATCTCTCGTAAATATTCTGCTTTACTTCCTTATAATAATCACTTGGGCGTATCGTAATGAAAATTAAAAAGGCGAATATAAAAAAGCCATTATTAATTTTTTTGTCGTAAAAATTATACAAAGCGTGCTTTGTTCCCTGGGGTAATAACGCTTTCATGGAATTCCATAGCTCATAAACACTGATTCTAAGACATACTATTCCCCCTTACTCCTCGTGTCGACTTAAAGATAAATACCACAAAATTATCATTCGATGTTATTCCAAATTAAACATATTGTTAGATATTATAGTTGACATACGGTTGGCTCTGTTAATTAATAAAAATTCTTCGTTGTATTACTAAGAAATAAAAATGGGAAAAACCACTTCTTTGAATAATAATTAAAATTACAAAGCTCTCAGAAATTAAAGCTTTTATATCATGTATGAATGTCATTTATAAACACAAAATAAAATAGGCCACCTAGATTTTCTTACTCGTGATATTTTTAACTTATATCTCTCCGTATTATTTAAAATGAAAACTCTAACAATTCGCAGCTGAATATTTGTTCCTTTGCTCATTACCAGCTTCCTGACTTTAGTTTTCTGTACAATTTGCCCGCGCCGGGACCTGCCTTCGCTCCCCCGTCTGCCGATAATTCAATTCCCTCGTTGACAGCGTGTAGTGGCTCTAATTAATACTGCGGAAGATCTGTTCCTTGTTTACACTTAATAGGTTCAGCTTTTTATGTGTTTTAAGGGGAGGTTTAATTAAGGCGCCCGTTTCTCTGATAGATAAATGGGATTAGGCAACGTCGGTTGTGGAACTTTGCTTGATTAAGTTTCTTTGGATTGTTTCTTGTACGTTTCTTTACAAACATTGTATATTTCATTATTTTGTTTGTTAGAGTTTAAATAAAGTTTGCAGGTATATCTACGGTGTTAGCACTTTAGTAAAATCAATGGATTTACCACCTAAACAAGATGATATTTAAAATATAACAAAGAATTTCTTTTGCGATTTATTATTTTCATTGTGTCTATATTAATAAAAATACCACACGGCTTCGTTTTCAATCTTGATATAACCTATATAAAGAATAAAAATAGCGAAAACTACACTTAGTTGGTTTAAACATATTGTCAATTTAAATTGACGAGAATTCATGATTTGCTGTTAGACTTGGTACTCAAATATTAATTGTTTTTAAGGCAAAAGCTTGTCAATAGCTGCAAACATTGAATTCAATCTAGAAAACAAATATCATTTAGCGCCAATGGATTCCTTCAAACAATTACTAGCACACAATTATATCTAATGGATAGGTAGGATACAGTTGAACCTCAGGAATTCATTTCCTACGATAGTCAATAAACAATGCTGTCACAATAGCTAGTATAACTTTACCAATTTTAAAGCACTATCCTCGTCCCCATTGTGAAGAGACAAATGGTGTCTCTTTGTCCCGTGGCCGCAATTTATTTTTGACCGACACTCAAACGGCGTGGTTGTTGATTTTGACAAACGATTTTTGCGTATCGAACTGGCATTCATGTAGTTTCGAACCATTTTCGAACACAACAGTAGTTAAGTGATTCAGATACTTCCTATTCGTGTTAATATTTTGCTGCAATAATTTCCTTTTTATTAATGAATTTTAGATCTGTTTTATCAATCAGGTGAGGCGCAGGGCATAAATTGCAGAGAGTAAATTGGTTGTGGAACCGTAGCTATGCCAGAATACTTCGGACGTCTTATTATTATCTATTTTATAGTTACGCTTTAAAATACCTTACTTTGTTCTTGATTGCAACATAACTTCATTATCACCTTTTGTATTCTCGTCTACTTCCTGCAAGGTCGTCCGTCCACCTTGTAGGTGGGCGTCCGACACTGCGCCTACCTGTACGCGGCCTCCACTCCAGAATTATGCAGCTCCAACGGCCATCAATTCTTCGCTTCATGTGCCCGGCTCACTGCCACTTCAATTTGCTAATCCTTTGGGCTACTTCACTTTACTTTGATGACGGATGCTTCTGACTAATCATTTATTTTGGAAATTAAGTCTTGTCTCCACACTCGCGTCGTCTAACCTTTCATTACACATATCCCTCCTATGTTTTCATATTCATACATTTCATCACGTGTATAACACGTCTAAAATAAAGATAAGGAGGTAAGTAGAAGACGTCAGCGTTTATGTAACATCATAAATCCAAGCCTTCCGTGACGCTGTGACGTGACGATGCGATGTTAAATTCAACTAAGGAAATTGTGCGACGCACTTGAGAAAAAAACGCTGCGTTTTTTCTGTAATTATTCGTTTTTAATTGTTTTGCGAGAAATCTATATCAAAAATTTTGTAGTTTTAGATGATACATATCTTCAATTTAGCATTTGATTATTGTAAATATTTGGAGTTAAAATTAAAATATTTTTTAAGATCTTTGTGATCGGATATTTTTCTGCATCGGGCCACCTAAAAGGTTGGAGTCTGAAGATTGGAGTCTGTACTGTAAGCGAAATAATTTAAAACCAATGCGAATCCTGTTGTTCATTTTATAGTATTTTTATCATTATCATTCAAAAATACACATATACACATATATATTCAATATACATTCATAGGTACCTGCATAAACTCTCGCCTTTCCAAGACGGGGTAGGCATATGTGAACCAGGGCACACGCGCTCCCCCTTATATTTTCCCCCCCATGAAATGATTCCTAATTCCGAACTGATGATGAGTAGAAAAATCCAATATAACTGTGCCCGGGATTCGAACCCGAGACATCAGCTTTGCAATCATACCGTAGTACAACTGCGCTACCGAGGTAGTTGCAATCTAAATATACAACTGGCAGAAGCGTTTATTTTCGTAGTGCGTACACAGTGGCAAAACTGTCAACCACCCATTCCCTTTCATGATACTTAATTAGTTTGTTCATACCAAATGATTATAATTAAACGGGCCAGGCTTTGAACGGTGTAAAAATGCGCCGACTTTGTTTTTAATTAAACATTGTAATCTACAACTTATGGCTTGCCCACAGAGGAGTAAGCCTTTTTAAATTACATATTTTAAATTAATTTAAAGATATATTTCAAAATATATTTTTTTCTATAATTTCGATTATTTATTTATTTAATGCCTTATCCAGACAATGGCCCATCATCGGCCACTGAAGGCGATGACGGCTAGTCGGCTATCGTCGTCGATGTTTGGTGACATCACTACCGGTTGTGCGGTGTTGCTAAGTCTATTTACTAAATTCCAAATTTTGGCGTGACCAGTATTATTCCTGAATATCAATAGTCAATATGTATAATAATATAATAATAGTTGTGAGGTTATTAAGGGTATTTGTGGTGCATTTGGCACCACAAACTGAACTCGTAATTCGTAATACACTTTAGGTATTGTTCTATTTTCAAGCATTGGAAATCATTTGTTTTATTACTAAGTAAGTTATGGTAAAATGGTGTGTAAGTCCGCAAACCCGCACTAGGCCAGCGTGGTGGGCTATATGGTCTAACCACTCTCAATCGTACTCTCGATTGTAGAGTAGGCCCGTGCCCTGCTGTGGGACGTATATGGGCTGATACAGATACAGAAATTATGGTAATCCCTTATTTTTATTTCATAGTGGGAGTCTACAAAGGTTCTAGCTGAATTTGAATTAAAATATTTTACTCGGGGTCTTTCGGTGTTTTTCGGCAGATATCGATACGTTAGAGTGAGAATAAAAAGAGAATACCCATCATCGCCTATCATCGTGGCCGATCCGTCTGCTCTGGATTGTTCACATTGACAGGCACACATAATTATTTTTTAACAAAAATCTGTGGACTAGACGCGTGGACACGTGTTATTTCATCCGCAGATCGCGAGACTTGGCGAAACATGTCATGTTGACAATTGACAGTTCTGAAGTTATACCTTGTGCAGCCGTGCGTTTTAGCGCCAGTAGAAGCTCTGCATTTAAACTTTTATTCCGCCTATTGCGTATTCGTGATTCTATGCGCGATCCATCTAGACCGCCAGTGTCGTGTGAAATTGTATTGTACGAAATTTACAATAGAATACAATACAATAATTCTTTATTCTGTATCTGTATCTGTATCAGCCCATATACGTCCCACTGCAGGGCTCGGGTCTACTCTACAATCGACAGTACGATTGAGAGTGGTTAGGCCATATAGTCCATGTCCATGTCTTGGTATGTAATATAATAATATATAACTTAAGCATAAATCAATAAACATTCTATAAATTGTTATTGTGCCTAATTTCTTTAAATTTAAAATATACGAGTATATTGCTGAAATATTAAGGTAATTAAATAATCACGAATAAACTCAATAACTTCAATCATAGAGGCAAAAAAAATGTTTGAATGTTGCATAAGAATTCTCGATAAAATATAAATAGTGTAGGTAGCCGGTCTGGTAGATACATTATGTCAATATATTCAATAAATTATAAAGTCAAATTGCATGTGCTTTCCTTTTGCGTTAACTCACGTGTTTCTAGATAACACTATGTTACTATAAACTATCCGTCTTATTCATAATCAGCTTATAAACCTATTTTAGCTATCGAATGTTTTGTCTCCTTCGCTCAAACTGAATTCAAAAGTCGTTCGAAAGGGACAAAACATTTGTTAACCTAAATAGGTTCATTATCTATAGATAAGACCGGGGCTTTAAAAACAATCCAGTGTGAAATGAGAGGCCGCACTTCGGATGATCTGTGAAAAATGGCCTTACTATTGAGGATGCCGAAGATCGGGCAAAATGGAAGAGAATCAGCCTGAAGGCCGACCCTGGCTCCGGCCGGAATTACGTCAGGGAGAAGAAAAAGAATTTATGTTCTATTGACCGTCTGAGAAACGAAAGACCGCAATTTCTATTCCTACACAGAGACAAATTGTGTAATCCATAAGTATTTGTCTCAGGTTTGGGTGTTATGAGCCAAACAATCTCTTGCAGTTTTTTAATATCCGTTAACTAATGTATCGTACGTAATATGGTACAAGGCAATGAATAAATGCCATTTTATATTTTAATTATTGACTGCCTCGGTGGCGTAGTTATGTTACAACTTTGAGGTCTCGGGTTCGAATTCCGGATCGGGAAATGTGAAATTAAATTTTCTATTCCTTAATGGCCTGGTTTCAGAAATTCGTGCCCCATTGGGCGATAGGCTCCCCCTATCGCATGGTGGGACTGAATACACACAGCAAAATGTGGACCTCTTCCTACTAATTCTGGGAAAAAGGCGGTTTATGTATAATTTAATCATTTCCATATTGGCGAGAATTTATATTGTGTACTAGTTCTATATTGAAAAAATGTAATTAATATTTTTTGTCGTACACAAGGCAAAAAGTTTTTGGATCAGTAAAGTGAACTATCGATAAATCAAGCTGTCACTCACTTGTCTAATAATTCGAAAACCAATAAATCACGTGGCAGCCGTTTGGGTAAAATTAACTCGGCGGTTGCTAGAGATTTTCGTGAAGTCTAATGAAATTGCTGTGGGACTGTAACTCATTGTTCGTGGGAAAATGGGTTTTAAATATTTGATACATTTGTGGTGATTTTAAGGGTTAACATTGTATTTTAAAAAGTAATGTTTGTATCATTCGTTTAATAAGGAGAATGCCCATTCGTAGTATCGGTAAAAAATATTGTAAATCCCGATACCGATTTTGCTTAATATTTATTAAAGCATATTTATGGTTAAATATTTTCCTGTTTATCCCGAGTTAAGTTTACGCGATCGGGATTTTAATTAAAAACATATTTATTTAATAAAAATACAATGTTATTCCAATCAAAGCTTATACAAGACTATTCCAAAAAATAATAAATCAATAATTAATTAAAATGATGCGTGGGCAATAGACTGATGACTCGTCGACTCAAGTGGGCTGCAACGTCACCATATAGGGGTTGCTATGCCGTGGTAACTCCCGGGCGACAGTTTTTATAAAATAAAGTAATTATGATCTGATTTATATTTTGTTCATAGGGCCGAAGACATTTTTTTTTATTTGATTTCACGTTCATTTCCAGCCAGAAGACCGCAAAACAGGGTAGGAGAGCACAGCGTATAGTGGGTTGGAACAGGCATATCCGTGAAGCTCATGATAATGCTAGGTTAAAATTTAACTTATGGGTATCTTATGGCAAACCAAAATCAGGTGTTATTTTTAACGAAATGCACGATAGTAAGAGAGTGTTTAAATCTCGCTTAAAATGGTGCCAAGATCACCATGATCAGATTATGATGGACGCTATTGCAGAAAAACATTGCAGGGGTGACTTTCGCAGTTTCTGGCATACAACAAATAAGACAAATATAAAGCCTGGGCTTCCTGTAAGTGTCGATGGGGTCAGCGATCATAAGGGGATTGCAGAAGTGTTCAGTAATCATTTTTCAGTAAGATCACCCTTGGGGCCTTCAACTGGAATTCTCGATGTCCTAATGCCAATTGGGACACCGAGCGTTCATTTTAACACCGTTGATGTTGAAAAGTGTATCCGGCATATGACAAGAGGTAAATCCCCGGGGCATGATGGCCTTAGCATTGAGCACTTGCAACATGCGGGCCCTCATATATTTGACATATTGTCTATATTTTACACTTTATGCTTAAACCACTCCCACCTGCCAAAGGATCTTATGAAAACTATTGTAGTTCCAGTAGTGAAAAATAAAACTGGTGATCTTAGTGATAAAAACAATTACAGACCTATTTCCCTGGCAACAGTTATAGCCAAGGTGTTTGACTGTTTGTTGAACACAGAGTTGAATAAATATGTCAAACTGCATGACAATCAGTTTGGATTTAGACCCCAACTCTCTACGGAAAGTGCGATACTCTGTCTCAAACAAACTGTGAAATACTACTTGAATCGAAAAACTCCTGTTTACGCGTGTTTTCTGGACTTATCCAAGGCTTTTGATCTAGTTTCATATGATATTTTGTGGAAAAAACTAATTGAAATTGACCTGCCGTATGAACTTATAAAAATCTTAAAGCACTGGTATACGAATCAAATAAATTTTGTAAGATGGTCGGGGGTGATGTCTGAGCCCTATGGGTTAGAATGCGGTGTTAGACAGGGTGGATTGACCTCGCCTACACTGTTCAACCTCTACGTGAATGATTTGATTGTTGCTCTCAGCAGCCAGCACATCGGATGTCACATTGATGATGTCTGCGTTAATAACTTAAGTTATGCCGACGATATGGTGCTATTGAGTGCGTCCATTTGTGGCTTAAGAAAGCTGTTGAATATCTGTGAAAAGTACGCCTGCGGTCATGGTTTAAAATATAATGTAACTAAAAGTCAGTACATGGTCTTTGAGACTGCTAGTGCTAGATGCCCTAAAAGCATACCACCGATTTATCTTAACAGTGTAACATTAGATAGGGTGTTTAAATTTAAATATTTGGGCCATATAGTCACAGCGTGTCTTAACGACGATGCTGACATAGAACGGGAGCGTAGAGCGCTGTCAAAGAGAGCGAATATGCTGGCTCGTAGGTTTGCAAGGTGTTCTACCGAAGTTAAGATTACGCTGTTTCGTGCTTATTGTACCTCCCTATACACGTGCAGTTTGTGGGCCAGCTACACGCGTGTCAATTACAGCGCACTGCGTGTCCAATTTAATAATGCATTCAGGGCGGTGTTGGGACTGCCCCGTTACTGCAGCGCTTCAGGTATGTTTGCTGCGGCGCGCACTGATTGTTTCAACTCGATTATTCGAAAAAGATGTGCGTCCTTGGTGCGCAGAATTCGACTCAGTTCCAACACTGTCCTGAAAATGATAGCTGATAAGCCAGATTGCTTTTATGTACGGCACTGTTGTGACAAACATATCACATATAGTGCCGGATAGAGGCAAAAAAGAAAATGTATGTTCTTGTGGTTGTATGTATTATTTGTGTATTGTCTTTGCTATGGGTCCTTGGTTACCTGAAATAAATGATTATTATTATTATTTATTATTATTATTTCTCCAAGAACTTCGGGCCTGGGTCGCAATTATGCTTATATTCATTGAAAATATGTATTTTTCCCTACACAAAAAAGTAGGTTTGATCTTTGATTGTCCCTCGACAAAAATCTTCGCACCGATATTAAGTTTCATAGTAAAATGGGCATTCTCTTTTGGTTTATATATTTATAACAATATTATATATTTATAAGAATTATTTATAATTGAGTAAAATATGTACGAGTTTATCTACTGTAGCCATTCGTACCGAAAAGTGATTTCCGAGCGTTACTTTCAATAACATTATGATTATTAAGTATTAAAGATTATTAATACATCAATAAAATGCAGGGAATATTATTTTCAAAAGAAAATTATTATATTTTTTTTGAGGCTGATTTTTGCTTGTTCTCCTCATACCTATTAATGTTTAAATCAAAATCAAAATAGGTGTATAATCATTAAAATAATTCATTTTTAAAATACGTAGAAATTAACTTAAGGTGCATTGCAGTCAAACGCAAGCCCATTATTATATTTACAAAAAAGTATTTAACTAAAAAACTTAAATATTGGAATTCAACTCACGTAAGTGAATTGTAGAAAAAAATTTCAAGGGAAATATGCAAAACTTTACCAATACCGAAGTATGTTTTACAACTCAAAAAGAAAATTAAATTTTACCAGTCCATTCAGATTACTCTAATTTTTTGAAACACAAGGATGAAATAGGTAATATCGTATACTCGGAGTGGAGGCAAAAGTTTTCTCGTGTCGAGTAACAGTGTTTTCTCTTAGAGGTCGGGATTACGCCCGCTCGCCACTTCAATGTACAAACATACACACTATATATTGGAGATTCTTTCATATATTTCTCGCAATTGATCAAATCAAATGTTATATAGGGTATATCATTATCAAGACTGCTTCCGAAAACGAAGCCGGGTGGTAGTTTAAGCGACTTCAGACACAATGCAGCAGAAAATGTTGGGAAAAAAGTGACATTTTTTTTTGTTATTTTTTATATGGTCGTATTTGGGTGGTAAATACATTTTTTCGTCAAATCATAGTGTATACTGTTTTATTTATAAAGACTCTAAGGTATAAAAGAGTTTAAATTATTATTTTAGCAAAAACTATGAATTTACCACTCAAAAACTACAATATTAAAAAATCATTTTAAAAAATTGTCGCGGTTTTTTGCGAAAATTTTAGTTGCATTGTGTTTGTAGTCACTAAAACTACTACCCAACTTTAATTTTCGGTAGCAGTTTTGAGATACCCGGTATATTGGAGATTCTTTCATATGTTTCTCGAAATTAACCTAGTCAAATGTTTTATACTCTGATTTTTTTTACTCCAGTTCTTAATTAAGACAAAGACTTTATTTTATAACAGGCCCAGTCATGTAAATATTAAGATTTAGTCATTTTTATATAGTTTATAATATTGAAATATAAGTATTTTTCACCGGGCGGTGTCCACCTCGTGACCACGAAAGCTGTAAAGTATTCGCATCAATCCAAGAAACCATTAGTTGATAATAATTTGTTTAATGTGTAAATTAATGTTACTAGTTTTATAAGTACCTCGGTGTGATTTTATTTTGTTATTCTTATTAATTGATTATATTTATTTAAAAATGTATTAAAGTACTCTTAAATGTATATAAATAAAGCCTGCTTTTGTTCTTTAGGTTCATACAAAAAAATTAAATTGTGAATCTTAAAATGACTTAAATTTATCGAATTTATCATCTACCTATAAGTATAATATCTACTCAAAATACTAATGGCACTTAATAATCACATTTGACGTTTAACATTAGAGAATTAGCCATAATAGCGTTACATACTTGTATTTTTATAAGTATCGTAGATACAATGGTATTAAATATTTTTTAAATATAATATTATATAATATAAATGAATATGACCCTCTCATTCTTAAAAATATACAAAATTATGACATGATAATTATGTACACTTTTGATATCTATTGCTTTCAAGTAGACAAATTTGCAAAACGTCACAAAAGAATTTGATTCAGGACGTATAAACGTTGTAGAATATAGTATATTTGTAGTGATAAACGGACCAGACGCGGCTGCCAATATGTTCACGGTGGTCACGGATTCGAATCCCAGGGCACACCTCTGACGTTTCGGAATCACGTGTGTATTGATATCCAATCACCACGCACTATGATGACGAAGGAAAACATCGTGAGGAAGTCTGCATACCATAGAGATTTATAAGAATTTTTATGGTATGAAAGTCCGCCAACCCGCACTAGGCGAGCGTGGTGGACTATATAGTCTAATCACTCTCAATCGTACTCTCGATTGAAGAGGAGACGCGTGCCCTGCAGTAGGACGTACATCGGCTGATACAGAGATATGTTATAGGTTAAAATTGTTATGATATAATAAACTCGATGAAAATGGTGAACGACAATGGTTAGTTATGGTAATATAGTCGACGCGGGGCGTAGGTCAGGCGATTTGATCAGCGGCCACCGCTGAAAACAACTAATTTACAAACAAAGCTAGCTATACGCCGTAATTGCTACTTGTGATAACGTCATTTAAGGAAATTTTTAAACGTCTGATTTTTAAACACGCTAATGTAGCCCTGATTGTGGAAGCTTCACTGGATAATTTGTTACTTACTGTGTCTTGCTATATATGTTTTATTGTTCTGTATGTTTCCCAAATAAATATAAAATAAAAAAAAATGTCGTTACAATCAGGAATGTGTGAGTTTACAAATTACCTACATAGCACAAAGGGTAAGCACTTAAAAAAACAACAGTCAACATTGAAATTGTTTATTTATAAGTACGGATCCAAAGTACTGATAGCGCGCGAGTTGAATGCAGTCGGGGCCTGAGGTAAAGAGCGGGTGCATTTCCCCCCGCCGTCCGCACGTGTCCCCTCCCGGGCCAGCAGCTTAGTGCAGTGCTTCCCGAGCTATCGTACGCTTATTACGATACTGAACATATAGTCCGTGTTATTATTTGTTTGTTTAATAATTAATTATAACTGATCGTCCATCAAATTTTGTTAAAAATAACGAGTATTTTTTCGTTGCCAAGCACGAGAAATAGCCAAAATTGTGAATAAATAATTTGTTTTATTTAATTTTGGTGTGTAAAATAATTACTTATTGAAAATGTCTGTTATTTACTATCTTGTTTATTTTTTAAATTATGTTATCTAGTGATAAGTGACAAACTTAAAACAATGTTAAAAATTATCGATATACCCACTATGGCCATTAATAATTAGATCACCGCACTACCGCATTCCTAAGCTCTGCATTCAACTCGCGCGCTATCAGTAGATGTTCGAAAGAAATACTGA
Organism: Hyles lineata; assembly: GCA_030180105.1. Lineage (NCBI taxonomy): Eukaryota > Metazoa > Arthropoda > Insecta > Lepidoptera > Sphingidae > Hyles > Hyles lineata. Next base: position 1,713,488 of record JARJEE010000026.1, read on the forward strand.
GCAAGCTATGCTTAAGATTCATTTGGCGAATAAATATTATAAAGTAGTTTTTTTTTTTTTTCAAAACTTAATGGCAGAGGATAAGGCACATAGAACTAAGAACTAATTATAACAAAGGACATTGTAGCCAGAGTAATTACTGGACATATTCAGACTTAATATCAATGTCTTAGGATGGCGAGCGCAGTGGAATGCCGAGCATTGCTTTGTAATTCAAGGTTTTGTTTGGTATTGCTACTGTTTTTAGCGGTCGTATTGCTTAAAATCAGGCGAACGGCATGCTCGTCTCGCCATTCATAGTAATAAAATAAATATTATCAACTTAACTGGTTGATACGGCTGAAGAGTTCTCGAGAGAAGGCCAGGCATACCAGCAAACATAACAATGGAATTTTGACACAAATGCCGATCAGACGACCTAACAAGGGATGTAGAAAGTCGCTGAATATATGCAAGGATGTTGGATGCAAGGCAGGTTTGCTAAGAAATTTTAGGTGAAACGATTTATTAGTAAACGTTTATTTACGAAAAAAGAAAAATAATCTAAGAAACCATTATGAACTATTTTCCAATTCGCAAATTAAAGAATAATGATGGCAAATAGCATCCTGAGTCCTGACCGATTTCTTCCATTCATATATGTATATATAACCGGCTATATTGTATCTTAATAATATTTATATTGTATATCTTATGTCGTTGTCATACTGATGCCAATATTTCGGTTGCAAAGTTATAATAATTATATTATCATATTATTTTTTATCTTAAGTATGTGCTGCTAATATTTTGTTAATATTATTTAAATACATTTTTGTCAAATAAATCACATGTAAGTTAATGAAAGTTCTAGCAATTCAATAAAATGACTGAATTCCTGTTTTATCGTAATGTGACGTGAAACTGAAACCATCATAAACATATACAGGGTGTTCATTTTGATTTTCACATTATATAATTTTAATTAATTTCGTTTACTAGACCCTATCTATAGTCATGCAGTTAATTTAATACATAAAAATATGTATATTATATATTAGCCTATTTAATTTTTATGGTATGTAAGTCCGCCAACCCGCACTAGGCCACCGTGGTGGACTATATGGCCTAACCACTCTCAATCGTACTGTCGATTGTAGAGTAGGCCCGTGTCCTGCAGTGGGACGTATATGGGCTGATACAGATACAGATTATCCTATTTAATTTCTTTATTCAGTTTTGAATATGAATTAGTACAAATGCTTGTTAACAACGCAATATTATCTGACTTGGTAATCCCACCTAACCGAGTTTAGTGGGAGCTTGTCAAGCGGATATTTATGTCTGCCATTGATATCTCCCTGCTTACGACATTTAATCTCCATGCCAAATAGCTTTGTAATATTAATTCAGCGCTTTATTTTGATAATTTTCTGGTGATATTTTAAAGGTTTCTGCTCAATAACAGTATATTTTGGTCGAAAACCGCACAAATAACGCTGCTGGATTTAATTTCCTGAGTGGAGAACGTATTGTGATTTTTTCAAATTATTCGAGATGAGAAAATTTGACTGGAATTGAATTTTGAGCCAATGTGGTATCGATTTTTTAGACATAAGGTTCGACGAACAGTGATTCGACTTATTGCTTGCCTTCTAATTTGAATTCTATTGATGCTTCGTTGTACGTGCTTTTTGTTTGTTGATAAGTAATAACAGATGTGTTAGATTAAAAAGATATTGATAGTTTAAAAAATCAGAATATCCTCTTTTCGCCCCATCTTATTACCGTAACTTATTAAATTTAAAAAATACAATAACACAAGACAGACAGATCTATGCCCAAGTGTCTATTGTTTCAGAATTAAGATATGCACATCTGGTTTCGAACAGTTTGTTCGTTGCGGTTGGCAATTGGCAGTATTGTGTCGTTTCTATTTGGATTGCCCTGCAATAGCCATATACATTATAATTACTTTCCCTCACCAGAATAAAAAAATAAGACAATTTCAATATTTAACAACTAAAATATTTCAATCTTTACATTCCAAACTTTAACAATCTGACTAAACTATCTTCCTCTCCGAAGTCTATTACAGATATCGAAGAAAATCCCATTCCCGCTTTCAAATAAATCCGTCCATTCCTATCTCCAACAACCGAATCTAGCGCTCGTATTTCCAAAGTGTCCTTAAGCTGCCATTTTACTCAAACCGCACCTCAACTACGAATAAAATATCCACTGGAATAAGCATTCCTGCAAATTCCTTGAGGTAACTGGGAGCTATTTGGTAAATTGCTAATTGATCTTTAGCTGGAAACGATTGAGCGCTTTGAATTCGTAGCGTTCGGTCCGGTGCCGATTCAATCGGCTCCCCTAACTATTAATTTGCTTCCTCTGTTATATAACAGGTCAATTTGATGTTGCTTACTCCAATTCGAGAAATTGATATTGGACTTGTAAGAAAATTGGTTTCGTTTAGTTTAAGCTTTGTGTTATTAGTTTTGAAATTCATTGAATTTACAGCTTATAAACCTTTTTAATCAAATTTTATGTCCCTTTCGAGCGAATTTTAAACTCAGTTTGAGCGAAGATGACAAAACGTTGGATAATAAAAAAAATAAATAGTTTTAATAATGCCGTTAGACTATAAAAATCACAAAAATGTATTTTTTACTTAGTACAAAATATGTTTTTGGACTTTCAAATGCAACCAAAAAAGGTAACACCCTGTAGTTATTACATTTTTTAATTACCCGTTTTATAAACATGGTACGTAAGGTCATCGCGTCAAACACGTAGTGGTTGCTCGCCGGTGTCCACGTCTCAGTTTGACTCCCAGATAGAGAATTTCAATAAGGAAATTTAAAAATTCAAGGTAAGCTTTTGATTATACTCTGTGTATATCTATGGAGTACATTTTAAAGTCTTAACCTATAAAGTGACAAAATTCTTAATATAATCTAAGTATTTTTAAACAGTGTAGAAAATATTAGATAGTTAATCAAATTTTTTTTTGTACTAAGTTTTACTATTGACTATTATTTCATGATTTATTAAAAAATAACAAATTAAAGACAAAAGTGTAACGGAATTTCCTATGACACCTTAAGAAGAGGGTAGAAAAGTAATCTACATTTTATTGGTATCTTTTATATTATGGAGTTTTAAGTTTCGAAATAGTGTCTAAAAAGTTCCCTAAAAGCTCCGTTCTCGGAGGCGATATTAGACAGGTGATTTTTTATTAAAAGTACTGCTAATCATTGGCAAGTTGAAGTGGCAGTGGGCCGGGCACATAGCTCATAGAACCGATGGCCGTTGGGGCCGAAAGGTTCTCGAGTGGAGGCCACGTACAGGCAAGCGAAGTGTCGGACGCCCGCCTACAAGGTGGACGGACGATCTGACTAAGGTCGCAGGAAGTCGCTGGATGCAGGCCGCTTCCAACAGGTCATTGTGGAGATCATTGGGGGAGGCCTATGTTCAGCAGTGGACTTCCTGTGGCTGATATGATGATGATGATGATGACTGCTAATCATTATAAAAAATGTCTGAATAATTGAAGCAGTGTTCTTATTCAAGTGCGGTATAATAAAGATTAAGGATACACATAAAAATACTTAATATAATTTACACGAGCGAAGTTAAAAGCTACGACAAGTTTTCTACATCATATTTTTGCAATCCATGGCGTTGTTTGGTTTTGCTATTGTCCATGAGCGGCCGTATCGCTTACCATCAGGCGAAAGACATGCTCGTCGCGCCATTCGTAATAAAAAAAAGTGTTACAAAATCCAATTTTCCAGACTTATTTCTATCAGAAAATAGCTTACAGCGTTCTGAACAGAATATGAAATGGAATTCTATAAATCAATCAGTTCGGGTCACTGTTCCGGCGACCTCTTTGTGTCACCCATATATCATATACGTAAACTTATTTATTATTAAAGACAAAAGAATCCTTCGAATATTGATACTATCCATTGTTACTTACTTCCTTGTGGCTCATTTTGGGGAAAGAATTTTTCCAGAGTGAGGTATTTTGTTTGTTGCATCGAAAGTGTTATAGTATATAGTTACTGGTGGTAGGTCTCTCATATGTGAGAGGCCGCTTGGGTGGGTCCTACCGCTGTGTCTATTTCTTCCACCAAACAACAGTGTAAATGCACTGTTGTGTTTCGGATTGAAGGACACTGTAGTCAGAGTAACTACTGGACATATTGAGACTTTACATCTTATGTCTCAGGATGGCAAGCGCAGTGGAATGCCAAGCATTGCTTTGTAATTCAAGGTGTTGTTTGCTTTTGCTACTGTTCATGAGCAATCGTACCGCTTACCATGTATTACGTATGTATAGCCAGGCTTAATTAAAGTTAAGGATTTTCGGTCAATATAATTAAGACTGCCTTAAAAAGTCATTATTATTCTTTACTATTAACAAAAGTTCACTTCGATGAACTGATATTTTAAGATCCGATCTGTGAAAACAAAATGAAGATCAGATCAAAAACTACACTTGTAACAAAAGCATTCTATATAGTTTAGCAAATATACTTGAAAGGATTAAACTGCACGAGTATTTAAACTGTGGATTATTTGGTTTGTATTTAAAATTATTTAATGAACATAAATGTATTTACATTTCATCGCTGCAACTGGACTGTCGTTTAAAAAGGACATTGTGAATGACAAATATTTTAAACACTGTTCAGACGAATAATACTTTTAGCAATATTTATACAAGCTGATATTATACCTAACATGCTGCTCTTTTTCTCTCTCTCTCTCTAGTCACAGGAAGTCCACTGATGAACATAGGCCCCCCCCAAGGAACTCCATGTCGACCTGTTAGAAGCGACCTGCAGGTTGCATTCAATAACTTCTTGTAATCTTAGATAGCTTATCTATCCCTGTATGCGTCCCTGTCTGTTCCTGTCTATCTGTCCTTGCGACGCTTTTCCTGACATTTCTTTTAAAAGCTAAATAATTATGATCCATTCCTGAAGACTTAATTTACAACAAATTAAGATTATCGCTTTTATTGAATTTTTAGTTTCATTTTAAGAGAATAATTCTATAAACATTATTGTTAGATTAACTAAAATATAGGGTATTATTTCACGGCCTTTGAATTTGGTAATAGTTAGTGCATTATAATATGATATAACATAGTGCTTGCAATATGTAATGCTCCTGATTGGGTAATTCGTGGTGATATAAGCCGCTATTCGCAGCTTACCGCTTTGTCTGCCGTTGTGGTTATCAGGTTACCTTATTAATATTAACTATCGGTTTACCAAACATGTTATATTCTGCATTATATTATAAAACAATAGTTTGTCGAGCTTATTTCAGCATCAAAATTTATAACTTTTGGGACGTAATTTTCAGACCCAGACAAAATTGTCAGCAATAATATTGCGTAATATAATTATATTTTGAGAAATTTAAAGCTCAGATACTAACATGAAGAGAATTGCCCTCCTTGGGAATCGAACTGAGGACCTCCTAGCCCCGTTTTGTTTTCACTACACCAATAAAGTGAAAACTTTTTCTAACACGGATTATTCCGAATAAAACGGTAATTAACTACAAACGTCCGCGTCATAATTGATCGTTCCTAAACACATCCCTAATAATAAAGATAACTAAACGCTATTAGGAGCAGACAAAAACGGAATCATGTTTTTCCTCACACAACCGACCTAGATGTCATTGGCGAGTGATCGATTATGCAGTGATTATCGATAAAATAAGGAATAATCGATTATTTTTGCGTGTGGACAGTGCCAAGGTTGGTATTGTATGTTAAACTGCCAGTTGACGTTGTGCATAATTATTTAAATGTAATATACACAATATACGTATTCACGTGTTTAACCTCTGGGTGCTGTTGGTGTAGGCAGAGACTATATTTTGTAATGGTATATCGACATGGCTTTCTGTTTCAATTAATATTAATTCCTTCATAATGTAGAATAACTACTGGATATATTGAGCAATTGACATTGCTTTGTAATTCATAGTGTTTGGTTTTGTTACTGTCGACGGCCAGTCATCTCGCGAATAGGCGAGGCGCATAAGGCGAATGGCATGCTAGTCTCGCCATACATTGCAATAAAAAACTTAGGAGTATATGGGCTAAGTCTTAGATGAACTTATGTCCTAACATTAAAAAATACTAATGAAAATACCACATTCTATCCGTAACCGTAACTGAAGACGGTGCTTAAATAGTAGTATTTTGGCGCTCTGTAGTATCCGCCTACACCACCGAGATGTAGTCATAACTTCTGTATCATTTATCGAAATCATAACTATCTATGATGCTGGTAATAAAATATAAATACATTTTGTCTGGTAGAAATTGCCTTAGACCGCGATTTGTACTTTGTTTTTTTTGTATTATCTCTAAGCTGTTATTCCTTTTTATTGTGTAAAATGAAGAATTAAATAAATAAATTAAATAAATACATTTAAGCAATATTCCTGAAAGTGTCAGTCTTAAGTCAAAAATATTTACATACATACATACATGCATACATGTATACCTACATAAGCTCACGCATTTTTCCCACGTTGCACCTTGTGTATTCCATCCTACGGCATTATAAGGGTCCAACTTATCGCCATATCAGGCACAAATTCCTGACTCCGAGCTCATAATGATTGGAAAAATCTAATATATTTGCCCAACCTGGAATTTGAACCCGAATTCTCGTTGTAACCGTACAGTAGTACTACACCACCGAGGCAGCCACTTAGCTACTTTAATTATACTTTTAAAAATATTTACTTTCATTTAATTCCTAAACTGTATATTAACCGTCCCTCCCGAGGTCCTGAGGTCACGGAGTTCTTATTATTTACCGGCGTAAATGTGATTTAAATACATTTGCATAAGCTTTGAATACAAATCAGATATAATTTAAAAGTGCAAATGGATCATTTTGTGGCGTTAGTAACTACAATTTAATAGAGATGCGGTGAAGCGAAATTGCGTTGAAATAAGGCATGTATAAATGATCAAATTTCTGTGGACACCTCCGACTTTTCGGAGTGATGTGTGTATTGATAGTCAATCACCACGCACTGTAACAGTGAAGGAAAACATTGTGAGCAAACCTGCATACCATAGCAAGTTGTAAGAATTGATATGGTATATAAAGTCCGTTAGCCCGCACTAGGCCAACGTGTCCACCACGTTGGCCTATACGGCGTAACCACTCTAAATCGTAATTCGTACTTTCGATTGTGGGAGAGGCCCCTGCAGTGGGATGTATGTATATGGGCTGATACGTAAAATATAGCATTTATCTCATACAGAAAAGGTACAAAAATGTGGTAATGGTACTGGAGAGACTGAAAGAAAAATATTATATTTGTGTACCATTTAAGTCGTTATATAATATAAATTAAATCACGTGTTTATTTGCATTATTCGTAAATTACCAACGTAGGACGGAGTTTTGAAGTATCTTTTTATTTTTAATAAGAATTCAACAATTTAAATAGTAATTCAATAAACTTAGCCATTTATTTGTTACTTTAGTTTTAGTACTTTTTCGTATGGCCACACATACAGGTCTACATTACACGTCTACATTACATTATGGTCTTAACCTTTATTCAGATTTAATTGTGGTTATTTTCCGCGCATTACCGATAATTTTATACGTCTAATAAATGAAATAATTAAATTGTTTTATTGTTCATAAAAAAAACAATATAATTAATAAATTATAATTATGTGATACATGGCACAACGAGGGTGTCCTGATTGCATCTCTGCCTACCCATTCTGGGAAAAAGGCGTGTATATATGTATTAGTACGCCGATGGTTTCCATGTACAAAATAAATAAATAAATAATTACTAAACCAGTGTATAGAAAGACTTAATGTCTGGAGCGTTGTTAGTCTTTTTATTGAGTAGGAAGCTAATTATAGCTCCCTTCTCACAAGTACTAAGAGGGTTGCAAGAAGGGTAGGTCGGGGTCATCGGCCTGCCAGCCCGATGCGTGGGGTTCACACCGTACAGATTCTGATGCCAGGCTCGATTTCAAAATTCTACGTCAATATACTGACCAAAGATGGAACACTCAAGGCGAAACGTGGGATTTCTGATTGTACCTCTGCCTACCCCTTAGGTGTGAGTTGACATATGTATTTATGTGATTCATGCTGGTACTACCCCGTAGTTACCCTCTGCGGTTTTGAAGCACAGGATGCCAACAATTGACATTACAGTAAAGCTTATATCGCGAACAAAATGATTAACACAAAGAACGGTGCTATTACGTCTGTTTTTGTCTTTATCGCTATGCACTCATCTAATCTTACTTCTAGCTCCTAAACTAGGGGATTACAAATATACTTAATTATCTTGATATTCAAGTTTGACTTTTTTTCATCCAGATGGCGCCAACATCGGTAGTAGAAGACAGGCTGACGTCAGGACACCGGCTGTCGCACCCGCCTCCCGGCGATGAGGTGTACGTCACCGGAGTGTCGGGATACTTCCCGGACTCCGACTCCGTCATGCATCTCCAGGAAAACCTTTTTAATAAGGTAGGAACAAACATGTACTTGTAAGCTTGATTCAACTTTGGAGCCAATGCATCTTTCTGCAACCACAAGTTGGGTAATATTGTTGCCAATGGCAATCATGAAGTACATAAAAAGTGTTTATAACTCTTCTGTGTGTGTTTGAAGGAGTTGGTACCGATGTTATTTATGTCACGAATAGCTTGACAGGTTTATATCAATCCCAAGATGTGATAATGAACGTTATACCCATATCTAGAGTTACATTTCCGAGCTTTAAATGTGTTTTTTTAAACCAATTATAAAATAAAGTAATAATCTCACCAAGCCTGGCTTCTCAGTACCGACCTAGTTATCTATATATATAAAAGAGGAACCTGACTGACTGACTGACGTATCAACGCACAGCCGAAACTACTGGAGCTAAGAACGTGAAATTTTCCAAAACGGTTCTTATTATGACGTAGGTGAGCACTAAGAAGGGATTTTTGGAAATTCAACCCCTAAGGGGGTGAAAAGGGCAAAAAACTGTTGTATGGAAAATCGAAACCGTTAAAGCTACAATTGTCAAACTTAGCACTTTGGTTAGTCATTTAAAAAATAAACTAATTGCATACTTTGTTTGTCTAAAATTAGTCATAAAGGGGTTAAAATAAGGGTTGAAGTGTTACGAGACTCGGGTGATTTAATGACAATCTAATCAACGCACTGCCGAAACTACTGGGGCTAGAAACGTGAAATTTTTCACAAAGATGTCTATTGTGACGTAGGTGAGCACTAAGAAGGGATTTTCAGAAATTCAACCCCTAAGAGGGTGAAAAGGGTAAAAAACGTTTGTATGGAAAATCGAAACCGTTAAAGCTACAATTGTCAAACTCTGTAATTTAGTTAGTCAATCAAAAACAAAAATAATGGTATACTTTATTTTTCCAAAATTAACCCTAAAGGTGTCAAAGTAAGGGTTGAAATTTTGTAATACCACACTGTTAGATCCACGCACAGCCGAAACTACTGAAGCTAGGAACTTGAAATTTTACACAAGGATACTTATTGCGACGTAGGGTAGTACTAAGGAAGGATATTTAGAAATGCAACCCCTCAGGGAGTGAAAAGGGTTAAAAATTGTTGTATGGAAAAACAAAACCGTCAAAGTTGCAAATATTAAACATGGCACTTTAGTTAGTCAATTAAAAAGTAAAAACAGTGTACTCTATTTTTCTATTTAACCCTAATGGGATAAAAAATAAGGGTTGGAATGATGTACAATAGAACTGTCGCACCAGCGCACAGCTGAAACTACTGAAGCTAGGAACTTGAAATTTTACACGGGGTTTCCTATCATAATATAGAGAAGCACTAATGAAGGATTTATCGAAATACAACCCCCAAAGGAGTGAAAAGGGTGAAATTAAGTTGTATGGAAAAAAAACCGTGAAAGTTGCAGATTTTAAGCTTGGCACTTTAGGTAGTCAATTAAAAACAAAAATAATGCCATATTTTTTTTCTTTTTCAATTTGGCCCCAAATGTCTTAAAATAAGGGTTGTAATTTTGAATGCAAAACACAAACCATGCTGTTATTGGTATGAAAATTTGTATTTTAGTTACCTATTATAAACACAAAAAATTTGCGTGAATTAGTTTTGGAAAAATAGCACCAAGGAGATGAAGTTTTATAAAAAGTATTTAGGGTTACAGAACCCTACGGGGGTACAAAAATCCCTTAAAAATTGAGCTTGATAGTACAATAATTCAAGTAACGAACTGGGCAGGGAAAGCAAATTACTTTAATTTTAATTTTCTAAGTTGTTCATGAGTGTAAGAGTCTCACATTTACGGGAGGGGTCAGAAAAAGGGAGGAAAAAGACGAAAGGTGCAATGTCGGGTATAAGCAACTTTCATTTTAAACATAAATGGGTTTCGCGCAAATAATACTCATAACTAAAATTGTGCGCGGTTCCGGTATTATAAATGTTAGAGGGAGGAATTTATTATGTTTAATAGTATTTACTTATTATGGATAAATAATGACCAATTGTAAGGGTTTGGATTTTTATGTTTTAAGTGGAGTTAAAGCGGGAATTTTGTTGATAAAGTAAGTAATATATATTGCCACATAATTTGCCCAACAGGATGCTCACAAATAAATAGTGACGTAATTCTGAGTTTTTTTTTCCTCAGTTTTAGGGGAGAAATGAGGACGTAATATAAAACATATTGTAAATAAAGTTAATAACGCAGACGAAGTTGCGGGCAAAAGCTAGTCTATATATATAAAAGAGGAACCTGACTGACTGACTGACTGACGTATCAACGCACAGCCGAAACTACTGGAGCTAGGAACGTGAAATTTTGCACAGGGGTTCCTATTATGACGTAGGTGAGCACTAAGAAGGGATTTTTGGAAATTCAACCCCTAAGGGGGTGAAAAGGGTAAAAAACTGTTGTATGGAAAATCGAAACCGATAAAGTTACGATTGTCATACTTGGCACTTTAGTTCGTCATTTAAAAAGGAAACTAACTGCATACTTTGTTTGTCTAAAATTAGCCCTAAAGGGGTTAAAATAGGGGTTGAAGTGTTGCGAGACTAAAGCGATTTAATGACTATCTAATCAACGCACAGCCGAAACTATTGAAGCTAGAAACGTGAAATTTTAGACAGGGATTCCTATTGTGACTTAGGGTAGCACCAAGAAGGAGTTTTTGGAAATTCGACCCCTAAGGGGGTGAAAAGGGTAAATAACGGTTGTATGGAAAATCGAAACCGTTAAAGCCACAGTTGTCAAACTTTGTACTTTCGTTAATCAATCAAAAACTAAAATAACTGCATACTTTGTTTTTCTAAAATTAACCCTAAAGTGGTTCAAATAAGGGTTGAAATTTTGTAGAACCGAACTGTCTAATCAACGCACAGCCGAAACTGATGGAGCTAGAAACGTGAAATTTTACACAGAGATTCCTATTGTGGCATAAGATAGCACTAAGGAAGGATTTATGGATATTCAACCCCTAAGGAGGTGAAAATGGTAAAAACGGTTGTATAAAAAATCGAGACCGTTAAAGCCATAGTTATCAAACTGCCCTTTCGTAAATCGATCAAAAACAAACATAGCTACTATATATTGAATTTTTCTAAAATTAACCCTGAGGTGGTTAAAATAAGGGTTGAACTTTTGTAGAACCGAACTGTCGGATCAACGCACAGCCGAAACTACCGAAGCTATAAACTTGAAATTTTATACAGGGGTTCCTATTTTGACGTAGGGTAGCACTGAGAAGGAATTTTAAGATATTCCTTGCCCAAGGGGGTGAAAAGGGAAAAAAACAGTTGTATGGAAAATCGAAACCGTTAAAGCCACAGTTAGCAAATTTTGCACTATTGTAAATGTAATAAAAACAAACATACTTTATTCTTCTAAAATTAACCCTAAAGTGGTAAGGGTTGAAATGTTGTAGAACCGAACTGTCGCATCAACGTACAACCGAAACTACTAAAGTTAGGAACTTGAAATTTTACACGGGGCTTCCTATCATAAGCATCAAGAGCAGTGCTAATGAAGGATTTACTGAAATTCAATCCCTAAAGGAGTGAAAAGGGTGAAATTGTGTTGTATGGAAAAATGAACCGTGAAAGGTACAGATTTCAAACTTGGCAGTTTAGGTAGTCAATTAAAAACAAAAATAATTTCTTACTTTTTTGTGTTAAATTAGCCTCAAAGGGCTTAAAATAAGGGTTGTAATTTTGTATACAAAATCGAAACCACTGTTATTGGTACGAGAATTCGTATTTCAGCTACCTATTATAAACACAAGAAATTATTAGGCATGCACTAATTTTGGAAAAATGGCACGAAGGGGATGAAATTTTATAAAAAGTATTTAGGGTTCCGTGGGTACAAAATAACCCATAAAAATTGAGCTTGATGGTTTAATTCAAGAACTGGATAGGGAAAGCAATATTTCAATTTTTACTAATTTTGTACGTTGTTCATGAGTGTAAGAGTTTCACATTTACGGTCAGGGAAAACGAAGAAATGGACGGAAGGTTGTGTTGGAATATCGGGCATAAGCAACTTTCATTTTAAATATCCATTAATGGGTTACGCGCAAATAATACTCATAAGTAAAATTGTGCGTAGTTCCGGGGTTATAAATTTTAGAGAGAGGAAATTATTATGTTTAATAGTATTTACTTATTATAGGTAAATAATGACCAATTGTAAGGTTTTGGCTTTTTATGTTTTAAGTGGAGGTAAAGCGGGAAATCGTTGTTGATAAAGTAAGTAATATATATAGCCACATGATTTGCCCAACAGGATGCTCACTAATAAATAGTGACGTAATTCGGAATTTTAGAATTTTCTCAGTTTTAGGGGAGAAATGAGGACGTAATATAAAACATATTGTAAATAAAGTTAATAACGCAGACGAAGTTGCGGGCAAAAGCTAGTATAATATATTTCAAATCAAACTACAAAGTAAAGTTCTTTTGCAGGTGGATTTAATCTCCGGCGACGCACGCAGATGGAAACTAGCCCACCCCGAGATTCCGCAGAGAACCGGCAAGATCAACCACGTGAACAAATTCGACGCCTCCTTCTTCGGCGTCCATTACAAGCAGGCTCACACCATGGACCCCATGTGCAGGATTCTACTCGAGAAGGCCTATGAAGCTGTTATTGATGCAGGTAAATTTTAGCGGGTTTTTTTTGACAGCTCATCCTTAATAGGACAATGTAAAGGTCTCTTCTGCAAGCGACAATTTGATGAAGTAGTTAATTTTATTATCTAAAACCCGAATGTCTTTATTGTTTTATGTCAAGAGTGATATTACTCTAGTGTCATGTAGATATTTGTCTATGTTTACGTTTGTAGCCACGTAACGTTGCCTGAAAATATACTTCTTCACGCAACCGCAAAGGACCAAAAGTTATAAGAAGGAGGGAACACGTGTGACAGCAAACCATTCCACAGCTTGATAGTACTAAAGAAAGAGAATTGGCGAGTCTTTTGGTTGGTGCCAAGATGACCGTCAAGCTGTGGCTTCGTATGAGAGCACGCTTGATTTTGTTAAGGAAAGGAGAAGGGGGGATCAAAATTAAACAATTCTCTTGTTTTGGGTTCACATGTGCAAATCCGGGTACAATCTGACCTGTGTAGTTATGTCAAACAGTGAGAGATATCGCGTAGGTAAAACCTCTATTTCGACTATCCTAAATTTATAATCAGTTCGTGGTCTTCGTTTTATATACCATATTACCTCAAGCCGCCTCCCAATTGAAATAAATAAATTCTTCAGTGCAGCGATGTGAGAAATGATCTCATTTCCCAACGTCCCAATCACTCCCGTTCTTTACACATAATTATAGCAATTCGTCTGCGGAGAACTGTGGAGCAAGCACTTCGTAGAATTGAATTCGTCTCGGTGCCAATTATACACGACACTTCGTTTCCATTGAAGGCACTGTTCCTTTTAGACAGCTTTGTAATTACAGAGCCGTTTGTAAGCACTTTGACGAGACCGACCAGAACGATAATAATTGCAGACGTTTTGAGTACACTGGGATGCACTAGGTCTTATAGATAGATGGATCGATATGCTGTCAGGAATAAAATTCAGACTAAAGTTAGAACTACTTGCAAGGTACCATTATTTCAATTTACAAAATTCAATTCCTGTTTTAGAAATAAACTAACATTCAACATATAGTTTTAAGTTGTTCTGAAACTTCCGTAAAACTTGTTTTCCATTGAGGTTTCAAATTGCAAAACCGAGGGTGAAATTTAATAATGAAAGCCGCTAAAATGCATTGTGGTCATTTTGAAACTTGAATGATTTAATTGTATTTGTCCTGTTGAATTCAACCGCTGAGCTTTAAAATTAATTAGGTTCCTAACTATTGTCCGGTCACATTGAATTGAATTTATGCGATAGTGAGATTACAGAGTCAGACATTTAGTGATTTGACTGGACAGCTCGGAATGGCTGTTTTGTATAATACGAGTATAATATAAAATAAACCAGCAGTGAAAAACTTAAAAAATTTTATATTAAGTCTTATGTGGGAAAGTTAGTTTTTGGGAGCCACATTTAGTATAGCTTTTAAGAAATAGCAATAATTTTCAAAATGGTATATTTTATTATTTACAACCTATATTGGTAGTATTGGAACTTTACTGTCTTAATTCGGACTTTTAAAGAGTATTTCTAATTTGTATGTAATGTATGATGTATAGGATAGATTGTGGGTGGAAAAAATACACAAACCAAGGTAATCGCATAATAAAATAGTGTCCTAAAACGGATAGAACAAGAAGAATCGTCCTGTTATCTCGAAATCCATTAAAACTTTTACACAGCGAGTAATTATAACTCAATATTGGCTTTACGATCATTCCGTAGGCCTGTGGAATTTAAATTTGTTCATTTAATGTTCTAAGTTCGCAGTCTGGCTGAACAGGGGAGCAAAAGGTGGCCTAAAATATTACAACATGCTTTACGGTACAGGTGGTGTGTTCAATCAATTTAGTAGTAATTGTTATATTGATAAAGTCATTTAGAGATAATTTAGAATAAAACTTCCTTACTATAATATTATTGTAAATTAAATGTGTATAGATTTGAATTGATCACTGAAAATTTTGAGATAAGTTTAAGGTGGAATAAGTATGATGATAATGATGATGACTAAACATGTATTTGTTAGTTTGTCTTTTAACACAACATCGACATATTTTGAGCATAAATATTTTATAAGACGTTTCATTTAAATGGGATTACAAAATTAAATCATTCAATGAAATAGCACATTCTTATCCTATTAAAAGTTACAGTCACCTGCAGGCGATATCTGACGATACCAAAATACCTCAGAAAGCAAAATCGCCGCCAAACAGCAAATTTTATTTATAATTCAATAATTTCGCCCTTATCTCGAATTTGCACGACAATACTTTAAAATTTCGTAAACTTATCTCTCGGGATAAGTTGGCACGAAGTTCGCGCGATACGATACAATTTGCAACAAATGTCGAAACAAAGCACAGTTTTGTATTTGTTTTAATATTTACTCTATGGAAGTTAAGTGCCTTTGTTTTGCTATAACTGGTTTAAAATTTAGTTAGCAATATGATTGTTTATAATTAATGCAATGTCTCACGTGATACACTGATAATATTATGTTTAATTAGTAATTTATTAGTGATAAGTCTCCCATATCTGAGAGGCCGCCTGAGTAGGTACCACCACAATGTCTATTTCTTCGGCCAAACAACAGGGTAAATGCACTGTTGTGTTCCGGTTTATAGGATATTATAGTCAGAGTAACTACTGGACATGATTTATCATACTCATTTTCTCTACTATAAGGAGCTCACTGGGACAAAGGTAACCCAAAAGGTTTCCCCCTATCCTTATGTTATCTATCTGCGTAAAATACTATACACATTTCCTTTCACACAACAGATGAAACCAGACAAAAATACGCAAATTCCATGATGATATCTTTATAAGAATGCGAATGAGATCTGAAGACATTTTGATGTTCCCGACGAATCCATAAGGCATTCGTTAATAGATTTATCTTATCATACATACGTTGAATAATTCAGCGCGGGAAATATGTTGTAATCCGTGTACTTATGTTTTAATGGAATACTGAAAGGATGCGTTGCGTACGACATACATCAATTAAAATTGAACTTTAGATCAATACAATAGAGTGAATTTTTCAATAGCAGTTCGATATCTGGAGATCCTCGCCACCCCTTGTATCGGGTAGGCGGTTTGTATTTTCTGTTTTTATTGTGAAATGTTTTTTAATAATGAATTGCGAGTGAATGATTTTTATTCATTGTTGGCTTGTGAAAAATGTGTACCCGCGAAATTGGCTTAAGAGAGAACGTTTAATATTATTTGAAATGTCAATACACACTTAAATTTAACTTACAAAGCATTTTAGATCATAGCCAAAGAAAGGAGTTATGATTTATTTTTTCTAACTGGAAAGATCAAATAATCTATGTGATGGATAACTACCACAATAACAAATAAAGCCTAATGGATTTTGTGAGATGGCATTATAGTTTTAATTAGAAAATACAAAATGGATTTTGTAGCGCAAAGTTAGAGTGTATTTACACCCTACGAATGTTTGAATACATAGATAAATACCATTATGTACCATATATTTCATCTTTACTCCTAAGAACTGCCGTGTGTAGCCGATATTTAGATCTAATTTGCTAAGGCGGAGCTCGGCTATGATCCTGTGAATCTTACAGGTGTTACTTATAAAACTGTCTCTAGAGTAATCTTCAACGTAACAGTATTCTTGTATATACTACCAGATAAGCTTTTATAAATAAATAAATAATAAATAACACCCAACAATCACATGCATAGTCCTGACCCCACACTAAGATCGAGTTTTGTGTCGTGGGTATCAAAAACTAGAAGAAACTTTTCGGTCTCACAAACACCTAGACCCGAAAGAAATATTAATTGCGGGCAGCACAAACATTTCTGTAGGTGCAGGGATCGATGCCGCGATCTCTCATTTCACAGCGCCACGGAGGCTGTGGTTTTATTGACAAGAATAAACTTTTATAATTAAGAGCAGTCCCCATGTGCAATTGGTTCTATTGGAAATATCTAAGTAAAATATTTGTTGTCAGGTGTCAATCCCAAAGAGCTGCGGGATACAAAGACTGGTGTATTTATCGGAGCATGCTTCTCTGAATCTGAGAAGACGTGGTTCTACGAGAAGATGCAGGTCAACGGCTTCGGTATCACCGGGTGAGTACTGTACTAGTATATGTATAATCTTAGCTATCGTCACGGAAGACGTATTATGCCTTCGAACTCAACGTTCTCTTCTGTGCCATATATAATATTCATAAGGTCTTCGACAGTAATAATTGATATAAATATCATATTGCTATTAAATTCAAACAGCACTACAGTTAAATTGATGATTTTGGTGGACATAGCTTCAAATTTCGAAGAAGTCTTGTAAGTTAAAAAAAATTTAAACACAATGAAATTAAATGTATTGAAATGAAATTAAATTAAATGTATTTAAAGACAATAAAGGAGACTGAAGCAAATCTACGATAATAAACTTATTTTCACAATATGATGTGAAAGGAGTGAGTCACATAGTGTAAAAGAATGCTAGAAGCTCTATTACATTCAAACGACAAAGAATCTATGGATTGTGAATGTCTAAGAACTTAACTAGGCAATTACATCACAGTTTAAGTTAATAGCGGTACTGTTTTATCCTAATAGATTGCGTAATTAAAAGAAAGCTTATAAAGTGCTAACCGCAATGAAGATTAACTCCAGTCTGAAATTCCCTGTAATGAAATGGCAATAATAATTGCAGTGCAGTAAAACAATTAAAACTCAACTTTCCACCGCCGAGTCGATCTACCGCTCATTATTTCAATTGTCAGCCCTCATCGAGCTACGAAGCGATTAAACTTTAGAGTAGTCACTACTTAGCGTAAATTATTACGATAGTTCCGCGACGCCGTTCAGCTTCTACGTATAATTTTGTAACTCCAATTAATTTAAATTCATCAAAGGTCCGCCCGGTTTAGGGTTTGCTAATTTATGCTTCGATAATATAATGGTCTAGGAATGTCATTTTAGTTGTAGGAATATTTTACAGTTTCATTTAGTTTTTATTATAGAGCAACGGATAAATTTATAGCAGTTTCACTATGTATTTTGGATTTTTAATGTCTGCCTTAGTATTAAAAGTAAACCATTTTAATCATGGAGCTTATTAGTAGCCATCCAACGTCGTAGTACTTTACGCGTCTATAAGAAATTAAATTAAAAGCTACATTATATTATTATCCTTCACTGAATTTATTTAAATGTATCATCATTAATATCATCAGTAAATTCGTCTGCTGAACGTAGACCTTTTTAATGAAGTAATTATTTCTTCAATTTATCCCATACTTTAAATATTTTTGTCCACAGATGTTCCCGTGCTATGTTAGCGAACAGGATCTCCTACTGGCTTGGAGTCACCGGCCCGTCTTACACAGTGGACTCAGCTTGCTCCAGCTCTCTGTACGCTTTGGAACACGCCTTCAGAGCTATTAGAGATGGCCATTGCGATGCTGCTATTGTCGGCGGATCTAATCTGTGTCTTCATCCATACGTATCACTGCAGTTCTCTAGGTAAGTTTGAAGGTTGAAGCCATGTACTTTTTTATTCGAAAAACACTTGAATAGTAAATACTTCCTTTACTATTAAAATGTTAAAATGATTGAAAAAAGTTATAGTTAGTGGCTTCAATACAATATTTTTTATTTGTATTGTCTCTAATACTGTTATTCTTTTGATACTATGTACAACAAAGATTTAAATAAATAAATTTAGATTGTATCATACCAATAAGTTTCACTGATTATCATAACATTTATCAAAATAATATGAATATATAGTAAGTTATTTGGTTCAGGTTGGGAGTGTTATCACCAGACGGGAGATGCAAAAGTTTTGACAACAGCGCCAACGGCTACGCGCGCTCTGAAGCGATCGTAGTAGTCTTCTTGCAGAAAGCTAAGGATTCCAGGAGGTGAGAGACATTAGATTTTGGGTGAGGGATTTAACATTTGTAGTTCTTATTTTTAATATTCTAACAATATCATAAGTCATAAAGCAGTCATTGGACTTGATCGGTCAATTTTATTAATGAATAGGGCTCTTAAGAATAAACCGAGGTGAACATAAAAACAGAAAAACGTTTTAATTTAGATTATTTCTGTGGTTTATAGTTATTTATTGCTATATTACCGATTAATAATTTACATTTTATACATCATATATTTTGAATATGCCTAAAATATCTTTTTTTTCAGGGTATATGCTCAGATCCTCCACGCCAAGACGAACTGCGATGGGTACAAAGAGCAGGGTATTACTTACCCAGCGGGTCACATTCAGAAACTACTCCTCAGGGAGTTCTACGAGGAGTGCTCCATCCCTCCATCAATCTTGGAGTATGTTGAAGCTCACGGCACTGGTAAGTTGATATTACTAGCTAAGGTTGATTTAAGTTAATATAATATTAGTTTAAGGGGGGTCAAGTTCATTGAGTGGCCGAAGGTGTAGGGTTGAAATTAAAATGTGTGGGTGTTTCCCATACCTGAGATATCACTAATAATAGGATGTCTGATGTCGTTTGATATCATTCGACACTCTACGTGGACGGCATTTGCAATTACCATCAGATGCAGTGCAGATATTTTAACATACCAGCATAAAAAAGTGCTAATTAAAAATAAAAATCCAAATATTTTCTTTAATTAGGCTCTTTCCGACATAAGGCTCTTATTAGTTTTAGCGTACTGATTGAATAACTAAATTGGCTTCACATGTGATGCTTTACTCTGCCGAACTATGGGCTTCTAATAGCTGATGAATTCATAGGTTTCCAAGAAGGAGTTAGTGTTGTGTTTCACTC
The DNA here is from genome assembly GCA_030180105.1 of Hyles lineata. NCBI lineage: Eukaryota > Metazoa > Arthropoda > Insecta > Lepidoptera > Sphingidae > Hyles > Hyles lineata. Next base: position 1,733,499 of record JARJEE010000026.1, read on the forward strand.
ATGGTCTTAGATAGAGCAGTATAGAAAAAGGGCATCCGAGGAAAATTATATTTAATACTTTATGAATTCGCGCGCGCATCCTCATGTTCTGTAATTAATTAATTTGTAAAAGCCTTTATAACAATATTGTTCCGGTATAAACTTGTTTCTTTGATATGTTTAAATAATTGTGCAGACGACATGCTGTGATCATGCATAATTAATTACGATTTTAAACTTTGATCAATTTAATTAAAAATACGATAACGATGTTGTATAAAGTAACAAGGCGGATTAAACCATTTTTGTTTTAAAGCGTTTGGTATTGACTCCGCTTTTTATCTTCTTTTTTACCCATCAATAAAATAAAAGGGACAAATCTGAAGTAAGCAAATTAATAAACAGTTTTATAACTGTGCACTTGGCCAAATAGTTTTCATAAACTTGAAGATACGAGAAGTTACAGAAAATGAATAATATATATTAAAATCTACGCTCACAATATAAAAAATATTACTCTACTGTTTACAGTACCTATTATAGTATCAGACTAAAATAACCCACTTCTGAGAATTAGACTCCCCTACAATCACGAGTTTCATTGAGAAGGACACAGTAAACTTCATATATCTTCGATTGGCGTGTTTAGAAACAACAAATAAAATTTAAAAAAAAATCTATTTAAAGCATTGTTGGAGATATGTGTTGATAATATAAACAACAAGCGTTAATACTTGTAATCGTTAATACTTTTAACATGTCCAATATAATAAAGTGTGAAGACAGAAATAATGTTCGCAATATTTGACAACGGCATGACGACAAGGCATTCGCGCGCCAAAAGATCGTGGACAATCTTTACAAAGTTATGGTATTTTCTACCGGTAGAAAAGAAAGGCACTACAATAAACAGCATAAAACTTCTAAATTAAACCAAGTGACGAACAAATAGTGAAAATAGTCTAGTCTTGAACTTGAAGGGCATTCTCACATAAAATTAAAACGCATCTCTCCATCGTCGAGCTGCAGTCATTGTTTTAGCACAAAGAGCACCGATAAACTGAATTTTGATGAGAAAAATAGAGCATTACAGCTGTTTTGTATCAGTACTGTAGCTTTTGAAGAGGCAACCTTCGCCGAACATTTATGAGACAATTTATTTTCAAATAACCGAACTATATTGGCTTTGCCTCATGCCCAAATGTTTGTGTAGTGCATTACTAAAGGACAAAGCTTTTGCTGGTATGAACAGGGTCCCTGTGTAATAATTTGGATATTGTAACGAGAATACTAGAGGTTATTTTTGCGATTAATGATGAGACGAGCATGCCATTCGCTGATGGTAAGCGATACGATCGCTCATGAAAAGTAGCAAAATCATACTATGACTTACAAAGCATTGCTTGGCATTCCACTGAAAATTGTCTAATTGTATGTCAATTTATAAATTAAATATTTTGTATGCCTACAATGTATGCTACGATAACTTATTTAAAAATGTCTAGCTTTGTTAATTTATATCATAATCATCACCTTTAGCCACAATGATAATAAATAAATAAATAAATAATAACACTCAACAATCACATACATAGTCCTGACCACACACTAAGATCGAGTTTGTGTCATGGATATTAGGAACTAGGAGAGACTTTTCGGTGTCACAAATACCAAGACCCGAAATAAATATTTGTGGGTCGCACAAAAATTTATATCGGTGCGGGGATCGGACCCACGGCCTCACGGGCGACTAACCGACTGCACCACGGAGGCTGTCAATAATAATACCTATATAGCCAACCAGTCCACAGATTTTCGCAGCGACATTTTCATAGCATCCAGCATTATTTTCTATACTGGAATTGTTGGAATCTTCAATAACAAATACCCAATAAAAATAAAACAGAATAAAGTAAATATTTTTATCTTAGCAGGAGAGAGAGTTTCGCAACAAATATGTGACTTCGATATTACCCAATGTTACTACACTCCGACCGCAATTTTGTATCAAACTCAAATAAATTGCGACCGAATGACTTTTCTTTTAAAACAAGCGAAGTAACTTGGTTATTTTATTTCGCAGGTACCAGGGTGGGAGATCCTGAAGAGTTATTGGCCATTGACGAGATCTTCTGCACGGGCCGTTCTGGGCCATTGCTCATTGGCTCCATCAAGTCCAATTTGGGGCACAGCGAACCTGCCTCGGGACTTTGTTCTGTTGCCAAGGTTAGCGATCTTTTCATGCTATTTTGTCATAAGTAGTAGTGTAACATGGCTGTGATATGAAGAAATAAACTATCTAGTTAGGTATATAAGAATAGTGTCTGTTGTGTTCGGCTTATCTGACAAATCAGACCATAGATTTATGTTTTATTTCTTACATATCATACATTGTATAAGGTATAGATGTTGTAGTCTCATTGTATTTTGTTTACCTAATGCAAAAGTATCATACTACACACTAATTCTGCAAATTTCATACCATTATGTTCGCACAAAACGCGAAACTAAAATTGCTTTATAATTGTTGTGGAAAATTAGATTATACTTAAAGCTTATTATATTATTGAATGTCATTCATTAACAAAGTTAACGAGCAATTAATATTAACCGAAATTGAGCCAATTTTCATCGTAATTGATACGGAAATTAGGTCTCTGATGAACTATTTAGGCTTTATTAATTTATCAGGTATTTGCACCTGGCTTGTGGAATATTTAACGTTGATATTTAATGCAGCAGTGTATTTAAATAACTATTAATATGATTTATGTAAACTTGATATTCAATTTTAGTATTGCGGTAATCGTAAATTGAGCTTAGAGTATTTATAATATAGAGAGAGCGCTTTCAAACATATTTTGCGTCGTCAAACATGGATGTTTATTGTTTGTAGTTTTAGTAGCGCTGCTATATTTGTGAAAATTGAACTTATTATTTATTTAACAGCAAACTGATATATTCCTTTGATAACCGGAAGTATATTTAGATATTATACTTTTAAAACGAGTTCGAGTGGAATTAAATAATTTGTGCAAGTTGGATAATCTGTCAAATCACCATTTTATCTAGGTTTTTAAGTAACAGGGCTCCCTCTATAGTATAAAGACTCTAAGACTAAAATATATTGTATTAATAAATGAGCCTTACGTAGTAGAAAATTCTGTTTCGAGTTGATAAAGAAAATATGAACAGAAAATGGTAACGGGGAACTATAACATTGTTTCTGAATATATTAAATACCTCATGTGTTCATAAGATCTGAAATAAAATTAAATACTCATTTTAAAATCGGAAGAGCGCTGGCAGCCTACTCATAACTTTTAAAATTTCAAATTTCGAATGTTACGAATGAGGCAACTACATGCAAATTGCAATTAAATATTTTTTTAATCTAGTTACGTGAAAATGGCGCCAAATAAACATTTGTGTGCCACTGTATTTTCCTTTAAAAGTGGGAAAAATAATAATTTAGTCTAAATATATTCTGTATCTGTATCATATACGTCCCACTGCAGGGCACGAACCTCCTTTATAATCGAGAGTACGATTGAGAATGGTTAGGCCAAGATTGAGAGTAGCAAATGTATTATTAAACCTTTATTAGAAAAGCAGATTTATCCCAATTTTTTTTTTAATTTTAATTTTTTTTTCTTTGTTCCTACAGATGTGCATAGCTTACAGTACTGGATATATCCCACCGAACCTGAACTACGTAACTCCTCGTGAGGGTGTGACTGCGCTGGTGGATGGAAGGATGCAAGTTATCACGGACAAGCAACCCTGGACCCGAGGCATGTCTGGAGTCAACAGCTTCGGCTTCGGAGGCGCCAACGCCCACGTGCTTTTGAAGAATGTTGCTAGGGATAAGGTAAGGAAAAATATGCATAATTTTGCATACAAAAGGTATCAATTGAATAATATTTGAACTTAAATGCGTATAAAAATGATACAATAAGAGAATTTTATGTATACAATTGACATATTACATCTTATTTTTTTATTATGTGAGGAAAACTAACAGGTAGAGGAATACACACAATATATACTTAAATACTAAACAAAAAAAATAATTTTCTATTCGATAAAAATATTTTTATTGGCTATTGAAAAATCTTCCCATAAGAAGTGGATCACTTGGCCTTTTCCTTCTATTTTATGGCCTTTTAACGACGCCTAAATCAATGTAGAAAATAGCATGTTATTTATCTATCTAAAAAAAACAGACACAAACCTCTACAATAAAACTTATTTAAAAATTGAATCTATTATTTTTTTACTAAAGTCTTGTTCTGTTGACCTGAATTAATATTAAATTAATCAGTTATGAAAACCAAACGTACGTCTCGATTCATAAGAAAAAAAAGTGTTGATCCAATTTTCCACTTGTAATTATATTGTTTCGAGATGAAAATTGTTTTAGACATCAGCTTTTTATCTTGCACCGCTAAACGGATTTACGTGCAGTAGCACTGAATATTCCTGAATTATTATTGTAAATATAGAGATTTTCAGATTTAGACACTTATTGATGTTTGAAAAGTAATGCAATTTAATTTCACTTAGCCCTCCAATTTTTGTGTTCAGATTTGTGTCTTTAAAAAAACACGTATGTAACGTATTTCTAATATATTTTATTACACAAGAATATGCAGCAAAATACAAATCCAGTTCATTATAGGCAACTTTATAGGGATACGCTCTTAGAACAATATTAATATCATATTAATCTCATAAAGGATAGTACGATCTCCACATGAGCAATCTTAGTTTACGTTTGAAACTTACTCGCTACGTTTAATTCCTTAATTCTTTGAGAGCGTTCATTTCTCATATCATAATACTTCATTTAATAGTTTCCGACTTTCTCATGTTGGTATTCTCATAATTTAATTTCTGCAGCAACTCTGCTACTGGAAATAAGACGGCTTTTTGAAATAAGATACTGAACAAAAGAGAATGAATGTGTTTTTTTGTATATAGCTTTATTACTTTAGGAGAAAGGCCTTTGTGTTTTGAACTGTAAAGTGCTGGGTTTGTATTCCAAGTTGTATAATACTTTGTACAAATTTGATTTGTAATTTTTGACTTAATCTTAATCCATTTTGGACTTAATCTCAATTGCAAACTATACCACGATTCATAAACTTATTTGCGACATCCATAACATCTTTAAAAAGTAATTCAAAATCAGCATTCCCTAGCATCTCTCTTTTTACTAAAACGACATTATATTTGGGAATGATAAATAGCATATGCTGAATTTTTTCGATTAAAAATGTTACTCTCGGTACACTTAAAAGACTGAAGCCTCCAAAGAAATACCCTATAGACCCTTTGTATTCATTAACCCTATTTTAATAACTATATACATTCGTCAGGTGAACAACGGAATGCCAGCAGACGATCTACCCCGACTTGTCTGCGTATCTGGCCGTACTGAGTCCGCTGTAGCAAGAATCCTGGATGACTTGGAGTCCAGAACAGTAGATGTTGAAGCAATTCGTCTCCTACATGCTATACACGATGAAGATATCACTGGTCATGTTGTACGAGGGTATTCTTTATTGGGTAAGTGTATTGGATGTATATGTATATACCTATTTGAATGAAAAAATGATTAGGAGTAATTATTTTGGAGAACAGACAGTTGACACAGATACTGAAGAAAAGATCACGCGAAATGCTGCCACGACCGTTGCTTAACAGATTTATCATAATTTTAGTTCAGGACAATGTGTGTAGCCTTTGATTTTATTTATTATTTAGAATGGAATAAACATACTTACTTTATTTATCTACAGAGAGACTAGTAACAATCACATTAGATAAATTATTAACTACTTCCAAATATCTCTCAGTGCCATAGCCAGTTATATTATTGCATCATGTTAAAATATATTTAACAATATGTTTTGTTTCTTAGGTTCAACACCAACAAAGAGCGTCCAGTTAGCTCGTGATATGCAGTACTTCTCTGGAGTACGTCGCCCAGTATGGTTTGTGTATTCCGGTATGGGCTCTCAATGGGCTGGCATGGCTACAGAACTCATGAGGATACCTATCTTCGCCGCTGCTATTGAGAAGTAAGCAGTAGTTGTTTGAGATACATAAAATAAATAAAAATTAAAAAATCTTTATTGACACTACAATATACAATTACGAAGTTAAAGTTATCTCACATTTATACACATAACACATGATTGATGTACACTAACATCTAAACTAAGCCGGGCCTGTATCTTAGAAGCTAGTCACTTCCTATGACATTATTATTTTATAAATAGAATTCTGAGTCATGTAAGATGCTACAGACTAAGTTGATAATATCGCAGATAGCTGCAAATTTCATAAGCTGTTTTAATTTACATACATACATAACCGTCATGCCTGTATTACAAAGAGGTAGGCAGAGAATATGGATCGCTACTTTGCTCCATCCTGACATAATATTATTTTCAGTTCATCTACTTTTATCAACCTCTTCATGGATTCTTGTATAACGTCGATTAAGGGTATTTTTGATCTGACCCTTGTTGAGGGTATCACTGATGTATTTGTATTTCGTATAAGAAATTTAAAACTACATAGATTAAACTATTATGAATAGTGGTATTTTAAAAAATCAAACGCAGTTGTCTCGCATAAAACGTATTATGATGTAAGATTTAAAGTAGCCTTTTTAAATTTCGTACAATTAAACTTTGTTTGTTTTTCATAGATGCCACAAAGCACTGGAACCAAAGGGAATCAACTTGACCAAAATTATCACTGAACCAGACCCGAAAATCTATGACAACATTTTGAACTCTTTCATTGGTATCGCTGCTGTTCAGATCGGTCTCACAGATGTACTGAAGGCGGTTGGAATTGAACCGGATTACATCATTGGTACGTAACAAATATTAACACTTTTTTAAATATTAACATACACATAAAGAAACAAAATATTCCGACGAATTGCGAACCACCTTTGTTGTCCACCTTTTTTGAAGTCGGTTAAAAATTAGGCTTGTAAAATTTTAAGTTTTTTGTAAATTTATACTAGATACACAGGGTCCGGAACAATACACACGCCGAAAGTGGCCGAGGTTGCTTATACTTACAAAGTATTTCGAACGAGATGTAGCCAAAAGTCATAAATTATAATCAACTTCAGATAACAACAAACAAGAGCACACGCTTATTTGTGCTCTTATTTCTCTTGTCGTTTTTTAGGCCATTACTTATAATCTAGCGTATATTCGATTGAAGTTCGTGGGCTATAATGGAGCTAGGTACTCGTATAATTGAAATGTGACTGTTTTCTCTCTTTGGCTGTTTTATTTCGCAATATATTTTTCTATTAGGTATAGGAATGCAAGTTTTATTGAAAAAACATTATCCGTTTAGTCCCTGTTTTTTATTAAAGCAAGATTACCGACAACATTTCAATTTTTTTTTATTGCTATGAATGGCGAGACGAGAATGCCGTTCGCCTGATGGTAAGCGATACGACCGCTCATAAATAGTAGCAAAACCAAACAACACCTTGAATTACAAAGCAATGCTTGGCATTCCACTGCGCTCGATGTTAAGTCTCAATATGTCCAGTAGTTACTCTGGCTACAATGCCCTTCAACCCGAAACACAATAGTGCGTTTACACTGCTGTTTTACGGGAGAAATAGACACTGCGGTGGTACCCACCCAGATGGCCTCTCACATTTATGAGAAACCTACCACCAGTAAATTAATATATTTTTTACTTTACCAGTTTATTAATATTTAATACATTTTTTACTTCTCAATAAGTGTAAGCTATGGCAGTCATTGAGATAATTACTGAGGATGCTAAAAAATAAAATACTATATAAATAAAGTACAAAGGACTTTGCAAACTGCAATGGCTCGCAAGTAATGGCAAACTTTAGACGTCTTTAATTTGAAATCGGATACAGAAGTAACCCCATACCGTGGCGAGCACTTCTTAAAAGTCTTCGTTGAGTGCAAAATGTAACTGGTACAAAGAACGAGGTATCACGTTGGAGAATAAAACAAAGGTTTTAGAATTTTGTTAAATGTAATGCGGTGTGTCTTCATATTCGTCATAGCTCATAGTAAAATCTTAGGGAAAATATTCTTCAATAGCTCTTATTTCATTGGTATGGTTTTGTTTACGATTTCTTGTAATTACTTCTAATTTAGTTACTTATATTTTAGATAAGTCTGTTGTCTAAAAGTAAATTACTTTGCGGGTTATTTACTTTAAGACAACTGACTTCGTTGTCTCTATTGATTAATTTCATTCATGGTAGATCTCTCATATGCAAGAGGCTGCCTGGGTAAATACTCCCGCACTGTCTATTTCTTCCGCCAAACAACAATTGAAATGCACTGTTGTGTTTTGGTTTGAAGGATGTTGTAGCTAGAGTAACTACTGGACATATTGAGACTTAACATTTTACATCTCAGGGTGGCGAGCGCAGTTATATGCCAAGCATTGCTTTGTCATTCAAGGTGTGATTTGGTTTTGCTACTATTCATGAGTATAGGTTAACATCAGGTGAATCGCTTGCTCGTCTCGATATTCAGTGACATAAAAAAATATGTATATTTTAATACCAGATCTTCTCACACATTTAACGTACCTACTATATCTTTGGTAGTAAGTAAAGATCCTATATTTCTCACGTACAGGGCACAGTGTGGGCGAACTCGGCTGCGCATACGCCGACGGATGTTTCACGGCAGAACAGATGATTCTCTCCGCCTACAGCAGAGGCTTGGCCTCCATAGAAACTCCCTTCATCAAGGGATCCATGGCTGCTGTCGGCTTAGGATACAACCAGGTATAATTCGTCAACTATTAGAATTGTATTTTGATGACGAAAATTACGCCAATGTTTCATGTTTTAAAGTGGCTAAGACCTTATTATATTAATAAGAAGGTATTTGGTGGCCTAAAATTAAGTCCTGTCATGAAGGAATGAAGGAACAGCCATTTAGAAATGTATCACCTGATATAGATAAAGATACTGGTAATATTGATGTTTCTAAAGTTAGGTAAACTATTTAAGAAGTCACCTCTAAGGTTTAATCAATCAAAGGCTAATCAATTAACTAAATTCATTGCTTTTTTTAAAGCTCTTATAGATTTTAAGAAAATAAAACTATAGCGAAGTCATAACTTTTGACTATTGTTTTCATTCAGGTAAAGAGCATGTGCCCGCCGGAGATCGAGGTGGCGTGCCACAACGGCCCTGATTCCAGCACTATCTCTGGGCCCGCAGACATCATGAAGAGCTTCGTCGCCAAGCTCACAGGGCAAGGAATCTTCGCCAAGGAAGTGCCTTGCTCCAACATCGCGTACCACTCGCGGTACATTGCTGAAGCTGGTGAGAATATTATTGAATTACTATAGTGAAAGTAGTATTACGGAATCAGAAGCTAGATAATCGAAAATAGTATAAGAAAATAATATTCGAAGTAAATTCCATTAAAAATATTTTTGCGAACAGATATTGAAATTTCAGAAATAGCTTTGCCTGATATCTTTTGGCAGGACATAGATGTCACTTAACCTGGATAATAGTCTACGTACTTATAGGACTAAAGGAATGAACAGAATCCTTTTCACAAATGCACAACGAAATATGATCAACTATCCACCTACCTGGTAAAATCTTAAATATAATTTCTTGATATAAAGGATATTTAAATTATTTGTTCGCAGGCCCCAAGCTTATGAAGTATCTGAGTGAAGTGATCCCGTCGCCCAAGCCTCGCTCAGAGCGCTGGGTGTCCACCTCCCTGCCTCAAGCTCAGTGGAAGGGCGCTAAAGCTGAGCTCTCTTCTGCAGAGTACCACACAAACAATCTTTTGGTAATATTCCTACTATCATATCTCTAGAATCTAACCCAAAGATTTAAACGAGTGGTTGTTCGACTTCATATATCAGTAACTAAAGAAATTTCAAAACTGGAATCTTTAAATTAACAGCCAGGTGGGAGAAAAGAGGAGACATGCTTAGAAATTGGACGCATGAGTCTTTATATATACGAAAAATTAAGATGAAATATACTGTTTTAATTAAATATACTGTTCTGAATATTTCTTATAAAAATTATGAAGTCATTCAATATTTAAACCCTCTTCAAATTACCAAACCCCCTTGATACTTAAAACAAATTAAAATATAATTCCACGATCAACCTAAACCATTTACCAACAGAGCCCGGTCCTCTTCGAAGAGACTTCGAGGCTGATCCAACACAACGCTATCACGATAGAGATAGCGCCGCACGGCTTGCTGCAGGCGATCCTCCGCCGCTCTCTCAAGAAGGACGTCATCAACATCCCGCTCACTCAGAGGAACAACAAGGATAACGTGCAAGTGTTGTTCACTGCTTTGGGCAAGTAAGTATACCAAACATTGATTTAATGTTTATTATGTGTACTGTATTTTATCAACCTAAATTTTTTTTTTTATTGCCATGAATGGCGAGACGAGCATTCCTTTCGCCTGATGGTAAGCGATACGACCGCTCATGAACAGTAGCAAAACCAAACAACACCTTGAATTACAAAGCAATGCTTGGCATTCCACTGCGCTCGCCATCCTGAGACATAAGATGTTAAGTCTCAATATGTCCAGTAGTTACTCTGGTCACAATGCCCTTCAACCCGAAACACAACAGTGCGTTTACACTGCTGTTTGACGGGAGAAATAGACACTGCCCGCCCGCCTCTGAGCAAAGGAGTCGTCTACAACCGAGAATACGATTGAGAAATGTTATTGTTCGTGTTTGTTACAGAAAGTTATGATTGTTTTATGTTAATTTATATTATGTTATTCCTCCACGTCAATGGGACATAACTGTTTTATGGTTTAGATAAAAAAAATAATCGGTTAGGTACTCAAGATTTTGTTTTCTATTTTACTTGATAGCGTTGGAATTTCATGAAAATCCAATCAAGTCAAGCCCTGATTGAAATATCATACGAAAATACTTATTTTTTTAAGTCATTCCTGGATTGACCTAACAATAAGTATAATGAGAATAGCGTCAATTAATGACTGTACTGTATTCTCACGTTCATCTTTATGCCCTAAGCATCCACAATTTAACTAGTTCCAGTACACCTGACAGTAAAACCTCGACGTGTAAGTAATGAACTGGTTCCAATTTAGGTTGACGAACTCCGGAGCGGTATAGGCTATAATGGTTAATTGGTGGAGCGCGCCAAAGGGCACGCTATTGTCGTCCCTAAATTGCCCACAGATTACTAATTGCCTCAAACTTGACTGCACAATTTTCAGAATAATATTAATATTTTGTTCTATAATTTCTGTGTGAAAGATTGATTTTGGAAAATCGAATGGATTTGTGAAAAAAAAGCATCGTAGGTTTTACTTCATTTGATTTGTGATCGCCAACAGGATAATAGATAGTATCGTCAATTACAATTGACGATGATTGCCTTAAATGAGTCATGCCTTAAGGTTTCTACTTCTTCATAGCCTCTCTCAAATCAATTTAAATAAGTAGAAAGCCCCAAAAAAGAAGTTACCCTTATATTTACGAAGTAAATTTTCATAAATTGTATAACGATATTTTTAGCTCATTGATGTCCTTGTTCGCAGGCTGTACGAGTCAGGATTGAACCCACACTTGGCCAACATCTACCCGAGTGTTCCGTTCCCAGTGTCCCAAGGCACTCCCATGCTGTCCCATTTGGTCGAGTGGGAGCACAGTGAAGACTGGTAAGTAGTTTTAAATATATATTTTTTATAGCAAGGAATGGCGAGACGAGCATGCAGTTCGCCTGATGTTAAGCGATACGACCGCTCATGAACAGTATCGAAACCAAAAAAATACCCTGAATTATAAGGCAATGTATATTTAGTATCAGATGCATTGTAGTCATTTTTACGTACCAGATTTAAAAAAAGGTAAATTTTATTTAATTCTGGCTCGGCAAATTAACTATTGCACTTGGTATCTGCAATGCCGTCCAGAACTGTCTTTCTACTTCGTGCAAATATAAAATTTTTACATGTGCAGCGTAATAAAAGTACCTGTGAACATATTGCGAACACTTTACACCCACTTACAAACACGCCACTCTCAAATAGAGTACGTAAAATGCATTTTCCTTTACCTTTTGAACACTTTGGCATACAATTTGCGAGGCCACAACCTTCACCCAGTACTACGTGACCTATAAAGGAACGTGTGGGTCCTATATCACGCCGTTTTAAGTACTTTTAAGTGTTAAAAGTAATTTTTAATGTATATTTCCAATTAATATATTATATGTGAATTGTGATAAGTATTTCGAGTACGAATTTTGGTTTATGTATGTAATACTGAAATGTAATGGGTAACTAATTAAGTACTATATACATAAAAAAAGTTACGCCTTTTTCCCATAACGGGTAGGCAGAAGTGCTACTAGGACACCCACGTTTTTCCTTGTTTATTCTGTCCTACGCTGTGATGGGGGTGACCGAATCGCCATATCGGGCACAAATTCCTGATAATAGGCTTCCTAATAATGGATAGAAAAATCCAATATCACTTTGTCTGACCTGTGGTCTGACCCGAGATTCGAACCCGAGACCTCAGCGTTGCAATCGTACCGTGGTACAACTGTACCATTGAGTTAAGTGCCAAATATTAATGGGAACAAATAAAAATTTCTTTCGTAATAAACTGTTAAATATTCGCTGATACTTGTATGACTTTATACTTATTTGGGGATTCAGATTTTTACATAGGGGTAGAAATAAAACACAACATTTTAAGATAAAATAACTTAATTAACTTCAATTTAAAAAATTGATTCCATTTTAATTTTTTTATAATGGACATGACGAATTTTACTGTCATAAGTTATTCCCAAAGAAATGCAGTGTAAATGGTAAAATGGAACTATGGAATAGTGTTCGTTTGTATGAAATCGCAGCGCGTTCTAATTTGTCGCAGGTCGATGCGAACTGTAGCAGATGATAATTGTGCGTCACCGAAGCTAAAAGTTAACGCGCTTTGTACACTCCTATTCTAGGTTTGGTGACATTGTTGTTTTATTCGTATTAGTGACTTCTGTGAACGATTTAAATAAATATAAAGATAGTTGATAATCAAATACTATTACTTTAGAATGTTTTTATTTTCTATTATGTTTTATATTTATTTTACGGCGAAATCCTTTAAATCACGTGATAAGTCTAAAGCTTAATAAATATTATTAAATTGGTTGAACTTGATTAATAGTTGAGCACAGTCCATTTAAAACAAATTTTCAACCGCATAAACTGCAGTTTACAATTGCAAAATTAAATACATTTGATACTCTACAATGATGACATAAAATTCGAAAACGATAAAAAAATTACCGGCATCGTTTTCAATGTTGTATTCAAACAACATTGGTTTTACATAAGCTTAGCATATTGAATGCATAACGCATGCAATGAAGCCGTTTTTACATACTAATATGATCGCGAACACTGTCATGAAAAATCACAATCGAATATTCAAAGCTGACGACAAACCTGCGATAATTGGAGTGGCACATAGAAACGAGGATTCATAATGGCTAGATGCGTACAAAATGCAATTGCTGGTAATAAGAGTAGAATATTCACATCCACTCTCACATAATGGTGAAAAATTTTGTCGTATACAAGTATATACGATTTGGAGAAGGTCAGGGTAATTGTGTCGACCTTTCCGACACATAATGAATACTCTACTTCATTTAACACTTAACATAACTCTGCCTTCCATTTATTTTTGACTTTCCTTTGTACTCCTATTTTTAGAATATTTGTACGATTCAACAGGGTTACTATTTGATCTGAGACGGAGTTCGAATGTTCCCACGTCGTAAGTAAAACTGTTCGAATCTTCTATCATACGTCATAACTATAGACTAAATTCGGAGTGAATGATAAGTCTTAGAGAATAGTATTATAGAAGTGTAAAACTTACAACTAACTTCGGACTTCGAACGATCGAACATTCGAACCTTGTTTCGGATCATAGCGTAACCCCCTGATCTTATACTTAGATGTAAACACATGAATGGCGCTTGTCAGTTACAGGTGAGCAATTTACTCGTTTGCCGGACCTACACATCAAAAAATTCAACCTGAATTACCGGCCTACGCAAAATTTAGATTTTAATCTCGATATATTAACAAAGTCGACGGCGCCAGAATCGGCGGGCCCGCTTATATTAATCGGTCCACATCCGTCAAGCTACCACAAACAAATAGCCCTCGTGTGATCTATGGAAGGCACTTTATTCATTGACTCCAATATAGAGGGACGTCCGCGGTGGCATTTTTCAAACGTCGCTAAAATGCCTCTCTTTGCGTTGTGCCGTGATGAATGAGTGCAATGCGGTGAATGCACGATGAAAATTCTTATACGATTAATAGCACTGGTTAGGGGAATGTGGGTAAGGATGGGGAATTTTGCTTTAACTAGGGGTCTAAAAACTATTTAATTTGGATGATAAATATCCGGCAATCAGTTACGTAGTGCAAATGTAACAGCTCGAATAATAGGTCCCATTTAGTTTTTATTTGTAGTAATTGGAAGCTGTCTTCTCCAATTGTAGAAGTGTTTGTATCTGAGATTATGATGTCTGTCTATAATTTTGACAACTGCTTTGATACGAAGGGAAGTTACAATAATTTATATCGAACTCTTCACATAAATTTCGTTGCGGATATTAATTTCGGTTAGACATTCCGACAGACACGCTGAACTTCAAACATATGAACACGAAAGTTTAACCACTGTGGTAAAATGTTCAGAACTCGCTGCGAAACAAGAATCTGCCGGCTAGAAGCTTATAAACATTCACAGAACATCGGAAATTCTAGTCTAATCTTGCCATATATTTCCTTTAAAATAAAACCGAAAAAATAATTTCGAAAATTACGTATAAATTTTGGGTCATGGCATATAATTCGAGCATCCCATCTGTCCGTTCACTCGGATAAAAGTCGTCAAAATACTACAGTAAAGATTACATTTCCAAGAAAAGGTTATGGAGTGAGTTTTTAGAAGGAACATAAATTTTATGGTTAATATTGACGGAGGAATCGCTTTTTATTTGAACAGGGGTGGCGATGGATTTCGATCGTAAAATAATGCCAAAGTATTTCGTGAATTAAGAGTCATCTTTGATTTTTTCCAAGTGATTCGTTGCTTCATAATGCGACTTATTTCTACCATAATACTGAACCAAATAATTTTTATTCATATTATGTAAAAAAAAACTGCTAAAAAATCACCATCATCATTACTTTCACAAATCTAGTGTTCGATATACCTATACTTTCTTGCATATACTCACAAGCCTCTCCGTTTGCACTCTATCAAACGCTATCTTCGACGTCTCTTATTATGTATAGTAATAATATATACAAGAATTTTTCGTTTAAAGATAAGTGTCATGTTAAACTGTTAATTTAGTTCTCAATTATTTTTCTCATATTATTTCTTCTTCTTATCTTATTACAAGAAGAAATATGCTAGGAATATGAAATATTTACTTTATTCATTAGTAGGTGGTGTTTTTAATTCCTCAAATTCATCAGCTATGTGGCGGAGCGCAGTGAGATTCCATGTTTAGTCAGTGCGACAGTGCAATCGTGTACAAATAAACTAACGTTTATTTAAATCTTACAGGCGCGTGGCGAAGTGTGGAACTAAAAATAAAATTTAAAAATATAGGTTTTCCGCATTGCATTTATACTCGTAATCCGAAAAGTAAATAAATCGAAAAGTATTAACGTGAACATTGCACTAAAATGTGAGCAAAAAAAAACTATTCTTATTTTTTGCCAACATTAGATTTTGACGCCAAAAGCTCTTAGACGATATCTACAAACTAAATGCTTTACTTAATATTATAATTGCTTCAAAGAGTTCGACACCGTGATACAGTTGCTTAGAAGCGAGCTGTGTAACGAAAGTCCAAGTGGATCCCAGCACCGGGCCAAATGTTTGTGTGAACCACTAATATTTGTTTCTGGTCTGTTTGTTTGATTAGCTATTGTAGCTTTTGATTCCTTCAATCTGTGACTTATATCTCAATGTGGAGTCATGACTAAGTAAGACTGTTTTAGGCATATATTAATATAATATTTAATTTTTAGGTATGTGACGTCTTACAAAGCCCAAGAGAAGATGAAGTCCGGAGAAAGAACCGTAAGGATGTCCATTGTAGACGAGGACAGTGAATACATGGCTGGGCATGTGGTAGACGGTAAGATATCAGTTTTTTCTTCCATAAGGATGTCCTTTCTATATTTATGCATAACTTGGCATTTAGCAGTATTCATTGTGCAGTTGGTAGACACTCTGGTTTTGAAAAAGGAACCAAGGATATTTCTCCATTTACAAACATTTGTACAAATGTTTGTGCCTTTTGCAGGCATTTGTTTTAGTAGGATGATGATGATTTAATAGGATTTGCATCTTAATATGGGGTCAAATGTTCTTGTGTGTTTTTATTTCTGTAGAAAACAGTACTTTCTAACTTGTATTTAACTAGTTACTGAGTGATTAATTTACTTGCGAAATGAAGATAAATTAGCTGTCTAAGATACTCGCCGAAGTCTTGATGCAGTTTAGAAAACAAAAAGTACTTACTCATTGTTTTGTTGATAGCAAAGCGAAGCTAACAACTAGGTCGTACGCTGTTTAATTGCTTTATAAGACACTTCTTTGCGATATAACTACTTTTGGTAAATATAATAAAGTATATGTGTGTCGGTTATGACACGTTCAGATTCAAAATTAATCTTCAATATGTAAGACATATTGACCCCATTATTTCAATGCTAACTGCAAAAATATTTTATTTTCCTTAATAAGACCACAATAAAGATCAATTAACAGGATCTTTTGTGCCTGTATGTCCAAATACACAGTTGAACAGCTATGTAATTGCAAAGCGGTTTTCTGCCCCTTGCGTAAAAATCAATAATTTTTAGCAGATCATTTTCACAAACCCCTACGATATCTATTTTTAAAATATATTTGATGCTTTTTTATAAATACATACAATTTCTTTGTCCCCCAGGTCGTAACCTGTACCCAGCTACCGGATACTTGGTCCTAGTATGGGAGACTCTTGGTATGATGATGGGAGAGTTGTACACCGAGGTCTCTGTCGTCTTCGAGAATGTTCGATTCCAAAGAGCGACCAATATTCCCAAGGACGGAAACTTGGAGTTCATCATCATGATACAGAAAGGCAGCGGAAACTTCGAGGTAAAAATAAGCTATTTAGATTATGCAAGATATTTTTAAATAAATTGTTTTAAAGAAGCGCTTGGATCCAAAAATAAAATCAGTATGTTTTTGAATAAGGTTTAGAGTTTGTGAAATAAGGATTATGGCGTGAAGAGCTTAGCTTTAAATGAAATCTGATTACTTTTGACAGTGCAAAACATAACATTTTACATGTGGGATTAATATTTCTGATATAATCTTCTCACAAGAATGTCTAATTTGGCGGACTTTTAATTATTTGTTTTAGTGGTATACGCCGAAGGAGTTTAAAATATTCACATTATTTAAAAAACCAAAGATCACGTGGTGCATGCCTCCAAACATTAAGATATTAAAGTATAGGCGACACCGGGAACTAATTATTTATAGCAATAAAGAGCGTTACCATACCGCAAATTATTTTTCTGTCTCTGTTACTCCTAAGGAGTCAAATCATCGTCTCTCTCACCCCACTGGTTTTTCGCGTACCTGTATACTTACAGATTTTTCTCCCAATGTTATCGCCAATATACCTCAGTAGTCTCAAATGTCCTTATTCTTCAGATCGTAGAGAGTGGAGCGTCGATTGTGACTGGTCGTATCTACGCCAAGAAGAACGTGGGTCAAGACTACAGGGTGCTCCCACACCCGCCTGAAGTGACCGGACCCAACGTCAAGCATATGCTTACTAAGGACTTCTATAAAGAGCTGAGACTGAGAGGATACCAGTACAGGTAATCTTGAATAAAATTGAAATCATTAACATCAAAATAGACAGAAACTAACAAAATATCACACAACGAAGGTCACTGGCCATTACAACTTACCATGAACGTGCTGTGAACGAATATTATAGGACCCTGTCTTCTAGCTCATTCAGTTGCTGCATTCTTTATTAGGAACCACTTTAGCTATTTTCACTAATCAGCATCACTTAAGTAATAATGTATTCCGGTTTTAAGAACATTAAAATTACTTCATATTGAGATATTAAGCATTTACAAAAAATAAGCGCAGACTCTACTCATTTGCTCTACTTTATCAAAAAAACTTACTTAATCATAAAATTCTGAGTAGTGTCATTATTATCAAGCGATTTGCTATTTCCTCGCGATTTCCAATTATTTATGAGATTTAATGTAAATAATACCAATATACATATTTTATTGTCACCAGTGGTCTCTTCCGTGGCGTAGTCGGCTGCAACGTAGAAGGCACTCGCGGTCGCATCGCGTGGGTCAACAACTGGGTTACTTTCATGGACTGCATGCTTCAACTCAAGATCATTGGACAAGACACTCGTGGTCTGTTCGTTCCCACCAGGATTGAGAAGCTTTCCATCGACGCGACCATGCATTACTACGCCATCTCCAAGATGAATCCTGATTCCACCAGGAACTCCTTTGAAGCTCGGGTGTATCCTGACGTCGATGTTATAAGGTAAGGATTTTTTTTGCTCTTGCAAAGGAGTATACAAGTGATCTGATGGTAAGTGGTTACCGTCGCTCATATACATCCACAATGTTTGAATAGATGTGCCTATTAATATGCCTATTAAATGGGGAGGGGGGGGGGGGGGTAAGGAAAAAGGATCGGAAGAGGAGAGGAGCGTTGGGCATCAGACAAAAGAAATCTATCCACAGAATGATGGTATCATGCTATGTTGTCAATATTATAGCTGCGTGTCGATTAAAATACTTTAAGCTTGTTAAATTTGATGTTACATTAACGGCCTTGTTCATAGACAATTTAAAAATCTAATTTAGTTAACGAATGTGTTGTCTTCATCGCACAAATGTTCTATTTTTTCTTTAAATCTTCAAATATGTATTAATAATCGGGATTTCACTTAAATCTTTTCTAAAAAAAAACAAAAAAATATGATTAAATCATTTACAAAATACGGTCTGTTCTTAATTGAAGTGCCTCCTGTGAGGTTTGAACTCACGACCCCTGGTTTACGAGACCAGTGCTCTACCACTGAGCTAAAGAGGCTTACATGATTTCAGTCGTAATAGCCGTATTAATGTGGGTCTCAAACCTTTATACCACGTTATAATATTTAATGATCTTTTGCATTTGTAAGAGAGATATATTAATTTAACTACTAAAATATATTTTTCTCTGTAAATTCCGGGATATGTTTATTAAATATCTAATACAATCAACAGCTTCTTTATTAAATCCGTATAGGAACCATAACTGATAATTATAGTAGCAAAGATCTTTTTTGAAATATTTTCATATCTCGAATTACGATTTGAATAAAAATAGTTTTGTATCCACATCCCTAGCCGTAAAGAAATTAATAACTATGGAGAGGAATTTATATTGATGGAGAGCTGAAAATATTGTGAAGCCTGTCTTGTCTTAGATTATAAGAAACCGTCTGCCTTGTTACTTATTAAACGCCAGAAATTGCTTCAATGTTTAAGAGGTTGGGCCATAAGCATCAAATTCAGTGTGGCGAGAAAGCTCTTGTATAAAGATTAAGTCTGATACCATGCGTATCTATACCTGCTTTTAATTAATATTAATTAGGAAGGTAGTAAATATGTAATACGTCGTTTTGGGTGAATAGCATTTTAAAAGAGTTATGTTCGGGTAACTCCGACGATAATTTTGATTCTTGCTATACGAAAGCCGTATAAGCTTAGCAAAAAAATTAGAAATAAATGGAATCATTAATGAGCACTTTATGCGTCCATATATAGTTAGGTTTTTAGTTTTGACATGTATATTATTACAAATTAAACAATAAAAATAACAATAAACGTTCTCGCTGAAAATATTACTCAAATAAAAACGAAAAATTCAACACGAGATAATATAATCAAAAAACAAAAAATAAATGTTTTTGTTTGCCGCTTAAAATTTGGAACTATAATAAAAATATTGTAAAAGTTATTTATATGTTACTGATAAGGATTTAATTTTTAAATAAAATAGTGATTCAATTTCAACATGAACACAATCCCTTTCGCGGCATCCGCGTTAAATCAACGAATGAGATTAATGCGTTATGCAAATTCATTTCAATAAACACTTTTCCGAAGCCAAGTGGACTCTGCATTCAACACCTCAGCATCATTATTGTTGATTATTGCTCATGATTAATCACTTTTATTCCTCAAATATAATTATAATTTTAAATCTTTTACGTAAGAGCAACGCAGTTTCAAAGTGGTTGCAGACCGCATCCAACAACTCGCTGCGGAAATTCGATTTCATTTATGACTATGATTTAAAATACTCACTACAAAAAAACAAAGTATTAAAAAAATCTAAATTTGATTTCGCCCATAAAATTAAAACTTGGGCCATTCATTGTGTTATTGTTGACGAAAGTTACTTAAGACCGGTATTGTAACTAATGATTTTAAATTTTAACGAACATTTTCATTATAATAGAAAATATTTTTCAGAGCCGGAGGTGTTGAGGTCCGCGGTCTTCACGCTACACCCATTACCAAAAGAATACCACTCGGCGTTCCAGTACTTGAGAAGAACGAGTTTATTCCGCACTTCGGAAAGTCAAAGATGAAGGTATATGATCCTTTTTGTAATTTGGAATAGGTATTAATTTAATAGATTAATTTTAATATACTGATAATTTTAATATATAGAATCTGTATTTCTACAAAGGTATTGAATCTTCATTGGAAGTCATTGGAAAAAGCAAAATGTGTATAATTTATTGATACTTTTTAAACTTTATACAATTCATTACATACTTTTTATATTAGGTTGAAGACATCCTCAGAGCTAACATCCAACTGATCCTTGAAAATATCCAAACCTACAAAGTCAAGAGCATTGAATACGTCGATGAAGAATATAAGAAGAACAGCTATGAGCCTCTATTGGAGCAAGTGGGTGAGGTACTAGGCGATCTGCCTTTAGTTCAGGCTGAACTGCTTCTGATATCTGAGGAGCCTATGGAAATGCCTTCAAACATTACTGTGGAAAATAAGAAACTTAGCGGAGAATCGAACACTGTTATATTCATCGGAGCCAATCTTTTGAACAGACCTGAGGTATGTCGTATTGCTTTGAATAATATAAATTTTAGGTGTAATTTTCAGCAAATAATTTGATCTACGATTAGGTCATTCAAAAAGTGAAATCTATCAATATCATTTAAGCTAATTGCGATTAATCCACGGGCTTGATAATCGCCTCATTTCAATTAGGAGCAATTTTGGTGCACAAACATGATTTGCATAATATTCCATTAAAATTATCTTCTATAAAACACTTGACGTTCTCAACAATAAGCACAATATTTTTGAAATCCATGGTCTTTTGTATGAACCACTCTAGGTATGGAATAAGATTTTTAAGTAGAAAGAGAATGTGTTTAAATTAGTATATTATTTCCAGGTCTTACAACAAGCCATTGGTACTCTCCGTGAAAAATGCTTCGTCATCAGTCGTGAAAAGGAAATTCCTGATGTAAAAACCTACGCTGACAAATACGATATAATCACAATTCAAGACACAGGTGTCGAATACCTAGTACTCCTCCGCAAGAGAGTGGGGGCAAGACCAGCGAAGTTCGTCAAAATTGTGTCATCAGACTACTCGTTTTCATGGATCGATAAGGTTAAGGACGTAATTAAGGAAGGTCAGAAGGTCGTGCTTTACAGCCAAGACGAACATATAAACGGTCTTTTGGGTCTCGTCAATTGTCTAAGGAAGGAGCCTGGTGGTGAAATTGTGTATGGTCTGCTTATTGCTGATCCTTCAGCGCCACCATTCAACCCTGACTTAGAGTTCTATGAAGACCAACTGGACAAGGATTTGGCTCTCAACGTTTATCAGGATGTAAGTATTTTCTATGATTTTGTTAATTTGCCTTAAGACATAGAACTACATAATTATATTGCTTTCACAAAAATCCTCATAATGTGCTTGCCAGGAAAACAAAATCTTCCGTAGGTTCATTACTTTTAATGATAACATATGGTGAGATATTTAGATGGACATTCATTTTTACAATTTCATTTCAGGGTCAATGGGGTACATACCGCCATCTTCTTCTTGGTGATTTAGAAACGGTCCGTGCCAACCACGCTTATGTCAACACTCTTACTATTGGAGACTTGTCTTCACTAAGATGGATCGAAGGACCGTTGAGAGAGAATCACGATTTCAAGGACCCTGAGAAAGTTCTTATCCATGTAAGTATTTGCTAATTTCACATTACATAAAAGGATTTGTATGCAAGTTGGCAATGTAATTGAATTTTAGTAGGTATATAAAGTGTTATCCTGATTTTGATAGTTTCGCATAACTAGAGAAGATTTTATCTTCTATAGCTCGACATAATTCCGATTGAAACTGAATGTACACAGTACATACAACACTGGTTGAATCCGACACGCGATACATTTGCACAGATCATCTTGGCAAATATAAACGATGTTTAAAGTAGTCCCTTTTTGAAAGGATATTATCATCTATCCACGATAAAACAGAGCTTCGGGAATAATTATATAATAATAATAAATCGTGGTTACCACAAACCCGGAATTTATTATCCAACAAAACTTCGTAGGGCAAAATATCTGACCAAATTAGAATTGTCAGTCGTATGAATAAAATTAACAAACTGTATGACTTTTATATTCAGTAAGGTCATCAATGATTCGTCAACTTCCATCTAACGATTGCGAGGTCAGCCTTTAAAACTACATTTGAATTGCCACTAGGTGTACTGCTCAGCTCTTAACTTCCGTGACGTCATGACGGCGACTGGTCGTGTGACGGTCGACGCTGTGGCTCGCGGCAGACTGGCGCAGGAATGCGTGCAAGGATTCGAAGTAGTGGGCAGGACACCCAAGTAAGTGACGCAATTAAATAAGATTTTTATTCATTTCTGCACTATCGGTAGGGTGTAAAAGTTATTTACCAAAATACTTCCAACCATCAAAATCAATTGAGAGGTGCAACAATCCCTGCTGCACAACTAACTTCTTCACAAAGTTCTGCTATTCCATAGCATCGGTTTTTATTTAGATATCCATGATGATTTTTTTAATACACTCATGTGATACTAATATGATGGCTGCATATAGCTACTGAAAGAGGTAATGAAGAATTGGACAGTGTATTAAAATAAAAATCCTAGATAGCAAAGTTTTCTTAGCTTGTTAAGATGGTTTTTCAACAACAAATGAAACCATAAAAAGTACGTGTTTTTACCAGTTGCAATAAAATTTCATATTGTATTCTCCAACAGTGGTTCTCGAGTGATGGGTATGATCAGAAATAGAGGTTTGGCCAATGTAGCTGCTGGAGACAAGGCTCTTCTTTGGGGCATTCCTGACGAATGGAGCTTCGAAGAGGCCGCTACAGTACCTGTTGCTTACGGAACTGTATACTACGCCATGGTACGTTTCAGATACTATAAAATATATTCTCTCCCTATTATCAATATTTGGGAAATAAATAATAGTCAAACTTACAAATAACGCTATTCGTAAGTCTCTGTCATCATTAATTTGACAAATCCTTATTTTATGACATAGGTACGTTTTGAAATTTTAAAACAACCTCGTAGTATCCTTGCCTATTGGCAAAATAATGCAAATTAACTATTATACATTAAAGAAAAGTAATATCAAATCTTACTTCATACAAGTTTCTTTTAGAATTCGACGCCGTCTTGGTCAAGTCAATCTATACATACTGCAGAATAAAATACAGAACTAAAATGTTCTCTATACGATCATTTGTTCAGGTAATGGTAGGCCAGATCCAACGAGGCGATTCCATCTTGATCCACGCTGGGTCCGGAGGTGTGGGCCAAGCCGCCATCAACGTAGCCCTGCACTATGGCTGCGAAATATTCACCACCGTCGGTACCGCCGAGAAACGCGCCTTTATCAAGAAACTCTTCCCACAGCTGAAAGGTTTGTGAAGAACCGTTTTGGCATAAAATTATATCAATTGAAATGAGTACCTTTGATCTTAAAACCGAGAATGTCAAAGACCGGGAGAATAGATAAAGATTGAGTTGAAAACGTAAACTATGACACTGAATGGGAAAATTCTAGGTACGAAGACAAACATAACGTTGTTGCTGAAGTTTGCTTTCCTATTCAAACTGTTGTCATTTTGTTTAGTATTTTACGTCGTCATCCCTAAATCATCTAAGATTCACTACATACTTTATTTACAATTTTATTTGAAACATAGGTAGTTATTTCATTTGTATATTATTATCTTAAATTGCCCTGTTATATTTATATAGATAGTCACATCGGCAACTCCCGTGACACTTCCTTCGAAGACATGATCCGCCGGGAGACCAACGGCAGAGGTGTTGACTTGGTCCTCAACTCCTTGTCTGATGAGAAACTACAGGTATTATTTGAGAATATCTTAATTTCATTTTTTTAACACCCATTTTTTTCGTTGATGTCATACTACGTTGTATTTGCATTCAAAGATAGGAAGCGCTTAGTGAAACACTCTGTATAATATATCCATTAAAGTTTTAATTAGTGAAATTTCTTGTTTGTTATAATATTTGAAAGATTCACTACTTTTTGTTAATACACAGGCATCAGTGAGATGTCTGGCGTACCGCGGTCGCTTCCTTGAGATCGGCAAGTTCGACATCAGCAACAACACTCCCATCGGCATGTACTTCTTCCTGAAGGAGACCTCCTTCCACGGCATCATGTTGGACTACATCTTCGACCAGAGCTTTAGCTTCAGGAAGGTCTGTATCATCTACAGCACTATTATTTAGTTCAACTGTCTTTTAATCAATGAAGATGAACTTATCTGTTGAGCTGTATTCGATAAGCCCGTATATTGTAAATTATTGTAATTGGTATGACCGTACTAATTTAATTAATAATTTGTTTTATATATAGTTTTCTAAAATTCCATCAAGCTTGTAGATTATTTTTCTAAGCTGTGTAAGTTAAACTAAATTATGATTCGCTTAATTAATTAAAGATACATACTGTAGATACATACGTTACGAGTAGAAGTGAATTAGCAATTGATTTTATTGCAACTATGTTCCTCGATAGTTAACCTCTTTTATATTTTTGCATTAGCGGCTACAAGACTTGCTGCTGACTGGTATCGAGAGCGGCGCCGTCCGTCCTCTCACCTACTGCACCTTCGAGAAGCATGAGACTGAAACTGCGTTCCGATACATGGCTGCTGGTAAACATATCGGCAAGGTGAGAGCTTTGTACTTCTTTCATTAAATTTTATTACCAGTCACCATTATTACTTCTTCTTTTCAAATGTAATTTGGTCACCGTAATTTATCAAGTTGATGTAAAACCTTCAATCAAATCTTTAGGGTCTGGGTGATTGTAAGACCGAAAAATTCTCTCTTTGCTCCTGATACCCACGAGACAAGACTCGACCTTAATGTGGGGTCTACTATATCTACTATATGACTGTTGGTTGTTATTTATTGATATATACATAAAACGTAACTTTTTCTTCAGGTAATTATAAAGATCCGCGATGAAGAACGTGTGAACAGGCCGGTTAGACCATCATCATACCCTGTTGACGCCCTACCGAGGTAAATACAGTTGCATCCTACTGAATATTAATTAAAGCGTATAATTTTAAGATGATTAATATTAATTCATATTATTAACTATTATGTATTATTAACTATTCAATTTCATACTTTTTTAGCATCGTCAAAATATTTGTTTGATTATTCAGCTATCAGACTTTTTTTAAGTTGTGCTGATGGGCAGGGTATTCATACTTCATAAGAATCTACAAACGTGTTATTGAAAAAAGATTGCAAATGACCAGCAAACAAGCAAACAGGTTACCGGAAGTGAACACTGCCGCCCATGAACATCCAAAACATCAGAATCATAAATACATTGTCAGCCCGTCAAATCAGGAGAAGATTGGGAAGGCACAAGGATGGGAAGAGGGGTATTGGGTAGAGGGTATGCGTAGTTGAGATTCAGCCAGTGCATTAGGTTTTGAACTAGCAAACATAACAAATTACGTCCAATGACGAGACAATAACCTCTCACCAGTATACACTGGTACTCTATGTTATTCCACTATATTTGTTTTAGGTACATGTGCCACGAAGACAACGTGTATGTAGTAGTGGGAGGTCTTGGAGGCTTCGGTCTGGAGCTCGCCGACTGGCTCATCTTGAGAGGGGCTCGCAAACTAGTGCTCACGTCTCGACGAGGTGTCTCCAATGGCTACCAGGCTTCTAGACTTAGGTAAGATATAAATTGTGTAAGTATGGAATAGCCTTCTCTAGAACTATATTTCGTGAAAAACGCAGTATTTTCAGTACAAAGTAAGAAAATATTATATGTTATAACGGTAGTTTGATCCCAAAATACAAATATTTACTTTAAATTATTCTCTATTGCACAACGGGGAGGGAGACAAAGCTTTTAAATGGAAATAAATTAAATTCCTAATTGTATTATTTTCATTATAAATTGTTTCTTTATTATTCTGAATGAATAATGGCCCATATATAAAAATAGTTCTAGAATAGACAAATTTATTTTTAAATATTTAAAATGTCTCAAAATTATAGGGCATGGGCTGGATACGGGGCAAACATCCAAATCTCCACTCATGACGTCACGACGGAGGAAGGTTGCGAGGAGATGCTGAAGATGGCCAACGCTATGGGCAAGGTCGATGCGATCTTCAACCTGGCCGTCATTCTGAAGGACTCCATCTTCCAGAACCAGAATCCGGATACTTTCAAGACTTCGTTTGGTCCGAAAGCTATTGCCACTATGCACTTGGATAAACTGTCGAAGAAACTGTGCCCTGGTTTGAAGTAAGTATTTTATCTCCATAGGTTTAGCAAGTTATTTTTATTTAATCTTACTTATAACTATTAAAACTTGGAAAGAGGTCGAGAAACAAGTGAATTATATATCAATTATTGGTTTACACAACCCGATCGTTAATGAGATAAAGATCACAATACAGGTTCAATATCTCGATATTTTGATATTAATTCTAACAATAACCGCTAAAACACGTATAATTTCATCAAAATTAACAAGGACTAATACCCACCAATCGAATTTAGAACACCGTTGTACACAGTCTTTACATGAATCTAAAATGTGTCTAACGAACTACGTATGAATGTTTTATACATAATCCACTTTCTTAATTCGCTTAGTGATTATCTTCTACCCTTTCTCCTTCTCATTAATATTCGTCATTAATATTATGTACTTTTGCAGGGACTTCGTAATATTTTCGTCAGTGTCTTGCGGCCGCGGTAACGCCGGGCAGACCAACTACGGTATGTCCAACTCCGTCATGGAGAGGATTTGCGAATGGAGGAAGAAGCTCGGTTTCCCTGCCTTAGCCGTGCAGTGGGGTGCTGTTGGTGATGTGAGTATAGTCTCTTTATTTATTCTCGTATTTTGGTTAATTCTAATTTGCAGATCAATTTTAGAATTTATAATTCCTTGTGCATATTTATCTTCTCAACCAAATTATCGGGTGCAGTTGTCCCATATATAGTAGTTGGCGATTGCGGGCTGATAAGGACTCAAAACTGGATCATAATTTGTTGTACATACAAATGGTATCTGCTTCCAACAGGCGATGGAGATCTTTTCGAGAATTTCAATGTTTTACTTCTAACTTGTGGCTAGGAGACGACGATATAAATGTAAATACAGGTCCAGAATCTGAAATCTGCACTGCAATACGATCTCTTCTTTAATACTACGTCAATGTCTCTTCAAGAGATTGAATTACTCTACATACTTTACTACTTCAATACCATCCAGGTGGGTCTAGTAGCAGACATGCAAGACGACGACGTACAGCTCGAGATCGGAGGAACCCTCCAGCAGAGGATCTCCTCATGTCTGCTGGCGCTGGACAAGTTCATGAAGCAGGACGCGGCGATCGTGTCCTCCATTGTGGTAGCCGAGAAGAAGGCCGGTGGATCTGGCTGTGGGAATATTGTAGATGCCGTTGCTCAGATTATGGGTGAGGATATAATTGATGATTTATCAGCAAAGTATTGTGACGATAGTGGAAATGATAAAGTAAATTGGGTGATAATTAATAATTTGTAAATTGACAAGGTTTGGATAAACAGGATCGCAATTAAAATATTGTATACAATTGTACATTTATTTAGTATTACAAAAAGGATATTGATATGTTATTTTATTATGTTAAAATATTCCCTTAATTGTAACAGGAGATTCCCCACAAAGTATCAATTAGCAAAATAAGATTTTTCGATACAATTATGTCGATGTTATTCAAAGCCTCTGACGATTTGCTTAAAATGATTTAGGTAAAATAAACTGTATGTAATGATAATTGTGTAAATATTGTTGTGCAGGTATTAAGGACTTGAAGACGGTATCGCAACAGGTATCGTTGGCCGAGCTAGGTATGGACAGTATGATGGCTGTAGAAATCAAACAGACCTTGGAGAGAGAATTTGAAGTCTTCCTCACTGCTCAAGATATTAGAACACTAACCTTCGCCAGGTATTTTTTTTTTAATTTATTAATTATTCGTCTTGTGATATGATGATGGTTTTGTATAGGTAATGATATTTTTACCTGTTTATCTAGTTTCATTAATATTCATAAAATATAGTGATTTAATATTTTCTCTTCTTAAATCAATTATTTCCTTATTTAACGCTCTCATTACCCAAGTTTATACTCCGACGAAGCACAATTACTGTTTCACAGTTTTTGTTTTTCTATCATTGTCTTCCCAAGTAACTTCTATCGGGAAAACATACCATAGAAAATACCTTAAAGTTTATCTACCTTCCTAGGTTAGTGGAACTAACCGCGCAGCGTGAAGCGGCGGCATCTACGTCGGCAGCCAGACCTGCTGCGGTGGAGGGCACTGCTGGCTTCAGGGTCCTCATGAGGAACTTCGGAGACGAGAACATGGTGTCAGAACCCCTCGTGTACATGCCCACCATGGTATCTGATGGAGTTGAGGTTGGTGAACTGATTGATAGAGATTTTGTAGAACGTATAATCAATAATAGTAAAGTGGATTAGAATAGAAACTTTCTATCAAGTAAAAGAATTTACAAAATTAATTAAATAAAATAGATGAGACGATACTGTTTTACAAAAATATATAAAATACGAGTTTTAGGACCAGGAAATGTGTAAAATTATGTCCACGTCCCGCCTTGTGGCAGTTGTTTAGTTCTTGTTTACAACAATTGAAGACCAGCTGATATTTTAAAATATTGAATTAATAACTTCTGTGGAGCAGCTGATTGAAAGCCAATTGTAATATTAGGCCGTAGGTTTAATCCCCGCATGTTGTCAAAATTAGTGTAGTCCACAAATGATCCTGCTTATTGTGTTTGATAAGATTTGATATTATCCTTTGGATTCATGACTATGTGTATACAGGTATTTTTATATGATTTTGTATCTCAGGGCGAAGAAGCTATCCACGTGATGGAGCGCGTGATGTTCATGCTGCCAGGGTTGGAAGGTAGTGCGGCGGCGTTGGAGCCGCTGTGCAAGAGACTCAAGATCAAGGTCTGCGTGCTGCAGCTGGGAATCGAACACAAACACCAAACGTTGGAGCAAATGATCGACAGGCTGCACCAGGTATGGTCTTTTTTATGGACTAGTTTCACCACCTAAAGTTTATTTATTTATACCCTTTATTGTGCATCTCAAGTTGCATAGTGAATAAATATATCAAATCAAAAGAACATCGGCCATAATGGACCTTGAAGGGACCAGTTATGAATGGTACATAAAAAAATAGTACGATTTATTAGAATAAAAATGCATATTTCCATTTATTTTTAAATAGCCGGATAAAAAAGAAAATCTTAAAGTGTTTTAATAATATTGAACGCGTATGAGCGCGTTCCATCACTCATACTTTGTTTCAAAATAAGGTTTTATCTATAGCGTTAAAGGTAGTCAGTGCTGAATTAAAAATAAAGTTTAGGTATTTTCTATGACACATATGACTTCTGGGCGCTGTCATTTACTTTATTGTGATTTCCAATTTGCGCCTACTGTTATTTCTCTGTTTATATTTATGACTTGGCTTTGATATTTGATAACGGGCTCCGATAGACCCTTGCATTTCTGAAGACCTTGTACGATTGACCATTGGATAATGATAACGCTTTGTGATTTCGTTAAAAGTGCGAAGTATTCTCATATTTCCATTATGAACCCGGAGCGTCAGTCTATCCTTCAAAGTGTTTTTTGCATTGTGTTCATATAATTCAGCATAGTGTTTCAAAATTATGTTCTTGTTTTATGTTATTGTTTTTGACAATGACATTATAATGTGCTATTTTTTTATACGTGTAATCCTAACCTAAAAAGTTACAAATATATGAAATATTTTAATAATCCGGCTTTTTTAAAACCTTCATATAATTGGACATAATTCCTCAAGCACTATGGAACAAAATAAACTATATCTCAGCTGTGTACAATATATTTTTTTGCCAGGTCCCAATATGTATGGACGTGACCGATGTTCTTTGAGCGATTTCTTTCTGGCAATCTTTGGATGACCAGGAATTGTTGGATTGTTAAATAGGGCTTAAAAGTAAAGTTTAAATTTTCTTTTAAATAAACTTTTACGAGGTGAAATGTGGTTAGTTCCATTAAATATTTTGTGAATTAAATTAAAATAGAACGTATTTTAAGACCTTATACACAGAATTAGTCTAAAAAATATATGTATTATATTATTTATTATATATTTGTTCTTAAACGGATTTTAATGATGACGCACGAATGTGGTTTTTTTTACGAATTTTGGTTAAGGTCATCAATGTTTTTGAAATATAAAATCAAGTAATAATTTTATAGAAGAACGTAATAAATATAGAAAATAAATATGTACAACTTCTATTTTAAAACTTATATTTTAATTAGTCGTCACAGTATTTTTTTATTATTATTCATTTATTTCCATTTATTTGATGCTCGCGAGAACGAGAACTAATTAGTTTTAATTGGTGCAGACGGTGATATCCCGGTTGGCTCCCGGCGCCCCCTTCTGGCTCCTTGGATACAGTTTCGGAAGTTTGCTCGCTTTAGAACTGGCTGCAAAACTAGAAAGCGAAGGTAAGACTAACTACTTCATACAACTTTTATGTTTATTCAATATTGTCAACAAATTCTGAAAAGTTGTCACTTTGTCTGTGATTTATCCAATATTTAGTAGTCTGTTCCGATTTTTGTGTTATATCAAATGATACAGACATTTTTATCTCATGTCCTATATAGTACTATGCAGTTTATATTGATTAATTGAAGCTAAAATGTATGAGGTTAGGTCAGATCGCTGTGGAAATAACTAAATTTTTCGCTAAATGAAGATATTTTTTCGATAAGCCACTATACTAATCCTTCTGGGGAAATCTATGAACAGCATTACACTTAATCTAGCTAAATCAACAATTAAATATTCCTTAATGTTCCATAAACCTTTGTTTAAATATCGATCAATCTTCACAGGATTCAAAGGCA
Source organism: Hyles lineata (assembly GCA_030180105.1). Classification (NCBI taxonomy): domain Eukaryota; kingdom Metazoa; phylum Arthropoda; class Insecta; order Lepidoptera; family Sphingidae; genus Hyles; species Hyles lineata. Next base: position 1,765,281 of record JARJEE010000026.1, read on the forward strand.
ACGTGTTCTGTCTCGACGGCGCTCCTGACTTCCTCTACGCGATCCTGACCATGACAATCAGCTTCAAGAACGACATCCAACTCCAAAACAGCCTCCTCTGCCACACAGTCGAGATGGTCGCTCCCAACAACAACGTCACTCACACCCTCATGGAAAAACTTAACGAGATCGAATCCTACGAAGAACGAGTGGCTTTAACCATCCAAATGTCGCCCGTCCAGAGCATGTACTCCAACAAGTTCATTGGAGATATGGCTGTCTGCAGTTTTGATAGGCTCAAGGTCGTTCTCAACTATAACAGCAAGAATGCCAAGAAACTTAAATCACCCATCACTCTCCTACGTCCTAAAGAGAATCCTCCACATGTGGTCTGCGAAGAGAACTACGGTTTAGATAAATTCACTGAGAATGCAGTCACTGTACACTTCTTAGAAGGAAACCATATTACCATTATCGAGAATAAAGACTGCGCCAATATTATCAATAGGGTGCTAGCTGATTCAGAAGGGCAGACCGGAAAAACCCCTGAAAACATTGTCACAAGCATCGTTGAAAACCAAAGGGAAGTTCAAGTTTAGGCTAAAATATTTATGTTAATACGACTCGATACATTACCAATTAATGGTTACGGATTTTAAGGGTTGATGAAGGGTAATTTATTCTTGTAATTTATAAATAAAAATTAAGTGGCCGTATTTTAAAATTAAGGTAGCTTAAATTATTAACTTAATTAGGATTAAGCTTAGGTTTTATAAAAGAGACACCAGTACCAAACAAAATATTCGTTAAGTTAATGTAAGAAAACTTTTGGGTTCGTTATTAGGTATTATAATTAGGGTTAACTTATGCCATTTGGGGTAATTTTAATATTTGCATATCTTTTAGTCAATTAGGTCCTTTACATTTTACTTTTTGGAGTATATTTTAGTCCGTCAACTGAGTTGATTTTGGGGGAATATTAAAGCAATATCTGTGTAAGTTTGTTAATTAATCAAGGGAGGTTGTATGAACTGTTTGAATAATTATTTTGTGAAATGACTATATTTTGTTCTGGGAAGTTAATATATAAATATTTTATAATAATACAATTTGTTTTATTCCATAACCTAATGCGGCTAAAATATTTGCAACAATGATCCAATGGTAACCAATATCTTTGGCGAAAAAAATATAATATCCAGACGCTGAATTTCTGTGGAATGTGCCTGCTGTTGAGCCTTAGACTAGACTATTTCACTCCTTTTTCCTTTACTTTTCCCACAGATTTTGAAGGTCGGCACCAAACATAACCGATAGTATTCACTCACCATCATGAGAGCGTTAGCTTGTGTACCAGATCCATACAACAAAAAAGCACTTTTAATTGAAATTATAGCTTGGCAAAAAGAGTATGTTTTAATGAGGGCGCTAAGATCGAATTTAATATTAATATGGCAACCCGATATACTACGACGGAAAATGTTTAAAATTCGTGTTATATTTATTTATTGTTGGTAATAACCTCTCTGTATATTTTAAATCACAAAACAAACACAAACCATACGAAAATGTATAAAATTATCTTCTACATATAAAATTATTATAATTATGTAGATAATTTTATAGAAATTATTACGAGGTCGAATCAGAAATGAGGAGATCCGTAGGAGAACCAAGGTTACCGACATAGCCCATAGGATAACCAAGTGAAGTGGCAGTGGGTCGGGCACATAGCTCGTAAAACTGATGGCCGTTGGGGCCAAAAGTTTCTAGAGTGGAAGCCACGTACAGACAAGCGAAATGTCGGACGCCTACCTACAAGGTGGACGGACGACCTGGCTAAGGTTGCAGGAAGGCCTTATGGGAGGCCTATGTTTAGCAGTGGACTTCCTGTGGCTGAGATGATGATGAAAATGATTCAACGAACATATTGATATTTTTAATAGTGTTGTCATAATTGTTTTTTCTTTAATGCCAATTGTCACCACATCGTACTCTTTTTTGCCAAGTTAGGAAAAAATACAAATCAAATGATCTAAAGACGATCATGCGTGCATATCAGTCATAGTTTGCGTGATGAAAAAATTAAATATTAGTCAATCAGCTACCAGCCTAAACAATTGATAGTCAAAAGAGTGTTAATAATTATGACTCCTATGTACCCAACGCCTATACTATATATTTCAGTCACCGCTCTGAGGTAAGTTGAAAGAAAATTAAGGATACTTATCTACAAAAAACTGACGCATCAAAATCCGATATACCCTTTTACGTTTAATTTATATACCCGCCCATCATTTAGCAGATGAAACGATCCGAAACATCAGGGGTCGGCTGAAAGCGGTTAATCGGATAGAAATCAGGATTTGACATCTGATCCCCGTGATTTTAGTCGGTGAATGAAACGGCATTATTTATCAATTGAAACTGGATAAATACTGACACAATGCTTTTCATTATTCCAACAATGGGAGAACTGTTATTTACCGTTGGTATTTCATTAATTTCGCACAGAATTTTGTATTAGTTAATTTAAATTTGGCTGTTATTTATACTACTTGTGGATACTAGTTCGATAATTCAGTTATTTTGGAAATGGATTGCGAAGCCAGAAGCTTAAGATTCAAACTCCGGGCAAACATCAGGAACTTTTCGAAATTATGTGTGTATTCTTAGTTGATAATCACTCAAAAGGTAAAGGAAAATTTCGAGGCGAACTTACAAGCCACAGAGACGAAGAACGAAGAAATTACCTTAAAAATAAAATGTTTTCTATGTGTGATAGTTGATATGTGATACGACAGTTTTCTTAGAGCACATGTGTGACTTTCCATTGTAATTTTAATAGCGCAAAACTATTTAGCATTGTTTAGGCCGAACCGGTAATAAATTTTGCGATAAACTAATTTAAAGTTGCCTGTTGTGGTGTAAATGATATGTAAATTTGTTAATCAATATTGAAAATGGAGTCGGCAATTCAACAGATGTTTGTGACGAGGGCTCGTGAATTTCGGATATCGGTTATTGGAATTGTTGTTACACTTCTGGTCGCCTCCAAGAATACTTAAATATATTTTTAATTACTTTGCGAAGAAAATACATTGCCTTTTTCTTCTAACTAGGCGGTATTCTGGCTAGTGCTAGCCACCTTCCGACTAAGTTTCCTCCATTTCGCCCGGTCTTCGGCATTCTCAATTTTAAGGCCATTGACTCTCTTATAATCTTCCTTGAAGAAAATACACAGTATCTGATTATGTTCAATGCCGTCCAGATAGATCGATAGGCAACAGAAATCTTGTACCATTTTACCCGTATTCTCGTACTAAATAAATCAAGGTCGGTGCCCTGTTATGTGGGAGCATAACCTTATTGTTTCCTCACGCTACGCCTGAAGAACAATAATTATTAGAAGATGGAGAATCTAATATAATAATAATATGGGTTTATTTTATGCACATACCTATCTTCCCGAAAGGGTAAGTAGAGGTGGAACCCTCCCGTAGTTTGCCAAGTATATTTCTGTCCCAAGATATTAAGATAATGGACACACCTCTTGCTAAATTTGGCATTGATTATAGTTCCAGAAATTTAATATGAGAATTCCAAAACCCACACAACTTTGACGGCCCAACTTGGTAGTCCAAAATAGAATTTCGGCGGCATAAACGGAACAACATTTCTAGATACATGCTGCCTTAAGAGATATGCAAAAAGGCAAAGTAAAAATGTAAACAAATATGCCAATAGCGCATGTGAAAAACAAATGTAGCGTTTAAAATAATTTAGAGCAGTAACTTCTCCAGTCCCTTGCATCGTTTGTCCGGGGACACTATTACGGACCCTCGGGTAGTCTGTAATTAAACCAAACCCTTTTACATATACTGGATTGAGTGTTTTATTTTAGTTAGATTTTTCCTTCCTCGGTAAATTAGCAATTCTGTATTTTGTACAAGTTCATGGTAACACTTCATAACGAATAACCACAATATAAGTATTGAAGTGATATGAAAAACAAGAGTATCAAAAAATAATTAATATAAGTTCGCGAGATTTTTTGTTTGTACCTTAATAATAATCAATAATGAAATAAGATTATGTAATTGATTATTATGAATTATTGCAATTATTGTTCTAGCGTACCGATCCTGATTCGCCTAGGTTCAAATAATATGTTTTGTACATCACACCAAAACAGAAACATCTTATTTCCTATCGGAAATATTGTATTTCTCAAGATCCTGCAACTGTAGTATTTCTCAAGTTCCTGCACTCCCTTTTTCTGCACCGGAATCAGGATCAACTGTGGTACAAATATTAATGAAACTGACCATTGAAATGCAGCAAATTTCCGGAAATGTATAAGTTATCTTTAACCCGCAACGAAACCAATCATAAAACAGTCGCTATCGTTTCAACTGCAATATTTTCGACCTTGTATTTTTGATAAAACACATCAACTGGTTGAGGGTAGTTAGTGCAGTTAGTTTGTGCCTTCTTGCTTAATTAATAGTTCAGTTTCTCGTGAACGCTTGCAAGAGCAAGACCCGTTTTCCGTTCCCGCGCTAGAATTCTTGACTAATTGATTAACATTGGTTAGTGGCCAATATAGTGTAAGTGATTGAGTACTACAATGATCGTCATTTTTGTCGACGTCATCCAGCCAACTTCAGAGACAAGATTCTGGTGAGTGATATAAATTATGATCTATAATCTTGTACTGTTTCTGAAGCTCTGTGCACCATTTTAATTACCAGATTGTGTAGGTATGCGTAACCGATATATTATAAGAAGAAAATAATTTGACAAAATTACTTTGATTTATATGTAAGCTGTTATTGAGTTTGGTCTACCCATTTTTACTAATAAGATAGACACAAATTGAATTGTATCTCTGCATAATGCAAAAAAAGGATTAAAAAATAAATATATTATTATTTAATGCCATGCACACCGTAAAAAATACCAGTAAAGCATAAAGTATTCAATTATAAAAACGTATGCCTATTTTGTATTCAAATGAACACATGTAAAAGGGTTTAGTTTTAATCACACCGAAACGCCCAGGGTCTTTTAATACTATTCCGGATACACGCCAGGCGAAATTCAGCAGTTTACTATTCTGTGTTATTTTGCCTAGTGACGTAGCGAACCAAGAGAGCCTTGATTCGACTCCAAGTTCACACACACGTTATGAATTTTTTGGTTGAAACATCTCTTACAATTTATCTGTGAATGGATTTGCACCTGGCGTATTTATAGTTGCCACCATGTATAGGATTTCCCCTATCAAATATTTTGCTGTATCTGTATCTGTATCAGCCCATATACGTCCCACTGCAGGGCACGGGCCTACTCTACAATCGACAGTACGATTGATAGTGGTTAGGCCATATAGTCCACCACGCTGGCCTAGTGCGGGTTGGCGGACTTACATACCATAGAAATTCTATTTTATTCTATTTTGCTGTATATGAAATAAAATGAAATGAAAATAATTCATTTTATCTTTAAAATATTATACATTATTTACATTCAGTCACTTTTTATGACATAAACATTATAGACTTTTATTCATTATTCGTACTGTATTTTGTGATTTCCTACAAATATTTTGATTTATAATGATTCTAAAGTTGTTTCCAAAGACTGATTCCAAAAAATATTGGACGTTGAATAAGTTCCCGCAGTATCTTCACGAATTCCTATTTCAAGACTAACTGTTCTTATTTTAGATGTTTACGTATTTACAAGCAAATACCAACTCTTCTAAGAGTCTCTTAGTAAGCTTAAGTTTTAGTGAATATTAGCTGGCTAATAAATCTTTTCTTTTCTATGTAATAATTTCAAGTTTCATACCGCACAAAGAGCATTTGTGGGGATAATAACACGATATGTATATATCTACAGATGTTATTGGAAAGAAAAATGCATCTAAATTTCACTTAATTCTTATCGAGCATTATAAAGAGCATAATTTGTCAGCATACATGTGCACAGACTGGTTTCAATATTAGGTAACTATTGATCTTGGAAATAAAGATCGCTCTGGTAAATCGAAATAGTAATAATTAAATTGAAGGAATAACTAGATGTACACCCATAGCAAACGCTAGAGGAAATCGTTGCGAGTTGACGAAACAAATTTTTTTAAATTTTTAGCGCAAGCAAAGAACCTATGGGGCCTTATGAATTGAATCCTAAAGAGACACATAGTAGGTACTTGTGGGAAAACCGCAAGAAACGCTCTCCTTATAAATGGGGCTTTATGTCGGTCACAAATATTCGACTGCTGAAACTCTCCCTCCCAACCCCTCTCCTAATTAAGTGTTTGAAGAGTTACATTTGATTTGTTTTGCCTTTGTATTTTTATTTCGACATTATTTTTTTCTTTGATTTCCTGTTTACACGGACCACCTGAAATGGATAAAGCAGGCAAACCATACACATGGCTTGTCTCATAGGAATGACCTATCTGCAAAATGTATTTTTCATTACAGATATTCGAATATTTATGTGGTGTATGATGACGTTAATGACCTTGTCTTTGGCAACACAATTAAATCAAGCACCAGAAAACTAAGTGACTATTACAACGTGTTATTAAACGCATCTCGTAGATACACAGACTACCAATATTGGTTCATCAATTTATATTTTCTTTTATTTGCTCAACTTACATTTGACTTAATAGTTTTGAACTGAATACTTGTATTGTTGTAATTTGAAATTTTGTGAAACGAAAATATAAAATATTTTAAAAAGTTTATAGGCAGCCTAAATTTAATTCAATGAAAAGTTTAGGTTACATTAAGACAAAATAAAACCAACCTTGTAAATTATAATTGTTAGTTAAACTAGAGAAGTTAATGCTTTATCATTTTTATGTGCAGTTAAGAATAAATAAATAAACCATCAATTAAGATGGTAACTTGTTTCTCGTAAAAAGTGTACAGTATCCATATATTTCCTCCATGGCCAACTTAGTATAATTTATTGCACGTATCCAAGTGTCGAACCGTTTGATTTATCTGAAACGTGTTAAATTCCCCGACGTGCCGTGTATGAGCCTGAGGCGGCCGGTGACATAAACTTCAACTAATGAATTATTACTTAGCAGTTCCACCGTCTTACTTAGAAAGTTAACGCCTGGCTCGATGATTGATTTCAGTGTAGACAAAGCTAATGATGGGTTAGGTTATCTTTGTGATGCACTCTTTTTTTTTCAATATAGTCTACCAACTAACAAGTTTATCTAAGATGAATATTTTTATCTATGTGCATTCATTGATATCCATTCAAAGGCGTTTTTTTTATTGCAATGTATGACGAGACGAGCATGCCGTTCACCTGATGGTAAGCGATACGACCGCTCATGAACCGTAGCACAACCAAACAACGCCTTGAATTGGAAAGCAATGCTTGGCATTCCATTACGCTCGCCATCCTGAGACATAAGATGTTAAGTCTCAATATAACCAGTAGTTACTCTGGCTACAATGCCTTTCAATCCGAAACACAAGAGTGCATTTACACTGCTGTTTGACGGGAGAAATAGACATTGCGGTGGTACCCACCCAGATGGCCTCTCGCATATGAGAGACCTACCACCAGTAAAATTTCATTTCCTTGTAACATCCAAACACTTACAAACTTTCACATCCACAATATTAATATTAAGATTAATATAGGTATACCAAACCATAACACGCGTAAGTCAGTCAAAAACAACTTTTATAATTTATACTCTTTATTGTACATCTTAAATTACATAATAAATAAATATATCAGGCAAAATTTAAGTACAATGGGTGACCATATCGCATTGAGCGATCTCTTCCTGGCAACCTTTGGATGAACAGGAATTGTTGGAGTAATAACTAGGGCTTGACGTGCAAAAAGAGTACATTAAGAAAAGATACCAAATAATAAATAAATAATATATATATATATATATATATATAAGTTTATAAACAAAAACAATTTTAATGCAGAAGGGATAGGTAGTGATCTTTGACTAGTGATTTAAAAGTTGTACGAGACTTAGCAAGTCTAATATTTAAAGGTAATATAAGAGAAATAAAAATAGGTAAAAATAGGTAAAGGTAATATAAAAGGTAATAATATTTAAACTTTTGCCTGTATAAAGTTGCTTAAGAGAAAAAAAAGATGTTGCTTATTTTCTTTTCAAGTTCAAAAGTACTAGTGTGAAACAGACCTAAGTTTAATACAGATGTTATAAATGGGTAAGTTTTAGTTGAAGTATGGCTAGCGGCTACGGTCGCAAAATCATATTAATTCAACAAAACGGTTTCATCCCCACACGTCCTACGGGATTAGTACCTGGGGGATTTCAATGCGCACGTTTCTGGGCTTCCTACTTAATTTCATTCGGGATGCCAGTAATCCGTGTAGCTGTGAATAAAATATTCGGGATATGAATTACAGATGAAAGTGAGATGGAATTACGAAACATTGCCGCTTCCACGGCTGACGTCTTAACTGAATGTCAGCTACTTATGTCTTTTTTATGGTGTTTTTTCTGTACCTATCAAGTTGTGGATATTTTTTGGTAAAAATTTATAAATTATTACCTATATATAATAACTATGTTTTCATTTAGGTGAGTAAGATTGCCAAATGCCCAATGTCTCTTTCTTCTTCCCGTCCTTTTGCCTTCCCTCTGTTCTCCGGACATCATGCTCTGGCAACACATCTATGAACCAAGCAATGATGACTCACCATCAGATGACCTGTTTGCTCGTTTGCCAGACATATTCAATAAAAAAACTACATTTAGTCACCTTTTTATGTCCTATTTAATTTAGCTTCAAATATGTCCCATTTTAAAGTTATTGGACCTTACACTTACGAGACAGCCAGGACATCTCTTTTCTTTAGACATATTATCATCTTATAGCCAGGGTTTGCCAAACTGTATGTGGCAAAACACTAGAGGCTCGCAGCATCTTTCCAGGGACGTCGAGTGTCAGATGAGCCAAACTGGAGCCCTGTTTTGGGAAGCTATGCTCAGAAAAACAAGCACATTCTTCCTATTATCAGTTCTCCAAAGTGAAATAAGTAGGTCTATATTTTCTTTTTATGTTTATTTTTTGTTGTGAACCTAGTATCAAATCTGGTTGGTAGTTTCGCCCTTAATATGGCAGAAGAGGGGGGATCTAAGGGTCTTGCAAAAAACATCAATTTCTTAAGGATATCGCAGAACGAAAAAGTTTGGAAGCTCCTGCCAATACAATAAAAACAAGAAATCCCCGTCCACTGCATTTAAATCAAATTGAAAGTGCATTAAAGCCAGTCACTATGTAGTCCGTTCTAAATACCTCATGAAAGTCCGTACTAGAAGCATACGTGTAAGTAACTTTGTTCGGAGTTAACGCTGCACTATCCAAATGCTTTTCACTTTAATTCCTTTAACCATGTACGTTCTCAGTGATTGTGTTACGGTTCGCCAGTTGTTCTTTAGCACTTTGTTTTTTTATTAAAAGGATTTGTTGTTTTAGTTCGAGATTGTTAGACTTACTATATTTATCATATAAACCTGTGTTTATAGTTCCATGTGTTATTGAATGCCATAGGTAGAGACTAGTTTTAACTCTGTATTCATTCTCGCTTCTATTTTATTTCATCTGAGGATAAAAACTTATAGTAAATATTTTGACTTGTTTAGTTGACAAGTATTTGCTGCTACCTTCTCTTATTAATTAAGTTCTAAACGGAAAAGTCACACTTATAGCTCTAACTCTACATTGAAAAAACATATTGTGTTGTGTCGTAGATATCAAACAGCAGTCTCGCCAAGCAGAAGTGTAAATGCATTGTAGTGTTCCGGTTTGAAGTATATTGTAGCCAGCCTTACTACTGGACTCTCAGAATGGAGAGCGCAGTGCACTTCCAAGCATTGCTTTGTAATTTATGGTATTGTTTAGTTTTGCAACTCTCTATGAGCAGTCGTATCGCTTACCAGCAAACGCATGGCATGCACGTGTCGCCATTCATAGCAATAAAAAAAGGAAATATTAGTACATATGAGCGATTTTTTGGTCCCAATACACTTGTAACCAAAACAAATAATTGTAGACTGCACAAATAATTTTCTCTGAGGATATATCACTCTCAGAAAAGTCAGAGGTGTGCGCTGGGATTCGAACCCGCGACCACCGTGAACTCTGACTTTTCGGAGTCATGTGTGTATTGATAGTCAATCACCACGCACTATAACGTTGAAGGAAAACATCGTGAGGAAACCTGCATACCACAGCGATTTCTATAGTATGTAAAGTCCCCCAACCCGCATTAGGCCAACGTGGTGGACTATATGGCCTAATCACTCTCAATCGTATTCTCGATTCTAGAGGAGGTCCGTGCCCTGCAGTGGGACATATATGGGCTTATTCAGATATATCACTCTAGTCCATTTGTATCACAGCCCACGTCTGAAACTTCTACACTATTAAGGTTGTGTAATTAACCTATTTCAATGTCCTATAAAAGCCCTTACAGTATTTTTGTTCTTTAAAATATTCAGCTGCCGTGAGAAACTCTAAATAAATTGCTTTTACAGCGTACTTAATAGCAAAGACGTTTAAGAGGGGTTATTAAAAAAAATCTCTACAAAATGTCTTGAACGAGCCCGTTTTGATTGCTATCAGTGTCGAATAATGGAAGGTGATCTAATATACATGCAAATTTGTACTCGCGCAAAGACGGCCTGTTTGAACGCGACCTGGCGGAACGACAATGATGAATTTGACAGGACTATAGGTACATACAGGGTGTTATAGATTGCAACCGAAAACGAAACCCATACCAAGTGTATCCAGACTGCGACCGAAAACGAAACCGGGTGGTAGTTTTAGTGAGTACAGATTCAATGCTAATAAAAATGACTAATGAATGCTAGTAATTGACCCTTTTATTTTTAAGGACGCAATGGTACGCAAACGTTCAAATAATTATTTTAGCAAACAATATGTATTTACTTTTTATCACCCAAGCACGACATAGGTAAAAAAATTAAAATCGTCTATTTATTTAGTAAAATATTAGGTCTGTTAAATTTCTTAGAATATAATTATAATGATTTGAGGAAGCGTTTAAAATTATAAAAATATATTTCTGCGCGCATCACTGGATCCAGTATTTTATAGTTTATCTTATTGAAGAATCTCATACTCCTGCAAACTTTATTAGGGCTTATGTCCATTGTTGGCAGACATCACACCTGCGTTTACTGATAACGCGAGAACTTTTAAGCTGAAAACTATCTTATTACGTCTTACGCATAGAGTAAAGAAGCGGCCATAGATGCTAGAGAAACGCGTCATAGACCGATCTGAACAATGGGTTATTTTGTTATGTGAACACTATCAGTCGTAAACATAAGTCGTGGTGACCCTGTATGTTCCATTGTCCTGATTAGCCGGTCAGTTAGCCGCGTCTAATATCTATGGCCGCTTCTTTACTCTATGCGTAAGACGTAATACGATAGTTTGTTTTCAGCTTAACATGCAAGTAAGTATTGGTCGTAAAAGATAACAACAGTTAGTAGTTACACGTAAGCTCGGTAAGTCCGTTCAGCGTTCGACTTCTGCCGGCATTCCGCCTTTTCAAACATTCCGTCTGTTGCATTATCAGCGGGAGGAATGCAATGCATTTCCCTCAAATACGTTGCACTCCGTACAAGCAGTTCCATTGACGTCTTTTAAATTAGAAACACTCTTCATGGACGTGGTTTTAAGAAGGAAATTGCAGTTGGTGTAAAGAAGAAATACTATCAATTGTAACCATATACAGAGACAACAGTTAGTAAACTAACATCAATAAATTATAATGTACATAAAAATTTTGATCTGCTGGATATTTATTTGCTAAATATATTGTAATGAAATAATTTCTGTATCATATATACGTCCTACTGCAGAGCACGGGTCACCTCTACAATCGAGAGTACGATTGAGATTGGTTAGGCCACATAGTCCTTCATGTTGGCCTAGTGCAGGTTGGCGGACTTTACAAACCATAGAAATTCTTACAAATCGCTATGATATTATCCAGATTTCCTCACGACGTTTTCCTTCACCGTTATAGTGTGTGGTGATTGACTACTATAAATACACATATAAAATAATTATAATAAATTATTTCATGATGGAGTTTGTATTTAAATACTATCTTTCAAATATAAATGAAATATAATTTTATTTAAAATATCTTGATCTATTCATGCTGAACCTGATGTAATTTGTCTTTGTTTACCAATAAGGAAAATAAAACTAAACAATACCTTATAATGAGTTTATTCAACGTTTCTAAATAGTATATACATAGTACAGTTAGATATGTATTCACATTGCTGTATTAAGTAGGCTATATTATCAAAATTAATCTAATTATTATGACATTAACTTCCACTTTCACCAACACGCCATGTTTACTCTTGTTTTCAATAACCACCATAAGTTTATTGTTTTTGACAAATGTTTACGCGATGCAACTTTTTATATCCTACGATAGTCGCATTTTTCATGGCGGCTATGTGATGCGATAATGGCATACGATTCTCGCTGGGAGAAACTCTCCCCGTTTATGCGCTTAAAAACCAATACAGACCGGGACGGCATGGCAAAATTTCTTAAGTTTTACCAAAGGATACATACTTACCTTTCGAAGGCACGGCATAAATTAATAACACTGGAATTTATGTCTTATTCCGACCAGATAAGTTTGAATATTCTTTGGTAAAAAAATTGCCCTTGCCATTCTATCCCGATGTGCGCTGGCCCTTAAGCAATACTTATGTCAGTGATTAATCTTGATGTAGCTCAGAGTTTGCTAATTTACAGCTCATTGTTCAGCAATCAAAGTTGTTGCTACAACATTTCTAAATGTAAGTTTCGGATTTTAGCAAATTCATTTGGTAATTCCAGATTCCATTTTAAACACAGAGGCCTGAGAGGCGAAGCCAAAACGAAAACAAAATATATAGTCATTTATGTGTTGATGAAAACAGGTGTTACACTGTCAAATATTTAATTACCGATAAAAAACTAATGAAACAATCATTCTACCAAGTTAATTCTCTAGTATATACAAGTTATTATTAAAATAAATGCAACAATTAAATGCTCCGTTTCCATTCGCATCCGACTTTCGACAAAACAGTCCCTTTGAAAACATTTTAAGTTCGGGAAAAGTTTATTTATGTGCTAGAAAAAACTACATATTTGAATTGCTTGGGATAACTTAAATATTAAATACGTATTTTTCTTGTGAGACTAACATAAAATAACGATGATGTCTATATAGATCTGACAATACTAAAAACATATTTAAAATAATACGTTGAAAAATATGGTATAAACAAAAATACGTCATTTACGCTTACATGCTCTTAATGCTAAAATATTCCGGAACTTATACCTTAAATTTCTATATTAATCAAGTTTAAAAGTTTTAAACGAAGATAAAGTCGGGGTTTGTGCAACAGTCGCTTCGTTTGTCGAGGTTTTGTTCGGATTTGATCCATTTTCCGTGACAATGGGGCGCTACGAGGGCGTAGAATCGTGTTGTGTGTCCGGCTACACCGTGGCCGCTGCACCGCCATTTTAAATCTCGTCGGAGCGCTGCCGTCTCGCACATGACGCATACGGTATTACCTGGGGGTTGTGGAAACAAACTTTTTTTTATCGTAGCAAGAAAAAATTACTAGAGTGTGATAAAAGCAGTGTAGTGTAATAAACTAATGATTATAGTGTAATTTCAAGTTGAATACTTAGTAGTTCGTATTGATTTGATTTCTCTTATTTATCCAATTCTTATTTTGGACATAATATGTGAACTGGAAATCACTTCTAAAACGTTCTAACGTATAGATAGCCACATACAAATATGTAACTGATTGACAAGAATAAAAAGTATCGAATTTAACTTTTCATCGAATATTTCTTCGATGAATATATCAACATAATTTAAAAAATAAGTTTCTGCAGTAAAATATAATTTGTAAACAGCCCAAAGACAAAACCTTAATCATATTTCACCAACAACGGGGAAAAAGCTATTGGAAGGACGCCAAACAAAATATTTTTTATTGTTTATAAACACTAGGAATTCTCATTTCGGTCCACCTTACCCTGCCGTATGTTATAGAAAAAAATAAAAACGGGCCTAAAATAAACTGTGTGTTTGCCAAGCTAAAACATACCTTCTCTCAATGGTTTGTAGTCGGAATCCGTGTGGCAAGCCTTCGACACCTTGGTCACCTCGTATTGAGCACAGTACCTGAAATCATTTCCGCTTTATACGTCGGGAAATTGAAACACATCACAATAGGTATATTGTACGAATGGCGGGTGCGTATTCAGCTGTGCGGGGGATGCGGCTCCCATTAATAATAAAATGTTAATTGAAATTCAATATTTAAACATTTTGTGTACCTCATTTATATTTCAGCGGTTGGCTGACTTTTCATCAAATGAAAATGTATTTACATTTCTTTTGAATACTCATCTTATTTAATACCGATACTGCCTGTTCTCATCATAATTTTACTTGATAACCTATATTCATAGTTTTGGATTGCTCGTATGTATTTTTTTCAGTCGCTTTCACAATTTTTGCCATTTTACCCGGTATTTAGAATTGTCGGTAATGTGGACACAATTTTTGTAATGATACGGAATGAAAATACAACCTTGACCTATTTAAAATCAAAGAGAATTTTCATCCATTTTGAAACTACTCACAGACTTATCAGGAACAAAACTATGGCAAAATAATTAATATAAAAGTAATATTTTAATAGCATAATTTTTTACAAAAGTTTTTCAAGATATTACCCCTTTGTGAATTGCTGATAAAGTGAAGGAAAGTTGGAAGCTCCAGGGGAAAATTATAAGCGGATTGTAGCACATGCCGAGATAGCACAAAGTATTGCGAACTAACAAGTCTCATAAAACAATGCTGCCCGCACGTTTTTACGTTCAATTTTGTACATATTTCATGAAGAAGTTAATTAAAGATTGATAAAAGCCTTTTCCAGCGAGGAAAAACAAAAAACCGAGTTCTCCTGTAGTTTTCTGAATGACTTGTGCTACTGACAAGCCAATTAAAAGACAATATTGGGCTCAAATTAGAAATCCAAGAACCGATCTTACAAAGGGTGTAAAATGATTATTATGAAAATCGATGTGTCTATCACAGAGACATTGCAAAATCTATCTGTGATGAGTGATGATAGACCGTAGACAGATAATACTTGTCTACGTGATTGACAATTCATTAATGACTTCATTCCTTCCATGTTCCTTCCTCATAGTGACGGCAATTTCCTAATCGTAAAAATAGCGAAATGAATAAATAAATAAATTTAATTTCAATTACTCATGATTCCATTAAAAATGAAAAATATTTATTATCTAAATCATAACTTTTAGGACTTCCTAACCATTAAAAAATGTTAAAATCATTAAAATCTATATTCTTGCCAATAATTCTTCCCAGTCAATTACTTCGATACAAAAAAATATATTTTCAAATGATTCTGAATACACGCCTGCCATCACGATTATATGAAAATAAATTTTGTTCGCCGATTCGTTTTCAAACGGAAATAGAAATGTAATATTGAGTATATCTCTCTTTCTCTGAATCCACTTTCTATAAGCATGTTGTGGAATGTCTCCTTAATGTTAAACATTTCATATTTTTATGAATATTAAGTGTATAAGGAAATGGCTCTTTTGTTGAATCTACAAGGGACAATTATTAGCCATTTTACTTCAAAAGAAGACACATCTTAAAAGAAATTTGTTTTAAAATTCCAATGTTATATGAATGATAAAAGGAAAAACCCTAAAGATGAATAAATGTATTTTTGTCTATTCATGATCTTATATTAAAAGACATAGGCACAATATTAAGCATTTTGAATGACTATAAAATAAACAGTCCGATAAAATCTATACATTAGAATTAATATTTGTTATATATAGACAGACAAAAACATTTATTTTGGCTACAATAAATGCAAAACAATTTAAAAAAATAACATCGACAATAGATGCCTATTGTCGATGTTATTTTGTCTAAATCTGTGACTGACTAAATCTGTAGCTCTTATATTACCATCGTTACTTAAAAGTAAATTTCTTCAATTTCATTTTGTCCCATAAACTCTAAGAATGAAACCATTTCCCACAATTTTTCCCGTATTATTAACTTTGATACTTACTCTCTATGTGAGTTGGACTCCGGATCGTCAGGGTTACGAAGACGCAGGTTCTTCCTGATATCCACCGTCTCGTTTGAGTGACGGCTTACGGACAACGCACCGGGCAGAAGCATAGCAGTTTCATCTATGCAATAAAAAATTATGGTTAATTTAACTGGAAGCATTCTAAGATAGCAACCTTCGAAACCTTCTTACTGGTGGTAGATGTCTCATATATTGTAAGAGGCCGCCTGGTTAGGTACCACCGCAATGTATATTTCTCTTGCCTAACAGCAGTGTAAATGCACTGTTGTGTTTCGGATTGAAGGATATTGTAGCCAGAATAACAACTGAACTGAACATATTGCGACTTAACATTTTATGTCTCAGGATGGCGACCGCCTGCCATGTGCGGATGCCTAGCATTGCTTTGTAATTCAAGATGCTTTTTGGTTTTGCTACTGTTCATGAGCGGTAGATCAGGCGAATAGCAAGCTCGTCTCGCCATTAATAGCAATAAAAAAATTATAGTAATAAAACCCACCATAGTGATCTAGAACAATTATGCGATAATTTCAAGCACAGCACCATATTTGCTAGGCCAGTAATACACAAATAAATAAATACACCCGAAAGACACTTACATAAAGCCTGATCCCACACTAAGGTAAACGTATTGTATCGCGTGTATCATAAGCTAGTAGACACTTTCGATCGCACAAAAACCTCGACCCAAAACAAATGTGGGACCGAACAGTCATTGTTTCTAATATCCACGTCACAAGATATCTTAATATGGGCTCAGGTATTTATGAATATTGAGTGATATTTTACTTATATTCTTCAGTTAAAAACTCACCTCTCAAAGGAATGTCACTATCGGCAGAGCATCCATGATGTTCCTGACAGGCTCTGCGCTGCACCAATGATGGACAATGCCTCCCACCGTGGGCTGGTTGCTGCACAATCCTCCTTGTCCGCACCATGCTGCCAGACCCGCAGGCTGTGTCGCACTCCGACCAGGGACCCCAGTTCGATACCACGCAGTCCACCACTGGGGACAAATTGATGGTTGGTATAGTGAAGTAAATGAGACCTTAAATACTGGGTGAAAGATGGGGAATTTGAGTAAAAAAAGACAACCCTGACATTGGGTTTTTTATTAGCCATAATAAGAAAGATATTAGGATGATGGTAAGTGTCACTCCTGCTCATAAACAGTATCAACAATACTCAAGGCTTATTACTAAGCACTACATAGCCTTGCGCTGCTCTCGTCACCCATGAAGTTTGTCTTAGTTCCCAATATTTGAATTTTTTTTCGAACCACTACACAACGGTATTGTTTGGTTTTGCTACTGTCCATGAGCGGTCGTATCGCTTACCATAAGGCAAATGGTATGCTCGTCTAGCCGTTCTATACCATAGCACCATAAAAACAAACGCAACACGATAGTGTTACTGTTTAACATTGCTAAGAAAAGACTCTGCACGAGAGGCACCTAATACTTTTACCTAATTTGAAGACAGCAATCATCATTTATTATTATTTTGTAGGTAGGATTATTTATTTATTATAAATTCAAATTTAACGAGGCATTCAATTATAATTGGATCCCGTAACCATTATAAAACTAGAAATGTCTGTGTACAATAGTCCATTTCATTTCTTCAAGAGGAATCTTTCAAATTCCATAATAAAGATTCCAGTGTCTGAGGCTCATAACACGTTTTCTTCACAGTAATGGCAATCGTGGAGTGACAGACGACCACTTAAAATCGCTTTATAGGCCGTTACCTACGTGCCACCACCGGTATTACATTCTACCTGCCAAGATATTTTCTGTAAGCATGTCTTTATATTCGTACATTATTATGTACATACGTATAGACATTTATGAAGTTGTAAGGAATGTAGTTTTTTTGTTTTTCAATAGGCTATTCTTAAAATTGATTATTTTGGTGCGAAGGTGTAGTCACTAAGACATCAGAAAGATTGAAAGACTTCTAAATTGGTTTACACGATCTTTAATTAAAAAATACGTCTCACTAATAAATTATTGATAAATAAGCATTCAAGATATTAGAAGATCTCAAAAAGTTAAAACTAGGACTAGGTTTGATGAATTTGAGAATAAAGTAGGTTCCAAAATTTTGCAACGTACAAAAATTCGTCGCAAGCTCGATATTTCATGCCATTTGTTACAATTTATTCATAATTAAACATCATTTCCATGTTTCACCACACATAATTCGATTTTCATTAAAATTGACGCTTAAAATAACAAAACAATAGTATAATTCAAAACTGATAAACCTTTTAAAAATCTCTTTGCCAAACACATGTTTCGTATCAAAAGCAAAACAAACGCAAATTGTTTACGTATGGAATGACTTCAATAAAAAATATTGTTTTCACACGGATGCGCGCCGCGATACAAATGTATAACGCCCTGATGGCCACAATAAATTGACGGAATGGAAAAATATTTGCTTTCAACATTTAAGCTTTGTATGCCTAGTTATGGATCTAGATGCTGCCATTAAAAAATCTGATATCAATTCTTTGTGGAAGATGGGACTAATTGTACTACGGTACAGTTACAAAGCTTAGGTCTCGGGTTCGAATTCTGGGTCGGGCAAAGTGATATTGGATTTTTCTATTCAATATCAGCCCGGAGTCAGAAATTTGTGCGCGATATGGTGGTAGGCTCACCCCTATGACATCGTGGGACGAAACATACAATCTGGATCTGGATCTCGCGGAATCTGGGTGTCCTGGCACCTCTGCTTATCCCTTATGAGAAAAAGGCGCGAGTTTATGTACATATGTAGATGGGACATTGTCGGCTACTAACAGAAATGTGTTTTTAATCGTAGACACATTAATTATGATGCAATGAATTTTATAATTCAAAGTCGTATTTTTATAAGTTTAGATTGGTTGTGAACTGTGGGTGTAAATTCGTATAAGAGCTTTAAAAGTTGTTTTCCGAAGTAGTTGCCATCAGTCAAAGAATCGGTTGGAATAGGTAGCTTAATTGTTCTGCGGAGTATAGCAATAAATTATTCATTACCCCGTCCGAATGTAAAATATTGCAGATAGAACGTAAAGAAAAGCGAGTCATCAGTAATTTTGGCTTATAAAATCCTTGAGTGTATTTTTTTATTCAACTGATTTCACCAGTCATTCAACTTTTCTCTCCATTTGGTAAGTGAACTTCCAA
Source organism: Hyles lineata (assembly GCA_030180105.1). Classification (NCBI taxonomy): domain Eukaryota; kingdom Metazoa; phylum Arthropoda; class Insecta; order Lepidoptera; family Sphingidae; genus Hyles; species Hyles lineata. The sequence continues at coordinate 1,784,715 of JARJEE010000026.1, forward strand.
TAACAATTATGAATGAATATACTAAGTGCTGGAAGTGTCGCATCTCTATTAGGCTATTAGTCTAAATCCGTACGGAGCCGCATTGAGCCCGCATCGTGAACTACGGCTCAAAGCGTAAGATTTAAACTCGATCTAGAACATTCGTAAACTAGACTATAAATCTTCTTCCAACTGTCTGTACCGGAATAGTTGACGCAACATTAAACGCACCGTATTTATAACTCTATTTGTCATATCACTGTTGTAAATTGTAGTAGTGTGTACGGCTCTCATTTATGATTAGGTAAATCCTTAATTTTGACTAAATGAAACTTAATATGGATTAACTTAATATGGATAATGATGCAATGAAATTAAATGAAATTGGTTTATTAGTCATGGAGGAATTAAATAGCGCTTATGACAAGACATACAATCAGTACACCCAACGGTATCATACATAGTCCTGATCCCACAATAATATCGAGTATTGTGTATTGGGTAGTATCAGAAACTACAAGAGATTTTTTTTCGGTCTCAAAAACACCGAAACCTGTGGATCACACACATATTTGTCTCGGTGTGGAAATCGAACCTGCGGCACATAATTTGCTTGTTTTTCGGTAGACTTATACTCGTAGTATAATATTTATTACTATTTATGTTTCTGTTTCATAAAATGCTTTATTTGCTTTAACCCATGTCTAAGTGGATTGACTATTAATAAAACGACGCATTAGGGCATTCTGACTGCCAGTGGACTGATACCAAACGTGCTTCGGGTACCTGATACAAACGAACCTATATCAATTTGCCAACAGAAGAGAGAGAAATCCATCGCGCGTCGGTAGATACTCCCGTAAATTGCACAGAAGTTGGGCAGCGTTAATCACACCATTAGGTGAAGCATTTGCTCGTATTCAAGAACAATGCAAAAAAGCACTACAAAATAGGAATGAAAAACCCATCAGACTTAAAATAGAATCAACAAACAACCGCTGGAAAGAACTCTTAAACAAATTCAAATAAAACACGCAACTCGGCACAGTTGAGATTAAGCCCGTGCCCGGGTAAAACCAGGCAAAATTAAACGCGGCGCAAATAGTCTTTAGTTTCCCGACGTAATGGACCAAAACGCATGCAAATTGAATGAAGATTTACTACAATTCCCATTTCCGTTCGGATTGGGAGGTTTAAAATTTCAAACATCGACAAAACCAAAAACCGGGCAGGTTTAACCGGATTATTGAGCTGGGTTGATATTTGCAGCCGGATTAAACATTGTGATTATAATTTATTAATAGAGAGAGTTGTCTGAGGATTTGAATCTGGAGAAATTTACATAGTGACGGATAACGAATTTCAAAATCTTGAAGAGAAATTTTAAAGTTTAAAAAAAACATTTTTAATCTTAACAACTAGAGTTGACCCACTCCATTGAGATATAAGCATTATAGATTTAAATTTGAAATTAACATTTTGTAAACTAAAATAAAGAAATAAAAGTGTTATATGATCGTACTTCAAAAATAAGTATGAAAATACGAAACGAATCTTATTAAAGCCTGCGTAGAAAAAACGTGTTTTAAAACCCTTAAATCCTTGAACAAATGAGAAATTTAAATTAAATCCACACTTAGTTGACACACGAATGAATTCACGTTGCAGAACACAAGTTCACGTGAACCAATACAATCAGGAAATTAGAATAGCAACACGACATTGCACAAAGCTATCGAGCCGTGTGAACGCTGTATATTTAGCCGGACAAACAATGTCGATGGCCTAACGAGTAACGAGCATATGTATCGTGTTTGCTTTCTATACACGACTATTATTTGCTTGATTCGCTACACTGTCAAACCTGGGACACTGACATTGGGTCTTACTATATTCGACGTCCATGATATTCGACTAATAATTTATTGATTTTCTGAAGTGTACACTGTCAAACCAGGCGTATTACACACAAGATTACACACTAACATTGGTTTGACTGTATCAGCTATTATATTTTTTTATTGCAAGGAATAACGAGACAAGCATGCCATTCGTCTGCTGGTAAGCTAAACAACACCATGAATAACAAAGCAATGCTTAACATTCCACTACACACGCCATCTTGAGATATAAGATGTTAAATCTCATTATGTCGTGTAGTTACTCTGGCTGCAAGTGCTAATTACACTTACAATAAAAATAATATTAATTCACCCCGTATACGTCCCACTATGTGACACAGACCTTCTGTATAGTCAACGGTTCGATTGGGATTGTTATCACAATTTATCGAGCTTTAATTTTTATCTTTGATAAACTTTCAAAGAAACAGCGTTATGCGGTTAGCCCAAAAACAAAACCAAAACCATAATTTAGAATAAAAAATCCATCTCATACAATTGAAATCTTAACTTTCATAAATAATTTCGAATAAATAATCTCTTCAGTTCGTAATGTACAAAAATAGGACAGAATTCACGATCAAAGAGATTCTACCGTTCCTCCACGTACTCAATTAAGATCCCTACAAACAAAGGAATCAGGGAGGATCTGAGTGGATTACATTAAAACATTCTTACAATTAGCAATGTAAATAAATGATGGCTAGACGGGTCTGTTCCTTTTGTCACTTTGTTTTTTGAACCTTTATTTAACATATCAGTCTGTTATTTAATCTTGGAAGCCAAATTAGAACTTCCTGGTGTTTGAATAGACTCAAAGTTTAGCCGGTTATCTTGGGTGAAAACTAAATAATATGCTACCATACAACTTCTCTGATGAATTAGACGGTGGGCATAGGAACTAAATAAACCCAGTTTGGGCTCATTTGTTATTTTTTATTCATAAAATACGATCTTTCAAACTAGGAACTCTCTCTCTCTCTATCTCTTGAAGATTTACGTAAACGTTTTTTGTTTATTTTACAAACAATATTTAACAGTTTTGGATGAACATCAACATATTTTTTCTAGATATATTTTTTGAGTCATATTTGTTTTAAATATTGAGTATGAGTTACACCAGGACCTTTCCAAAACTCAATCATGTGATAAAGATGAGACGGCAAACTATATTAGCTTTGCAAAGTGTATATATGTACACTTACAATATGTATTGAGTGCAACTGATAGCCACTGAATGGCGATCGAATGTCCATCACGGTTGTGTAATCTAAAGAGCTGTTTATCGATTATTCGATGGAAGGCTGATTACCACTCCCTTTGTTCCGGGAGTATTATTGAGATTAGATGAAAAGTTTCTCGTATGCAGTAGATAATGCGTCAGTTTAGCAAGATTTTATGAGTTTCAAATTATAAAATAATACATGATTTGCTCATCTTTCTAAATCAAGTATAATATAAAATTTCATCAATTATGTGCTAAACATAAAGTATGTAATTTCTTTTCGATATTTTTGTCATATTATTATATGACAGTACCCCTAATACTCTTTATGAGCAAATAATTTAAAAACACAAACTTTTATACCATTTCCATCCCTAAGATACCGACTACTCTAGAAAAACAAAACAAAATAAAAACATGATGTATCGGTGCTTTTTATTACAATAAAAGAATATTTTTTTAACCGAAGGACAAAAGGGGAACATAACTCTCGGTGACAAGCGCGCGGCATTCACAAAACTTCAATTAAGTTGAATAATTAGAAGATCCGGGACCGTTGTGATTAAGCCCCTGTTTGTGATCTCAAACAACAACTCAACAATGTAGTAAAACATAAATATTTAATATTTATTTATTTTATTGTAATTAATGGCGAAACGAGCATGCCATTCGCCTGGTGATAAATGGTACGACCGCTCGTAGACAGTAGCAAAACCAAACAGTACTATGAATAACAATGCAATGCTTGTCATTCCACTGCGCTCGCCATCCTGAGACATATACGTTACTCTGGCTACAATCAGTGGCGTAACAATAGGGTGGCAGAGTGCGCAAAATGCCACGGGCCCCCGGCCTTAGGGGCCCCCGGCCTGGCAAGGCCATGGCCTGTGAGTACCTCGGGCCCGACGGGGCCCTGGCTCGACAGAGCCTCGGACTCAAGCTCGACAGGGCGTAAGCAGAGACAAATCTAAAAATGTATTACGAAATAATGGCCCAAAATTAAAAAGATACCACAGGAACTTTAGGTTGAGTATGGTCGAGAACACGATAATTTAACTCTGAATGATTGGTCAAGATCACTGGCGGTCAAGACTAATGTTTTCAGACGAGTCCAGTTCATAGAAACACGACTAAAGAGATATTCTAAATGACTACGTTGGTCTATTTTAGTGGACATGGGCGAGAATCAGTTTATATGCAAGACAATACCCGCCTGCATGTCATGTCTTTTTTTTACGCGGGGAAAACCCCTTTTTGGACCATCCCACCCCCGAAGGAGTGCCCCAACGTAGTGGCTGCTGGGTCGGGTCCTTGCCTAATTTGCGTGCCGACATACTGACTAAAAACCCTGCGTCGGCCACCATCGGTGCACTTCAGAGACGGTCACGGGATACCGTAAAAGAACCGCACCAAGACCGCCTCTTTGTGCACTGCTGTTAAGCGACGCGGCTTTGGATACGTGTGACGTCACGTCTCGGGGGCCGCCAGGGAGGGACGGCGGCCCCATTAGATCTCTGCGGCGTCAGGTAAGTTGGCGTCCCGGCGCTTCCTACGACTCTTGTGGTGACAAGCAGTATTGGAGTGCTCCCGTTTCCACTCGGTACTCTCCTTCTGAAACAAGACACGGTCGCAGAAGGAGAGCATGGCTCGCCACAGCTCTTCAGCCCAGGCTGGGTACTCCTCCAGCGTGTGCTGGGCCGTGTCCTCACGGCAGTTGTCACAGTGGTGACACACGGCGGACTCCTCTGCTCCCGCTAAGCGATACAGGTACGCACCGAAGCAGCCGTGCCCGGTGAGCACCTACGTCAGCCGGTATGTCGGCGCACCGTGGCGCCTACCTGGCACTACAGCTTGGAACGTCACTCCTCTACAGCGGTTCTGTGAAGGAAAGCCAGCATGGCTTTCACCTCTCGGGGGACCAGCCTCTGCCCACGCCTGGACGCCTCCTCTCTTCGGAAGAAAGCTGACGAGACGGTCTTAGTGTCCAGCACCCAGGGCAGAGTTCCCGCCAACAAGCAGGCCGTCTCATGCGAGACCATACGGTAGCCCATAATGATTCGCTGCGCCACCGTACGCTGCGGACAGTGCAGCAGAGAGCGCCCAGGGACACGGCTCAAACGGGACACCCGTAGAGGGCCATGGACCGCACTACTCTAGCATAAAAGTTTCGGCAAGGGATGCCAGGACCATCAGTGTTGAGTAGCAGGCGCCCAAGTGCACCCGCCGCCCTCACCAGCTTCGGCGACAACTCCTTAAAGTGCGCACGGAAATCCCATTAACGAGAGTCGAGAACTAGACCGAAGTACTTCATCCTCGACTCGCCGGGAATCCGCACCCCCTCCACCGAGATATGGGCCCCTGGCAGAGGCTCACATCGAGGCCCGTGGAAACACACGGCCTCGGTGTTGTTCAGGGTCACCGTGAGACGCAGTCGCCGAATCCTGCCCACCACCAGTCCGGTACCGAACGAGGCGAGCAGAGCACCTGTAAGTCATGTCTTTATCTACCTCGGACTGAACTAATGCAAATAGATAATACAACTTCGAAAAGGAAGTCGATAATAGGATTCATGTTGAGCAGCATTTAGGCAGTTGTGCCACATATTTTCGTCGGATATACAGCAGAGCCTGTAATCGACTGTTTTCCACTAGTACGGCCTTCCTGTAATGACGTACGGGGCCTTAACTTGGCCACTACCCGTGGGGCTAATCCATAAGCTTAAAGTCGTTCAACGTGCTATGGAAAGTGCTATGCACGGACTGGTTTTCTGATGGCCAAAATTCGAAAGAGGTGATATCCGCCAGGGAATCATGGTGACCGACATAGCTCTGAAAGTTATTAGGCCGATTTTTATCCTCTAACTTTCCAGAGGTGTGTACTGCATTTATGTCATTCCTAACAATTTTTGTGACTACGGCTGGTACGCAGCAAACATTTTCAATATCAAACTTAATCGTAACTTATTTTAGAAATTCTTTGGTACAAGGAAGGCTACGCAACTTGGTATTCTATTTAAAATTCTTCAGCCCGTCATTTGAACTTTGATGACGTCATTTACACATTTGCTATTTATATTTATTACTTTCACATATTTATTTGTTCTTTCCTTAAGATAATAGTCAGACAAAAATTCATACAGTAATTATAATAGTGTTTTTACGTATACCTCAACTAAAGTAGACCACACTTTACTTAGTGATTCATAAAAACGAAATTACAACGTCAAGTTTTTTTTTTTTTTGCATTTACGAAGGGCCCCATTTGATAATTTTTGCCACGGGCCCCCGATAGTGTAGTTACGCCACTGGCTACAATGTCCTTCAAACCAACCAAATAAATAATAAACAATCCAGCCCTTATTTGTCCCATTGCAGTACCTACACGAGCCTCCTATAATTAATGACATGAGTTAGGCCCACATAGGCTATTATCTTCGATCAAATATACACTAGATACAACATGAGCGCTTAGAAAATAGCACCAAAAAAGAGTGCTTAAGCACTCTTTCGCCTTCAGTCACGCACCGACAGTTGCATCTAAAACGTCGTAAAACTTTAGACAATATTATTTGAAAAGCTACTTTAAGCTCCAGGAATAAGGTGGAATTTGTGTTAATATATTTGGAATATGTGATCTTTTTGTTTACTTTTTTTAATGTCATGCATCGGTGCCACTTTTTAACAGAACTTTTACAGGGAACTGTGTATCTAGTGTATATTTGATCGAAGGCTATTATAGTTCACTACACTGGCCTAGTGCGGGGTGGCGGACTCCACATACCAAGCCTTCCTGCAGGTTTCCTCTCTTTTTTTTTACTTGACTTTTCAACTCTCATACTGTCGATTGTAGAGTAGGTCCGTGCCCTGCAGTGGGACGCATATGGGCTGATACAGATACAGATACAGACTATTCAAACAATCTCGACGCAAACCAAAAGTTTCTCCAATTAGTTTCTCTGCCGCACCGTTAAGCTGTTGAACGGTTTACCATCATACGTGTTCCCTCCTTCCTATAATACTGAGTCCTTCCGTCAAAGCGTGAAGAGGCATCTTAGCGGGCCGGCATGATTGTATCGAATGGCATGAGACCGCCGTCTGATGCCATTCGATACTCTAAATGGACGGCATTTGCACTTAACACTAAGTGCAATGCAGTAACTGTGCCGAGCCAGAATTTTAAAAAAATCTTTTGTATTTTTTAATTAAGGAAAACAAACAATTTTATGTTACAAAATTGTACACAATATAACATTATGCTGATAATGAATAGGTAAATAAAAGATCAACAACATTTTCCAAGGATAATTAAACAAGGATTACATAACATATACAAATGAATGTTCACGTTATATTACAAGCAAAAATTACTATAATAAAAAGTTTAATGAAATATTAACAAGAAGCAGTGTCAAAACCTTAGAAAATGCTTAAATAGAAATAGTATTAGAATAAAATAGTTAAAGAAAATTGGTAACGATAAAGAATTCGTACGTTTGTAATTGTTTTGTGCCAAAACATTTTCGAATTTATAATTCGAATTAGCCGAAATACAAAACAATTACTTACTCCATGTTTTACGAGTACTTCATTTAATTAAAATAGGTTTAGTTATTTAGGTATTTATTGCTTGCGCAGTCTAATTAAGTGTTTTCTCGAATATTAGAGGTTTTAATCATTTATGCTAATGATCCATTAAGTTCTTGTTTCAAAATTCCTCAGCATTTATAAATTGGGATTGCACCGATCATTCTCAGCCATAGGGCCATAGGAAGACCACTGCTGAACATAGGCCTTCCCTAGAGTCTCCCTTTGCGAATAAAATAAAAAACTTGTTTTGTGCTAAACAAATAACATTAATATGTTTAAAATATTAGCTAAATATCTCATACATTGTGGTTAAATAAATTTGATACTAGACTTATCCTAAGCTTTTTATAAAACTATCTCATATTTAAGCTTGGAAAACCGTCATGATAAGTTGAATTTTCAGTATTTTACAAGAAGAAAATCACTCATACCAAGTTTATATATTTTTAAAGCAGAACATAAAAGTAATGTCAAGACGCGCTGAACGCATCAAATAAATAGCGGACATCAGCCGCCCGAACGTCTCGGGATAAAGGGATAATTTGGTGGGTTTACTCTCGTGAACATTCCCAGAAAATGTACTATTAACTTTACATAAATTCCTTTATACGTACTAAGTAACGGTAGTGAATAAATAATTTCGGAATTGTTCCAAATCTAAAACTCTATATATTCAAATATGCTGGATGGTGAAGACTTGGTGACATTAATGGAAACCACATTCAAGGTATCTAAGATATTAAACTTCACAAAATTATATTCAATGATATAGCAAGTAGTTGCATAAAATATAGGATTATTTTTAATGTAGTTCGAAAATATTGTTCGTTAATTATCATTTTAAATTAATAATAGTAGTATCGCGATGGCGTTGCAATTTAAAATCAGTCCGTCTCTACGTCTACTCTATGTATTTTGCTATTTATAATCAACTTTGATTAATAAAATTAAAGGGACTGCATGAGGTGCGTACTTTTATCACAACAAAATCCTAAGCTTTGCATATCTATGTATATAAAATGCCTCTGAAGGGCCACAATATATATGTAATAGATTACATACATACATCATCCTGATAGGCACATACCATCGAAACACATTACGAAGCAACTAACCGAACTGCAATACGCTGGCGATGCGGTTGGCTGAACAGATGACAGGACATTACGGAGCCATATTAGTGAACTCTAAATAATAAGTAGATAAATTGTGATAATTGATAACTGGTGGTAGGTCTCTCATATGTGAGAGGCCATCTAGGTGGGTACCACCGCAGTGTCTATTTCTCCCGTCAAACAGCAGTGTAAACGCACTGTAGTGTTTCGGGTTGAAGGGCATTGTAGCCAGAGTAACTACTGGACATATTGAGACTTGACATCTTATGTCTCAGGATGGCGAGCGCAGTGGAATGCCAAGCATTGCTTTGTAATTCAAGGTGTTGTTTGGTTTTACTACTGTTCATGAGCGGTCGTATCGCTTACCATCAGGCGAACGGCATGCTCGTCTCGCCATACATAGCAATAAAAAAAAATGTTTTATTACTAGCTTTCTAGTAAAATGAATTCAAATGTTAAATACACAACAACTGATAAATTGGATTATAAAAAAATGCAATAGAAAGAAGAAAGAAAAGAGTTTTACTGACACGATTATAGTACCACACATACAGCATAAGTAAAAAACGGGGGAATAATAATAACAAACAAAGTACAAACAAAAGGATATAATAACAAAGAGAAAAAATAGATGTATTTAAATATGTGCAATAATTCGCAAACGTGCCAAAGGGATCTCAGCATAATTGCTGAATTGTCATTCGAATGACAACACATGATTTTCAGAGGCAACCTAAAATAGATGAAAAACAATGGAAATCCACAAAGCCTGTTTACAAATTTCCAAAAGCCGTTGATTATAAACACGAACGAAAACTCGACATATTTGTAAACAAGATTAGATGGTGGAGCGAAAACATCCAAATTAGCCCCATACATATGTAGGCGCTTTTTACATTATGCAACGCTTTGTGTGAAACAAAGGGGCGCTGGTCCCCTAAGTACGGTCTCGAATAACACTTCTATTCAATTTTGCTAGTAGTAAAATTATGCCAACTACCTTCGGAATGAGGCCCTTGAGTTTTCTGCCGTCTGTCACCGTTCTTTGTCAGCGAAACTGCCCTAAATCAAAGTTGATTTGTCACTGGACATTGCTAGATAGGTACCCTAGGGTTCGGTAGTGAGATGTCTCTTCGATATTGCGATCGAAGTGCTTTTTAGCTTAAAAACTCTAAAGGAATGGTGTTTTTAACTTTGAGCTCGTGGCTTCGTTGCGGTCCGTAGAACATTTTCAAATGCTCGCCAAACTTTTAAAACCGGATCCGATTACTTATCTTCAGCCTCAAAGAGTGGTTTTTCAATCTCTTTTGCGGAAAAGTCTTTGCGGTAAGGCATTTTTTCTATTTTACCACAACTGCTACCAAAAATACAATAATTTTTTTTATTATCGATAAAATAAATACAGTAATTAATTAAATCTATATTTTAGTGAGACAAATCTGTTTAGGATCGGTTACCCGTGATTGATCACGTTTTATTTTGCCATTAATCAATGTTCCGAGACTAAAATCTCTACAATACTTGTTTTAACTTGTAGAATCCTTTTTATAACAATTATTTAACTAAAATTAATATTACATTACTTCATATCAATTGGCATTGATGTGCTAATATTATAAAAAAAATATTTCCCTAAGATTATATAATATATTTTAAATCGATCTATTACTTTCAGAGCCTATTAAATGCAAACAAACAAACAAATCTTTCCTCTTTAAAATATTAATTTAGACAAGTTTTAACTTAAAAAATCTTTTTAATATTGCCCATTTGTAAATAGTTTGTCTAAACAATTTTGTGTTTTAAAGGTCCCGATATTAAGCGGGCGAGAACAAATATTCGGGGCGGCTGTTAAGCTTTATAGTTCAGATGTATGGCGGCAAAGTTTTCAGCCCGCGCCGGGTGGACCCACCACAAAACTACGGTTATGGACGGGTAAAGTTTAATAACATTTATAGTATTTCATCATTAGCTAAGAAAATATTTGGAACTGGTGTGGTCAGCAGAACACTTTATTATATTATATTTTATTGTTTTGTACAACCGGTTGTTTGCCGGGAAATTATGTGTAAAATAAGGTAGTTCTTTTTGTTCCTATAATCTAAATTCTTAGTCAGAATGGCAAATTAGGGCCGCCATTTTGAACTTTTTATTTATCGATCCAGTTGGTCTCAAAGTCGATTTTTAGTATTTAGTCTAGTAATTTAGCCATAATTGATAAAGTACGCTTTAAAATTAACCAAGACCCCACTAGTAACTTTAAAAGCCAAAAAAATGTGCCAACTCTACCTAAAAATTCTTTCCGATCCGATCCAAACTTCAATATTTTAAAACTCGTAGTATCATGGCCAACGGTTTCAATTTGGCTGATTATGAAGCCGTGGTCGCTTGCAATTCTGTCAAATTTATTTAAATATCACGGTCTCCGAAAAATATTTTTAAATCTTAAGAGATTGGTTGGCGTACTTCAAAAGCCGCAACGAGACGCAGCACCGCGATCAAAGAAATTAGGAAAAAAGTCGCTCGCCTGGAATATTGCCCGTTGCTGTTCGAATTTTCCGGTATAAATTTATATTTGCTAAGGAATCGTACCGAAATAACTTAGCTTATTTGGAATTTTGGATATTTACTTTCCTACTTATCGGATGCTAATAATGTGATAAACCAGTTTTGCCTAGTGTTACTTTGAGCATATCATATATGTATGTATGTATAGGAATAATCATCATTTATTCATTATCAGTCTGGAGTCAGAAATTTGTGCCCGATATGGCAATAGGCTCACCCTACATCACATTTTGGGACGAAATATACAAGATGAAATGTGGGTGTCCTGGCACCTCTGCCTACGCCTTCTCGAAAACAAGCGTGAGTTTATGTTTGTATAAATTATTACTGTGTTACTTATTAGGTCGTCACACACATCTGAAATCGTTTCGTCAAGAGTCACTTGACGCAACTAGACGAGAGAAGATTGATGATCGTATTTTCATTTATACCGTATTGGCCCATATTCGTCCCACTGCAGGGCACGGGCCACCTCTACAATCAAGACTACGGTAGATTATTATTTATATGTACTTAGATAATTATTTTTATGAATCACCACCATCATCGTCATCGTATTATCAGTACAAATACAGGCTGCTGTAGCCATAAAATTATCATGGCTACATTTTTATAGATTTCTGCGGCATACATTGTTTTCTCATGCTAGCGAAATTGGACATTCTTTCCACCATATATATACAGCCTCCGTAATTGGCAGCCTCCGTAGCGTAGTTCGACAGCTGCGAAACGCGAGGTCGTGGGTTCGATCCCCGCATAGACAGAAATGTTTGTGTGAACACAAGTATTTATTTCAAGTCTGGGTGTTCGTGAGACCGGAAAGTCTCTCGTAGTTCTTGATACCCACGACACAAGACTCGATCTTAGTGTAGGGTCAAGACTATGTATGTGACCGTTGGGTGTACTTATTTATATAGGCTCGTCCCCTTCATGATTTGGGGTAGATATAAATTGAACAATCTGTAGATAGTCCTACTGGCCCGTTTGTCTATGACAGTCGAGTATACAGGTGTGAAATCACACACACACACATTCATGAACAGAAAACCTTCCTCCACAGTCTGCAAAAATACGTAACAATCTTATATGTATGGGTAGAAGAACAAATTGAAATATCGTATTTGAATAGTTGAGAATTGAAAAACGCCGGCCAGTTGGCAGCGAATCCGTGAAACCTGCGAAATATCTTGAAGTTTCAAATAAAACTCAACACTTTGCCTTGCCTTGCCGGTCAGCAACGAAGTATTATTAAAACCAATCGACTTGAAAGTAATCTCTGGAATGTCGAACGATATTGGTTGTTTTATAAGCGGCTGAGAAACGATTGCAATTTCTGTTTGAGAAGTACGTCATAGGCAGAGAGATGGATTATTTTAGCTATATTGCTTTCTGTCTGTATCTGTATCGAGCAGTATACGTCCCACTGCAGGACACAGGCCTCCTTTCCAATCTTCTTTCATATTAAAATTAAGATTTTTTCTATATTAACAGACAAAATTATTCGACACACCTTGATGAATTTCAGAAAATCTGCATTCATTCTGCACATCTTCACATTCAATTGAAATGTATTTTTTATTTTATTTTTATTTATTTTTCTTCGCGAAAAATCTATTAAAACTTCAATAACATTTCACATCTTACAAGTTCTCAATGTTAGCTTAACAGGATGGGCTCGTCCAGTCACCAGTTACTTAAGCCTTTTAAATCCTAGTTTGTCTAATTAGTGTTTGAAAATGTTTCCAATGGCAACAGAGAAATTCAAATTAATTACTATTAAGATGGCTATCACAAAATAATACATTTATTGTTCCTTTGCTCATCGTCTACAGACCCAAAATAACATAAAATAACAATAACCATAGGACAGTATTTTTAGTAATTCCTAATAAATATGTCTATATATTTTTGCTTTATATACAATTTTGTATACAGCGAGACTTCATTTCTGAGTTATTATTTACAAATCGACCTCTTCGATCTTATTACTAACTAAATTTAGAATAGTTAGTTCCAAAAACAATAGAACATGGTAAATAGAAAGGACATATTTAAAGCTTATTAGTATTCAGAAAGATATTCAAAATGTACAAAACATCATTTTAATAACAAGGACCAAATTAATTGTTTACATTTTCTATAACAATACGTCAATTGTAATCTAAATTAGGTATATATTTTATTGTTTCAAGAACAATATGTCTAATAACACAAAACAATATTTCTGAGACAAGCGATTTTGCACAACACGAGGGAAATGTAAGATTGTAAAAGAAACCCGCAAAAACAATTTCGCATATAGAAAGATTTACCAATAAGCATTTTCGAGATTTTTCTATTCGCTTTTATTGATATTGTTATGAGAAACATTGTGTGGAAACTTTAAAAAATATCTAACGTTTGCAATATATGAATACAGTTGTTTTTATATTACGTTTGTTGTTTTTTTATAGTCATCAATGGCGAGACGAGTGATACAACCGCTAGACAGTAGAAAAACCAAACAACACTATGAATTAGATACAAAGCAATGCATAGGATGTTAAGTCTCATTCTGCATAGTGGTTACTCTATCTACAAAGTCCATCTAACCGAAACACAACAGTGCATTTACATTGCTATTTGACGACATTATGGTGGTACATACCCAAAAGGCCTTTCGCATATTTAATGAGACACCTACCACTAGTAAAAAAATAATTAATTTATATTAACTGTACGGTATAAAGACTCTAATATTTAAAGCTTAGATTGGGTGTATTTCTTTAAAAATTATTAGGGTGATGAAGCGGTTAAAATACTGTTATTACACAACCGTCTTGTATTGGTTTAGATTTTATAGCAGAAAATATTAGGTGGAATATTTTTACTATACTACCATATTCAACTGTTCTGTGCTATACTATACTTGTATGTAAACTTACCCTTACAGATTAAACATCACTTAAAACCGTACAGCTAACCAATGACTACATCAAACACCGCAAAACGCAACTAACCAACTTTAAACCAATTGTATCGAAAAGGAATACTTAAAACTACTCGAGAAAAGTCGCACGGAATATCGAACGTTATGCAGATACGGAACCGAACAGCGAAATTCAATATGAAGCAATCTGCAAGAGAACTTTTGCGAAGTTGCATCGATGGCTGAAACGAAATGAATGCAATATTTAGACTCGCTAGTTTTATCGGAACTTTGTGATGGTAAGCTTTTCATTGGGTGGAGTTGAATGCATTGAAGTATGCAAAGCGGACACCGTGGATACAAACGGCCTTTTCATATACAGTTTTAATACGTTGTTGTTGTTTTTGGTCTTCTTTGCTACAACTGAATGTAAAAGTCGCTCGAAAGGGACAAACATTTGAAAACTAAAATAGTATTTAAAACTATTTATGAAGTCGAAAGTGTCTAACAAAAACTTGATTTTTTCATATTTTTTACAAAATAAATCATGAATAATGTAAACCTTAGGTTTGACAATGAGATAGCCACGAGAAAAACAGGTGATGTACAATATAATCTCACCTCACGTAGTGCTAGATAGCAAAGTGCTAAAGGGGCTTTGGTGTGTTCCTCATGAGATCCCGAAGTCCCTTATTTGTGCTGAAGTTGGTCATGGGGTTTTTAGCCGGTAAAAATCCGTCTTATCCTGTTTATCATCCCTAAGGTAAACAGATTTTCCCCAAGGAAAAAAAAGGTTTGACAAAGAGAATGCCTTAGGCTTTAAGTCCGCCTATACAATGTATTTGTATGAAGAGTAAATAGGTAATTAAATTAATTAATAAATACACCCAACGATCACATACATAATTCTGACCTCACACTAAGATCGAATCTTGTGTCGTGGGTATAATAAATTATTTATGAGAGACTATTCTATCTCACAAATACCCGAAACAAATATCTGTGTATCAAATATATTGTCTCGGTGCTGGTATCGGCCACGGCCTGTCGTTTCACTGCGGGCGTCTAACCAACTGCGCTACGGAGGCTGTCAAAAGTGAGTACAATATTCCTGATTGTTAAAGTGTAGTTCAGTTGGAATATAGGGATAACACAATACTATACCTACGAGGTTCACTAAAACGGGACTTTTTTTTTTCTCTTTATTTAATTTAGAGGGTTTGATCACAAACGAACATGCCACCCCCATAATATACATACAAAGTATCAACCTTACTATCTATTAACAATTCCAAATTGAACAATTTTATACAATTTTTTGGCTTCCTGGGAAGTAGGTAAAGATAAAATAATATTACATTTTCCTACATCGAAACATGAAAACAATGATCCTCTTTCCACTGCGTTACGGTTACATTCCATCATAATATGATACACATCTTCTACTTTTCCGCATATATCACAATTAGGATTATTACGTTTACCCATCAAGTGTGCAAAACTATTCAATGGAATGTGACCGGAGCGCAGCCTCAGCCCAATAATAATTTCAGACCTACGCATATTAGCCTTATCTATCCATGTGTCTTTTGAAAGCTTGGGTTGAATGGTTTTATACCATATACCCTTAATTTTAGACCTCTCATCGAAATACTCATGCCATAGATTATATACTTCTCTTTTGATTTGCCATAACTGCTCAGAATAAAAAGGTGTACAAGTAAACGAAATTTGTTCCTCAGAAGCATCTTTAGCCAGCCCGTCTACAATCTCGTTCCCTTCAATACCGATATGGGACGGTATCCACTGAAGGACTAAATGCTTATTTTTATTTGCCAAATTAAGAATATCCTGCATAATATTATATGCTATAGGTGCCCCACGAAAACTTGAGTTACATCTGGCCAGATGTTGGAGGCCACTTTTACAATCTGTCAATATCACTATGTTTTCACATTCTATTGTATCCGCATAAGATATAGCTTCTGCAATTGCGATGAGTTCTGCATGCATTATCGATATGTTACATTTGATATCTAATTTTAAATAACATTTTAATTGGGGATCATAAAAAGCAGCTCCCGTGTCTTGTTTTATTTTAGACCCATCCGTGTACAATTTGTAATAATTAGCAAATTTGTTGTTTAAATATTGAGTGCACATATATTTTAATTCATACGGTCGGTATTTACGTTTCGATTTTGTTATAGTATCTATTGTACAGTAAATAACATCAGACAAATCCACACTGCTGACCCACGTATCTAAAGAGAACATTTCTAAATTTTTACTAGCATATACTGAGATAGTTTTAAATGTATTGTGAATTACTATTAAAAGGGGCTTCTTTCTTCTACGCCAAAAATGATTATTACTAAATTCGCTTAATTTATCCAGAGAGTCAATTATTGTGTTATCTTTAATAGATTTTAATTTCAACCAATATTTACCCGCAAGATAATATCTTCGGCAATTTAAAGGAGGAAAATGTAACTCACACTCCATAACATGTGTTGAAGTACTTCTTATGAAACCGCCAATGATTCGCATACATTGATTTTGAATTTTGTCCAATTTATATAAGTTTATTTTAGAACTATTATCGTAAATGAAACTAGCATAATCTACCCTGCTACGAATAATTGATATATATAAACGCTTTAAATGTATTGGTTGAATTCCCCAACCTGGGCCTGCTAAAATTTTAAAAATATTTAAAAATCTGTTCACTTTTGTTACTAGCATATTTATATGTTTGGCCCATTTTAAATTCCTGTCTAGTATTACGCTCAAATACTTTACCGTGTCAACCTCTTCTAAAGTCGTATTATTAATTTTGAGTTCTACCGAAAAGTTTCTCGAAAAACCTGTTTTAAACACACAGACTTTACTTTTGCTGGCAGATATTTCTAACCCAATTTGGAAAAAAAAATTATTTATTGAATCTAATGCATGTTGTAAAACCTCAGTAGCACGCGTAATGTTATGGCTAGTAACGTAAACAACAAAGTCGTCTGCATATTGAGATGTATGAACGTTATTTAAATATTTGCATACTTTTATTGTGACAATATTAAATAATAGAGGGGATAGAGGATCGCCCTGAGCCAATCCTCGACTAGTATGACGGCAAATAGTATAATTATCGAAACGAATAGTTAAGTTTCTATCTCTTAGGTAATTCCAGATATACGAACAAATTCTCGGCCCTACTCCAATTTTATCCATAATATCAATTAAACAATTTAAATCTACGTTGTTATACGCGTTATCAATATCAATAAAACAGCCTATGGTAGTCAGTTTTTCTGAAAATCCCGATTGAATCTGAGTAACTAGTCTAGTAAGATTATCTAATGTTGAGCGACATTTTCGAAAGCCCGTGGTTGAGTCAGCTAAAATATTGTGTTTTTCTACATACCATTCTAACCTATACATTAAAATGTTGTGAAAAACTTTGCATAAGCATGAAATTAATGATATCGGTCTTAGAGAATTAGCTGAATTATTATTACGTCCCGGTTTTGGTATTGGTATTATTGTTACATGTCGCCATTGTTGAGGTACAAAGCTTTTTGAAAAAAATGTATTGTACAATGAAAGCAATATTATTTTGCCATTATATGGTAAGTTATAAATCATGGAGTATGATATGTGATCAGACCCTGGAGAGCTATCTTTGCGTCGTATACATCTACTTAATTCCTGTAACGTTATAGGTTCTTCCAATTTGGGGTTGCTGGATGAAATCACAGGTATATCTGGCAACACAAAGTCCGGTGTTAAGTTATGAAGAAGTTCGGTGGCTGACTTATGATCTATAACTATTCTTTGGAAACGAACTCCTTTAAACCAAGCCATCTTATGCCAAACGCCTCTGAGGGTACAAGTGTTGTCTATTGATGAACAAAATGATTGCCATCCGTTATTTTTAGCCTTACGGTGCAGGTTCTGTGAAATTCTAATTTTATTCGATAAAGTATCATAATTTTCAGGAGTTGGGTTTTTTCGGAATTTAGACAAAGCTAAGCGGCGTTCAGCTACGGCTCTGGACAACTCTACAGTCCAATAAGGCTTAGGTGAAAATTTATTAGAAGGATGATTATTTATTTGAATACTCGGTATATAATGATCTGCAGCAAAATTTACACATTCAAGAAATAAATCGTAAGCTTTTTGTGGACTTTCGGGTAAAATAAGAGTTGAAAATATTTCGTTTAGGAATTCCTTATATGATTCCCAATTTGCTTTTTTATAATTTCTTTTACACGACTTAGTTTGATTTAAACATATATTTGAAGTAATCTTTATTATACAATGGTCACTTCCTAGTGTCTCATTAGTCACAGTCCAATTTAATTTCAAAGCAATATCAGAAGAAGCTAGTGACATATCAGGGGATGACTGTTGTAATTGCCCGTTTACTAATTTTATTCGTGTAGCTTGTCTATCATTCAATACCACTAAATTACTGTCTAATAAAGCATAAAAAATCTGTAACCCACGTCTATCATTTTTTTGGGACCAGTTAGTGTGATGACCATTGAAATCGCCCAGTAATATAGTTTTGTTATTAGTCAAAGAAAAAATTTCATGCCAGTCATTTTGATTAGTGCGAATAGATGGGGGGCAGTACACGGTTATAATTTTTTCTACTAGATCACAATTATAGATTTCAAGAGAAATAATCTCAATACTGGGGTTAGTCAGCTGAATATTAATAGGTCGTGATTTAACAGAATTATGTGTTAAAATGGAAACCCCTCCATATGCGTCATTTCTGTCTTTACGGTGTATGTTGTAGCAATTCACTCTTATCTCACTATCCGGTTCTAACCATGTCTCACAAATTGCAGCAATGTGAATTTTCTCTAAAATTAATAAATTTTCAAATTGTACCAGTTTCGGTCTAATACTCTGAGCATTCCATTGTAGGATATTGAGACGACCAAATATTCTGTTATGGGCCATTGAAATAATCTAAAATAGACTTCAATAACGACCAATCCGAAATATTTTCAACAGCTATTAAAATAAACCATTCAACACAACTTTTCAAAACTTCTTTGACCTTATCCTGAAATGCAAGATTCTTTATAAATAATATTTCTTTTAGTCTCACCAACAATTCACCGAAACTAACGTCTTTTTTACTCGAATTTGGTTGGTCTTGGAGTCCATCGTGTTTAGTATACACGGGATCAGAAAAGGGAGGCAAATCAAGGTTAGCATTCGAGTTGTGTATACGTCTTCTAATTGCTTTTTTTGTTGTTCTATCTTCCTGAGTACTAAGAAATTTAGTAGTATCTGCGAAAGTAGGAGTACTTTGAGTTCGAGGAATTATTGTTATTTCATCACTAGTAATATTTGATTTTACATTCACCGGTCTAGAGGATTCTGGCTTATGGTGAAATTTTGAATCTTGTGGGACATATATTGTAAGAGCCTTCCTATAAGTACAATTGTATTCTGACATTAGTTCTCTCAACCTCTTCTCTTTCACAAACATGGGACAGACTTTGGCTAAAGCCATATGACTTCCATAGCAATTTACGCACTTAAAGTTTTTAGTTTCACAGTTGGCATGAAATTCACTACATTTAGGACATACTGTTTTAGAAGATGGGCACCTTTTGTAAGTGTGTCCAAATTTCCAACATTTGGAGCATTGCGTAACTGGAAAAACGTATGGTTCTATTTTTATTCGCAACTCGTCTACGTAAACATAAGCAGGTAAAAATGAACCTTTAAAACACAATCTAACTGTTTCGCTAGGAGACCATCCACCGTCCTCTGTATTCCGTCTGTTCAGTCGATTCAATGAAACCAGCTCGCCTGGAGCAGGGCATTTGATAGATTCTAAAATATTTTCCTCTGACATGTCTAGATCCAGGTCCTTTATAACGCCATAAGAATAACTTCTCTCCATAGCTCGTTGCAAACGCCATCCTTTATTGATTATATTTTGACACGTTTCTAATTTGACTGCACTATCTTCATTATTGAAATCGATACGAATCTTATAAGAATTGAGGTATTTGATGTTGGAAATATCTGTTATACTGTTCTGTTTCAAAATTCTGGCTAATGCAAATTGTTTTGGTAACTTTTCATTCCAAGATATATATATTTCAATTGTATCACCTTTTTCTTTTATTTTTTTCTTTTGTCTTTGAATTAAAGTCCATTCATATTCTTCTAATGACGAATCATTCTCATTTCTAGTTCTTTTCGCTGATTTTTCCTCCTCCTTATTGTATTGTTTCTCACTTTCCGTTGTTTGGTACTCCATCATATCTTCTTCACTAAGTGAATTATTACTTGTTGATTGAATCATTTCATCTTCATTTAAAATATTACTCATTTAACTAGGTCAACACGGTGCGTCGCACGAGTGCCAGATGTCCGGCCGTTGCCGGCTACCTGCTCACGCGCACAGAACAATAGAACACTGATAAGCCTTTAGTTAATTACTTAAGTAAAAACACAACGTCCTCGCGCGAGTGCCGACACGAGACTGAAAACGGGACTTTATACAACTCTAACTATCTGAAGCAATTAAACAACATTTAACAATTCCAGCGTAATTTGCAAAATCGATGGCATATCACTACCATATAAATAGCTACGCGAACAAAATGTATCCATGTAATGAAAAGAGCGGTACATATACCACTATTTATTCACTGTCACTCTTATGCCGAACTATATCTTCGCTCTCGGTCTACCCGTATTATTTTATACTGCAGTTGACAATGGAAACATTTATATGTAATAAAAACAGCGCTACATATACCTACCGCTATTTCTGTCACTCCTAAACAGTTACACAATCTTCCTTCTCTTTTTCTCGCGGTCCTAATTAAAACATGATTAGCGCGCAGATTTTCTTCCTTACGTCTGCTCTAGTACAAAACCTAACTGGTTGAATAGTTCCATTGAACGCATGCGTATGTAGGTTAACATCGGGCAGTGATACTAATGATTGATTGCGAAATGAAAGATCACTAATTACTGTTTCTGACGGTAATTACCTACGCAGATGTGAGCTGATAATAATTTTTTGATACTCATGACTCTGGAATATAAAAACAGAAATATCAGAAATCCTTTTGTACGGAAAGTATACGGATTAAGTTGATTGGTTAAGTATATTTCATTTTAAAAAGAAATAGATTCTATTATACCACGAAAAAAATAGTTTTATCGAGCTGCCTGTTGCATTTTCAATACTAGTTAATTATAAAGTCTTCTTTAGAATTTATTCACATAAATAGGACGTATTTAGTTAGTCAATTTTTCTGTCAGTGTAGCAAATTTTACTGACTATAAGCTGTATGTATATTTTCTTTTATTCTCATCATCACCCTATTGTTATCCACTAGTGGATATAAGCCTCCTCCAAATTGCGCCAATTCACCTGTATAAGGCTAACATCCAGTGGTTTACTTTATTTACCCATTCATAGTATCGGCAAAAATCTCGATTGATTCCAAATTCATTAAAGCATTTTATGGTTTATCCTTAAATGTTTTCCTGTTCTATCTCCGGCGACAGATATGTATAAAATAAATAAATTATAATCACATTTTAAATTTTGTTCACAGAGCCGAAGACAAAAAAAATTTTTGTTGGACTTCAAGATTATATCTTCAAGAATTCCGGGTCTGGGTCGCAATTATGTTTATATTTATTGAAAATGTATAATATATTTTTTCCTACACAAAAAAGTAGGTTTCATCGAGGCACAAAAATCTTCGCACCGATACTAAGTTTCATAATAAAATTAACATTATTTTTTATTTAAATAGTCCTTTACAATTATTATAATTTATGACCATGTTTATTTTGATAAACGTACTTAAAAGTTAATTTTACACCAAGCCGCCTTATAGATAGCCATGAAGCTTTAATAACTAATCGGTATATTAAGAGGCACGTATCAAACGGTTTTCATAAATCCAAATCCCAGCCTTTGGAAATATTAAATAGCAGGTAGCACTGCGTTATTAAACATCTACAGTGATTGAAACGAGGCGATGCGGATGTCAAATACCAGCCAATGTTTGTACAATCCACAAATATTTGGCCCAAGTCTGGAATTTTAAGGCTACATACGGAGCGATGTCCGGTACTACAAAGGGTTTTCGTCCCCTCTTACATATCGACGTTTAAGATATTCCAACGCTTTCTTCAAGTCAATAGCTAAGGTTCACTGGTTAAATATTCAAGTGCCTTGCGTTTTATTAACCTTTTTTTATTCTTGTGTTATTTGGGTATTTAAATAATTTGCATGATCCAACGGATAGTAATAGATGTTACTGATGTTAACAACTTTGAACATACTATTATTATGAATTAAAGGCTCTGTCATAATTTACCGAAACGAATAACGTGCAGAAACAAAACGCCTTTATGTCATCCACTTTGACTAATGATACTCCGACCTCCATTTTCCTCGTTTCGTAAAATTATACAAAAATTATACAAAACATTTAACCCATTGACATCGGAATAACAAAAGCAGCGTTAACCGAACAATAGAACAAGAGCGCCTAACAGAACGTTTATAGCAAACTTCTGTTTACAATACACTGTTGCTCGCATTAATTTTACAGGCGCTAACGATAACACATTGCAGAGCTGGATTAAGTGTTATATTTTTTAATTAATCCTTGAATACATAAATAATAAAGACATTTATTCACATTTACGGTCTTATTCATAGACAGTTTTAAACCCTATTTTTGTAAGAAATGTTTTGTCTTCTTCGTTCTAAATGAATTCAAAAGTCGTTGGAAATCCCTTTCCTAAAATTTGACAGCTAGAAGCTTCATTAGAAGGTTATTAGATTGATATATATGTCAATATAACAAACGCATTATGAACTTCAAAATTCTGAATACTTATCTATTTTTAGCCAAATTAGCAATTAAAGTAAAATTTTTACTTAGTGTTCTAATGCGTAAAAACCTTTAATTAAACTTTACGTGGCCCTTGTAATACTGTTACCCCAACTCATCATCATGAAATATGCGCTAAACAAAATTAAAAGTAGTTAAGTTGTTGTACCCGAAAAGGAAACCTAAATTATATCTAAAATCCAGTCCCGTCGTTTATATTAAATATGTTTGCGAGGGGCAGCTGAGCATTCCCGTCATAACAATTAACAAGGCCCCGGCAAAACATTTCGTTCCAACCTAGATTCCGAAATTCATCAAATTTTCTCATTTCAATGTAGGTGTACAATAATTTTTCTAACTAACAAAGCGTTATAGATGTAAAAAATATATTTTTTTTATAAAATTTGTCGAAGGTGTTTTTGAAGGTATAAAATATCTCCCTTAATAAATTCTGAATCAATATTATTGTTGGATACGAAATATTCACAGAAAACTTCTACTATAAGAAAATGTAAACATAATAATATCTATTAATGCTTTCTTTGAATATTAAGTAGGTGATAGATCACTCATATGTGAGAGGCCGTCTGGTGCTACATACCTATGTATGTACCACCGCAATATCTATCTTTCTCGCCAAACAGCAGTGTAAATGCACTATTGTGTTTCGTATTGAAAGACATGGTAGCCAGTAACAACTAGACTTATCGAGACTTAACATATTATGTCTCAGGATGGTGAGCGCAGTGGAATGCCAAGCATTCCTTTGTAATTCAAGGTGTTGTCTGGTGTTGCTACTGTTCCTGATCAGTCGTTCGCTGACCAACACGCAAACGGCATGCTCATCTTGCTATGCATTTCTATTAAAAAAATAAGTAAAATTATAGCAAACATTCATTTAAATAAAATAAAACAAAAGAATTTGACCAAACATCAATTTCACAAAGCAAATGTTCTAAATTCAAACTTTTACAAAATACACAACCGCCGTCAGTATTGTCCCCGAAACTTTTACACCAAACAACTAAATTGTCCGCAAAATAAACCCCCAATCCGACCAGCCCAGCCGGCCCATATTTATTTACAAAAGTTTACAAGAGTGTGCTCACTGCGTCTATTTTTAAATTCACACTCAACTGCACTATTAAAACGTACCCTCGGTAATATAAGGCTGTGGTAACACAAAACAATTTCCCGAGCAATTTCTCCACGCCCCGCGCCCCTTAATTTGTTGCCAGGCAAAAAATGAGCGCGGCGCGTGATGTGGACGTGTTGTGGGTTCAGTATAACGCAGGGTTATGCTGGAGATATAAATAAAAGCTTAGAGAAGGCAATAAATTAAAATATATTTTGGGAGTATTTTAGGAGGTAAAACTGGCTAGGCAATGTCAGTATACCATTTTGCATAATTACAGTAAATAGCCATAAATGATTAGGGTAGTCTCCTTAGTGACATAAATAAAATGGTTGCCTGTAAAGTCGGTTTTACGGGCGAAGATTTTACGTGACAACGTCTTTTTCTCGGTAGAATATTTATTGATATGAATATAATTAAATTAATCACTCAACTATAATTAGATCATAGTTGAGTGGGAGAGAGAGACGCAAGGCATTCGGCGGGCCTCTCTCTCGTTCGGTGACTCATCGTAACGTTACCGGGCGTTACACTTTTTCATAAGTGACTCCCAGCCGCAACCTAATTTAAGACGTTGTCACGTCAAAAATATGGTTTAGTAAAGGGTTGGTTTAGTCATAGTGCAATATAGTTTTTGTTGTGGTATGTTCATACAATATAGTATTATATTATATTTATTTGTTGTACAATTTTATTACATTTTATCGTTTTTATGCTTTTACTGCACACCGAAAGTTATTCTTATAATTCCTGTCCATCCAAAGGTTGCCTGGTAGAAATCACTATTAGTGATAAGGCCGCCTATTGTACATATTTTTTTTTTTGTATGATTATTCTGTAAATTGTATGTTATCTTGGTGTACAATAAAGCATATTTTAATTTTTTTAGTTTTTGGATTTGTAACTCGTTTACTGATTTTGAGACTTCATTGTTCTGTTACCAGTAAAATAACATAGATGGTTTTTAGGAGACTTATTTTTCCTATAGAAGATTATGTAAAAATACATGACATTTGCATGGAGTCAGCAACCATTTCTGTTATATTTCAGATTTATTTAGGTCAAATTTGCCTGCTTAACGTCAACTCCTTCAGGAGTAGGCCATTTGGAGTAATACGCTAGCAATCTTGAGCTACCATGCAGCGCTTATTAAATACAACTTCTGGATAACATTGCTCGTATTTTTAGGCAGGCGTGACTCTGTAAGCAAACGATGAAATTGTCGTTTCACTCTCGTTCATTGTCCATCACTTTTCATTCATTCTGCTTAGGCGCTAGCCCGGCTGGTACCAGGGTCCACCTTCCGGCTGAGTCTCTTCCATTTCGCCCGGTCTTCGACATAGTTAGGTCATTGACTCGCATATCTTCCTTGACGACGATCAAGCCAGCGCTTCTTCGGTCTATCCCTTGGTCGAGGTCCCCTAGAATGTTTAGGCTCAGGCACAAATTGCCGTCGTACTCCTGCGTATTTCTTAAAATATGACCACACCATTTCAAGTGACATTTCTGGAGTTTATCTGCCACATCATCCATAGATATTAAATCCATTCGTTTCCTAAGCACGTGTAACGGTATTCTAAAAACCGTCGGTGCTTTATTTCGCGGTAGAATGCTGCAAGCGCTCCTTGGAAAATGCCTTATAAAAGGTGAACGTTGAAAGAAATTCTTCTGGAAACAAGACGAGCGGAATATTTTATGTAACATGTCGTATGTAAGTACATCAGCTGTACAGTCGCTATAAATAAAATTATGCCTTCTCTTCAAAGGAGCAACTTGTTTAGCCTTTTTGTTTTGTTCTTCTAAATTGGAATCTTTCTCTGTTTTGTAAAGATGGTTAAACATTTTACGTGCTACGAGAAATTTGCCGACTTTATTTAACGCTGGATGCCTAGCATCAAACCGTCCAAAACATGGTAGAGGACAAACCTAAGAGAACCAGACCATGAAGAGAGAATTAATGGGACTAGGATAGTTATAAAAAAAACTTTTTTTAGCACAATGCTATCATGTTTCACAATGTCCATTGTAGTTAGAAAAACTCTTATTGTAACCTAGATTCCTACATACATAAACTCACGCCTTTTTCCCAGAAGGGGTAGGCAGAGGTGCCTGGACACCCACATTTCGCCAGTATGTTCCGTCCCACTATGTGATAGATGGCGAGCCTATCGCCATATCGGACACAAATTCCTGACTCCGGGCTGATAATGAATAGAAAAATCCAATATCACTTTGCCCGACTCGGGATTCGAACCCGAGACCTCAGTTTTGCAAGCGTAACTTAGTACAACTACGCCACCGAGGCAGTCCACCTAGGTCAACCTAGATTCCTTTAAAAAACAAACCAATATATGCAGTATTTAATCATTTACAACAACCATCAACTTTGCTCCGATTGAGAATCAAAAAGTAATAATGCAATAAATTATAACTTTTTAACAAAATATATTCTATACTGTAATAATTCTTCGAAGTTTCCGAGACTTACAAATAATTCGAGCGTAATCCCCGAAGCTTACACAAGCGTTTTGGAATTAAATTAAAAATACCATCCGAGCAACATGTCGCGTTATGAACGAATATTTAAGAAAAATATATCCCGTTTTAACTTTTAATATGTCTCAAGTGGCATAAAAGAATTTTCGGAGCTCAAAAATTTTTTGAAAATATTCAACAAACATGCGGGAGATGTGAAATTTTTGGAATTCTAGGGAAATCTCAGGGAATTGTGAGCCGGAAAATCCGTGATAAGTAAAAATGAAGAATATAATTACAAATAAATACTAACATGTTAACTAGCCTAAATGACTTAAATTCATTATAATGATATTGTTATATTACCCTCACACGAATAACGGTAATATATAATAGCAAAATATAAGAGAATGCTTAACTCATGTTTGTGTGTCCCCTGAAGAGTCATTTTTTTCCAAACCACAATAAACCGCAATTTAGCAATGCTTTTTTAATGTCCACTCTACTGAAAAGTAGTAGGTATTCAGACCGGCGGCGCGGCAGCGTAACAAATATTACTAAGATGCTCAAATATTTGTTTGAAACTTGACTGCTGTAAAACCATCCCGGTTTTACAGCAGTCTTTTTTAGATAGTTTCAGTTTTTTTATTACCCACGTTAAGTCCACCAACACGCACTAGGTGGCGTCGGCGTGGTGGACTATATACCTAGTACAAATTCTTTTTAACGTATCTCAATCTCAATTGTGGAGGAGGCCAATGCTCTGCAGTGATACTTTATGGTCTAATAAAAATACCACCACCCATGAGTCAAGACTTGTATCTTTTTTTATTCTGGCCCGGCTCATTGACTGCTTTGCACCTAATGGTAAGTGCAAATGCCGTCCAGATAACGTATCGAATGGCATCGGACAGCGCGGTCTCAAAAAAACAATTCAGATAAATTATATTTGCAAGGTCAGAACAGAAGAATAAGGTCAGTGTTATTGCAAGGTCAGAACTATATTGATAAACACTGACAATACTAGTGACTGTAAAAATGAACTAAGAAATACAAAACTCCGTCTCAATAGGTATCAAAACACGTCCATTTAAAACATCACGAAAATGAAATGTAAGTAAAATAGTCAAAGCGAAGAACAAATACGGGAATAAAGGTAGCTATTTACTCACTGGGTTTGTCGGCCGTGGGCCCCGGGCGAGGTCGTCTAATATTTATTAGATTCCTCCCGCGACTTGTTTTTGTAGACCCTACTTCAATGGTTTTACAATAGCTACAATATCGAGATATTGGATGTGCAATTTCCCGGAATAGATTGTGGAGACGATATTAAAATAGCTTGGACAGACAAGTTGCATAAAAGATTTTAACAACATACATCTTCTTTGGCTATATTTTTACTTCAGAGAGTGATCCAAAATATATTACTGATACTTCATTAATTTCGGTAATGAATTCATGAATTTGAATACTATTTCAACCATGTAAATCGGAAATTCACCGAACGACAACCCTTTGAACTAGAACCTGCAAGTTTCATACAAATGTGCACAAATTCAAAACCGCTTTGCACAAAAGCCGTAATGTTCTATAAATAAACGTTCCTACCATTATGATAGATTAATATCGTGAAGTATTTTTAATATAAATTGTGTAGGAAACATAATGAGCATAATATTTCATTGCTTCCCGACAGCCCGTTGAGTTGTCTTATTTTCTTTTTATATCCATTAAGATGTACGGTGTACCGCTGGAAATCTATTAACGCTATTACGGTATTAGTTTTTGAATTTGTCTGATTATCTTTTAAGAGAAGCTGAAATTAAATTACATCGGATCGCTACTAGTTAGTTCAATTATACATGAAGACGAATTTGACAACTAGGTGCATTATAAATTAAATGAAAAAAAAGGCAAGGGAATGGAATTTCTTTTAAATACTTTTTTTACACGCTTTATATTAGCTTCACTTTTATGTTTGTTTGTATGTTAGTTTGTATGTTTGTTTATATGTTTGTAACCGACTCCTTAAGACGCGATTTTGACCCACTTTAAACGGACAGATTTCATTCAAATTTTGCACACCTGTCAAAGACCGATGACAATACAAAAATTCGATTAAAATATATGATTATCCTGATTAGATTCGCCAGGATTAATTATTTTTATAATTGATGACCATTGCCACTGACCACTAGATGGCGTGATAACGTCAATAATGAATGTTTGCACTATTCATCGCTAGATGGCGTTAACATTGTATTCTTCATGTGTCAAATGTTACTACTGACCAACAGATGGCGTTATGTTACTAAAAAGTAGAAAATAAATAATAGTTTAAAAAAACTAAAAAACACGCTTTATATAGAAAACCCAACTAAAAAATAGAAAATAAATTTTTAAACATTTAAATTAAGAATATTGTATATAAGAAAAAAATATTTTTTATTGTAAAAAAAGCGTGGAGTGCTTTTTAAGATATTATCAAAATGATAATCCTTCTACGTATATCTGTCGATAAAATAATTATATCTATTGAAAACATGCACCCCACGCTTTTTTTACAATAAAAAATATTTTTTTCTTATATACAATATTCTTAATTCAAATTTTTAAAAAATTATTTTCTATTTTTTAGTTGGGTTTTCTATATAAAGCGTGTTGTTTAGTTTTTTTAATTTTTATTGCAATGAATGGCGATACGAGCATGCCGTTCGCCTGATGGTAAGCGATACGACCGCTCATAAACAGTAGCAAAACCAAACAACACCTTGAATTACAAAGCAAAGCTTGGCATTCCACTATGCTCACCATCCTGAGACATAAGATTTTAAGTCTCAATATGTCCACTAGTTAAATACTTTTTAAATTCAGAACATCAATATAAAAGACAAATAATTATCAAATACGTCATGAGTAATGATATATTCTTTGGAATAGACCACCTTATGAGGCTGTGTAATTCTTATATTTCCTCGTCTAGGCACTTACAAAACGCCACCGGCCTATACAAATCATTTATTACAACTTGTCTCAAGTTCCTGATACAAAAACGCACGCTATTGTAGTTTTGTTATTTCGTGGTGGATTCTATGTGGTCCAACTAATTTCAATCGTACTTTGGATTGTAGAGGTGGCCCGTGCCCTACAGTCAGACGTATGTATATGGGCTGATACAGAACTACTGGCTACCAGGACCTTCAAATAGGAACCCCACAGATCACTCAATTCTGCTTATCGGCAAAATAAACAGAGCAGATGTGCCCACCCAGCCGTACTCCCACAAAGCACTTTCTGCCTAAAACCTCTGATAGATAAGCCCTAACTCAAGTTATTCTTGAGGCAAACTTTGTTTTAATTGGATTAAATAAGTTTACTTCGCGAAGATCTCACCTTCGTCAAAACCCGCAAAGTACATGCTTAAGTCAATTATTATAATACGGGAATTTCCACCTCATCTCACTTATTACTATATTATTAGACTAGAAGTTTGTAAGTATTCATTAATGTGAGCCTAATTAATTTATACACTTTTGGTAGGTTTGAAAAATTCCATATGTCTAGTCCGGGACTGGCATTTCTGTCTCGTTTTGAAGTCAGTTCAGTCCACATCCCCTACTTGGGCAGAAACATGCTTGACTAACTGTATTAGCACTAATGGTATCTTTATCTACCTCTCGAGAGATATAGGCACTACTTTATATACTTATGCGATACTGAATGACAATCGTTTTCACAGGTTTTGGCCTCGTCTAAAAACAATATTAATATTATCCACATCTTCTAACAGCCTATAGTCGGAACCTGCTTGTCCTGGGAGATACAAAAATATATGTTAAATGAATTGTAAAGTAAATACAGGACATAATATTATGAAGAGATATGGTATCGAATATTTATACGCCGACAAAGTAAATCCTATTTATATATCAAAAGAGAAAATAGATACGAACATTTCGTATTGGATGGACGTTAATAGCGAGAGACAAGAAATTAGGTTCTGATATTTGAGAAAAGGCGAAGGTCTTTGTCCAATCCATCACTGTGCGTCCTTCAGTATCTTCGCTAGAACATATGTCTACTTTTATAAGCTTCTACTTGTTTTTGTGTATATTGTAGTAAACATAGACGTCTATGAGGGGATATTATTAATAAAATAAATAATTTAGTAGTGAACAGGTTATTAATTTTGTTTCCTTTCTGGAAACAAAAAAAAAAAACTTTTTTTGGTTTTGCCAATGTACATGAGCGGTCGTATCGCTTACCATCAGGCGATTGGCAAAATGGTCTCGCCATAACTTGCAATAAAAAGAAGACGATATGCCACACGAGTTATACATCATTTGACAACAAACATATAAGGGATCGTCGGCTTTAGGTATATTGTTTACTTAGTGAAACACAAAAAATATATTTTCTTACTTTCGTCCTCCAAATAAAATAAAATAGGCTATACTCGTAAAACATAAAATAAGACATCAAAAACAAAATCGTAATATAAATGTCAACCCCAGCTTTTTTCATATTCATTACACACAGAAGACCTAAAAAAAGCGTCAACATTAATTTAAGAACAGAATTCTAAGGCCGGCAACAGATATTAAAAATGTTATTAAATGTACTTCTGAGTGAGTTCCCTTCCCATTTGTCGTTACAAGTACTTTCATTAACAAAAACGTTGCCGTAAAATGAATAAATAAGAATTCAAGTAATGATTTCATTTGTAACACAGCCATTTCAATTGAAGAGAACTATTTTCAATTTATGTATTAACTAGCCAGGTCAATGAATTCCAAAGGCATCAAATCGCAGAACAGTCTTTAGTAAATACGTATTCGAACGCTAGTGGCTATATTAAATGGGTAAATTCTAGTTCCTCCGGGCATTCAAGAGCGTTAAGCCTTTATACCATATTGGTTACGAATGGTAGTCGATAAAACAGCTGGGGAAGGATCTTAAATCTTATTTATAGATCGACACTCATCTTTGAGAGCTAGTTCATTGCTCTATATATATGGTTCAGATAATATATTTGTAATTGAACTGATGAAAGAGTATTTTATCAAGCCTTTTTTTCGACATATCAGTTACAAAATAAGGCGTGTCAGACAAGTTTTAAAATTGAGCCGCAATTTTAAATTAGTTGACAGATTAGCAAATATTCTTTAGTTTTTTCCAAAGCTAGGTAATATTTATATTCATGTAACAGATTTCAAAATTACACCTCTAAGTAAGTTGTCACCAGATAACGACGTTATGGCTCTGCTTGTTCTTCACTAAGCATCACCAACCAGTCTGCTAAAGATCTTAAGTTTAATACTTTATTTCCGAACCAATGAGTATGGATCTCTTATTCCTCATTAGCTATTGCAGTGGAAATAATTGCTACTTGAGCAATATTTCAATGATTCAACGATATTGGCAATAAGTCTCGATATTTCGTTCATTGATACTTTGATATAGACTACGTTCGAGAGCTCTCTAATTAATACAGTTATGGTAGGTGAGTTAAAATATATATATCCAGAATTTATTAATATTAAACTAGGTTACTGATATTGCTAGGTTTTACGTAATCCAATGCCCGGTTTTTTTAGCTGACTCGCCAGTGATTCCTGCCACTGCCACTGCTTGGTAATTGCAAGTAACCTCTACAGTACAGCCAAAAACCCTTGTTTATAAAAAACAGTGAATGTGTGGCCCGGAAAATTGTTCGCAGTCTGATGATAAGACATAACATTAGTTGTAGAAGTTGGTTGGGACCGAGTTATACAACGCCACAAAGCTGTTGCCTCATAAGTAGATACTCATGTATTCAAGACGGAATACAAAAAGATTAAAAAAATCCTGTAAGCAGCTCTTTCGGCCGCCTTCGGGATACCAAAAGGAGAGCTTTACAGATTTTCCTATCGACACAAAATACTATGCATCAAATAGCACGAGCCTTTCTAACGGGATCTGGTTGGGGTATACACCCTAAACATTTGCGTAACCTGTACATAAGTATAATTAGAGCTAGAATCGATTATGGCTCTTTTTTATATGCTAATAGCGCGAAAACACATTTATTGAAATTGGATCATGTACAAAATAGGTGCATGAGAATAATAGGTGGTTTCATAAAGAGTACTCCCATTCACACAATGGAAAGTGAACTTTGCATTATGCCTTTATACTTAAGAAGACAATATTTGGCGAACAAATTCACTTTAAGAGCCATATCGTGGGATCATATAATGCTGCCTCTGATAGCCCAGCTTAATGCAGATCAATACAATTCTTATTGGCAACGTAAAATTAAACCCTTACTAATGGTTACTTACGGCAAAATTGTACCCAATTACTCTTTCCATTCTGCATATCCTTTAGAAATGTTTAGTTTAAAGATTTGGTTAAGTCACATTAATATAGGAGACGATCTTTTCCCTACTTTAAAAAATGTAATTACGAAGAATAGATTAGAAATTAATACACTCAGAATTAATGTTATAAAAGAACTACAAGAAACATACTATAATTGGTCTAAAATTTACACAGATGGCTCTAAGTCGACTGAGGGCAGGGGAGCAGCCTTCTATGATCCGCATAAAAAAGAGAGAGTAATGTACAGAATAAAATCTGAGGTGTCAATTATGTCGTTAGAGCTGGTTGCTATCTCGGAAGCGATTAGTTACGCTCTGAACTGTCAATACAATAAAATTGTTATTTTTACTGACAGTAGAAGTTCCATTCAACATTTGGCTCGTTGCACCTCTGGTTACAGAGGAGTACCGATAGCCTACGACATCTTAAAAAAAATAATGTTTTTTCAAGAAACTGGTCGGCTGCTGAGACTGCAATGGGTTCCTTCCCATATTGGTTTGTGGGGCAACGAGATAGCTGACCGTTTGGCTAATTTGGCAGCTACGAATGGACGAGACATACCAATTGTTCCACATTATTCGGAAATTTTACATATATTCAAAAATTTTTAAAACGTGGAGGGAATATTTTCAATTAAAATCTCAAGATAAGGGAATTTGGTACAGGGCCATACAAAGTCAGCCACCCCAGGTTCCATGGTTTTATAATATTAAAATGAGTCGCTTGTTGATTGTAACAGCACACAGGCTTCGAACAGGGCATTATCCCACAAACATGTTTGGACATCTCATGAGAAAAACAGATAGCCCTAATTGTTATCAATGTAACACCGTTGATGATGTTCAACACCGATTGATGGAGTGTTCCATAAATAGTGCTTTACGGGAGACAATTGTAAATAAATTAGGTTTAAATAAATTAGATATAGGCTTGGTACAAAGTATTTTGGCAGTTCCTAACTCTGAGCAGGCCAGAATGTTTTATAGTTTAATATTAGCTAAGTAGGGTTATATTATAATTGTTTTAAGTGAACATTATGTATTAGGGTACGATGGAACTGGCATGTCTATTGGACCAAAAGTTCCTAAATAAATAAAGAGAGAAAAAAAAAAGTAGCACGAGCCAGTGTATACCATAACCTCCGATGTACCTCAAATGTTGTGATGGCGTTAAAAATTTAGGATAGAGATATAGAAGAAGGGAAGCGAAGGGATTATTGTTCTCCGTAAATTTCTGCACTGCTTAGACAATGTTGCTGGTCGTGATGTATTTTCCATTTCCCGGTAGCATGGATGTTTATATTTAGCAGTAAACCTAGATACTAAATGTCATAGGTTGATACTAGGAAGACGTAATCTATCTATTAATATCACTCAATACGACTGTCAGTTTGTGCACATGTATCCCTAAAATAATTTGTGGACTTTCCGCCACATTTTTAATGAACATATTAACTGAACATTATTTATTTTGGTTCTCTGATTTACAATAAAGAGTTTGTTGTATTGCATTTTGTATAGTATTGTATCTCCATCCAGTTAGAAAATTGTGAATTCTAAATGTAGTTTAGGTTTTATGTTTATGTTTATGTTTATGATATATATGTTATTTTCAATCCTTATAATTTTTAACAAGAAGAGTCGCTATTCAATTCTGATCATGATATTAATATTCTAAGTTTAAATGATATTATTCATATTAGATTTTCAGAACTTACTAATTTCATTGCTCCGCAACCTTTGATATATTCGTCTATCCATATTGTAAATTGGAAGTATACAATATTTCATCTAAAATCCTTATCAATAAAAATCACAATTATTCTGCGCGCGACTGTACAAAGTATTTTAAAAGTTAGCAACACAAGTGTCAAAGTATGCAAATGAGTTCCAAAAGCCCTCGCCCTCGTAACAGAGGATTAGCTGTTAATACTCATATCAAATATTTCATATAGAATATATTCCCTTTGGCAATATTGTTTATGGTGATCCCTGAAGGAAAATGTTTAATGTGCGCTTATTAATTATTATTGTAAGGAATCCAATAATCTGGAATGTACTACTGGTGGTAGGTCTCTCATATGTGAGAGGCCATCTGGGTAGGTACCACCGCAGTGTCTATTTCTCCCGTCAAACAGCAGCGTAAACGCACTGTTGTGTTTCGGATTGAAAGACAGGAATATATTGTAGTCAGAGTAGCTACTGGACATATTGAGACTTTACATCTTATGTCTATGGAGCGCAGTGGAATGCCAAACATTGCTTTGTAATTCAAAGTTGTTTGGTTTTGCTACTGGTCATGAGCGGTCGTATCGCTTACCATTAGGCGAACGGCATGCTCGTCTCGCCATTCATAGCAATAAAAAAATGTATTGGGTCAATAACGACCTATTTTTGCTATCGAATGTTTTGTCTTCTTCGCTTCGACATAACATTTGGTAGCTAAAATAGGTTTTAAAACTGTATGAATAAGGCCGTTTGTATACAACGTAATAATGGCTTCAGAGAGACAATGTACCTATATGTGGACGGATCACTAAAGGTCGCTTCGAAAATCCTTAAAAGCTTTACTGAAATATTAGAAAGGTTGCCGAGATCTGTCACCACAAAAACTTGCTCACCTATTTAACTTACATAATTACTTGAGAATTCGAAATAAGGTCATATTAATTTTAATGTAATTCTTACGGATACAAAATAAGTTAGAGTCTACCAGAGGAGTCTACAGATTGACCGGAGTTCTGTCCTGAGTGCCGTTCCCAGTTTGCGCTACTGATGATACAGGGGCAACAGAAGTTACAGCAGTTAATAGGTGTGAGAGGAGATGATATCGGTTATTCTAAAATATCATTAATTTGACATCAATTCGAAAGAAATTACAAAAGTAAAATTGCGGGCGACAGTCCTAAAAAATTGAAGTATCAATGTTAAAAGCGAAAAGGGGATTTCCATTAAAATTCGTTACATCATCGACGTTTAATCCACAAAATTGAGGATTAGAGGTCGGCAAAGTTTTCGCTTTCATCTATTGTTAGACAAGACAAAGATTAAAAAATAATTTACTTGGGAATTTTGCGTAATTGGATCAGGATGAAATTCGGATTAAATCGGTTTAAAATGGAACCTCGTTTAATATTTGCAATCGGAATTCGGTTGTGACTGTGTGCTTAGGCCATCCTCACGTATTTGGATTATCCTGTGGCAATATAACGAAATTGTACAATTAATTATACTAGGATACCAGTGGCTCCACACTGGTCCAATTTAAGCGATTGTCTAAAACATTAAAAGATATTAAATATTATTATTTGAGAGAAGTAATCCTCCACAATCATCGCATAAGTATTTTTGGAATAATTTATTTGGAATATTGAAAGATGAGGTAATGTTTATAGCGTTTCCAGCTACCGCGACTTACATTTAGCAATTTCGAAGATTATAAAAGCCCGGTCGTATTTGTGCACGAAAAAACATTATTGATTCTGATCACACTGAACGCTCGCAAAAATTTGAATCCTCGGATTAATTCAAACATACATAAAGCTCTTGGAATATTGATGTAATGGGCGTGGTAATTCATTAGTCCGATATTTTGAATATTGCAATATTTTTATTTCATATTTGCCATTCAGAAAAATTTTAATCTATAGTATTAACAAAAAATGGATAAACAAAATGCAGTTTTAATCCGAAAATGTAACATGAACGCATTCAAAAAACTAAAAAAAGACAAAGATAGAAAAAACTTACCGCCACACGTTTCTCGGAAATCGGAACAACAGTCGCCGAGCTTCAGGCACGCGTGATCACAATAGCAAGGCTTGTCTGTCAGGTCTTCTATTATGGCATTCTGATGGGCCTTCTGTATGACACACGAACTATCCCTACCAGGGCAGCATAGATTGGCATCTCTACAATAATTGGCGCCGCAGTAGCCCGCCAAACACACCGCGCTCGCGAAGCATAACCAATAGCGAAGCATGGTAATTTTGTTTCTCTTTTTAAATTTCTGATTGGTTCGTTTGTTTTTTAAGTTGCCAGTTTGTTGTATCAACAATTATAATAGATTGGCTGTTAAATTAA
Organism: Hyles lineata; assembly: GCA_030180105.1. Taxonomy (NCBI): domain Eukaryota; kingdom Metazoa; phylum Arthropoda; class Insecta; order Lepidoptera; family Sphingidae; genus Hyles; species Hyles lineata. The sequence continues at coordinate 1,821,955 of JARJEE010000026.1, forward strand.
CATTGGCTGGAGAATTTATTGTTTCGATTGAATCTTGTTCCACATCTGAATTCAGGCTTCGTTCTGAAACAAAAGAAAATAGGTTAGACATGTTCAATATGTAGGTAGTTTCTGTAATTTATATAATTAAGCAAACTTGTTTTTAAATTATATTTTCAATTTAATAACTTAAACAAAACAAACTTATTTTAAAATACACACATAATCATGAAAAGAGAAAAATAAAAATTATTATAGGTTTCATTTTTTTGTGTAATAATTTGGTTTTAGCAATTGCAAAGTAAACAAGTACATTTAAATACAATTCACTAATTAATAAAATAAATAATATAAGCTCCTCAAAGCATGCCTCCTGTGAGGTTTGAACTCACGACCCCTGGTTTACGAGACCAGTGCTCTACCACTGAGCTAAAGAGGCTTACACTCCGTGCGTCGAAATTACGCGTTACTCCTTACGCAAGAAGCAACACATTTTTTTATTATAGTTCCGCTTTAATTTTTCATTCATTTCATTTCATTCGCATTGCATGTTCTGCTAGGCAAAACAGTCCTTTCATGGCTCTTAAAATATTGCCATAATACCGACCACTAAACTACACGATATGATAAATATTATTACTTCTTTGACAGCATTGACGACTGGGGAGTGTGGTGCAGTTGGTAGGAACTATATTTGAAATGAAAGGCCGTGAAACCCTATGTTCCAGTTTAATGGATATTGTGGCTAATTACAAATAGGCATTAAGCAACCCAACAGGGCTAATATAAGGGGGTGATTTGGACAGCAAAGAACCATGCTTAATAATAACTTATCTTTACCGATCCGGGATTCAAACCCGAGACCTCAGCGTCGTAATTGTAACGTAGTACAACTGTGCCACCGAGACAGTGATAAAAAGTATATCATTATATATTATTTTTATGTTATTAATCTTTGGAAAACAAACATAACAATAGTAACTATAAACACGTTAAAATATTAATACTCAATCGAGCAAAGTTTCCACTATTTACTATATAAATATATAACTGTATTAGCAAATGAGAAAGTCGCTCGCACTTTATTAAATTATCTTTTCCATTACTGGCTGTTATAAAGGAATTAAAAGCGTACAAAGATTTAATTATTCACGAATATGACCCATATTTAAATATGGGATATTTCGAAGCTGGGTTTCATACATTTTGCGCGAAAAAAGTTCCATTTATATTGTCAGTGAGAATAAAAGGTGTTCCAAGCCAATGATTCTTATTTCATTCAGTTGATTTATTATTTACCATTCATTCACACATTCGTTCAATTGGTACGGAAATTACTAATAGTATCCAATATCCACACGTTCTAGGAATTATTGTGTTTATTTACATTTAGAATATGGTTTTATTCACTAACAATACCCACATACTTTAAAAATCTGTGGAGTGTCCTTGAACCCATGAACCCGGGGGAGTTACTGTGTGATCCGAGACGAAACCCGAATATTCGGATTTCGGACTTCGACGTTCGAAGTAAGTTTTCCTTGTATAAAATCAATACTAGTTACACTCATCACTCTCTCTTTATCTCTTTGGTACTTTTCATTCATTCCGAACTTAGTCTATGGTTACGACGTACGATAGAGAATTCAAACGTTTTGTAGAGTGCCTGTGCACATTTGTACAATTTTATGCACAACGTTCGAATATTCGAGTAACCTCCTTGGTTTAGCAGTTCGATCCTCATCCTTCTGAGCCATAAATAAATAAATAAATATATAACACCTAACAGTCACATACATAGTCTTGACCCCACACTAAGATCGAATCTTGTGTCGTGGGTATCAGGAGCTACGAGAGACTTTTCGGTCTCACAATCACCCAGACCCGGAAGAAATATTTGTGGGCCGCACAAAAATTTCTCTCGGTGCGGGGATCGAACCGGCGGCCTCTCGTTTCACAGGCGGCGTCTAACCAACTGCGCCACGGAGGCTGTCAGAAGCTGTCATAGCTTGTTACATTTGTATTGATATGAATCAATCATGAACTCTAAAATCACTAAAGATACTTTTGTAAGTCTATCACTAGCAGAAGGCAGTAAGCAGTTTTACTGCTGGATGTAAATATCACCGCCCATAAAATACGATTTCACTTGAGGTTTGTGCGGTACAGGCTATTCAACGTTTGTGAGAGGACGAAAAATAGGAGTGGGTCTCTGATAAACTAAACTTCCCAAATAAATTGAAAAGTTTACAATAAAACCTATGTCACTGAAAATTTTACTAGTAGTATAAAGTCATACATATTATGTGAAAGGCCGCCTGAATAGGTCCCACCGCAATGTCTATTTCTCCCGGCAAACAGCAGTTTAAATGCACAGTTTTGTTCCGGTTTGAAGGCCATTGACGGGATTTGATATTCTTGGTGCTGTTTGGTTTTGCTACTTTCCACGAGCGGTCGTATCGCGTACCATCAGGCGAATGGCATGTTCATCTACACTCATCGCAAATATGAAAATCTTAGAAATACCAACTCAACTAGATATACCCAGATTATGGTTACAATCTATCACTATATTCAATCCGTATGCAACAATAAACCACAAAGAAACAATCCCCGACTTGTAGTTAAGTGGCATTACCAGCCCTAATAAGGTTAGTACGCCCTAATAACTTTCGCGTTGAAAACATAAGGCCGAAAAGGGCGTGTTACGGTACATTTATTGCATTAAAGAAACCCATGTGAGAGGTGCTTGACCGCCGCGGCCGGCGTACTCAACTGCCGTTTATGGTCCTCGTTATACGAGACCCGATAAATCACGGTTTAACGCGAACACATTTTATAAATATTACTTTTATTTTATTTACTAGTAGTAGGTCTCTCATATGTCAGAGGCCGCCTAGGAAGATACTAGGTACCACCGCTATGTCTATTTCTCCCGTCAAACGCAGCTCAATTTACTATTATGTTCCGGTTTGAAGGAAATTGCAGCTAGAGTAAGTATTAGAGACATAATGAAGTTAACACATTATTTCTCAGGATGGCGGGCGCAGTAGCATGCCAAGAATTGGTTTGAAATTCATGGTGTTATTTGGTTTTGCTACTATCTGTAAGCGATTGTATCATTAAATAGTAAGTAGGTAAATCTCGCTATTCATCACAATACAAAAAAATCAAGTAACCCATTTCAAAATTTCATTTGTGCTAAGCACAGAACAGTTGAATATGTTGCTAAGTATATCGGCAGACAACAACAACGTTACAACTCTGCTTGCCCATTTGATAAAACCATGAACCAGGCTGTTAATGATCTTAAGTTTATAAAACTTTATTTCCGAACCAGTGAGTATGGATCTCTTACTTCTCATTTGCTATTGCAGTGGAAATAATAGTTACTTGAGCATATAAAAAATGAAATAAATCATATTTATTTGTTTATAGTCGTAACGTTGGATGAAGACTAGGGTAATGTAGTTACAAACATAAATGTTCAAACCACATGCTGTATGCCACTTATAGTTAGAATAGAAACACTTTTATTTAAGGAACACGTTTTTTATGTAAATTTTCATGCTGATATCAGGCGGAGTCCCTGGTGAAAGGTTGGACCGAGCCATGTAATTTAATTAGTCTGGGATGTCTAACACATTCTTATCCATCAAACCATAGGGGTAACTCTGTAATCCAATACGAAGTTCGAATATTCAGACGTCCGCGACGTACGTAAAACTTCATGAATGTGCCTAGAAACTCCAAAAAATTTTGGATTCCTCTATCTACTCTATCTCTACGTCTACGTCAGAACCATAGACTACGTTCGGAGAAAATAATAAGTCTAATAGCGAATACGTAGTATTTAAGAGAAAATTATAAGTACCCTACTTATAATAGAAAATAGTATCGATTTTTAGAAGTAGAAAACTTATTTCTTACTTCGAACGTCGAAAATCCGAATATTCGATCTTCGTGTCGGATCATATTAAAGTAAACCTCCATAATATTGCTCCCTACCCTCCCCTTTTTATTCCTTTTTTTAGTTTTCATCAACAGCAACAATCGTGTGTACTAAACAAACTCTATCTACATACCAAATCCAGAATTTCTGGGTCAAAGCCCTCAAGCCCTACAGGAATACATGCAAAAATACCCAACGCTCGATATAAGAACAAAACAAACAATGCAATAGTGAATGGTCAAACAACGGACGAGTTCGTCAAACAACGCCTGCAGTATCCGAACGGAATTGAAATTTTAAATAACTCCAAAATGTTCGCATGAGGTTTGACAGCTTTGACGTTTAATTCGCCGGCAAAATGGCAGAATGCGCGCCGAGCTGCTTTTAAGTTTGATGCTGTGGTTTGATGCACATCATTGATAGATCATCAGTTTTAGGTGTAGACAATATTAGGAATGTACGTACATGTTTTTTTTTTTTTGAGTTAAATATTTTGTAAACGTATTGCTACCCTTAATAATAATCAATAGGCCATTAAACCTGTTCTTTAATAAAATATAACATGTTTAACATTCTTGCCAACCCAAAGTCCGATAACTATTTTCAATAAATGGTAACGTAATAAGTAGATGTACACTTAGCTTTATATTACAGAATTTTTCGCAGCAATCTTGCCTCACTAATGTATTGAATACAATGCAGCGTTCTCTCCTCCCACCCATTTTCCTTCCCTTTCTTGTCGTATTTCGAGATCTCTGCAACACAATTACTAATAAAATGTTCCTAGGCGACGATAATCACTTATTGCCCGACTTATACAATAACAACACTAAGTTTGACTCCCTTGACTATTCAATCTCTAGCCATAATACGTACGCAAACCTTAAACTTGGCGGAAAATGGAAACAGTGGAGCCACGAATGAAGCGGAGTATGTAAAGTCTATTACACTTCATTAAACAATAATAACAATAACGTAAGTTTGCCGGAGTTGGCTCAGAATCTCTTTGCGGCGACCGCAGCGTTAACATGCGCTGTAGATATTATTCAGGCGCCTATGGAATACTTAATAGGAGACAGGATATCTAATGAATGACGCTAGGCTAACCGCTTCGATATTTTTCACCCAATCTTAGGCTTCAATCCGATAGCGATAGATCAAGTTGGCGAAATCGATTCAAAAGATTGAAGATGTCCATTCTTAAAAAAGGAACTTGATAAACATTGATCTTCTTGACCGATTCAGATCAACCATTCCTAATGTGCCCTTAATGTGCTACCACAATTTGCTATATCTGTCTCGTCAAATTGTTTACAATTCAGAATAAGTTTCCTTCGCCATTTTACTATAAAAATACTCACATAAAATCCTGGTGTAGTGGTAACTTCGTTTTACAACTGACTTCGAAGTTTTTAAGCTCTTTTAAGCGAAAGTAGAGCGCCTCAACTTTGTTACCGATACTTTTAAAAGATTTTAAGTTAAAAACTATTAAAAAGTTTCAAGGAACTTGTATAAACTGAAACGTATGTGCTGAAATTAGCCGTACTGATTTTTATCGTCGAAAAAATTAATAGATTTTTTTGATTGCATAATGCTGCACAATTTATATGCGACTACCGGCTAGTACTACTCAAGGCTTCGCCCGCGTGTTAAAGTTTCTTAGATATAGGTAGGTCTCGTTATGTATTATCCCGGAATAAAGAGTAGGTACTAGCCTTGCATAACTGAGTTGCATAACCGACGATAACTTTAATTCCGAAAATATCACCGCCATATATTTGAGACGTATTCGACATCATTAATGGGATTAACATGATCAAACTCTTGGTAAAGTTAGTTTGTGCATTTAGGCCTAAGAATGTTTTAATCCAACCAGTAGTTCCGGAGACAAACTGAGACAAAACCAGTAGTTCAAACAAATAAACACTCCTCTAGTTTTTATAGTAATATAGACAGCCTTGATGGCGCCGTTGGTTAGACGCAGGCTGTGAAACGAGAGGCCGCGGGTTCGATCCCCGCACCGAACACCGAACCGAACAGACTCTCATAGTTCCTGATACCCACGACACAATACTCGATCTTAGTGTGGAGTCAGGACTGTGTATGTGACTGTTGGGTGTATTTTTTTATTTATTTCATGCCGAAAACTCAAAGTGCTTGAACCGGGTGACGAACTCAGGTCCTCACAGCTCTCAAATTATACCACCTTAATAACTACCACAAGACCAATGCGTTTTTTAATAATAAACATAGTAAACATAATTATCGTATAGTCGTTGGCGCATATCTAATAATTTTTAAAATAAAGGAAATAAAAAACAAAATTTCGTCAAAATAAACTCAAGTCCTTTTGTTTAGACAAAATAAGTCATTGTTAAGTTATAAGTGGCGTAAATTTTATCCAAATTGCCAATTAAAACCTTGGCCCCAAACTTCTATTTAACTAAACAAATATAGTCTTGGTAAAGTAATGGCCAATTAGAGCAAACGTCGACGACCTGGCTAGTAAAGTTCTAGAACTAGATCCATAATTTGAACCCATATACGAGTCTATTACACCAGTCTCAAACCATACCAAAAACATTTGTTTTTATTTTGATAACACCTACAGCAATTATTATATTTAAATAGCCCTTCATGGCACAGTTGTTCAGACGCTGAATGTGAATCGGGAGGCCGCGGGTTCGCGCCCCGTACTGAGATAAATGTATGTGAGGCCCACAAGTATATAGGCCTGTGTCGGGTCTGGGTGTTTGGACATCGACAAGTCTCGTATTTTCTGATACCCACGATACAAGAGTCGATCTTAGTGTGGGGCCAGGACTATGTATGTGTGGGTGTATTTATGTATATTCATGTAAAAATAAGTAGATACACATAATACCTCACAAAAAAATATTCCAGTAAAACTCTGTCTTTAGACAAACAACGTAGCTTAAAGCTGACTTTTCGACGCACGGACAATTCAAGATGTCTCCCACCGTACTTAGCCAATTACCTATATATTAGCATTCATAAAGTATGCCCTAATTATTCTAAACTTTACCTATCTCAGATTCTTTGATAAGGAATGTCGAGGAGTCAAGTTTATCTGGATATAGTTTACGTGAGTGATAATCAATCACACCGCACTACAACGGTGTAGGAAGACATCGTGAGGTAACATGCATACCATAGTGGTTTGTAAGAATGCCCATGTTCATATAAAGTCCGCCAAGCAGCTTTTATATGTTATGTAAAGTCCCCCAACCAGCACTAAACCTGCGTGGTGAATGATCTCAAAATTACTCTTGATTGTAGAGGAGGCCCGTGCCCTGCAATGGGATGTATATGGGCTCATACATATACGAACATATATGGCTATCTCTCTCCATCCGACACAGTCATGTCAGCCAGATTGCATTAATTCAATAATTGTAAAATAAGAGTAGTTAAATTGTAACAGTCCACCCTGTGAAAGCGCAAGCTAAGGCAATCCAAACGTTGAGACGTTAAAAAATGAAAATATTAAACCAAATCAGCGGTAAAATCCGTAAAAATAGGTTTATTTCAATGTATAACGTTTGTGTAAATCAGAAACCATTACACCGACGTACCATTATCCAGTCAAATGCGAATATCCACCAGCAATTAGTCATTTGCGTTAATTCACACGTACAAAGGTTTCGCAGGTTCCCGAACGTTCCATCACCGGTTAATGATTATAAATTGACTTGTTATAGAACATCGGGGGCGAAATCGAGTTAGGCATCGATTCAGCGGGCTGCTACAGACCGATTCACATTCAAAGCGAGGTTCTGTCGAGCTGCGATTAATTAGCGACTTCGCAGTTCGCTCCAATCGTCTGACAAAGTATTTATGTCAGGCTCTTTATTAGTTTCCGAATCTTCGCCATCTTTGTTTTTATTTTCGCCTTTGATGTCATTGGCTTTTGGTTTAAAAACGTTCCTGATGTATTGAGGTTATATAGCCCAAAATATATCGCAAGCATGATCGATGTCCATTTAGGTTTTAGATATATCAGCCAATGGATAACACATTTTTCATGAATTTTATTGTAAAGATCAAAGAAGAACTTAAGTGTTGAACAAAGTTTCATTTTGAAGTAAATACTTCTAACTATCACACAAACAGTCACGCTAAAATGAACCAATTAAGGATCAAGAGTTACAAAGGTACCTTCGGAATCAAAACGCACAGACCCGAAACAAATCTTAAACCGCAGAAATAACAAAAGGACATTTGACCAAATTCTAACGGACATAATCAGTATTTAAGTTCCGAAACATTCAACTTCAATTCCAGCTGTTAAGAAAATTAATTTTATTAACAAACTCCGATACGGCATTAAGTCCCAAAAGTCCCATATCTTGTGAACTTTACTCTGTACTTAAATAAGGGTCAGGCATTAAGTACACGATATTATAGGCCTGCGGTTTGTGGGATCTTTGAGAGGGGTAACTGCCTAATGTACTTAGAATAATGTGTGATTTAGGGACTATGAAATAAGCTGAAAACAAAGTCAAAATAACTGTGGTGTTTAAATGTAATATACTATTGATTGACCTTTGAATCATGTCGAGTTTTTTTTTTAGCTGACCGAGGTGGCTGTTCATATTATGGTACATCATTGAAAGTGCACTTGGAGTTATTGACTTTTCCTTCATCGTTAATAATATTGTATTCTACATACATTCGTAATTTCATAGCGATATATTCTGATGGCTCGGGGCTTGAATCTGATCTTCGTCTAGTCGGCTGACATGTCGCCTTGAAACTTGTCTCTTTCATATCTTTGTGAATAAAAATTATTTCCTATCAATATACTACCCCTCTCAACCGATCTACAGAGAAGTCCCATGCTCATCAGACGTAGTACAGTGCTTTAGTATATGACATTTCAATTATAATTAAATAATACTCAGCCTGAATTTTCGTTTGCGAACGGTTCTAATTATTCATTACGTCTTTCTTTTTAATTATCTTTATGTTTGTTACTGTTTCCTTTTGTTTATTCCTTTTATTCTCCTTTGGTACTTGTACTGTATGTGATGTGTTGTAACTGGTAGTAATATTAGCTTTATGGTTGTAATCGTGTCAATAAAAATACTTTCTTTCTTTCTTTTTCTTTTTAATTTCGCAATTTCAAAGAAATACACGTCATATTTAAAAATACTGGTACTGCATCAAATAGTTCATAGTTACTTAGAATTTATTCCGTCGCAGTATATCATAATATCTTCCGATTGAACTGTCTTGCATTCTGAATTTATTGCTCAACCGTGAGATCTTGCATTTATAACTTTAGAATATTATGCAAGAATTTGTTGCCCGCTTCGTCGTGTATCAAACGAGAGTTTGCAAAATTGAATTTATCCGTGATTTTTCTATACTGATTTTATTTTTACTAACGAAAAAGTGTTAAGCTCTCCTTCTGAGACTCCAAAGGCTGAAAAGGGTATGCTAGTGTCAGATTCAATCCGATGTAAACCTACTTGTGGATATTGATAGTAGCTTATCTCTTATTTATAATTTTTATAATAATATTCCTTAGAAATGAGAACTTTTGCTCATGACGGCTATAGGAGAATTTAGAAAGCGTTCTTAACTTCGCCCTAAAGTTGCTGCTAAACTTGCTAGTATATTAAATAATGTGTTCACGGACAGACGGCGCGGCATCCAGCCTACTGATTTCCTGAAGTTATGTTCTGCAAATGGTATTGGACCTACATCCAATACCATTTGTGAATATATTTGTTTAGAGTCCCCATATAAGTACACTTACTATGAAGGTCAATATAACCAGTAACTACACAAAATAAATAAATAAATAAATAATAAATAAATAACACCCAACAGTCACATACATAGTCCTGACCCCACATTAAGATCGAGTCTTGTGTCGTGGGTATCATGAACTACGAGAGACTTTTCGGTCTCACAAACACCCAGACCCGGAAGAAATATTTGTGGGCCGCACAAACATTTCTCTCGGTGCGGGGATCGAACCCGCGACCTCTCGTTTCACAGGCGGCGTCTAACCAACTGCGCCACGGAGGCTGTCCTAAAATCCTACCTTCCTACACTCTCTAGAATTATTTAAATAATACTCTGCTCTTCTGTATCAGCCCATATACGTCCCACTGCAGAGCACGGGCTCTACAATCGAGAGTACGATTGAGAGTGGTTAGGCCATATAGTCCACCACGCTGGCCTAGTGCGGGTTGGCACTCTGCTCTTAAGATGTCGTTATTGCTCTGAGTTAAACTCAGATATATTATAACTTAATAAAAACATTACGAGTTGTGTAATTCACTGCTGTCTTCGTATTAACAATTATCCCACAGTCGGAAGTTGGCCGACACATGTGAGCATAATTTGCATGCCAATGACGTCATCAAAGGACTGTTTAATCCCGAGCTTATTAAAATTACATCTCCACTCCCACTTTGCTTCACTTAAGAACCTGTTTTTACTCGGTTAGACTCCATTCGTTTTTTTGTTTAGATGACTAATGGACTAATGTAGGGACGATGGTTGAGTCGACTTCTCTAAATAGATAAGGTTATATTAGAAAGCTGTATGTAGAAAAGATAATTAATCAGCTGTATAGATTTATGTTTACAAGGTAGACCTGGCTATAGTTGCAGAAAGTCGCTGGATGCAGGTCGCTTCCAAGAGGTCGATGTGGAGATCTTTAGGGGAGGCCTATATTCAGTAGCGGACTTCCTGTCGCTGAGACTAAACGTCATTCGTCTATTGTTTTATTTTACTTTACTTTCTTCATAACATTCAAATACTACATATGTGTCTTTCCCTTTCCTTATCTTTTGTATATTGATATGAAGTTACACCTCACATCTTCCATTAACTTACTCATTGTAACAAAGTTACGGCATTAAAGCCAGAGAGCATTTCGGCTCACTGCACAATTTGCGATAGGCAAATCAATACGTTAATGATTATGTATAGCCGAATACCTTACCACATAATCTTGACTGCATAACTTAGGCTTACACATGGTAATCAGTGCGAAATTAGGAGCAATTTCTGCGGTATTACAAGACTAATATTAGTGCTAGACAAACAGGTTTATAACCAAGAAATGAGAGATAAGAAAGTTTAAAACTATATGATAACTGACTGAATTTATTGACCATCATTGTACAAATATAAGACTTAATATAGAATAATGTGTATTATTATAGCATACCTAAACAGGGCCTTATAATTTATTTTAATTATATTTCTACAAATATTATGGTAAATACACCATGAATGCGATGTCGGCTACTGACGCAATTTAGATTTTCAAAATACTAGAGTCTTTTACTTAGATTTTAAGTATTGATACCAAGGAGCTATTTAACCGGCATAAAATGTCTGGATATGAACTACCCAGCACTCCAAAACAATAATACAATCTCAGCTCACACTATCAAATCAGTCACCCCATTAAACTTTAATGCAACTAATGACTGCCTAAATATTTTTGGGATTCGATAACAGAACCGGTCGTTATAAAACAATACATTGGAGTGGTGCCGTAAACGGAAGATCAACAGGCTAATGGAGGGCCAATAAAACCACGCTTACTCAACCTTTATAATCATTGGATGGGCTACGATTTAGAGTGACCATTTTAGGTTCATTGAGATTGTGTATTTTGTTACCTACATACACAAAAAAATTGTACAATAATTATAGAAATTTAAAAACCTTCATAAAATTTATATTCTAACTATGCTTAGGAAGGAAAATATTTTAAAATTAAATTTTAAAAAAATATGCAAGTTAAAATCGGTATAAGGCTTAGATGACCTATTGTTGGACTTATTCCGTTCTACATCAGTGAGACGCCATCGATAAAAAAAAACATTTCCTAAGTCAAAGTTATTATTTATCATATTATCACTAATGTGCTTTTCGAAAAGGTGTTAAATTTTATTTACATTAATAAATCATAAGCTCTTTAAATGGAAGTGTGGGGAGCCAAAATTGAAACTATATGGAATAGTGAAAATACCCAAACGAGTGATAACATGTGATAGAAGACGATAAATATTATAATATACGGCCTATCATATAATTAGACACAAATTCCCGTTCTGCATAAATTACAACAGCAAAAAAAACTGTTTATTGAAAAAAAATTACGTTTTTACATAACTATGACCGTATATACACGCAATGATATAAATAATAATAAATGTTAATAGTCTACGTCATAAGCACGCACTATAATGCAGCGAAGTCCGCCACCTTAGATAAGTAAAGCGGTATCAAGTGTGAATGTTAGAGGTTGTACAATGACACAGAATCACACCCATTAGTGGTTTATTCAACCCTCTACTTATCTTACGGATGTATTGTTTGGGCTAGGTCATATATTATTATCATTAATATATTTTTGGTAAGTAGATAGCCTAGTTTCCAAAGAAACGAATTGAAAAAAAACTACTCTATTTTTTTTTAATACTTAATATTGATTTAATACACAAGTTGTACCTGTTTCGATTGGGTTAATATTATTAGATACAATTGCGTTTTCATTTGCTAATGGTTCATACAACTTTAACATTATCTTAACATATAGAATTATAATTTATAAAGTTTACGAATTTAAATAACAATTTGTTGAAATTAATGATTATTTTTTTAAGTTCTATGTCTATTTACAATTTAATTATCGATTTCTTTAACTTTGAGATTATCTGTTCATCTGAAAGCTTACAGACGGATTTCAAATGTATGTATCATAAAACTCCAAATAATATGACGGTTGTGTAGTCATATTTTCTGAGAGTTTTTAGTCTGAGTATTTTCTCTATTATTTTCCAACATCATGTTCACTAACATAACGCTCTCTACAAAATACAACACACATATTTAAATGCCTTAAATGTTTGCACATGAACAATCACAGTGTAATCATCTTCCGACTCACTTATCTTTCACATTTGTTTACTGGTCTGTGCTTCACACTCAGGCTTCACATCAGCCGTTGGCAACTCCGTTCTATATTCAAAATTAAACCCCTATTATATTCTTCATAATATAACTGCCAGCACCATTTTAATACTAGAATAGGTTGCTTTACTGATCACTCATAAAAATCATCCGTTACATTTCAATGCAAATTCGGACTTTGCCAGTATGACGGACTTACATTTGAGCATTCTAAATTACAATCTGCTAATTGCCACTACCCCTAGAATTACAATATCATGTAACATCCTAATGAAACGCATTTCCAGGCACAGTGCGGCTTGCATCTCGCAAAATCATCTGCAAAATCGAACTTTAGGTAATAAGCAACACCAATATTATTCGATTAAACTAGATTGCTTGCGGTGTATTCGGAATTACGTCGAAATCGATTCCAATGCAATATTGCGACGAAATTCATCGCGAAATGAAATTACGCTATTTCGTTTTTGGACGCGTCGGATGCCCTTTGTAATGAATGTGGTCGGTTTATTAAAATTGACTGCGAGTGTTGACCGCTTATTCGATGTAAAAATATATTTTTTGCTCCATACTTTTTATACTGACCACTATTTACTAATGGACTGAAGAGTATCGTGAAAATATTCCTATTTGATCATCGCCATTTTGGCGCTGCTAGCTGAAGGAAGGTAAGTGAGTGATTACGGAACTAGTGATATGAATGTCAAATTTAGTTACAGTCAATTTTAGTTCTTGAGACTCCCAAGCTACGCTTCGGTATAAAAGTCACTTTAAACCGTATTGTAAATATAATGTATAATTGTTTTGTTTTGCCCGAATATAGAAAAAATATTTGAAATCCACTTTAGTATAAAAAGGGTTAGTGGAATTTGTGATTTTTTAGACTTATTGCAATTTGTTTTTGATAGTTAAAATGGTTGTGAAATGCAGATTCAAAAACATGAGCGTGTTGACAATAAAACGATTTTGCGAGCTCTTTTTGTTATTGTTTGTGTTAGAGCTTCATGTGAATTGCAAATTGGTGAAAACAATGACAAATCAAAGCTTTAGGTTTGTAAACTGTACAAAATATAATATGGGGACAATTGAACACCTGTACAAATACTAAGGGATCCCACAAAAATTTGTTACGGTGCTAGAGTCAAATTCCCGACATCTCGTTCTAAAGCCGATTTTTAACCTTTCGGTCCCAACGGCCATCAGTTGTATGCGCTATACGCCCGGCCCACGTACAAGCAAGCGAAGTGTCGGACGCCCGCTTACAAGGTGGACGGACGATCTGGCTAAGGTTGAAGGAAATCGCTGGATGCAGGCCGCTTCCAACAGGTCGATGTGGAGATCCTTGGGAGAGGCCTATGTTCAGTAGTGGACTTCCTGTGGCTGAGATGATGATGATGGTAATATGAACCAAAGTTAACAACTAAGGCAGCATAATTTTATATGATTTTTGTATCTGGTTATTATGCCGGAATTATGGTGAATGCAATTGAATTTTTAAAAATATTTATTAAAATGATAAAATATAACGACATCCGTATTCAGACGCAACCTCAGAACAATGACTAAAGCTGCGTAAAAAAAGAGACATAAAGATATACATTTTTTAATCTATAAATCGTTTAGAAATGTTACAATATGTATGTAGTATCGAATAAATTAAATATGTGCTGAGCTTTATTAGAATCATTGTATGCCTATGGTCACTTGTGAAGAACTACATAATATATGGACACCAAAGTCGCTTAGCTATTTTCAAAGCCGGCTGTCCAAATGGATGATTGTACATTGTTGTTAACTGTAATAGAATTTGATTTCCAATATTTTCTTAACTGATTCATACCATTACTTACAAGTTACAATGAAGACAAAAGATTATATTGTGAGCAGTCAAGACAGGCTTCATTCAGTGATCGTATGCGAAACAAACAGGGGCGGGTTAAGCGGATTAACTCAGAAACGCTACAAGTGAGAGATTAAGCTTTGAAACAGTTCAATTTGCTTTTAAATATATTTATTTAGTTTCCTTAGGTTATTTGATACAATTACTAATATATTCCTAAAACTATGAGTTTTTCAATAGACCAAAAAAACCTAATTTTATTTGCTGCTGCATACTTCAATAATACATTATCGGTTTAATAAATAAAGATCTTAAGCCTATAATCCCTTTGTAAATTTATCATTAGGGACTTTGTCCACTAGTCACTATAACATAGCATATCATGACCAAACCGCTAAGGTGTCACGGAGAAAATATTCTTTATATTAACTACTAAGGAACGCTGTTCATTAGATCGTTCCGTCCTTCGATCAAATATACACTAGATACACAGTTCCCTGTAAAAGTCCGGTTAAAAAGTGGCACCGATGCATGACATTAAAAAAAGTAAACAAAAAGATCACATATTCCAAATACATTAACACAAATTCCACCTTATTCCTGGAGCTTAAAGTAGCTTTTCACATAATATTGTCTAAATTGTTGCGACGTTTTAGATGCAACGGTCGGTGCGTGACTCAAGGCGAAAGAGTGCTTAAGCACTCTTTTTTGGTGCCATTTTCTAAGCGCTCATGTTGTATCTAGTGTATATTTGATCGAAGGTTCCGTCACATACTGGTACCATTTCAGATTAAATCATTTTTCATTTCAACCTGAAGCCTGAGACGTCCATATTATGGTCATATACTATGTTGCAATGGACAGATACCCTCATGCTATTAAAAACATAAACAAAACGGCTCAAATAATCCGAAACACAGAAACGACAAATTTTAACACAACCACGGCACGCTGTCGTATTCAAGTACCATAGACTCGTAATCCTACGCCCCTTCGCCCCTTTTCGCCGCTTTCGCCCCTTCGCCCCTTTTCGCCCCTTCGCCCCTTTTCGCCCCTTCGCCACCGCCGGAAAGAGTTATGGAAATATGTAAATTATGAACCTTACCCACATATTATACCGCATGTTACGGAAGCTTTACTTTTCATCCTCACGAAGAAAATAGAATTATTCTCTGTAATCCTTGTTTAGGAAGTTTTCGAACTGTTATGTTGACGTCATTGTAATTCACACCTGGAATTTAAATGTAGCGTCTGTGGCGGTAACAAAATGAGTTAATATGAAAGGGCGTAGGTTTGATATTCTTAACAAATATTCCTATATCTGTAACTATATGTGCAACAGATATAGGAATATTTGTCTCAACCCACTTCAGGGAAGGGGTCTCCTCTGTAATCGAGAATACCATTGAGACGGGTTGGGCTATATAGTCCACCCCGCCCAGTGGTCAAGGGGCGTCAGAATTCCACCACGGTATCCCCTGCCTGTCGTAAGACGTGACTAATAGAGGTCATCGGGGTCGCTAAGCATACAGCGTGTGTGCGCTCATATCAGGAGTGACTCTGAGATGAGCGACAGAACGTGTGGTCTCCTATTTGTCGCGGACGCTCATCTCATCATGGGCGTCCGAGGTAGGGAAAGTGGGGACATCTGCGCCCTCCCAACATGTGAGGAGCCATATTTGGCAGTACACCGGGTGGCACGGCGAGTTAAATGGGGGCCATTCGCCCGTCCACATCGCCTGTCATCCATAAAGCGCGTGATGGCCACCGAGAGGTTTTAGTCGGTATGCCAGCAAAAGATCTTCTTAGATCTCGGTAGGGACCCAGTCTGGATGCAACATCTGCGCAGTGCGGACTACTATCCCTGCGTCCCAGGCTGGAAGGCCGGAGACCCCGACATATCCCTTCCGATCCATCCCGAATGTCGGAAGGAAGGCTAAAGGAGCTTTACTCTCGTTAATACATATATATATATATATATATATATATATATATATATATATATATATATATATATATATACCAGGGTAGTGGACTATATATATATATATATATATATATAGTCCACTACCCTGGTCATTGCAGATTGGAGGCCTATATACCATAGAATATTTCTACAAATATTCCTAATCTACATCTAATATTTTTGAAAATGTCTGTCTGGAGATATGTGGCTAAAACAAAATCTTGCAAAACCTTCATACGTGGTCATAATATTTCAGCTCTATATGTCAGAAATACTCAGTTAACAAAAAAATGTTTTATCCAGTCTATTGCTACTATGTAAGAATTGTACATATAATTTACGCTCTGTTTGCACTGACTAATGAGCGATATTTACCTGTTTGCTCAATAAACAAACATTTCGTTTTTCATAGCTAAAACACACATTTGATTTGAATCAAACCCATTAATAGCCAGGTTTTAAACATTTCGCGAGTGATATTTGCTCAATATCTTCCAGTTTCAATAACATGTATATATATTATTTATAGAGAGTTTCAATCACATTTCCCATCGGTCGTAGAAATAATACAGAGGCAATATCTTGTTCAAATATTGCCCGGGTCCTTAGCGAGTACTGCCGGAGATTTCAAAAAGAATTAATTTCTGCTGGGACATTTTTATGCACTACAATTCCAATATAAAATTTACTAGACGATATAGTATGCATTTTTTATTCATAGCTTGAAAATATTTTTTATAAGAGGTGGCCTAACATTACGGTGCTTATACGCACGTTCGAATTGATTCAATAAGCTATATAATTTATTATGAATATAAATAATGTCTCAAACTAAGAATATTTTTAATATATCCCACAATACTTTTACACAGATGACACATATCGTATTTGTATCTGTTAACATACAAAACAATACAAAACCAAGTAAGGCAAAGCTGTAAACCAATAAAAAAACTAAAGTTAAAAAGCAATTGTAAAAGTACGGATATTTGAAACATCGTGGTTAGCAACACATAAAACGGGGAGAGGAAATGAGTACAAGCGTAACACGGTCACGGAGTCTTGATGAAAAAGAAGCTTGCTCTTTGACATCAATATCTCCTTAATGACACAAGAGAACCGAAAAAAACGAGGAACACGCTGATGGAAAATTTAAAGAGTAATTTCAAAGCGAAAATGGGTATACATTGCTGTACATCATTAAACTAAAGGAAATTAGCATTAAGAAAGATGGTAGTGTACTAGCAACATTGTAAATAATCGCTGACTTTAAAAGTAACTTGGCGAACATTTTTAAAATAAAACAAATGAGAAAAGCATTCCACTGTAGCATCTCAAAAGTTTAATTACAAAATTATATGACTGCTAATTTATTTACAGCCATATTCAAAGTCAGTTTTAAAACATATTTTTGATATCGAATGTTTTGTCCCTTTCGAACAACTATTCAATTCAGTTTGAGCGAAAGATAAAACAAATAGGTTTCAAAACAGTCTATGAATAAGGCCGTTAAAATTTAGTTCTATATTTCTTTATTTATTTATTTATTTCAGGTAACAAACGACCCATAGCGAAAATAATATTAAGATAACACATACACATCTACAAGAAAACACATTTTTTTTAACCTCTATCCGGCACCATATGTGATATGTTTGTCACAACAGTGCTGTATATTATGCAGGCGCCACACATAGCAACAATATTTGTACACTTTTTTAAACACTTATTTGAACACATGTGTGGCACAGTTAGATTGTGTGAGAAACTGTAGATAATAAAATATTATAATTTATAGATTTAAATGTTTGATGAAAAAAATAATTAATGTAATACAACTCTTTTTTAAGGTTAATTCCATCTTACATCATGTGAGTTGTAATTCTATTATCACTAGCTTATGTAATATCTAATATTGATATAATTTCACATGACTTAATTAAAATTATTTGTGTTTAATATCATTATAGGTTCAAATTTGTCTCTATGATGAATATTTGCACACCATTTTAAATATGGTATAATGTATTTAGAAACAATTCATTATTAACACATTACCATGTATACATTGTACCAATTCTACAAAGACCAAGCTTTAAATTTTAAAAAACTATTTGATAATGACACTGCTGGGGGTTGTTCATCCAAAAATGAATTATAATATTGAGAACATATTAAAGCAGGCTTGTAGAGAATGAATGAACACTCATACATGGGCCTATGCTGCTGGATGGGTTGTTAGCAAATTATTAAACCAAATAGACTGTTGGAAATGCTAAGACTCTTTGAATACTAAAACAAGTCTTGAGACTCATGAATTATGACCATGTTTAAGAATATTTAAAAAAAAGGAAGAATTTTATAAAGCTAAGAATAAAATAAAAAATAAATCATTTATCAAATTGCATTGGCGTTTTAATTTATTTACTAATGATTAAATACACCCATCTACACATACAATTATAAATTGTTTTTAAACTTAGATGTAAGTTTATATACATTTTATTCAATTAATACATTTTTAAATACTTTTAATTATAAAATTAATTGCGTCCCATGCCGCCGGTAAGGCTGTATAAATAAAGACTTTTGCTTACATCATAACATATTTAAAAAAATAGTGTGGTGGAAAGTTAGTTTGCGTATTTGCCAATCGGTACGGGTTTTTCGACCACACATCAAAGTGTTTAAATTTTATTTGTGTGCGTATGTAGGATACGCACACATTTGCGCAAAGTTTAGTTCACGTTCAGTTATTTGTTAATAAACGAGCGCGGAACGCAGTTAAAATTTATTAGCAAGATGGACTAGACAAACGAAATTGTACATGAATTTATTGAGTTGCTTGAAGCAGAACCATGTATATGGAACCCTAAATGCAAAAATCATAAAAATTAAAATGTAGTTAATGAGGCCTGGTTAAGAATAGCCAGTAAGTTGTCAGTGCCCTGCTCAATTAAAAAGAAAATAATTTTTTAATTACCTGAGTCTCAGTAGATATTGTCGGATGATAATCGTACATAGTACCCATAAAATTATGTATTGCATTAAATGCAAACCAAGATGGTCTGTGTATTTCCTCAGTACCAGATCCTGTTTTTTTCGACTTCTTTACTTTTTTTTTAATACATTTTCTGTATTGTGTAAATAACGTGTTTCTTTTTCATTTCTTCTATTGAAAAAATACGTTATTTACACAATACAGAAAATGTATAAAAAAAAAGTAAAGAAGTCGAAAAAAACAGGATCTGGTCCTGAGGAAATTTACAGACCATCTTGGCTTGCATTTTATGCAATACATAATTTTATGGGTACTATGTACGATTATCATCCGACAATATCTACTGAGACTCAGGTAATTAAAAATTTCTTTTCTTTTTCATTTCTTCTATTGAGCAGGGCACTGATAACTTACTGGCTATTCTTAACCAGGCATCATTAACTAAATTTTAATTTTAATGATTTTTGCATTTAGGGTTCCATATACATGGTTCTACTTCAAGCAACTCAATAAATTCATGTACAATTTCGTTTGTCTAGTCCATCTTGCTAATAAATTTAAACTGCGTTCTGCGCTCGTTTATTAACAAATAACTGAACGTGAACTAAACTTTGCGCAAATGTGTGCGTATCCTGCATACGCACACAAATAAAATTTAAACACTTTGATGTGTGGTCGAAAAACCCATACCGAATGGCAAATACGCAAACTAACTTTCCACCACACTATTTTTTTAAATATGTTATAATATAAGCAAAAGTCTTTATTTATACAGCCTTACCGGCGGCACGGGACGCAATTAGTTTTATAATTAAAAGTATTTAAAAATGTATTAATTGAATAAAATGTATCTAAACTTAGATCTAAGTTTAGACACAATTTATAATTGTATGTGTAGATGGGTGTATTTAATCATTAGTAAATAAATTAAAACGCCATTGTAATTTGATAAATGATTTATTTTTTATTTTATTCTTAGCTTTATAAAATTCTTCCTTTTTTTTTTAATATTCTTAAACATGGTCATAATTCATGAGTCTCAAGACTTGTTTTAGTATTCAAAGAGTTTTAGCATTCACAGCAGTCTATTTGGTTTAATAATTTGCTAACAACCCATCCAGCAGCATAGGCCCATGTATGAGTGTTCATTCATTCTCTACAGGCCTGCTCTAATATGTTCTCAACATTACAATTCATTTTTGGATGAACAACCCCCAGCAGTGTCATTATCAAATAGTTTTTTAAAATTTAAAGCTTGGTCTTTGTAGAATTGGTACAATGTATACATGGTAAGGTGTTAATAATGAATTGTTTCTAAATACATTATACCATATTTAAAATGGTGTGCAAATATTCATCATAGAGACAAATTTGAACCTATAATAATATTAAACACAAATAATTTTAATTAAAAGTCATTTGAAATTATATCAATATTAGATATCACATAAGCTAGTGATAATAGAATTACAACTCACATGATGTAAGATGAAATTAACCTTAAATAAGAGTTGTAGTACATTAATTATTTTTTTCATCAAACATTTAAATCTATAAATTATAATATTTTATTATCTACAGTTTGTCACACAATCTAACTGTGCCACACATGTGTTCAAATAAGTGTTTAAAAAAGTGTACAAATATTGTTGCTATGTGTGGCGCCTGCATAAAAGGAATCCGGCTTATTAGCTATCATTTCCAGTGTCATTATTCATATAAAAGGAATCAGATATAAACTAAATAAAAGAGAGTTGAAAAAGTGGCTGACCGCTAGTTATTGCAACATCGTTGAAATAATAAGTAATTAAATTTAGCTTCGTTTCGACACGTGATGCGAATATATTTGCTACGTCTATTTAGATTCTGTGGTCTATACAATCTTATGACATCCATGTAATGTATAAAACAGATATTCGTAGGGTTGCCAACTTAGGGATCTTGTCTGTACCCCGACACGACGACGAATGTTCCAACGACATTCGTAAAACTAGACGAATAGGTCCAAATACTTTACAAAATAAAATAATAAACAACCTCCAACAGTCACATACATAGTCCTGACCCCACATAAAGATCGAGTCTTGTGTCGTGGATCGGGTCGCGAGCTACGAGAGACTTTTCGGTCTCACAAACACCCAGACCCGAAAGAAATACATATTTGTAGGCCGCACAAACATTTCTCTCGGTGCGGGGATCGAACCCGTGGCCTCTCGTTTCACAGGTGGCATTAAACCGACAGCGCCACGGAGGCTGTCAATGTTCTAACCTTCTATCGTACGTTGTAACCTTAGACTAAGTTTGGAGTGAATGATAAGTTTCATAGAGAACAGTATTCATTTTAAAAAGTGGAAATCTTTAATGTTATACGTGGACATCGAACGTTCGACAATTCGAACTTCTTTTCAAAAAATAGATTAACTAGATTAGTGCCTTATATCTTTTCAATCTTACGACATCCATATAATGTATAAAACAGATACCCGAAAGACTGCCAAAACTATTTCGACTGATCATAATATTAGAAGGTTTTAAAACCTAAATAAATCTCAAATTTTTGAGATTTTTAAAATCTGGACTTGGGAGAGAACTTTTTCCACTGACCGTGATTAAGAATGTTGAAATCCAGAATAAAAAGATGCAAGAAGCATCTCTTTGTCTATAAAAAAAGACACAAAAAAAACATTTACTCATTAATTATTTTACGATTGAGGTCTGAAAAGGAACGTTCTATTTAAATAAATAAACAATATCGTTGGGTTGGCCACCCTGACGCTCCCGCCACAAACAATACTGGTATTACAATGGAGGTCGTTGCACTACTAAAGTTTATTATTAGTTTTACTAATCAGAGCGCAATGTATCTCGGGCCAGAGGTTAACAGTTGTTGATAAACACCACTTTTTAACCCACATATGTTGAAAGCGAGATTTTTTTAACGCCGATAATAATACTATACGATATTAAGTGACGGAAATATCAATATTTAATTACAACACGACCGCTATGAGTAAATCAAATACACTCCAACTTTTGAGTTGGTCATAAGTTGGTTAAAAATCAATGATGAGAAGAATCAATGAATCAAAAGAAAAGATAATAAATAAATACACCAAACAGTCACATATATAGTGCTGAATCCACACTGAAATCGAGCCTTGTATCGTGGGCATCAGAAACTACGAGAGACTTTTGGGGCTCACAAACACCCAGACCCGAAACAAATACTTGTTGATCACACAAACATTTGTCTCGATGCGGGGACCAAACCCGCAGCCTCTCGTGTCACAGCCGGCGTCTAACCAACTGCGCCACAGAGGATGTAAATGGGAAAATTGTCTATATCCTAATACCCTAAACTTATGATATAAAAAAATAGCCAATAGCTGCAATGTCGAATATCTTTTTTTTTGCTGACGCTCCGAATGCAGTTTTTTACAAGATTTTTAAAACCTCAAAGACTAACACTGCATCGAAATTACGTTGAGGTATCCTAGAATATAATTATTAGCTATGTCCAGATATTTCATAGCTCTACTAAGATGTTCATCAATTTATTTTTGTAATTGTGAATGATATCTCAGGGCAAGGATTACTTACAGATTTAACTACTCTTTAACAAAATTAAGAGTAATTCCTTCCATCCTTCCACGTGCAGTAACAAAATACCTTCTAATTGAATACAACAACTGTAATACTCCAAGCTTATAATCTTATTTGCAGGTAGAGTAACTAAGTTTTTGATAAAAAAAAATCCCAAAGGAAATCCCACGCTTTCCACGTAATCTCTGGGCATTAATCAGCCGAGAGATTTTGTTCCAGTTTTTGTCGAATAAAAGTGGTCTATCTCGAAGAAAAAACAAATGAGTAAGGTTTTATGATAACGAAAATATTTTTGGCCAAGCTTTTAAAGGAAATTAAATGTGGGTGTGGGTGTTTAATTCGCGATTTTTATAAATAAGAAATATTCTGCGTAAGTTCAAAACCGTAAATAATGTGAATTGTCGTATTCGATGTCCAGATCTGGCATTTGAATTATATGATATTTAATGTTTATTTTAAATTTCCTGTGCATTAATAATTGAAAGAGCAATGTGCCGATAGTTAATATTTAGATATTTATTTAACAACCCGTCTCTGTGTGTCCATTTGTACGCTGAAGAGTCGAGGTGAAAAAACTCGTTTACAAGAATATAATATTTTTTTAAGTGAATGTAATCTGTAATATAGTATAAGTTAAATGAATTATTCCGGAGAAGTTTGCTCCAATTAAAACTTGATTCGATAATAATTCTTTAGAGGGAACTTAACGCACGCTATTATGCAAATTGATTTGATTTATGTATGCATCGCTGAGACTCATAGCTTAAGAGTCTTAGGTATTATTTTCAAAACCCACGCTTGTAAAAATGTTTTCGTTTAAATTTTAATGTTTTTTCGTTAAATTTACACACTTCTATGAAATTGGATTATTTTGTATTTTATTTTTTGCACCTAAACGTATTGTATTTTTCTTCATTTTTAAGTAGAATCCGACAAAGAATAGATACTTGAAAATCATTACCATAACCGACACTTGGTCACGTGCTGTCGTCCAACCCCTCTCGAAATATCGCCCAACAATAACACTTATTTAAACATCTAACCCTCATTCATATTCTAAATTATCACTGAATAAACGAAAAGTCAAAAGGCTCAGCCACAAAGACCCAAACGTAGAGTCATCGTCAAAAAGAAAGCTTTAGAAAACCAAAGGCAACACCTTTGTGCGTTTGTTTATGCGGCCATTGTTTGTCGCCGGGGTATTTTGTACCCTCATTGTCTTGAGACGGACGTTTTAAGTGTCGAAGCATTATTAGGGTTAAATGAATGTTTTGCGCCGAAAATAGTTGCGAGCACAAAGAGCTTTTGAAGTGTTAAGAGGATAGTGAATACAAATGACACTTTATTAGACTCTGAAACTGGGTGGCGTAATATTGTAAGGCATTCTAATTGAAGTGAACGCTTGTCTAGACATTAGTACGATAATGCGTTTTAGTAGATGATTAGTGGAGTATAATTCAAGAGACCCTGTGTATGGAGCTTTGTTATTGTTTGTGGTAATGTCTCGTAGAATACGAGGTAACATTATTAGTTATGGTAGAATCTCTATGCAACTTTACTATAGAATAAATGGCCTGTATCAGCAGCGGAGCTACTGTCTTCAAGAGTATTTGATATTAACGATAATTGTCACTGCTTCCTATACTATTGTTTTCTTAAAAAAAAAACTTTTAAATAGAAATACTTAGACATTTATATACTTCTAATTAATATTAATATAATAACTAGTATAACAAATGCACTTTGACATTAAATAATCTAAACTTACTTTTGGCACTATTTTTTAATCTTCTGTGTTTTCTCAGTCTTTAACTAAACCCTTTCAGATGTCATAACACTTCAAAGGCGCCGCCATGCCACAAAGACTTACAAAACGAAAAAAAACCTACAAAATTTAAATTCAAAATTCAAAAACACAAAAGAAATCGAATGAAAAAGTTACAAACACAGTGCATCGCTAATGCACACAAGTTTCGAATCAACTGCGAACTTCTTCAACGTGCGTTGAATGGATGAAATTTCTTTGCGGGACTAAAGGCCAAGTTGGGACTAACAAGCGGGTCCATTCTATCACTTTACGTTCATATTTCTATAATAAAATTTAAATGGAAACTTTAATGGTCTATTCTGCGAGGATTTGTACGTATTTTGTGAATATTTTGTTGAATTCTCTACTGTGTCGACTGTCGCTTGTTTGTTGTGATTTTCTTTTGAATTTTCTTTAAACTGTCTACTTATGCAATGAATAAAAATTGTTACCATATAAGTCCCTATCAGAATAAAGATTTCTTAAATTCACGAAAATATAACATATTGAAATAAAACTTTTTCTTGTTGCAATGAAAGCCGAGTAGAGCATACCATTCGCCTGATTGTAAGCGATACGACTACTCATAAACAGTAGTAAAACCAAGCACCATGAAATACAAAGCAATGCTTGGCATTTGCGCTTGCCATGCTGAGACATAAGATTTTAAGTCTCATTATGTCCAATATCTGGCTGCAATTTTCTTCAAACCGGAACACAACAGTCCTTTTACAAAGCTGATTGGCGGGAGAAATAGACATTGCGGTGGGACCTACCCAGGCGGCCTCAAACCTCCCAAAAGGGAAATATATCACAAGTATTTAATGGATCCAATCAACATTTCAAATTTTAACGAATTTTATACCGAATTAGGTTTTATTATTTTTTAACTTCCTGACCATTCTATTTCTTTACTTCTTTCGTGATCACAGTGCGGACTGAGTCACAGTGTTTCGAGTTTAGCTGTGTACGTCTGATTTGGAACATGCAGACATGATTTTATCGACTTAAGAAAACAATCTCTCATAATTACTCTGATTTTGTGTTTACTTTTGTTCTTTGGTATTGTTTTTATATTTTACCCTAATTAGATTGTAATCGATGGTCTTTATTGATTAATGGGTACACCTTTGAAGAAGAGCATTTAAATAAATCACGGTCATGAGATAATTTAATATAAATTCAATACTGTATTTATTTGAAGATTGTAGATACACTTTTTTGAAAAATTTTCTATCGTCTATGTTCATCAGAGATAAGGCAGAATTCTAATAGTGAAATATTTTTTCAAATCGTCCAATAGTTACAGCGTCTATTCAATGCAAACAATCAAAATATCTTTCCTCTTTATAAAATTCGTTTAGATTATGTAATTTAAATATACATTACCCACAATTAAGTCGATATTGTTTTAAAATGGTTAATACAGTAGGATACAGTATGTAGGTGGAATATATATGTAGAGAGTTATTTATCAAACAAACGGCAGAATCGTCTAATTAAATTTTCATTTATGATAAATCTATTTGTTTTATAGAATAATCATATTATATGAACTTATGTTATATATTTATAAGAGAAAGACATTTTAGTTTATATTATCTAACATCCACTTTATCTCAACTGCATTTTCCAAAGGTTGACTGGTAGAGTACGCGTATGGCATTAAGTTCGCCTGCATACATTTTTATATAAAGTTATAATAAATATAGAAATCCGCGCAATCTAAAAAATAATTAAATTTAACTTTTGGGTATATAGAATTGCATTCTATTCCATTAAAAGACTCTTATAAAAATAACTATAGCCGCAGATACTGAATAAAAATGAAACATCCTCTCATGCTATCTCTCCTTCCACTAGCCAAGAAAACTATACCGCTTTAATTCCAAAACTTCCAGTCCATATCATTTATAACGAAGCCTCATCACATACCAGCTGTTATCCATGTGTTAGTTTAGTAATTTATTATCATGATCTATCTTCCTCAGATATTATGTCACTTCCTGTGCTTTAGAACATTTCATAACACGTCTAAATAATAACACGTGTAATACATATACATTTAAAAAGTAAAATAATATTTCACGTTTAATTGTGCGATGTGCATTATGTATAAATAATAAATAAAACTTTCTTTTTTTTTCTTTCTTTTTTAATAATATTTGAAGTTATTTAGGGTCGATTTTTCAATAGTTAAATAAATAAGACTCTTAGTATAGAATACAACATAAGGAAATAAAAGTAACGGGTTTAATATATTGTCAAATTGTATCATTTTTATATTCAGTCAGGTTTTAATTTGTGTGATGAAGAGGTTGTACCCAACAATTGAGAATACAGCCCCAAGAGTTTTTAAAGTGGAAAAGACTTGAGGAGGGCAAAACCTGAAAAGCTGTGACGATGTCAAGATGAAATTGAATAATAAATAAAAATATTGTTGCGTCGCCTTCACTAGCATTGTTTCATTTGCCTTTATTAAATTGTGTCTTTTGTCCTTTATTAAAACTTTTCATACACACAAGCTCTAAATTTAATTTAATTCAAACCATTTTCTTTGCTATGCTTAAGCTACCAAATTTTTTGTATGATAAAAAAATTAATATTTTAGATCCCATCCTACTCAGACGATAAAGCAGAAATTCCAAAAAGTACAAAGCCCTGAAATATACGAGTTAAAAATTTGTCAAGCTTTTAAGAATATTAAAAGCTCTTTCGTAAATTTACTTTGCACAAGAACGACCAATTGTGTCACTATCCACAAATGTATTTTTCAGCTTTTAGTGATATTAACAATCTGTATTAATACAACACCGTTTTACTTAAAATGCATACATTTTTATTAATGTACTTACGAACAAGAGGCAAGTAAAGTTTTTAATCACGAAAAAAAATTACACAATTTTAATTTTTTAAATTACGATCGTAGATTTTTTTTTAATCTATAAATAAAAATCAAAATAAGAACACACAAAACCTCTTTCAGTAAACCTCCATTCTAAATTCAAAATAAGTAAAAATTCTTTTTTCAAATCAGTTATAAATTACTTACATGATACTTCGTCACACAACACTGGCACAAGAGAATTTTATCCTTCGGGAGCGTAAAGCTACGCGGGAAACACGCCCGGGCGCGACCGCTCGCCGCGATTTACCGGCGAGGTATGAAGTATGCCTGATGCCACTCCGAATTTCCGCCAAGACACGTACACAGTAGGTGGCCTCTGATGATAGATGATCTAATAAACCCGTTATTGTATGGTAATTTTTGAATTATTATAGAAATTATGTCAGTTTTCTATTGTATTTTGTTTAGGACTGGCCGGTGTAGTCGATAGAGATAATAAAATGGACAAATAGAAAGAACGGGGGCATTCGTCGTTCATCTTAATTTTACGAATACTCACATGTAAGTTCTACGAAGGGATAGGCAGGTATACTTCAAATGCCAAGAAAGGAAGAGATCTCAAAGTTTACATCCTTCGAAATTTCTGGGAAGAAAAAAGTATCTAAGTTTTCTCCCGACTCTCTCTTTTTTTACTCTCAGCCTGTCATAATTCACTAAGCAGTATGAGCAGCTTTGAAAGGTCAATTAGTTGTACCTTACGGTTGACACCGTGACCTCCAGTTGGCCAGTCTGGTACGCACTCCGCACCCAAAGCTATTAAGTTATTGTTCTATAACACATGCAACATTATTCGTTGTAATTTTAGTAAATACCATGATGAATTCAAAATAATATTACTCCCAATAGGGTTGATGTCAGGCGGGCAGACGGTCATAATTTAAAACATTCTGCACCATGGCTATAAAGTAATGATGAGACGCCCATTTAAGTTATTTATTTAATTAAAACTGTATATACCAACTACAGTCATTAATTAAGAATACAATATAAATAATATAAAATTTCAGTATCTAGTGTAATTTCTGTGGATGAAGAAAAGGAGAATAAAGAAGGAAATTAAATAATCAACAAAAAAAAGTTCCCGAACGGTACGTTTCCAGCGTTCTTTCCTACCACGCACGTGTAATCTCTGGAATGGACTCCCTGCATCAGTGTTTCTTGAGCACTATGACCTGTCCTTCTTCAAACAAGGTTTAAAGAGAGTACTCTCCTTAAGGTAGGCAGCGACTTTGTTGTGCTGATCCCCTGGCACTGTTGAAGTTCATGATGCGATAGTCGCTTACCATCAGGTGGGCCGCTTGCTCGTCTGCCTACAAACGCAATAAAAAAAAAAATAAGCAAAAAGAAACTTCCTAGCCATTTTTTAATAATGGCACGGCGTAATGGCTTCACTGCATCTGATGGTAAGCGCAAATGCCGTCCAGGCAGAGTATCGAATGGCATCAGACGGTCGTCCCATACCGTTCGATACAATTATGCCGGCCCGCTAAGATGCTCCTTCACATTACGGGGGAAGGACTGAGGACTATAAATTTTCACAGATTAGTAGGCAATTTGTGACTTAATTATCAGATACGTGTAGTCATAGTTTTGTTACAGGACATTAACAACAATAACTTCCAAAGGAAGCCAAAAACTGAGTTCAGTAGCATGCAATCTATTATAAAATTCAAAGCTACTATCAAGCAAAAATTATGCAATAAAGCATATTATAAAATTTCGGAATATTTAGACGATAACAAGGCTTGGGAATAGAATAAAATTAAATAAATGTGTAGTAGGTATCTCGGAACGGAAGTCTTGGTGTGCTCTATAAAATATCATTTAAATTAAGTAACTTGTCAAATTTGCCATTGTTTTCCTATGTAAGTGATTGGGTATGTCATGCTCGCTAAAAA
Source organism: Hyles lineata (assembly GCA_030180105.1). Classification (NCBI taxonomy): domain Eukaryota; kingdom Metazoa; phylum Arthropoda; class Insecta; order Lepidoptera; family Sphingidae; genus Hyles; species Hyles lineata. The sequence continues at coordinate 1,851,879 of JARJEE010000026.1, forward strand.
GGCTGTGCTTGCGGTGGCGTCGTGTGCCGGGTCGGTCACTTCCCTGTAACATGGTTGAGGAGGCCGATGGCTGGCACATGCGTCATACTCGTGAACGGGTGCTGCTTGCGTAGACTGGTCTATCCGATCTGCTTACATTGTAACGGATTGATTGATGGATTACATAAGACTTTCGCAATTATTCACCACTTGGGCGAAAACAGTATACTGATTCTTCGTTCTGGGCGACTTCGCTTCACTCAGCCATAGTAATTATAATATTATAATATTTGTATAAAAATATTTATTGTAAATTTACAATAAATTATTATTAAACTGCTCTGATTTAAACCAACTTGTAAATTTTGTAATAATTCACTACATTGTAAACTGGTTTGGAAAAGAGCAACACTAGAGTTTCTTGCCCGTTCTTCTCTTGTGAAAACCGCATTCCGAACCGGGTGGTAGATAAAAAAAATGACTGAATCTAAATGATGTTGAACATTTTAATGGATTTAATAAATTATTTTCATTTTCATTTTCAATGAAAAAGCTTATATCCAGCTGTCAACATCTATATATTTCATATATCATCTATTGGCTTGTGGCGAAATCTATAATTACGAATTAAAATACATAACTATTCATTTAACGCATTGTATAAGTTTTTCTTTCATTATATAAACAACAAGCATTTATACTTGTAATCTAATAGTATTAACATGTCCCATATAATAAAATGTAAAGAGAGAAAAACGTTTCAACAGCATAAAAATAATGCACAATAAAATAATAAAAAAAATAATGCAATAATTAAATAATTCTTAGAGTATTTATAATATAGAGGGAGCGCTATCATACATTTGCGACTTCAAAAACGTAGATATTTTCTTGTTCGTAATGTTGGTAGCACTCCTATATTAATGTTACCGATAAATGACTTTTCCGAGAAATATATATAAATAAATAAATAAACGAAAATTAACAAATTCACGTTACATTGTTTTTCGCTATCATAATACAAAATATTAATAATAAAAGTAAAGTAAAACTCACCCTTGTCTTATTATAATTTATTTCGATCCAAATTCAAATATTTTATATTTTCTACCTAAAAAATATTCCGGAATATTTTCGGAATTTCAACAATTTAATTACTTGCAACACTGAATAAAAAGGCGTTCGAAAATTTAAAAATATGAATGTTTTTCTGTAAAATTATGTATATTATTTCTTGTTATTTCATAAGAAATTTGATTTATTGTCGGTAATAAACGAATACATAGTTAATAATTAGCCCCTAAAACAAATTTGGATGGAATTTTATAGCGCTAAACTACATTTTTTTATTTTTCTTTTTCATGCAATTCATGCGAATTCCAAGCTGTCACAATTCACACTGGATGTAGGGAAGAAAAAGGTGGCCCCGGCACCACCATTTTTATTTACGTTTTTGAAGTACCAGCGCTGCCTCTATATACTCTAAAAAATAATTTTATAATGCATTGTACATTGTACCGATCTGTACGCTGATCATGACGAAATGACTTTTATTGGATCCGTAACATATCAATTACTAACAGTAACAGTGCTACTACACGGCCTACAGTGATTGCCAATCGTGTAGACAAGTATTTTTCGATTGGACCAATGGTTGTTAATTTCTAGTGGCTTTTACAGTTTCACGTGTTGGCGCGTGGATTCAAAAAAAGAACTACCGCTATCGGTGGAATAACGCCCTGTAAAGTAAAACCTTAGAGTATATATATATATATAGAGGGAGCGCTGGTACCTCAAAAACGTAGATAAAAATGGTGGTGCCGGGGCCACCTTTTTCTTCCCTACATCCAGTATGAATTGTGACAGCGTGGAATATGCATGGATTTCGTGAAAAAGAAAAATCAAAAAATGTGGTTTAGCGTTATCGAACACCATCCAAATTTACTTTAGGGGTTAATTATTAACTGTGTATTCATTTATCATCGACAATAAATCCAATTTTTTATTAATTAACAAGAAATCATTTAAATAATTTTACAGAAAAACATTCATATTTTTGAATTTTCGAACGCATTTTTATTCAATGTTGCAAGTAATTAAATTGTTGAAATTCCGAAAAAGTTCCGGAATAATTTTTAGGTAAAAAATATAAAATATTTGAATTTGGAGCGAAATAAATTATAATAAGCCAAGGGTGAGTTTTATTTTTCATTTGTTATTAATATTTTGTATTATGATAGCTAAAAACAATGTAACGTGAATATGTTAATTTCCGTTTATTTATTTATTTATATATTTTCGTGGAAAAGTCATTAATCGGTAACATTAATATAGCAGTGCTACCAACATTACGAACAAGAAAATATCTACGTTTTTGAAGTTGCAAATGTATGACAGCGCTCCCTCTATATATAAATACTCTAAGAGTAAAACCTTAGATAACAATTGCCCATATGATTGTAGTATTTTAGTCTCAATTTCCTTTTTTAATACCAAAAATGACGTATAGTTTCATTTTCAACCAAACTGCCTACGTTTTATTTTCATTTAAGTAGCTCAGTGTAATTTACATACAGATATACCTAAATACAGAACTAATATTATGGAAATAGGATAGGCAGATATATTTTATCAAACTCTTGTAAAACTCAATATTTTCATTAACCTGACCTGGGCTACGAGCACTTGACAATCTCCGTGGCACTGTTGGTAAGACGCGGACTGTGAAAGGAGAGGCCGCGGGTTCGATCCCCGCACCGAAACAAATGTTAGTGAGGCCCACAAGTATTCTGGGTGTTTGACAAGACAAGACTTAAATGGTCTTAATGTAGGGTCAGGACTATGTATGTGACTGTTGGGTGTATTTATTTATTACTAACAATCGTCGTTAAAGTGTGTGATTAAAGTGTGTCGTAAAATTGCCTCTAAACACACACATGTCAATAAGTCAGAGTTATGTATGGACTCGAACCCGCAACCTCGATTCGGCAGTTCGCGTCCAATTCGCTCCCAGAAGGTGACAACACTACCCCAATGAGATGGAAAGCCGCATTAACGTTTAAATTATTTAAAAGGTCATGAAATCCAAAGCAATATAATTTATGCAAGCTCATTTTGACCGTGGTCGTGTTATTAAAGTTGTAAGGGTCATTTCCGTAGTATGCATTTTGGTGCATTCAACAACAATTTGTATGCTGTAGAGCTGTTACAATACAAAATTACATTCGAAATGGCTTTTAGAACATTTGGTACAAATTGCTAATGAAAATGGCATTTTTAATCCTATTCAAAGAGAGGATTCTCAATTTAGATTTCAACGAAGTTTAAAACTAGCATAAAGTTCATTGGGGTGACACTGTAACAGAAGTGCGTAAGGGTAAGGGTAAGAAAACTTACCCTTCCATCCTTATAACAGCCCATATACGTTCCACTGTGGGGAACGGGCCTCCTCCACAATCAAGAGTACGATTGAGAGTCGTTAGGTAGGCCATATAGTCCACCACACTGACCTAGTGCGGGTTGGCGGACTTTACATACCATAGAAATTCATACAAATCGCTATGGTATGTAGGTTTCCTTGCGATGTTTTCCTTCACCGTTATATTGTGTGGTGGTTGACTTTTAATACACATATGGCTCCCGAAAAGTCAGAGGTATGCCATGGGATTCCAACCCGCGACCATTGTGAAGTTGTTGGCAGCCGCGTCTGGTCCGTTTACCTACAGGCCGCACTACCTTGTATTACGGTGCTATTATAATTATAATTAACATATTAATAACAAATTAAATGGAAATGACAAGTTACCCGCAAAAATGATCTAGGGACACGTGAGCCTCTTTAGCTCAGTGGTAGAGCACTGGTCTCGTAAACCAGGGGTCGTGAGTTCAAACCTCACAGGAGGCATCGCGCGATTCATTTTTGTGATAAGTAAGAATGATTTGTGAATTGTTACAAATGTCGCGACAAAAATAAGATAGATGTTATTATCACTTAAAAATTATAAATCAACTATCATATTATGACAATAATATGAGTACCTAACAAATTAAATTATTAGTTTAATAAATGGCTTTGAAAACAAAATAATTTATTTATTTAAACAAAATTTTACCGTCTATGTTGTTAGCATTTTTAATTTTTGTACAAATTCCTGACTCCGGGCTGATATTGAATATTAAAATTCCAATACCACTTTGCCTGACTCAGGATTTGAATCGTGACCTCAGCTTTGTAACCGTACCGGACTCCAATTACGCCACCGAGGCAGACATGATGTGATAGGCCTAACATCATGGGATGGAACGTACAAGGTGAAATGTGGTTGTCCTGGCACCTCAGTCTACAGTCTCAGTCCTTTTGGGAAATAGACGTAATTTTATATACATATGTATGTATAAACCTTAAAATATACTACTATATCCACGACATATCGTTTCACAGAGGATGTCTTAACCAAATCCGACCAGCAGGCAATCGTTTTTTTTTTAGTGTAGTAATGGCGAGACGAGCATGCCATTCGTCTGATGGTAAGCGATACGATCGCTCATGGACAAGTAGCAAAACCTAACATGAACATGAATTACAACGCAATGCTTGGCAATATTCGGTGCTCGCCATCTTGATTTACCCGAAAACTGTGAGGTCCTGGGCTCTTCAACCAGGTCTGGTATCAGGTATGTAAACATTTCGGATTCGGAAAAATTGGAAATAGTTTCTCGGGACTGGAATTTCTTCCCTGTAATATAACCATTACGTTGCAATCACATCTTGCGACAAAAGTTAGTTATGTTGTGAAAAAGAAAAGTCTATATCAAATATGTATAATAAAACCAGTAAAATGAAATCTGTATCTTAAGTGTCTATCTTTGAACTTAATTAGATGTTTCTTAATTAATAAATATCTTCTAAACTAAGCAAATACAATGACCCTTACAGCCTAATTATTGTTCCGTCTTATGAATAGGTAATTTAGAGGTGAACGACCTGATAACGCTGCGAGTATTGCGTCTGACAGCGCGATTGATTACTCTTTACGCGATTCAAACCAGTTTTGTCGCACCCGGTTATTGTACAATTATACCCGGCTCATCAATCATGCAGTTTTGTTTACTGTATCAGTATGCTATTTATAAAAGGGGGATAAATAATCTTGCATCCAAGCCCGGTCTCCCTTGGGTGCAGATAGTTTTAGACTCTAGTACACCCCAACAACATTTCGTGTACTGACTGTGTTTAAATTCAACCTGACTACCGTCCTCTATACTGCTTTTATCATCCCATCACATCCCGTCCTGTCCCGTCGTTTTCATTCCTCGTAATAATAAGGCAGCTACGATATTTCCGTTACGTTGCGTTACGATTCTACCACTACGAACATCATCTTGCTGCGGAGATATTTTAAAATTGATAAACCTTCTTTTATTGCAATGAATGACGAGAAGAGCATGCCATTTGATACTATGTGACAAAACCAAACAACACCAGGAATTTCAAAGTAATGCTTGGCATTCCTCGTCGCTTGCCATCCTGAGACTTAAATGTTAAGTCTCAATATGTCCAGTAGTTACTGTGACTAGTGTCCTTCAAACCGGAACACCACAATGCATTTACACTGCTATTCGGAAACAGACAATGCAGTGGTACCTACCCAGGCGGCATCTCACGTGTGAAAGACCTACCACTAGCAAGTTTGAAGGGTTTATAAACTCCACATTATAGAAAAAATCTGTATGGTATGCACGTTTCCTCACAAAATTTTACTTGAACGTTAAAGTGTGGTAATTGACTGTCAGTACACACATGCCTCCGATAGATCAGAGGTTTAGAGGATTTGAAACAGCAAGCCCATGTCTACTAGTAGTTCTAATAAGACTAATAAGAAAATATGCAAACAGGTCAATTCCAACGAGTCGCTTGGAACTCCTTGGCAGGCCTGCATTCAGTAGTGGACTTCCTGAGACTAAAACATATCAACAATGGTTATATAAAACCGATATACAGGCTGGTAGCTTTGTCAAAAATCATTCCAGGCTTTTTATCAACCCGTATAGGTACGACTTACTTTATGGATTAGATAAGTCCCCGAACATACGGGATGGGCAAATATCGTGAAAACGTGAATTTTGACAAAAAAAATAGATATTTTTAATTTTGTATAATATCACGCGTGGTTTTGAGAAACATGAGGGTTAAATAAAATACCATACGTCGATATCACCCTGTATAAGAAGTAAAGCAAACAACAATCTGGAAGGTAAACATAATTACTTGACTATAGTAAAGCAACTTAACGGGTACAAAGAGGCTCTCACAAAGAGCACGTTTCATTGTAACTATGTTTCTGTTAATAAAGAATAAATGGCGCCGATCGGAGCGGCCGATTTCGTTTCACTTCCATTCCGTTAACAATGTTCAAAGTTTCGCTGTAAAAGTTTGGGCATATTGGAGTTGTATTATATAAGTGCAGATAATTAAAACCTTTTAGTGAAGAAAATCAATCACGTGACATCTATTGAACGTAGAACTATAAACAATTCTCATTTAATAAACGACCTGCATCCAATGATATTCAATCAATGAGTTATTGAGACCTTTATGCTCTGTATCCGTATCAGCCTATAGGTATACGTCCCACTGCACGGCACGGGCCTCCTCAACGATCGAGAGTAAGATTTCCTCACTAAGTTATTCTTCACCGCTAGAGTGCTTGGTGATTGACTATCAATACACACATGACTGAGAAAAGTCAGAAGTATCCTTTATGATATGTCCACCTTAATAATAGGCATTACGATATTGCCTATAAATGCAGGCAAAGATATGATAACCCTAAAGAAATCCATTGACAATCACTTCTCAATTGAAATGTTTCCCTTGTCTGGCTCTAAAAACCTTAAAAAAAACAACTATTCATTAACCCCAAGTCACCCTTTTCATGAGACCTACAGTTAGCTATTAGCTAAATCCCGTTCTTCCTCTCTTACTCTATCCATTTTCAAAGCAACCTACGATCTTCAAGAAATTGTGATGTTCTTTAACACTAGCGACAGTTTGGTAGGTGTGGTTTTGTTGTTGTGCGTTATATAAAATATAATGAAAGGAGTAGAGACAAAGTGTTTCCGAACATACACGATGTATACATGAAACAAAGCACAGGATGCGGGTGTTCTTTATTTTTATCCGAGCAATAAAAATATCCATCGGGCCATGTGCTGCGTATCCCCTACAGAGCTTCCCGTTTCAATGCACGCGCTCACACCGACGCGTAACGATGCATCCTTGTAAAAAATTAAATATTTTTTATTGGTGTTGAATTTTGCTGCATTTTTAACATTGGTAAGAAGGATTTAAAATATTTTATAACGACGAAAAAAATACATCCTACTAGGATCCATCCTCCTATTACTAATTACATAAATACTGCATTTTTTTGGCCGTGTAATGTTTCGCTGTTCTTTGAGCTATGTGCCCGGCCCACTGCCACTTCTACTTTCTAATCCTTTGGCCTACGTCGGTAACCTTTGTTCTGCTACGGAACTCCTCATTCCTGATTGAATTTTTGAACAAAGCGTAAGGAAGTGATGGTCATTGGAGCCGTCCATCCGCCTTGTAGACGCCCGCCTACAAGGCGGATGGACGATCTGGTTAAGGTTGCAGAAAGTCGCTGGAGGCCGTTTCCAACCAGTTTATGTGGAGATCCTATGTTCAGCAATGAGCTTTCTGTGCTTGAAGCGAGAGAGAAACTTTCACTGTATTTTTAAATTTGCTGTCGTCATTCATAAATCTAATAGGATGCATATATAATTTAGTATTACAAGGATTGTAACACTCAATAAAGTTATACTGTATTAAAATGGTTAGTTTCATTTTTTTTGTATTATAATAGAATATGATAAAGATGATCCTTTGTAAGATAATTTTATAAAAACATATAGAATTGAGTTACCTCTACTTTTAAAGAAGTCAGTTAAACTTTTTTACAATGGATTTATAAGAAAAAATATCAGCGTGTGTCGCAAGCGTTACAGCACGGTCTAAAGTACGCCCCGAGTAATGCTTTTATTTTGTAAACACATTACAATTAAAACAAATCGCAGAGCCTAATGCAGCTAAATGAACAGGGTGTCTACAAAATAACGTTTTCACATCTTGCACCTTATTGGTCATAAGTCCTGGCGAATTTCCATAAAGTGACTATGTGAAATAAGCCGGACGCTCATAGAGGCGAGGCAGAGCAGTTTCCAAGCTCGATCATCGATTAAATTGTAAATATTGATATAGTCATCATTTAATCATCATCATCATCAGCGATAGGAAATTCACTGCTACACGTAAGCCCATGGGTCTCCATGGTGGCCTGTCGGAAACAATACGCATGCAGCAATTTCTTACATTCTTTATTATTAAGACCGTTGAACATTATGTTGATTTTCAATTTGGAATACCCAAATATTTTAATATATATTTTTATATTTTATTTTCTAATTTTCCCTGAATATTGTTTGTATTTATATTCTAAAAGTGGACGGCATTAAAAAATAAAGCTCTACGATTTAATTCCTTTGCCTAAATTTTACTTTTGATAAAATGGCGGTAGTTCCAATTTTATATCACTTCAGTATAAGAAAATGTAAAATTATCTAAACATGTTTTACGACGACAAATTGATGAACAGCAAAACTTTGGGTAAAGTGTGGAAAGCGGCAAATAACATAGAAAATTCAGATGATGACGTCAAGCTACCCGTAATTTGGTATGTAACCTTTTTTATACCCAGGCTCGATATATTTTTTACGGAATAAAGATATATGGATGCTTTATGTCGCGATCGTGACATCATTTATAAGCTGTATATCATCCTTACATTAGAACTTTCAAGAAGTACAGTAAACTTATTCACATACATAATACATTCACGCCATCCTCCTTTGAGGGTAGGCAGAGAGCGGCATGTGTCAGCCATTCTCTACCTACCCACGAAATTAACGCACCTCATTTGTTTCTTCCACATTCATTCTCATTTTCATAATCATTCATAATCTTTTTCAGAGAAGGTTATAGGTATTCTGTTTTATCTACATTTTGCTACTGTTCATGAGCTGTCATATCGCTTACCATCAGGCGAACTACATGCTTGTCTCGCCATTCAATGCAATAAAAAATATTGTAGTCAACGAACCGCAAAAACGGCAACTAAGTGAAATAAAACTATTATTTACGGTTTTAATTTTTACATTTTTCAACTTCCCGACGTTTTGATTGCTTTACAGCTTTCGTGGTCACGGAGCGGACTCCGCCACTTTATTTCAATATATAACATACGCGTAAATCTAAGAAACCATTAAACGGCAACTAAATTAAGAATCCCTAGTGATAAATAATAAGCTGTTCAGTTTCCCAAACTATTGATATAATTATATCTTAAGATAAATGAGGACAGATCAGGTTAATGTAGCGTTGCTCGTCGCGCCGCGCCGTCAGACACAACTCAACCGTCACGGCTAATGAATCTGGACTTATGTGACGGGAATATCACAGGTGTCCAGCTGGAGATTTAGTCCCATGTTTTGGTTTAAACGTCTTGGCAAGATCGTTGGATTTAGGATTTAGATTGGGTCTAGGATGGCGTGAAATAATATGTTTACGTTCATGTTTTTTTTTTTTGTTCTTTTGCTTACGAATGGAGAATTTTTTTAAGACGTGTATGCGTAGTAAATTATTGCTATTCAGTCATAAAACAAGTCGATTAAACTTGGGTAAGTAACTAAGAGATCTCTGATGGAATTTCAAATGTATGTGCAGTTTACTAGCCACATAAGAACAGTAAGGTCATGGACCTGGCTCTCCATTGTCATTGTCTCCAGCAGCGAAATTTTATTTTCTATATTATATTTACTTTGAACGTTCAATTACATTTTTATTTATCCTCGAAGTTAACTCTTTTAAATTTATCGATAGGAACATAAACAGTTCTGCGCTAATACACCAGACGGGACAAAAAACACATCATTTCCATGAACAAATTAATAATGCGGAACTAACTTGGACCGGACGCTAAAACGACGCTTTATTTTAAATTTCAGTAAAAAGTTGGACGAATGGGTGCCTAGTGAGGAAGAAAGGCCATCCAGACGTCTGTCGTTGCGAACGTCGGCGACTCTCATCGACGGTGCCGCCAAACTTTACAAACAGGGAATGCAGAAGTTATTCGAGGGTAAATTTAAAGCGAAATAAAATAAGAACAAACCTCACTATCGAGAAAGCGACTAACTTCGGACTGACTCCCAGTGAAATGAATTTAATTAGGCACTCAAGTTGCTGGCCTGGTGGTAAATAGTCGTGGAAAGAAACGGTAATCCCGGGTTCAAATCCCAAGGATCAAATCATCTTTGACTTTTAGAAGACATATTATCTCTATACTATTCTTTTTATTATAAACTAAAAAAGCATCCCTCTGTAACCAATACGAAAATAAACTTATCAGTAAAAATTTAGTCATGTGATGCTTATTACACACCAGTCACCACAAACCACTGTAATATGCAATATACTAGACATAACCACAGAATACTAACAGAAGTCAAGCTTGTGTATGTACTTCACTTTTGTTGCCACACTCACACTACGCTCGGCGTTCCCGCAAGGGTTGTTAACTCTGGCTTATGCGAAAACACGTATCGTGTTAATAGCACTCGTATCGTTTGATTGAATTTTTAAAATGAAAATATACACCACACAATAATACAATAAATAAATTTTAATTTTATTTATGAACTCGCTGAGAATGTTTATGTCATTACTCTAAGTTTTTTTTAAATTGTATTTGTATAATACACGTTTCTTTTTATGAAATTTATATTCAATTATTATAATCTGGTGTTTTATATACAAGTGTAATAACTTTTATTCATTTGCTCCGTCTTTGTACAAAACATCTCACTATTTGCGTGTCCGAAGCGGGTGACACTCGCGCTCGCAGTGGTCTCGACTGGTTTGAAATATCGTGTCGGTGAACGCTTTCAATGTGTGCGTTGATTTAGCGCGCTTTGTATGGAGCTTGACTTCTGTTAGTTTAGTATTCTGTGACATAACTAGTTAAAAACCATCATAGATAATACAAAGTAGCACAATTCCATTACAATACTCGAATAAATAAAGCAGTCAATTAAGACAAACAATTCATTTCAGACATAGACGGTTTGGACAAAGCAATGTCTGCACGCAAAAGACACCGGGGCGACATAACAGGTACAACACAATAGAATTGTTAGCTTTTGTCGCCCGTATCGTAGGGAAACGTTGCTTGCACAAAAGAAATAGAACGACAAAAGTATACTAAGTGAATTGTTATTGGGTTCCGTGGTAGTTTCAAGTGGTGTTTTATAAAATTGTGTTTATATAACTGGGAAACGCAAATAAAGACCTTATGTTGAGTATAGGTGTTGCATTGTACTCAAAAGACTTGGGTGCATTAGTTTCTGGTGCATTTGGTGCATTAGTAAGCGCAGCGTTTGATGTCTACCCACAAGGTGTACAGAGGTCAACAAGGTGGGTAGATACGTCTTAATTCAACAATAGATATCCTGTAACTGATGATTATGATAGTTAATATTGAATTGAATATTACCGGTCTTGCCGAAGACCAGCTTTGGTTTTATTTCCACCACATGCTGAGCATGAGCCGTTTTGTGACAAGCAATGCGAGATACTTACTTAAGTTTATTTAAATATAAGGGTAACGATGAACCATTGTTTGTGACAAATAAATGCTTTCTTTCTGAATAATTAAAAAAATAAACACCCCCATAGTCTCCCGCCATGTTAATAATGCCCTTTCAGACCATCAACACGGATTTAGAAAAGACCGTTCAGTACAAACTAACCTTGTATCCTACATTAACGACCTATCACAATACATTGACAAAGGGTTTCAAGTTGATGCTATATACACAGATTTTTCAAACGCCTTTGACACAGTAAGCCACTGTGTACTTATTAAAAGATTAGAGAACTTTGGAATCAGCGGCAATCTTCTCAAGTGGTTCACCTCATACTTAGAGAACAGATCCCAATTTGTAAATGTTAATGGTCACGAATCGGGTATATATTACGCTAAGTCAGGGGTGTCCCAAGGATCCCATTTGGGTCCCCTCCTATTCCTTATATTCATTAACGATATAAGCACAATTATCAAACATAGTAAAATTTCGATATTTGCAGATGACCTAAAGATATATAAAGTTATTGTTACAGATAGTGATATAGCCCTGCTTCAGAGTGACATAAATAGTATAAGCAGCTGGTGCGAATCCAATGGCATGATGTTGAATATTAAAAAGTGTTTCCATATAAAATGTTGTAGGAAGAGATTACCGTTAGCTTCAAGATATAACCTAGTTGGTGACTGTCTGACAGAAGTAACTGAAATACGTGATTTAGGCGTTACCCTTGATTCGAAACTTACATTTAATTCGCGACTGTTAAAAAGGCAGCGCGTATGCTGGGATTTATTAACCGTAACACAAAGGAATTTAAAATAGCCCACACTCGGATAATATTATTCAACTCATTGGTGCGGAGCTATTTAGAGTTTGCCAGTGTAGCCTGGAATCCTCGATATGCCGTTTATTCCCAACGAATTGAAAGTATCCAACGTGCGTTCACGCGTAATTTGGCTTACTTCAGTTCTGGAGTTTCACATAGATGCCCTTATACTGAACGTTTATCATATTTCAGTATGGACTCCCTATACAGTCGTCGCAAAATTCTGGATCTCTTATTTTTATACAAAATCATAAATCATAATACAACCTGTCAATACCTACTAGAACAGATTAATATATCAGTCCCTTATAAGTTACCTAGACATCCCATCATTAATCTCCTCAAAATCCCACCATGCCGGACAAACTTAGGTCAACATGCTCCATTACCTAGAATGTGTGCCCTATACAACGAGACCAACAAAAAAGTGGACATCGATATATTCAATGACACTATTAGCCGCTTCAGGGATAAGGTGTTGAAACATCTCACTAATTAATTCTAGCAGTTTAATAATGTTAATTCGAATTGATCTCATATGTTTTGTTACTATATATTTTATTTCATAGTTTACATGTATATTATTTTTCTATTTCTCTATAGCTATAAAATTTCATGTGTTGTAGAATAGAGTTTATGTTTGTAGAGTTTTTATAAATGTCTAAACGAATGTTGTGTTCGCCTGTTACTGGCACGTGTACCTGTATTAGACCAATTGTTCAATTTCCTTAAGAATATTATGTATACTGTGCTGTTGGTGTTCCAAATATACTAAATAAAAAAAAACACATTTTAGAATTATTTAAGTATCTAATATGGATGTCCCAAACTCCGAATCTTCGACGCCTATCCTGGATTAACTAATACCAGTGTAAACAATTTTAAGACAACAAATAATAGAGAAACATTTAAATAAAACAAAAAATAACACTATTGATTTAATCTAACTCTGTAGTGATGCTTTATGATAGTATAACTTTGCCAACCAAGCAATTTTGTAACTTAATGTAACTGATCACCGCCATTCATAAACTCTCACAGCTCTTAAAAATTTTAAATGCATTGAAGTCTTCTAAAATATAGGGATAAAAAGGTTGGAGGATAAAGATAAGGATAAGTAATTTTATCATTAATTTGACCATCTTATTCATGATACGAAATTATTATTATAAGCCCTTTAATTCCCATTACTGGAAAAAGGCTACATCCTTTCCTTCTTTTTGTCGCGATTCGGAAGATATAAATCGAGTTCGTCACGCCATCTCCTCCTAGGCCTACCGCGACGTCGAGTCGGTTTCAGCTACTAGGGAGCCACTGTGTGGTGGTTTTCGCTCAATGGTCGCCAGACATGCGGTAGATATGGCCAGCCCAGTTCCATTTCCACTAAGCAGCTGTTTGTCCTACATCGGCGATCTTGGTTTTAGATCTTGATCGTAAATCTTGGTTTCATGATACGAAAATGTCAGGAAAATGGATTTTATACGTTGTTTTTTTTTTTGTGATAATGGTACCACCATTTTCAACACAAATTATATACTATTACTAATATCGCATTCTAAATCTGTCGTCATTTATGGATATTATTCTCCCCCCAATAATAAACTTCATACATCAATCTCTTATAGTAAGAAAACCACCCGAGATTTCTATTCGCTCCAGTTTTTTATCCAATTTATTAAAGTGACCAGTAGGTACACTTAGCTCGTCTACCTGAAGTCTTTACTTTGCCTCGAGTGAGCCATTTTCATCGCATTCTAAGAAGCAAACCTTCTTGGAATATATTTGAGCAAGTTCCAATTTGTTAATTAGAATAGTTAAATTAAGAGACCTTGCAGATAGTGTGATTTGGTTACTAAAAGTTTTTCACAACGGAATAAATTTAATGTTGGTGTAAATTTAATAAAATATAGGTATTTTTGTTTTAGGTATAAGCTGGAATGGCATAGTATTTAAAATAACAGAGCAAGCTTGTCATTATAATCAATTATTTATTTGACGTTAAAGTAATTAGGTTAACATATCGAAAAGTTCTATAAACTTCAGAGTCATTTGAAAATCTATCAACTCCTAGTACCCAAATTTCGTTTAACTAAAGCGTAATTATACGGGACATCGGCCCAATTAGACTTTGTCTAGATAGAATAAATTTTTAATCATAATTTAACGAACCTGAATTACATAATGACCCATTAATTTCTATATTTAAAAATACAAAAATCAACGATCACCTAATCCTTTGATCCGCTTTCCTTTAGCCAGACTTAATTAATAGAAAGATTTTTACGATCGCCTTACAGATTCCTCGGGGAGCAGTAGTTACACCGAACCAACGCCAGAGAAAATCCGCCGCCAGACATCCTACAGGAATCTAGGTTAGTACTTGATTGCCATATGTTTAATTCCTTTAGTATTTTTTATACTTTCGCGTTATATTTTCTGGATTGCAACACAGGCTGCTTTCAAGACGCATGGCAGTAACATACGTGTGTATATATCTATATATGTATATGTAGTATCTCTATGCCAGGATATCGACCATTGTGTACAGTAGTGGTTATTCGGGTCGATAGGCATGTCTTGCCATTAACTAGAGAGCTTCCAACAATCTCACGTACAAATACTGCAGAATCTGATAGTATGCATCTGAAAAATGATTTCTAGCCTGTCCACATCTATACATATAAATAAAATTGAAATGTCTGTTTGTAAAGTGAAAATAAAACTAACCTAATACAAAAAACTGAAAATAAATGATAATTAAAATAAAAATGCAAAAACAAAAAAAAAACTATATAAACTTATCAACTTTTTTGTTAAATTCTACGCGGACGAAGTCGCGGGTACAGCTAGTATTTACATAAAGTGACTGCTCGAAATTATAACAGATTCAACCCTAAATGGGAAAAGGCGTAAATCACTATGACGACTTCTAGCCTTGTCTAGTTGTAGCCATGATGACGCTATCCGGGAATCTAACTAATCCGTCAAACAGCAAATCCAAATTTGTATAAGACCAGTCTCCTTGCCTCAACTATGCTAACCAGAACAGTGAAAAACAGAAATATAGAGAAATGAAAACATATTTCCCACAATACAATTTTAATTTCAGATACATCACAGATGAATGAAATTCGCACAAAGGACTCTGTCCGGGAAACATTGGGAGCACATCCCCCCTGCAGTAATAAAACGTTCGCGCGGCGGACAGCGAGCAACAATAACATATTTACACACTACAATGAGAGTTCCAGTGGGACTGAAGTGAGTCGTCTTTACGACCTTTTCCTTATTATTTCTTCAAACGATGAATTGTTTGTGGTTAATTTCCTGAAATTTAAAGTGATGGAGACATAAAAGTGGGTTATTTGCAGTGCACGCTTCATGAACTGTTCTGCCTAGTACCGTTATGGAGTTTCCTGTCGGCAGGAACTTTTGGCGTGCTCGTATTAAGGTCCTAAAGTACAGATGGCGAAATGGGTTTTTAGCCGGTAAGAGGCCGGCATGCCAGGTCTATCTAGATCGTCGGGTATCCCATGAGAGTTTTACGAATTACAAAAAAAAAATCGGTGATTTAGTCTTAAAGCTAACAATTTTCTTTTTCTACTACTATGTGCTTGAATAATTCGATGTTAAACAGTAGACATCTGTTTGAAACGTTATTAATAAAGCTTTCTCGAAGGATGAGGGAAATGACAACCAACGCGCTTTGTTGAATAGTACTCTGAAGTCGGAACAAATTATGATAGGACGTATTTTTGAGACGCCTAATTACACCAAATAATACACCAAACAGTCCACACATATTCTTGTCCCACAATATGGACTGTGTAATTATAAGAAACTTTTCAGACTCACAAAAACTCAGACCTGGAACAAATATTTATGGATAATACAAACATTTGTCAAAGCGCAGGCACCGAAACTGGTGTCTAACCAACTGCGTCACAGAGGCAGTGATTTAAATTGATGGCAGTTAAGTTTTATTTTAATGATAAACATCTTTTAATTCTTAAAATATATTTTTTATTTTATTGTCTACAGCAAACTACAGGAAGTCGTCAAGAAACACAAAGAGAAGTGCAAGAAGAACAAACTCCGCTTTTTTTCACAACAAGCGACACAGAAAAAAATGGACATAGTTCTAGTCAATTTGATGAAAATCTTCCGTTTGGCTGCGTCTTAATTTATGACAACTACCGATCCCGTATTCCTAGTAAGATTATATTTTCGTCACTCAATGCCGAAGTAAAAAATATAATCTAATTATTTCAAAATTCAATTACAAAGTTATAATTTACTGACGCAGAATGTTTCCTTATTTTATAAAGTAAAAATGTGTTTAATAAACAATATTACTGATCGAGCGTTGTAAAATTCAGGTAAATAATGTGTTAACAGATTTTGAACATGTATGAATGATAACACAAATGAATATTATTTGTAGTGTTATAATGATACCTATTTAGGTTAGAAAATGTATAATGTAAATCTAGAATCATTCCAATTTTAATATTTATTGGTATATGTAAAATGCCTAAAATGACTATGGATACACGTGTTCTTCGTTTTCTTTGTTCAAAGCGAAATACTAAATGTTATTTGTTGTTGCTGTTATCCACGTTACCATTTGAATATACATAAGTAAAATAACTGTCAAATAAATAAATGCGTTATTTCTGGTACGTATAAAGTAATTATAACAACTGGTACTACAACATTTTCAAAACCAAAATGAAAAACAAAATATTTCAGAATTAATTTACCTATACTCTTTATTGGTTCCGGTTTGAAGTACATTGTAGCCAGAGTAACTACTGCACATATTGAGACTTACCTTCTTATGTCTCATTTTTTTTTATTTCTATGAATGGCGAGACGAACATGCCGTTGGCCTGATGGTAAGCGATACGACTGCTCATGAACAGTAGCAAAACCAAACAACACCTTGAATTACAAAGCAATTCATGTGCGCTCGCCATCCTGAGACAAATCTCAGGATCTCATCTCATCTCAAGATGGCGAGCGCAGTGGAATACCAAGCATTGCTTTGTATTTCAATGTGTTGTTTGG
Organism: Hyles lineata; assembly: GCA_030180105.1. Classification (NCBI taxonomy): domain Eukaryota; kingdom Metazoa; phylum Arthropoda; class Insecta; order Lepidoptera; family Sphingidae; genus Hyles; species Hyles lineata. The sequence continues at coordinate 1,869,472 of JARJEE010000026.1, forward strand.
TTGTTGCATCATCAACAAGTAGACATTGTTCGACCTGTCCCTCAGTGCAGCTATATCCAGGGCGGAGCGGAGACAAAACACGGAAACATTGTCCTGGTCTAACACTCCGAGCTCCACTTCCATCACAAGGCCCTGGATATTAACAAAATAATCATTTATAGTATATTTTTTGGCCACCCGCTTTACCGCTTAACTGAATTTCAGCTCGTTTTCGGAACTTACCTGTGTGGTAAAAATACTAGTATAAAAGCCTTGGAAACAAAATTCGCCACTTTTGACTGAACTATTAAACATATTTGATAGCCTCCGTGACGCAGGCGGTTAGACGCCACCTGTGTAACGGCAGCAACGGGTTCGGTCCCTGCACCATTTGCTGCACAAATATTTCTCTCGGGTCTGGGTGTTTGTGAACGTCTCGTGGATCCTGATACCCACGACACAAGACTCGATCCTATTGTGGGGTCAGGACTATGTATGTGACTGTTGGGTGCTATTTATTTATAACAGCGGCCCGGACCGGATTCGCACGGGTGCAAATAGATTTATCTACAATAATATGTACGTATTATGCATGTAAACCTTCCTCTTGAATCACTCTATCTATTTAAAAAACCCGCATCAAAATCCATCGTCTAGTTTTAAAAATCTAAGCATACATAGGGACTTTGTTTTATACTATGTAGTGATTTATTTATTTACACTGATCTATAAATACCCTGGGATTATTTAAACTTGGTTAGGAACACGATACCGTATATCAATATCATCCGGTATAAGTCTCTGATAAATATTATTCGGATATAGTGCAGGTGGCATACCAATTAATTACAATTATCATTAATATAGATATGATGATTACACCTAATGGTGTTGCTATGGATACTTTTTTTATATTGCTATGAATGGCGAGACGAGCATGACATTCGCCTGATGGCGGACATATGGCTGTCCGCTCATGGACGATAACAAAATCAAACACCATAACTTACATAGCAATGCTTGGCATTCCACTGCGCTCGCCATCCTGAGACATAAGATGGTAAACAATTATATATCCAGTAGTTACTCTGGCTATAATATCCTTCAAACCGGAACACAACAGTGCATTTACACTGCTATTTGGCGAGAGAAATAGACGTGAGGGTACCTACCCGGCGGCCTCTCACGTATGAGAAACCTACCTGTACTAATGTTGCAATTTATGATATATTCGGCCCATTGCCGTCCTCTGCTGAATGTAGGTCTCCCGAAGTTGGCGCCGACCATCTTGGTCGTTTGGTGGAGCAAACATACATCCATACATAAAAATACGCATTGTTTCTAGAAGGGGTAGGCAAAGGTGCTACTAAGACACCACGTCTCACCGTGAAATGTTGAATTTCCCAATGCATTATTTTAATATTGGCACTTTAAATATAATTCCGTCGATCCACTACTTTTTTCTAATCGCCACAGTAAATTCTGATGCCCTCAAATTAATTATCATTGCTGTTCTTTTTCTATTCCGCCATTTTTTAGCGACAGGAAATATGCATGTAAGGAATTCCTTCGGCCTATTTACTTTTTTATTTCTTCATGGAATTATTAAATAACGTTCGTATATAATAAGGTATACTAATTTTAGTTACATTGTGTTTGTAGTCACTAAAACTACCACCCGGCTTCGTTTTCGGTAGCAGTCTTGATATACCCAGTATATATTCTGTATCAACCCATATACGTCCCACTGCAGGGCACGGGCCTACTCTACAATCGAGAGTACGATTGAGAGTGGTTAGGCCATGTAGTCCACCACGCTGGCCTAGTGCGGCCTATTCTTATAAATCGCTATGGTATGCAGGTTTCCTCACGATGTTTTCCATCACCGTTTTTAGTGCGTGGTGATTGAATTGAATTCAATACACACATGACTCCGAAGTCAGAGGTGTGCCCTGGGATTTGAACCCGCGACCACCGTGAACATGTTGGCAGCCACATCTGGTCCGTTTACCAACAGGCCACCACGCACTTATATATATGGAAATTTTATTTTTTTGTTCTACCCGATAATGCCCATATATATGACAGCTTCCGTGGCGCACTTGGTTAAACGAAGAATATGAAACAAAAGGGTACAGGTTCAATCTCAGCACCAAGACAAATATTTGTGTAATTTACAAGTATTTGCTTCGGGCCTTGGTGTTTGTGACCACGACACAAGGCTCGATCTCAATATGGAGTAAGGGCTATGTAATTATCTGTTCGGTGTATTTTTAATCCCGGAAAATACATTTTTTTAAGAAGTGGTTATTGTAAATAAATATAAAATAAGCAACGTAAATACTATCCAGTATAGGAATCCAAAATTGACAATATATTTTATAATAACATGCAGCCAATTTTTGTTTAAATTTGCCACGTAATTTTTAAGCTCTTGTGCGATATATATGCGATTTTGTTTCAATTGAATTTTAGCAACCCGTTGTAAGGCTACGCAGCGGAACAAAAAGGCCTGTTCCTAAAGTTAACATCAATGTCTCTCTCCCCATCTTTCTTCGGTTACAATACGCTATCAAATATAGGCCAAGTGTTTCTGTAAAGACTTGTTACGAAAGGCTTGCATCCAGCGACTTCCTGCAGAGTTCGCTTTTTCGTCTCAATCTACGAAATAGACAAACACCTATAATAACATCAACCTATTCGTAAATAACCTGTTCTTTCCACGATTCTTCCTAATTAGAACATATTACATAAAAAAAAGATTCCGATGAAATAAGAACGTGCTCCTTTTTTTGAAGTCGATTAAAAAAATAAAAACAAAATAGGCCAAAACTAAAAATACTTATTTTAATTAAGGTATTATCTAGCGATTACTTCGAGTTGCACCTGCACTACATCCAGATAATATTTATCAGATATGTACGAGTATATAAACTACAGAAGCTTTCCGTGTAGCATCGTATTCTTCAGGCAGGCACCATGTTCCGTTTTGTGATTCTGCTAGCTGCTGTGCTCGCTTCGGCGCACTCTCAAACTGCAGTGAGCCAATGTGAGTAAACAATTTTGATACTTGTTTCTTTTGGTATAATTTTGTTAATAGTTTTCAGGACCATGTATGTGACAATTGGGTGTTATTTATTTATTTATTATCACTAATTTAATAACATCGATTACTTAAAATAGTGTGTTTCATTTTGTAACTACATTCTAGACAGGAAACCAATGAAAAACGTTTAATGTAATACTTATCCCATCAAAAAGATCCTGTAAAAAAATTCCAAGTCTCACAGCTCAGGTTTTCTACCGCAAAAAGTTGTGAGATGCATGTAATACCAAGTCGATTAATTTATTTAGTCCTTAAGAGACCTTCTATATAAAGTTATTACGTTAGTTATTACCATATCAATATTAAAAATTCTTTACGTTTTAAATAAATGGATCGACTTGGCCATCGCATGAAAACATAATGTATCGTACAATTTATACATAATGCTGTTGGCCAAGTCGATCTATTTATTTAAAACGTAAAGAATTTTTAATATTGATAAGGTGTTTACACAATGCCTGCTTAGTAACTGAAAATTCAGGCTTCATGCTTTAGCCACAACGAAGTTATAGGGGTTTGAAAATGGTCTGAATTGCTTCGAGAAAAGGATGTTACGGCCTATAGCTCGACTTGGAGGGGGCTCGGCCGCGCCCCCAGATTGTTTAAAGTAGATAATAGCTTGTTATTAATTTTGTTGTGACTACAGGTAGGAACAACCCCGGCGCGCTGCCCATCAGCACGCACATAGAAGGATGTACCAATCAGCCGTGCGTGCTGCCGCAACTTCGAGACGCCGTCATCCACGTCTCCTTCAGAGCCCGTGAGTAACCTCCAATAACCATTATAACCGACTAGCTCTATTACAATAATAATAACATAACTTTATTAGGCAAAAATATAGTTAAAAAAGAAGAATACAAAGGCAGGCTATGATATCACAATATTATAAGCTAAAACCTCCGTCTGCTGAACTAGGTAGAAACTGTATTTCAACACATGGCTTCTATCCTCTTAGAAGTAATACATTCAAATAGCCAAAAACAGAGTTTTTTTAAATTTCTATAAAATTGCGAAACTGCATATAAAGCGGTGACAATACTCAGGGGTGGTGAATTTAGAACTTCTAGTACGTGTAAGTTTTGTAATTTATATAACTAAATATCTTTTGTTGGCCATATGCCCGCAATTTCCAAGCAAAAGATTTCTGGTACTACATTAAATGATTATTGAAGTTTATACGAGTTGAACGTAGAATTGATGATCAATGGGCCAAAATGTTGCACAATCTCCCTGTAAAAGAATAAGAACTAAATGAAAGGATAACCTTACATCGTTCGCAGATAGTAGCTAGATTCAACCCGCTTCTAAAAACTCACTAGGAACCCAAGGATTAGTTTCAGTTCAGCACTGGACTGTGGCTGAAGATAATAAATTAATAAATAATTACATTTTTCCAGCTCGTGCTATCCAGTCGATGAGAACTCTAGCTGTGGCGTATGTGGTCGCGGGCAACACCGTATTGACAGTGCCGTACGATCTGCAGCAGTATGCCGACACGTGCAGACACCTCACTAACGGCAACTGCCCGCTGCAGTCTGGTCAAGTTGTCACGTACACCATGAGAATGCGCATCCAACCCTTCTTCCCCGTGGTGAGTGCTTTTTAGATCTAATTTAGAGTTCAACCAACCGGAACTGTGCCAGCGTGGTGGACTAGACCGTCTAACACCTCTCAATCCTACTCTCGATTGTAGAGGAGGCCCGTGCCCTGCAGTGTTATCGACAAACATGCATTTCAAATCGGCTGATGTGAAACCCAAAAGTTTCTTTTTTACGAGAATGATAAGACCAGCTGGTCGCATGACTGATTGTAAACGTCACGCCTGCTGGCCACCGGAGCCACTCAGCTTTGTAACCATAAAAGCATTAAACTAAAGAAGTTTCTTGCAATCATCTTAGTGCATGAGAACAATGTGTGTGATTGCTTCATTGATTTGCAGGGTACCATTGCGACCGTGGAGTTCAGAGTGGTGGACCAGGCCAACGCTCCCGTGTGGTGCATCCGCACTGATATACGTATCTCTGCACCGAGAACCACATCCGATGACGTCCTTGTTGCAGATGCTGTGGAACAAGTCCAGATTTAACCGATACTGACTAATCCGTCTATAATATGGTTAATTAATTGTGTACATACGTGTTTGTAAATTATTGTACCTTTGTTATAGTTATTTAATCACTGGCTATTAAAATAAACAAATGTTTTATACCAAAAATTATGTCTTATTTTTTCATACTGCAGCTGGGGGGTGTGCTCCGGACGTTTCACGGACAAAGTCTTCTGTGCGAATTTTATTCATCCGTGATTTATCTGAATAATTTTCCTTTATCATTTTTACAATGGGGTATTTTACTATAAGAGAGAAAAATCTAAAAACAATAAATCTATATAGTAGGGCAATAAGCAATGAGTTTAAGTTAATTTCGGTTTATAACTCTAAAGAATAAATTTTATAATCAGTTTTGAAGATTTCAATTTTTTTATCTGTCCCAAAAAGATGCGAAACGGCAGCCGCCATGATGGATAGTCATTACGTCACTCCGCGGGTAGAATACCCAGGCAACAGTTGTAAACATGTTAACCTATTAAGTAAACAGAGAAATTGTAACAGTATTCTTCCCTACGATATTTTTTTTAACATATTAAAATGAACGACGGTTTCGTTAAAGGAGAGTTTAATTAGACTAACTCACATCTATTAAAAATAAAGAAAGGTTGTTTACTCGTGGAGTGACGTATCATTTTATGGAACATGGCGACTAGCGTTTTCATACATTTGCGCCAAGAAGCTTATATCCAAATGGAGATTGCATCCCGTTTAGAAAACTGAAGCTCAGAAATTTGACCTTTGGTGTGGTCTTCGATTCTTTTCTTATGTTGCCAAAGCTTCCGAATTATTTCCCCAAATAGCACAAGGTATGTAGGTACTGTTTTTAACGTTTTTAATTAACTGATTAAAATAATAAGGTTCTGTATTCGACCTGTACGTTTATATAAGTTTGTATGGTCATGATATCCTAAAAAACTATCTATTCGATTAGCATTTGATCTGTTTTATTTAACTTTATTAAAGTTTCAGTTTTACATTATTTCCTCATTTAATTGCTCATTGCGAATACATTACTAGGCAACACGATAACAAAATGACATGAAAATGACAACTTCAAATTTCCAAATCATATAATGTTGTTATTTTGTGAATGTTCTTTTCTGCGGTTATTTCACATAATTCAATATTTTCTCGTATTTTTCAGCAAGTATAGTGATATTCCAAAGTAATTTGCGTATTGCGTAGTTGTAGAAATGTTTGACATCCAGTACATACCGTGAAATTACATAGGTAAGTCGATTGTTATAATTATTGTGAATATCTAGACAAAAAGTAATAGAGACATGGGTATTTTATATATGAACTGTGAGATTAATGTGTCCTGCATCATTTATGACCACTTTTTTCATATAAGCATAAAGAAAAATGTGATTATTTGTATTATATTTTATTGTAAATAGTTTGTAAACAAAGAGGCTAGAGTGACCATAGTTTTAGATATATAATACATAAAACCATAAGAACTTTTGGCTGCAATTAGAGTCATTGCGAAATACTATATTATACTAATAAGCGAAATACCGAAAAAGTAGTGTTGCTATAATTTTTTTCTAATTGAATGATCTTGCCGACAGCAAATATATAACTTCAGAATCTTTAAGTAAGTTAGGTTAAATTAACCAACTATCAACATGGTAAGTTTTGTTACCTAGCTTTTGAACAAAAGTCAAGATGTGTTAAAAATCAATAACATTGTTACAGATGCCTTTCGATGTTCTTGTTGCTAAAAGTTATTGGAGGTACCGACGCGATGAGTAACATTCAGCAAATAGCCACTAAAGTTACGCATGGTTCCAAAATGTATTGCATAAAGGTACTCCACTGCGGTGTGCACTATATGATCAAGGCTTCATTTCTATTTTTATTTTGCTTCAAATGAGTTTAAATTATTCTTTAGTTAAATTTCTCTTTACAGTTTCCCTAAAGATCCAGCCAGGCGGGAAAAGTGGTTAAGTAAAATACCATCAACAGTAAAATTTTATGAATCTGCAAGAATTTGTTATGAAAATTTCAAGATTATAATTATCAAAGGCCAGAACATCTTATTAAACATGCTGTACTATTTTATGTATTTGAATAATTGTCATGAATTAAAGTGCAGGGCGGAAATCGCTTAAAATGTTCCGACATAAGTGGTGTGCGCGCTCCAGCAGATCTCTAGCGAAGTGTTACTGATATTGTTCGTCGCTCAAAAATGGTACGTCCTGGTTTAAAAAAAATCACTGTCACTCTAAAGAAAAGGATAGCAGAAAACAACGACTTCATTCAAGGTGAAATTTTTGTGCTTCACTTCTATGTACGGAATGCAATCTCCATTTGGATATAAGCTTCTTGATTTGCGCGCATAAATTTAAAATATAAATTTCAAATGGATTTTTATGGGTCTTGCCGATCATATAAAAAAATTAACCCTACAAGGCTCCCAGTACCATATGTGGTACAACCATTTTAATTGTTTCTACAGCTATAAAAATACTAGCAGCGATGTCTTTTACCATCTAAATAGAAGCATCGGATATCAATCAATCGTTTAATACATATCGTTACGTAAATATGTCTCTACTGATTTTTTTATGGTAGACTTGGTGTGAAATTCGAAAGAAACTATAAAGTTTGCTATTCATGTGAATTCAAACAGCGAATAAATAAAGTTACTGTGTAGTTTTCACTCAAAATAAAATATTGTGCGTTGTAAAAAGTGTATATTTAGCAAAGGTAAGTAAATTTTTTAGATTACTACAATATTCTTTTGACAAATCATATTTTTATCCGTGTTCCACATACGGAACGTTGAGCTTTAACGCTCGTTTTCAGTATGAGTACTTACGACAACTTTTCTAATGATCATTTTTTATAATTTATAGACGATGTTGCGAAAAGGCTTGAGTGAAGAAGATATTATAGATTTCCAAAATATTCCTTCTGGGAGTAAAGATAAAGAAGATTTTTCTGACGCTGAAAGTGATGAAGACATCGAAAAAAGACTGTATATACAAAACTTTTTATTTGAATCACTTAGTGGAAACTTCGTTATCACCGCAAAGAAATCAATGTTCGTCTCCCGTCAATGAGGATATTAATGTTATGAATACCGAAAATCTACACCAATAAATCTTCTTCTTCTTTATCAGCCCATATACTTCCCACTGCAGGGCACGGGCCTCCTCTACAATCGAGAGTACGATTGAGAGTGGTTAGGCCATATAGTCCACCACGCTGGCCTAGTGCGGGTTGGCGGACTTACATACCATAGAAATTTTATAAATCGCTATGGTATGCAGGTTTCCTCACGATGTTTTCCTTCACCGTTTTAGTGCGTGGTGATTGACTATCAATACACACATGACTCTGAAAAGTCAGAGGTGTGCCCTGGGATTCGAACCCGCGACCACCGTGAATATGTTGGCAGTCGCATCTAGTCCGTTTACCAACAGGCCACCACGCATTCGCCACTCTCCACTCAATTCATTCATCAATAAATATTTACTAATAATAATAGGATGAGATACTCCTCATTCTAGTACTTCAGGTGAGACTTCAGGGACAGGGACAGGTACCATTAGAGAATCAAGGGCACCGAGGCGATCATCTACTATAAATTATGTCGTTACAACTAAAATCCCTGCCTCTGTGTCTGTAACTATAAAGAAAAAAAAGAGGTGCCTTTGGAAGAAAACACGAGAAAGAAGCCCAATACGGCAATTCTCCCTCCTCGTGTTGTCCGGCGTGACGGCTTTGAGCATTTTCCTCTTTGGGGTGAAAAGAGACAACGATGCCAAAATCCTGGATGCAGAGGAAAAACCTTCATATCCTGTGAAAAATGTCGAGTAGAACTTTGCCTGAATAAAGATAACAATTGTTTCAGAAACTTTCATCAATAGTTCAATATGTATAATAAAAATAATTTAGTTATTTCATATCGCTTTTAATTTTATAATTATGGTTAAATACACATTAAAATAATCCACCAAGAAACTGTTTTTATAATAATGCTATTGTACTAGTTTATTAACAAAAAGTATAGTTAAGGCTCAGTGTACCATATGTGGAACTGAAATAAAAACACGATTTTCCATTAAAATATTCAATTATTATTATTTTTATTATTTTTCCTTGACTATTTGTCACTTACTACATAACGAATATTTTTATTTGACCACAAAAAAAAATTGAGCCTTGTAGGGTTAAATTGTTTTTTGTTACCTTAGGAACAACTTAAAACACTTTTCAAAAAAGGGTGGAATACCCCATTATAATAGCTTTTAAAATATCACATTAGTAAGCATTTAAAAAAGACACAGATTTGTCAACAATGCTATAATCTGAATCCAATCTGAATCCGTCATCGAGAATTAAAGAGCACTGATAATATAATTAAAATTGTATTATCCAAATTGTGTTCTTTTTTTTACCATTTCCAACTTGTATAATAACCTCTATAGGTACTCTGTACTCCGACACGACGACGAATGTTCTCACATCGCACGTAAAATTGTACGAATATCCTTTAATACTATACAAAATGTTCGAATCCTGTATCGTCGCTCGTAATCATAGTAGCAGAAAGTGCATATCAGAAGTGCTTTGAAGATTGGAAAAAACTTTGACAAAAGTACAATAAATCTGAGGAGATTACTATGAAGGGGAGAACATAAATATCCATGAATAAATAATTCGTTTTTCATAAAAATATAAAGTCACTCTCTGGAGTTCGAACTGAATCGGTGCAAATACTGCTCTCCGACGAATCTGCAAAGTGATGAATCTACTAGATAATCTGTGTAGATAATTCAAATTTTGTGGGCTTCGGCCGTTCGATCCTCGATTTTTTTATCTTATTATTTTGGTACACTCGTCCCGAACATCTGTTCACAGTTTATGATAATGCACCTGCTCACTCATCGTTACTCGTAAGATATTTTTTGGTCAAAAACAACACCACAGTCATCCCTCAGCCACCGTATTCACCAGATTTGGCCCGTTGCGACTTTTTCCTGTTCCCAGGTTTGAAGAGACCCATGAAAGGACGACGTTTTGCCACGATTGAGGAGATAAAAACCAAATCGCTGAGAGAGCTCAAGGATATATCAAAAAGTGTATATCTGACTGTCACATCACTACATAGTATAAAACAAAGTCGCTTTCTCTGTCCCTATGTCCCTATGTCCCCTTGTATGCTTAAATCTTTAAAACTACGCAACGGATTTTGATGCGGTGTTTTTAATAGATAGAATGATTCAATAGAAAGGTTTACATGTATAATAACATCCATTAAATAGTGGAGAAATATTGTTATTTTTGAGGTTTCTAATGTAATGTCGTTAATTATATTTTTCTCCCCCCCCTACATTGCAAACGCAGGCTGAACCCTACGACATTTATCAAAATAATGTACTATATATTTATACACATTGAAAAGGTCTACAGAAAACTCCGCGATGGTATATGTCTATCTCTTATGGATATCCCAAAATAACATTATTTTGTCATTTACTTTTTACGACAAATAATGGCTAATTTTCGAAGCGATTTTAACCAATACAGCATTAATCCTTATCCAATTAAATAGCTTAAATACATTGTTGATTTAATATAGATCTATATGGTCCTTTACAGCACAAGATTTAAATGAATATTTTCGAAGATATTACAGATTTAAAACTGCGGGACGTAGCGCTTGCGGCGGTACTGGCCGGCCGGGGCGGCGGCAGCGTGCCTATATAGGAAGGTTTATAGGTATAATAATAATACCTACATATTATTGTACGGAAATCTATTTGTACCCAGGCGAAGCTAGGCCGGGCCGCTAGTATATAATAAATCTGAGGGGATTACTGTAAAGGGGACGACATAAATATTCATGAATAAATAAATAGTTTTTCATCAAAATATAAAGTCACCTTACTTTTTGAACACGCGAAGTATAGAGGGAACGCTGATACTTCAAAAACGTAGACAAATAATGGTGGTGCCGGGCCACCTTTTTCTGCCCTCCTATTGGCTGATATTTGCCAGGTTGTCCAACATGAACAAATTGCTTGGAAAAATAAATAAAAAATAATAATTTAGGGCTATTGAATTCCATTCAAACTCGTTTTAAAAAGGATAATAGCTACATACACTTTCGATTATAGCAATTTGTTGTTAAATAATTAGTTCAATTTTCACTACTCGTAACATGGGTACGGTGCCAACATTACGAACAAAAAAATATCTACGTTTTAAAGACGCAAATGTATGACAGCGCTCCTTCTATATTATAAATACTCTAGGGTAGGTAGGTAGGTACACATGTTATTTTCTTTGCTACTAATTCTCAAATCTTTGTTGTTAATACTATTTAATTAAATCAGTGAATTAAGTAATGCGTTACTTGTGATACGAAAGTAGTAGGCCTATTGCCGTCCTCTGTCTAACGTTGGTCTCCCAAAGTTGGCGCCGACCATCTTTGTCTTGAGCATACATATATACAAAAACATACGCCTTTTTCATTTAAAGTAGTAAATAACGTTCGTTTATAATAAGGTATACGATATATATTTTCCTAATGTATCTCCCGATAATACCCATATATGACAGCTTCCGTGGCGCAGTTGGTAAGACGAGGACTATGAAACGAAAGCGTACAGGTTTGATCCCAGCACTGAGACAAATGTTGGGGTAAACTACGAATGTTTGTTTGGGACTTTGGTGTTTGTGAGACGGCAAAGTCTTTCCTAGTTCATGATACCCACGACAAAAGGCTCGCTCTCAGTATGGGATAAGGGCTATGTATGTGTCCGTTGAATGTATTTTTATCCCTGTAAGTAAAACTTTTTGAAGAAGTTAACCATCAGGCATACGATCAGTTGTAAAATTATAAGGAGTCATTTCTCTCTATCTCTCCATCTCTTCAGTTACAATTCACTACCAAAGATAAGCCAAGAGTTTCTATAAAGACTTGTTAGAAAAGACTTGCATCCAGCGACCTCGCAAGTTCGCTTGTCTATCTCAATCTATGACATAGATAAACATCTATATAACATTATCAAATAAACTAGTCGTCCCAAGAATCTCCCTATTAAGAATATATTTAATATATATAAAATAAGGGTTCCTATGAATTACGAACCTCCTCCTTTTTTTGAAGTCGATTAAAAAAATAAAAACACAATAGGCCTAATATTAAGCATACTTATTTTAATTATGGTGTTATCTAGCGATTACTTCGAGCTGCACCTGCACTACATCCAGATAATATTTATCAGATATGTACGAGTATATAAACTACAGAAGCTTTCCGAGTAGCATCGTATTCTTCAGGCAGGCACCATGTTCCGTTTTGTGATTCTGCTAGCTGCTGTGCTCGCTTCGGCGCACTCTCAAACTGCAGTGAGCCAATGTGAGTAAAAATGTTTCATACTTGTTTCTTTTGGTATAATTTTGTTATATCAATAACGTTTAAAATTTATTTTCAACTGACAGTCTCCGTAGCACAGGCGATTAGACGCCGTCTGTGAAACGAGAGGCCGCGGGTTCGAACCCCGCACCGAGACAAATTTTTGCACAGCCCACAAATATTTCTTTCGGGTCTCTCGTGGTTCCTGATAACCGCGACACAAGACTCGTTCTTAATGTAGGGTCAGGACTATGTATGTGACTATTGGGTATTATTACTGGTTTAATAGCGTCGATTACGTAAAATAGTGTGTTTAATTTTGTTACTACATTCTAGATTGGAAATCAAAAACCAAAAATGAAAAACAGTTAATATAATACTTATTTTTTAAAGTAGATAGTAGCATGTTATTAATTTTGCTGTACCTACAGGTAGGAACAACCCCGGCGCGCTGCCCATCAGCACGCACATAGAAGGATGTACCAATCAGCCGTGCGTGCTGCCGCAACTGCGAGACGCCGTCATCCACGTCTCCTTCAGAGCCCGTGAGTACCTCCAGTAACCATTATACTGACTAGCTCTCTTATAATACTCAGAGTCAGGAGTTTCAAATTAGACATGCGCTGGCCATCCTGAGACATAAAATGTTAAGTCTCAATATATCATGAAGTTACTCTGGCTATAATGTCCTTTAATCCGAACCACAACAGTGCATTTACTCTGCTGTTTGGTGGAAGAAATAGTACCTCCACAGGCGGCCTCTCACATATGAGAGACCTACCACCATTAAAAATACATATAATACATAAATATAACGTAATCATATTTTTCCAGCTCGTGCTATCCAGTCGATGAGAACTCTAGCTGTGGCCTATGTGGTCGCGGGCAACACCATTCTGACAGTGCCGTACGATCTGCAGCAGTATGCTGACACGTGCAGACACCTCACTAACGGCAACTGCCCGCTGCAGTCTGGTCAAGTTGTCACGTACACCATGAGAATGCGCATCCAACCCTTCTTCCCCGTGGTGAGTGCTTTTTAAATCAACTATTTAGAGTTCACCCAACCCGAACTATGCCAGCGTGGTGGACTATACGGCCTTAGCCCCCTCAATCGTACTCTCGATTGTAGAGGACGCCCATACCCTGCAGTGGGACATATTTGGGCTGATACCGATACAGAGTTATTGAAAAACATGCATTTTAAAGTTGTCTGAGGTGAAACCCAAAAGTTTTTTATTTACGAGACCAGCAGGTCGCTCGCCTGATTGTAAACGTCACGCCTGCTTGCCACCGGAGCCACTCAGCTTGTAACCATAAAGGCAGTAAACTAAAGAAGTTTCTTGTAATCATCTTAGTGCATTAGAACAATGTATGTGACTGCTTCATTGATTTGCAGGGTACCATTGCGACCGTGGAGTTTAGAGTAGTGGACCAGGCCAACGCTCCCGTGTGGTGCATCCGCACTGACATACGCATCTCTGCGCCCAGAACCACATCCAACGACGTCCTTGTTGAAGATGCTGTGGAACAAGTCCAGATTTAACCGATACTCACTAATATTATGGTTAACCAATTGTATAATACATACGTAATTATTATGTAATGTCCCTTTGTTACAGTTATTTTTAATCACTCGCTATTAAAATAAATAAATGTTTAATACCAAAAATTATGTCTTATTTATTTGATACGGCAGCTGGAGGGTTTGCTCCGGACGATTCCCGAACAGAGTCTTTTGTGCGAATTTAATTTATCTGTGATTTATCGGAATTATTTTCTTTTACTCATCATTTTTACTATTATATTAACTTTTAAAATATCACAATAGTGTAAGTGAGTGTAAGCATGGAAAAAACACACAGGTTTCTCAAGAATGCTATGATCTGAATCCGTCACCGAAGATTGAAGAACACTGATAATATAATTAAAATTGTATTATGCAAATTGTGTTCATTTTTACCAATTTGGACTTGTATAACATCCCCTTAAGTAATCCCCTTTGGGTTACTCTGTACTCCGACACGTCGACGAATAGTCGAACATGGGACGTAAAACTGTACAATTATGCCTTAATACTTTACAAAATGTTAGAATCCTGTACCGTATCGTAATCTTAGACTAAGTTCGAAGTGAATAATAAGTTTCATAGAGAATAGTATTGATTTTAGAAAGGAAAATTTTTTATTGTTAAATTATAAATAATTATAACACCCAACAGTCACATACATAGTCCTGACCCCACACTAAGATCGAGTTTTGTGTCGTGGGTATCAGGAACTACGAGAGACTTTTCGGTCTCACAAACACCCAGACCCGGAAAAAATATTTGTGGGCCGCACAAACATTTCTCTCGGTGCGGGGATCGAACCCGCGACCTCGTTTCACAGGCGGTGTCTAACCAACTGCGCCACGGAGGCTGTCAAAATATGTTGATGTTTAATGTCCGAACATTCGAACTTCGTGTTGGAGTATAGAGTAACCCCCAAGGATTTTGATCCGCCCCGTTAGCAACCACTAACGATGGATATTCGATGCTGGAAATTCCGTCGCAGTGGTTCACGTAAGTGCGACGATTCTCGATATCACCCTGGCCTTAAGGCAGGCGTCCACATATTCACATCGTACGTATAGGACGCATCGCATCAAACGAATCGTAGTATTCTTTGTATAGGTATGGATTGCACGAAACTAGCCGAAGCTACCCGGCAATGCCGATGCCGATGCTCTGAGAGGCAATCAAAACAAATCCGATCGCTGCCGATAAAGTGGATGTATTGTAAAAAAAATAATTAAACCAACTTCAAAATTGTAATAAAAAGAAAGAAATAAAATCAATATTTTAGTAGATCTAAAATACCTAAATATGCCATAAATTTTTTGAGGTCGGTGTCAGCTAGACGACGATTAAGCTTTATACCATCACGCTACGAACTATGCGAGTAAAACCGCGGGGCACAGTAGATCTCCAACATTAAGGCCGGCACCGTCCTAAAAAAAAAATGTTGGTCTATTTAGGTATCTTACATCTATTAAAAGATTAATTTTATTTCTCTCTTTTTATTACAATTTTGAAGTTGGTTTAATTATTTTTT
This sequence comes from Hyles lineata, assembly GCA_030180105.1. Lineage (NCBI taxonomy): Eukaryota > Metazoa > Arthropoda > Insecta > Lepidoptera > Sphingidae > Hyles > Hyles lineata. The sequence goes on from JARJEE010000026.1 coordinate 1,885,140, forward strand.
TTACAATACATCCACTTTATCGGCAGCGATCGGATTTGTTTTGATTGCCTCTCAGAGCATCGGCATCGGCATTGCCGGGTAGCTTCGGCTAGTTTCGTGCAATCCGTACCTATACAAAGAATACTACGATTCGTTTGATGCGATGCGTCCTACACGCACGATGTGAATATGTGGACGCCTGCCTTAAGGCCAGGGTGAAATCGAGAATCCTCGCATTTGCGTGAACCACTGCGACGAAGTTTCCAGCATCGAATATCTATCGTTAGTGCCTAGTGGTTGCTAACGGGGCGGATAAAAATCCTTGGGGGTTACTCTATACTCCAACACGAAGTTCGAATGTTCGGACATTAAACGTCAACATATTTAACAATAAAAAATTTCCCTTTCTAAAATCAATACTATTATCTATGAAACTTATTATTCACTTCGAACTTAGTCTAAGATTACGATACGGTACAGGATTCTAACATTTTGTAAAGTATTAAGGCATATTTGTACAGTTTTACGTCTCATGTTCGACCATTCGTCGTCGTGTCGGAGTACAGAGTAACACAAAGGGAATTACTTAAGGGGTTGTTATACCAGTCCAGAATGGTAAAAATGAACACATTTTGCATAATACAATTTTAATTATATTATCAGTGTTCTTCAATTTTCGGTGACGGATCCATATCATAGCATTCTTGAAAAACCTGTGTGTTTTTTCCATGCTTACACTCACTTACACTATTGTGATATTTTAAAAATTAATATAATAGTAAAAATGATAAGTAAAAGAAAATAATTCAGATAAATCACGGATGAATAAAATTCGCACAGAACACTCTGTCCGGGAAACGTCCGGAGCACCCCCCAGCTGCAGAATCAAATAAATAAGGCATAATTTTTGGTATAAAACGTTTATTTATTTTAATAGCCAGTGATTAATAATAACTGTAACAAAGGGACATTAAATAATAATTACGTATATATACAATTGATTAATATCATCGACTGAAGCCAGTATCGGTTTAATCTAGTTTTGTTCCACAGCATCAACAACAAGGACGTCATCGGATGTGGCTCTCGGCGCAGAGATGCGTATGTCAGTGCGGATGCACCACACGGGAGCGTTTGCCTGGTCCACCACTCTGAACTCCACGGTCGCAATGGTACCCTGGAAATCAATGAACCAGTCACACACATTGTTCTAATACTGCATAAGACTCTGTACTAAGATGATTACAAGAAACTTCTTTATTTTACTGCGTCGACTGCCTCTGTTGCGTAGTTGTACGGTACAGCTACAAAGCTAAGGTCTCGCTTTTGAAATGCAGGTCGGGAAAAGTGATATCGGATTTTTATACTTCAAAGATATGCGTGCTAGAGTAATTACAAGTAATTTCATTCAGTATTAAGAGACTTGGAGGCTTCTTAGCCTCCAACATACGATACTGGTCGCAAATTAAGCGGCAGTGTGCAGAAGTGGTCCCGGAAGAAGCTGGGGCGCTCTTACTTCGGGTTCCCGGGGCGCTTTCAATTGCGCCGAAGAGTACCACGCGGGGTTTTGGATTGTATGCCATAGATCGCTGAACCGAACATAATCGCTCCACTTTTCCCCGAGGTGGGGCCTTGCGGTAACTTGGCATCCCCACGTCAACAAAAAAATGATATTAAGATACTTCAAACCTAATGTCTCAAGAAGACAAGTCCTTTGCATTGTCAGGCGGTGCTTGGCAGTAATAATATCTGAGTGGCTCCGGTTGTAGGCAGGCGTGATGTTGACCATCAGGCGAGCGAGCAGTTGGTCTTATCATTCTCGTAAATAAAACACTTTTGGGTATCACATCAGCCAACTTTAAAATGCATGTTTGTCAAAACTCTATATCGATATCAGCCCAAATATGTCCAACTGTAGGGCACGGGCCCCTCTACGATTGAGAAGGGTCCTCACCCTTCTCCTTTGAGTCTTATAAGCTCGTATAGTTCGGGTTGGGTGAACTCTAAATTAGTAGATCTAAAAAGCACTCACCACGGGGAAGAAGGGTTGGATGCGCATTCTCATGGTGTACGTGACAACTTGACCAGACTGCAGCGGGCAGTTGCCGTTAGTGAGGTGTCTGCACGTGTCAGCATACTGCTGCAGATCGTACGGCACTGTCAGAATGGTGTTGCCCGCGACCACATACGCCACAGCTAGAGTTCTCATCGACTGGATAGCACGAGCTGGAAAAATATAATTACATTATATTTATGTATTATGTGTATTTTTAATGGTGGCAGGTCTCTCATATGTGAGAGGCGGCCTGGGTAGGTACTATTTCTCCCACCAAACAGCAGTGTAAATGCACTGTTGTGGTTCGGATTAAAGGACATTATAGCCAGAGTAACTTCATGATATATTGAGACTTAACATTTTATGTCTCAGGATGGCCAGCGCATGTCTAATTTGAAACTCCTGACTCTGAGTATTATAAGAGAGCTAGTCAGTATAATGGTTACTGGAGGTACTCACGGGCTCTGAAGGAGACGTGGATGACGGCGTCTCGAAGTTGCGGCAGCACGCACGGCTGATTGGTACATCCTTCTATGTGCGTGCTGATGGGCAGCGCGCCGGGGTTGTTCCTACCTGTAGGTACAGCAAAATTAATAACATGCTACTATCTACTTTAAAAAATAAGTATTATATTAACTGTTTTTAATTTTTGGTTTTTGATTTCCAATCTAGAATGTAGTAACAAAATTAAACACACTATTTTACGTAATCGACGTTATTAAACCAGTAATAATAAATAAATAACACCCAATAGTCACATACGTAGTCCTGACTCTACATTAAGAACGAGTCTTGTGTCGCGGTTATCAGGAACTACGAGGGACCCGAAAGAAATATTTGTGGGCTGTGCAAAAATTTGTCTCGGTGCGGGGTTCAAACCCGCAGCCTCTCGTTTCACAGACGGCGTCTAACCGCCTGTGCCACGGAGGCTGTCAGTGGAAAATAAATTTTAAACGTTATTAATATAACAAAATTATACCAAAAGAAACAAGTATGAAACATTTTTACTCACATTGGCTCACTGCAGTTTGAGAGTGCGCCGAGGCGAGCACAGCAGCTAGCAGAATCACAAAGCGGAACATGGTGCCTGCCTGAAGAATACGATGCTACTCGGAAAGCTTCTGTAGTTTATATACTCGTACATATCTGATAAATATTATCTGGATGTAGTGCAGGTGCAACTCGAAGTAATCGCTAGATAATACCATAATTAAAATAAGTATGCTTAATATTAGGCCTATTGTGTTTTTATTTTTTTAATCGACTTCAAAAAAAGGAGGAGGTTCGTAATTCATAGGAACCCTTATTTTATATATATTAAATATATTCTTAATAGGGAGATTCTTGGGACGAATAGGTTATTTGATAATGATATACAGATGTTTATCGATGTCATAGATTGAGACAGACAATCGAACTTTGTAGGAGGTCGCTAGATGCAAGTCTTTTCTAACAAGTCTTTATAGAAACTCTTGGCTTATCTTTGGTAGCGAATTGTAACTGAAGAGATAGAGAGAAAGAGAGAAATGACTCCTTATAATTTTACAACTGATCGTATGCCTGATGGTTAACTTCTTAAATAAGTTATACTTACAGAGATAAAAAATACATGCAACACATACATAGCCCTTACCCCACACTGAGATCGAGCCTTTTGTCGTGGGTATCATGAACTAGAAAAGACTTTGCCGTCCCACAAACACCAAAGCCCAAAACAAACCCTTGTATATTACACCAACATTTGTCTCGGTGCTGGGATCAAACCTGTACCCTTTCGTTTCTTAGTCCTCGTCTTACCAACTGCGCCATGAAAGCTGTCATATATGGGTATTATCGGGAGACACAAAAAAAATTAAATTCTAAAATATACATCGTATACCTTATTATATACGAACGTTATTTATTACTTTAAATGAAAAAGGCGTATGTTTTTGTATATATGTATGCTCAAGACAAAGAGGGTTGGCGCCAAGTTTGGGAGACCAACGTTCGACAGAGGACGGCAATAGGCCTACTACTTCCGTATCACAAGTAACGCATTAGTTAATTTACTAATTTAATTAAAGGGTATTAACAACAAAGATTTGAGAATTAGTAGCAAAGAAAATAACATGTGTACCTTAGAATATGTATAATATAGAAGGAGCGCTGTCATACATTTGCGTCTTTAAAAGGTAGATATTTTCTTGTTCGTAATGTTGGTACCGTACCTATGTTACGAGTGTGGAAATTAAACTAATTATTTAACAAAAAATTGCTTTAACCGAAAGTGTATTTAGTTATTATCCTTTTAAAACGAGTTTGAATGGAATTCAATAGCCCTAAATTATTTATTTTTATTTTTCTTTTCCAAGTAATTCATTCATGTTGGACAACCTGGCAAATATCAGCCAATAGGAGGGCAGAAAAGGTGGCCCGGCACCACCATTATTTATTTACCCGGCAATGCCAATGCCGATGCTCTGAGAGGCAATAAAAACAAATCCGATCGCTGCCGATAAAGTGGATGTATTGTAAAAAAAATAATTATACCAACTTCAAAATTGTAATAAAAAGAGAGAAATAAAATTAATCTTTTAATAGATGTAAGATACCTAAATAGACCAACATTTCTTTTTTGAGGACGGTGCCGGCCTTAATGTTTGAGATCTACTGTGCCCCGCGGTTTTACTCGCATAGTTCGTAGCGTGATGGTATAAAGCTTAATCGTCGTCTAGCTGACACCGACCTCAAAAAAATTATGGCATATTTAGGTATTTTAGATCTACTAAAATATTGATTTTATTTCTTTCTTTTTATTACAATTTTGAAGTTGGTTAAATATTTAAAATTATTTTGATTTCTTTTTTTTATTTCAGTTTTAGTAATCAAAACTTATTACCCTTACCTATCTAGGTTGGGACGCCGAAAAAAAATATTATATGCGCGCCGTGGACTGAAAAAGGTTGGACACCCCTGCTCTATCAAAAACTACGAAACCAATTTTGATGAAACTTATACAGCTAGGAGCTGTTGGACTATATCTAATCGAACGCAAAAGGAAAATTTATTTATTATTTATTTATTAAAGGACACTAGTTCTAGCCCTCGGTGGAATTTCTCTAGAGTTAGAACTGAATCGGTGCCAATACTGCTCTCTAAGGAATCTGCAAAGTGATGATTAGCAAGTATTTTTTTAATTCATCATAATAAACAATAGTAATAAACTTTATTAAACAAAAAACACATACAAAACACTAAAGTAAAACTAAAGTACCTACATGCAAAAAGAATACAAAATAAAGTTAAATAGCAAATGCTAAATTGAACATCGACGCCCGGTCCGAATAAAGATTTAACTGGTGTTATGGTGCCCACCATATGGGAATCATATCGTATATTTCAGTCACTGTATTCAAGTCGCTAACAAAAATCATCAATAAACGGTCGTAGCATAGTATCAATAAAATAACTTAAAAGAACTTATAATTATTTATTATAAATAAGACTAACTATGGGAAATCGTTGTCTCCTTACAATTAAGTGCATTTTTGAATGTAGAAATCAGTCAATATCCAAGTGGGCTCCAATTTTCTGTGAGGAAAATCTTTATGATCCTCAAGACACAAAATTATTTCAAATGACAACTGCTAAGATAAGCACTGCCATCGTATTTAATCTTTTATAGGAAGCCGGATACTTTGAAGATAAAGCTGCACACCTGCCAGCCCAGATTTGTGTAAAAATATCAATAAATAAGATAAACGTTTGTTGATTGGCACCTGTGAGATATGGGGAAACCGTCTGATGTGATATCTGTAATTAATAAACAGATTAACATTAACAATGTATATTTTATTTTTAAATTGCAGATATCATTTTCACAGATGTTATGTGAGTCATTTTAAGCGCCCATTATCTGTGACTGATGTTAGTCACCTTTGTGTGAACTTTGAATATTAAGTCATTAAAAAAACTCACCCTCTATCAGCCATGAAATCGCATCATCATCATGGAACGGAAAATACACGGTAAAAGGTGGATGTCACGGTTGCACCTCTGCCAACCCCTTTTGGGAAAAGGCCTGAGTTTCTGTATGTATATAAAATAGCATATACAGAATGATCAATGTTCTATGCCAATGGCATTTTTGTTATGAATGGAGAATGTTAGGAGACAAGTGAAATACTCCAATAAGTATACAAGAGTACCTATATTATAATAATTCGATTATATCTATACATACAAAATACATATATTTGTTCTACATCTAAACAATGATTTAGTACCAATACCACATTACCCCGGCCGTCAGATCAGGTCATGCTTATGGGCCGACGATTCTAAGTAGCTGTAACAATTATAAGTTGCTCATAACTTCTTTATGATTCACAATGCGGATGGCCCTCCGCATCAATCCATTCAAGGCATCGAGTAAGAATTGAGTGAAACTGTCCCAGAGGTATATACTCAACCACACTTGCTTTATTTTGCGTACAAACACAAGTACCAATATAATAAAACATTTCTGTCAATACAGTATTAATATAGCTTGTAAAATGAGACAAATATAAGTATTTGAAATTAAAAGGGGACATCTCACCGTCTCTTTCACACGCGAACACTGTAATTATGCATGTTAAGCGTAGTGACTTGTTTAATTCTGAGTGGAGTCAAATACTCTATTGTACGAAGCAGATTATCCGCTGCTTGATTATTCGCATGATGCCTGCTGGATATCCTTATTATCCTTGTATACCTATGTTCAGCAATTGTCTTTCTGTGCCAGAAGAAACAGAGAGAGAAGACTCGCTGAATATTTTAATATAGGATGACGTAAATGTTCATGTTTTGAAATAATATTAAGTGTGTAATTTTTTATTAAATAAATTATTAAATAAATGAAAATTCGTAACGAAGTAATCACTGGGAAGACTCCGAAAGACGATAACAAAATCCAGGACTAACCACATGTCTTGACCAGCAAATAGGTGCCACTTGACATAGTTGAACAGCCTCCGTGGGCCATGGAACCTAGAGCTGGCAGTGAGACGAACCAATATCGCTATTACACTATAATCTAGATGATAAATATGCCTAGATAACATCTAATTTCGTCATAATCCGGAAATAGCTTTGGGATTTGAAATATTTATTATTTTTAATTCACACCTGCAATGCAAGTGTTTAGGATTATAATAACAATTCGATTATATTGCAAATTATTCATGAGCTAAAAATTATCAGAAACTTATTTGACGTATTAACATAGGTACTACATTATATTGACAGAAAAACTTTGCATATTATTGTGCAATCCCAATTAATTACAAAGAGACGTTTTAAATGATAATATCTTTTAATAAAATTTCGCAGTTTTAAATTATATTTAGTGCGAAATATGAAAGAACAAGAGGTTCTTCTGATTCTAAATGGTCACCGCCATGACGAATTCGAAGCAGGGCGGTTACTATATGATGCGAAACAATGTTTGAATATTCAAACATTCGACGTCGGAAGTGAGTTATAATACTAATCTCTATGATACTTATCATTTACTCCGAACTTAGTCTATTGGCACGACGTACGATAGAGGAATCAAACATGTTGTTGAGAACCTATGCACATTCGTAGTTTTCGTTTCGGATTATATTCGAACTTCGTTTTGGATCATAGAATAACCACCCAGAAAACCAGAGTAGCTATTGGAAACAGTCTGTCCACAGAGTGACAGGGAGAAAATTTCACATTTTACTTGCGGTATCTCCTTGAGTATATCTTTAAAAACTATGAGGCATACCTAAAAGACCACTTCCAACAGGTCGATGTGGAGATTTTTGCGGGAGGCCTATGTTCGGCAGTGGACTTCCTGCGGCTGAAGAGAGAGAGAGATACCTATAATATAAAAATTTCACCACCACACTACGTGGATATACGTTACGTGTCGAATTTCGGTTTTAGCCCGTTTCGATCAGACGTACAAAATAGGGTTGTATCCTAGGTTTGATTTTGAGCAGTAGGTAATGATTTCTAAAAAGTATAGCATAAAAAAACCTAATTTGAAAACAGCATCAAAATTGGTTGAAAAATGACTGAGCTATTAAAATATTTAGTAGTGTGGTGGATGTGTGGTGGACACACTCTTTTTCTCTCTCGCACCCATGCACGTTATGGAAGATGACGTCACATTACTTTGATTATGAATATGCGTAACGTAACCTATCGATATGAACAATAATAAAAATGAATGACACTTGCCTTATATGTCGACCAGTTAGAGGTGCATTACACTTACCACCATTAGAATGGCAGTCGCTTTTACAATCCAAATTGTATAAAAATCCAAAACGTCTAAATAACATTATCCAAGCACTTCAATGTTTCCGTACGTTTATAACGAAGACACTCCAAATAAACCAACATCGAAATGCATGAAATTCAGCGGCGGATTGCAATAATTTCAAAGGGAGACACAAGTTCCTTGCGTTTTATTTATAACGGCAAGTGGCAGTTCGGTCCGCCTCGGGTAATACAACTCGATGCTAAAGTAAAAAGTCAAATGAGAGCCTCCGACCGGACCTACAAAGGCATCACCCGTGGATGTAGAAACTTCTAGACTGGTCTGATGTACTAAACGATAGCTTAGTTCAGTGAGCAGTAAATAAAAAAATTGTAATTTGCATATATTTAAGTCCCATTTACATAAGAAGAGTTTCACGCCTCGAAGATTCGATTATCTTATAGATATAAAAATATTGCATCAAGTAAACATTTGTCAGAAGACGTTAATCTCATGGCGGTCATGTCATATTATAGTGGCATACGATTCTCGCCGCGAGAAACTCTCTTCGCATAATTGAGCTAATAAAGCTAGGGCACATACTAGTGACTTCTTAAAATTACATAGGTATTCTTAGTTAATGATCACGTGCCTAACCGATGAATGAAAATACTGTAAGGAAACCAGCAAACGTGAGATTTTTAGACGAATATTAAATGTACCAGCTGCATTATGCCAGCATGGTACACCAAAGAGCTATTCTCCAAAAAGCTAGTATAATACCTACTCCCCAAAGAATTGATGCAAGCACGCATCTAATTGTAAAATCATAAGACAAATCATTCTGCAAAATGAATAACTGCAACGAATCATGTTACCAAGATCATATTCCATAATTTGGTCCTTTATATTATTCCATAATAATAACAGGCAGGAATTGGCTTTTATTATAAATTTGTTTCAATCAATAGACGAAAGCAGAGTTTTAGTTTAAAAGAAAACCACTTACAAAAGACATATCTAGAGTCTAGAATAATCTAACCCTACGTCGTCCAGTTGCACCACTGTCATATCCCAATGTCAATAAAGACTATTTTCCCGTGTCACAGGACAAACACAGCCAGTACGGCACTCAATTGGAAATTATTTTTCCTTTTGCTACTCGCATGGTTCACAAGATCGTTCTTGAATTCAACGTTGTTTTTTCATGTCGGTTTCATGTTAATAAATGATATGTTAAAAGACTCGTAGTTCAATACTTTGAATAGGTGGTTTCAAATTTTTTATTAAGTTTTTAAATGAAACAGCAAAGAAGAAACAATTGATACTATTTTACCGGTTATAAATGGCTCAAAACTATCTCGGTGGCGTAGTTTTACTTCGGTATGATTATGAAACTGAGGTCTCGGGCTCAAATCCCGGGTCAGGCGAAGTGATAGTGGATTTTTCAATTCATTATTATCATCCCGGAGTTAGAAATTTGTGCCAGTCTTTTATGTCAGATAGTGATACAAGCCAAGCTGTTCAAATTTTAGTCCAAGTTACCAAAATCCTACAGAAAGATGTTTGATTCGATTTTTTTTCTTCTTTTGGTTTCTCCATTTCCTCTGTATCCTTAATCATTAATACACCTTAGCAAAAGTAGTATTTAAAAAATATAACTAGGTCAACAAATAATTTAAGAAATCTCAAATACCACAATCAATGGACCTAAAAGACTTTAGTAGCAACAATATCCAATATATTTCAGCACGAGCATACATAAAAATATCACTAAGAATAATCCCTCACTAAATCCCCTCTTAACACGTCCCCACACTAGCCTCAACTGTTTACGAACATACAAGACGGATAGCGGCCTCCACACTGCTCGTAAACCACTAGAGGCTTAACAATGAGATGTTATTCCAGAGAGGATATTCCGAACAAAATCTGTGCGGGTATCAGGCAAGAAATAGAACGAGAGGGAAGATAATGTGACTGTGTAGGAGTGAGACAACGTGCAGACGAAGCTCTTAACTAGATTTTTATTTGAAGTCCATCCCGTACTAGGCTAGAGTAGTGGACTATACTCAGCCCTCTCAATTTAACTATTTTTTTCTCGTCAACCAACCACTAGAAGTATCATTCAGGTATTATTCCAGAATGGATATCCCGAATAAAAACACTGCGGGTATCTAGCAAGAAATATATCGAGAGGGTAGATATCATGATTATCTAGAAAGGATGGAAGGGGCTAAATCAAGTGTGTATTAATAGTCAAATACCAAGTGGCAAGTGAATTAACCATGAATGAAAATGGGAGGAAGCCTGCATAACATAATGATCTGAAAAACGTTTTTTATATATGTGCACCATCACGCAATAAACCAGCGAGGTGGACTATAGCTCATGCCATACTAAGTGAACTCAGAATTATAAAGAAGTCTCGTGCTAAGCATAATGATTTCATACTATACTGTACAGTTACAAGTGATTGTGGCGGGAAAAATCGGTACGGTACCGCTTTATATTTATACAATAATTTTGTTCGCAGTGACCCCTCTGAAATAATGTGACCAATGCTACACTAAATAACGTCGGGTCACCGGCTAACATCTCACTACAGCTCGAAGCACCAGCGTAATGTAGAGATGTGAATTCTTGTTAGCAGAGCACTCTAACGTTGGCCTTGTAAGTGCATTTTTTGCTGCAGTTCTTGTTAATTAAGTAGTACGTGGGTGCTGAAATGGTATGATATTATCATTTTAATACATATATTAATACACACGTACGTCATTTCATATTAAGGTAGATGAGACAAAAAAACAAAGAAACCAAAATGATGCGGTAAGTATACAGAAACAGTAAGTATACAGAAAATATCCAAACAAATATCAGTTTATTCCATCGTTGCCGCATTAGTAAAGGACAAACCATCAATATAGCATTCATTATTCTAAGTACGCTCAAAACTGTAACTAGATGGCGTTTTCATAAAAAGTCCTAACGCCCAACCACAAAAGACCTCGCATATGCTCAAAAGGGCTAATGAGCAAGCATATACCCACGCAAGGTCCAAATTCAAGCCCCAAGAATCTTTTAAACCAAAGATTAATAGAATGTAATTTGTTTGGTCTTGAAAATAACACAGAACCTTTTATAGTTTATTTCATGCAACAGATTAAAGAGAGAAGAAAGCCATGCTTTTAAAAACCTATTTTCAATTGTGAAATACCTAAAAAATTCAAGAGGTAACACAATAATCTCTCAAACGCGTACGGTGCCGGTATCCCGCGAGATGAAAAAGGGAATTAGATCAGCATTGTGAATTAGGATTGGCGTTTCTGCCACGTTCGAGTACATTACGGCCCTTTCTCTTGAGTGGTTTACCTGTCGTGCCGCACGTTGGAGCTTCCACGGAAAACATATTGTAATGGACCCATCTACATTTGTATTCTGAAACAAGCGTTGTTATTTCACGGAAAAAGCAATTTGCCGGGGATTTCCGGAGAATCCAAAGATTCGAACATTCGTTTTGAAGATATTTATCATGATCATCGATCCGTTGCATTCCATTGCTGGACATTGGCCTCTCCCAAAGTACGTCACAGAACCTGGTCTGCTGCTGTAAGCATTAAGTCGCTGCCGGCCCTCTTGTACAAGTCGTCCCGCCATCTGAGCAAAAGGCATCCCACATATCGTTTGGCAAGACGCGGAATAGGAAAGGCAAGTCCGGCATGCCTTAATGTTGTAAACTCGTGTCAGCTTTAGTAGTTTCTTTGATACTGTTAATATAATGATTTATACATGTTTTTTATTCAATAAATAAAAAATGGCTCCGCAAACAGTTTTCTTCGTGTAAGAAAAAAGTTAATTGGATTAGTAAGAAGTAGGTACAGAATAGAATTCACTTGCTTTCAAAATGTACGAATGACTTCATTCTACCATATAAAAATGTTACCATTGCTTGCATTCTCACTCAGTCACTGCATCGTCGCAGTATAAACCAAGCTATGTAAATCAAATGGCATAGAGACATCGTCCGCTCTCCCACGGGTGCAATAAATGAAATCGCTTTATATGCACAAAATGTCCTTTATTTATTCCCGGCGTCAAGTATTAAATACCCGAAATCGTTTTCTTTAATTTATTACGGTAATTTGAATTAAAAAGCTTGCATTAAATATTTATCTGGAGCTTTTAAAATATACAAATATTTATAAATATAATAGACTTGCCTCCTGTCATATTTATAGGAGCAAATAATACAGACGGTAAATTTGGGGAACACTAACACACACACACACACACACACTCGACACACACTTGTCACCGCTTTCATAAGTACAAAAGTATGAACTGTTGTCAAAGGCGGATCCAGCTTTTACGCCAGGGGGGGTCATATGTTTCTTTTACGCCAGGTCATATAGTACGATTTCAATACTCGAATTCGTAATAATGTTTTTTAAAGTTTGTTCCAGCCGTTATTTGTGAACACACACACACACACTTTTTATCAACAATATAATAAATACATTATTTCAATCTGGAGCCAGCCCAGGGGGGGGGGGGTCATGACCCCATGACCTCCCCCTGGATCCGCCCTTGGCTGTTGTATGTTTTTATTTGCTATGAATGGCGAGACGACCAGGCCATTCGCCTAATGGTAAGCGAAACGACCGCTCATGTACAGTAGCAAAACCAAACAACACCATGAATTACAAAGCTATGCTTGTTACTTATACCACTGCGCTCGCCATCCTGAGACAATATGACCAATATGTTAATAAGTCTATTAAGTTATTAGTATTTTTCAAATATATGAATAAATAAATATATTTAGTTAATTCCTAAATATATTATATTTTTTATTGATATTTTTGCATAAAACAAGTTTGAATTTCCCCGTGACACACTTAACTTCAATGCTCGGTGTCATTAAAATGCGTGTCACTGTTGATCCTGGCCTACAGGTGTTGCAGTGGCGAATGCGAGTACGAGACAGTCTCCATACAATAGGTTTTGCTACTTGTATAGTATAATTATGTTCGAATATTACATACTCGTAGTATCTAGCACAGACCTTAATTTTCCGTGTTAATGATGTATATATGCACACTAACCCTAACATATTCAAGCCATTGTTGTAATACCGCATTCTCAGAATATTGTTATACATATGTACATACATACATATTCATATACTCGCGCATTTTTCCGACCGTTCACGCGTTTCATGGTTTTCCAAGTTGGAAAAAAATTGTATAGGCGTAACTCATGCAATTTCAATATTTTTTTACCTAAAACCATGGAATTATGAAGATAATTTTTTCCACAAGCTGGTTCAACTATCCTTATTGACTAAATTTAAATTTAAATTATTAGCATATTTACATGATGATTACAACAAGGTTAAAATCTAAACTTCCTATTTTATTTTTAAAAAAAAAACCTACATTGTTAATTCAGTGAGATACAGGGCGGGAGACATTAGACGTACTATTGAACTAATGATTCGTACTATTTCTTATATCATTTACTTAACCAGCACCTTGTTACTCGATACTTCATTTTCACTTATTTTGAAAAGAGCAACGCTAGAGTTTCTTGCCCGTTCTTCTCTGGCGAAAAAAGCCTTGTGAACCGGGTGGTGGTGGAAAAAAAAGTTACTTGTCAATTAAAACTAACTAAAAAGCAAATAATCAACGGATTACTTGAAGATGGTGAACATAACACGCACTTAGTCTCCAATAACACGGATGGGCTTAATTTTAAAAAGATCTATTTTTTTCATAGCCATGTAATTAGGATTTTGTTGAGTTTCATTTTAATAAGCCGTCTGCGAGTTCATTAGCGGTAAGAAAATGGCGCGGGGTAACGAGTGTTGTGTTGATACGATGAAACGAACAGCCCCTATCACTTTCTATGGGCATTTGAGGTTTATAATAAGGTCCAACCATAAAGCACATTTTACATACCGGGTCCAACTACCTTTATACTAAACCTTATATATGCTCACATCGTAAATAGAACTACTTAAATATTTGCTGCACGAAATACTTTATAACTACTACTAAAAACGACTACTAAGAAATACTTTAAGAATACGAAATTATTTTGAAAGAAAGAAACTTATCGTGTTTTTTTGTATAATGATATAACGTAGAAGCAGTGTTGACTATTAGAAATTCTTAAAACTTGAAATTTGAAATCCACGGGGACCAAGAATAATAAAAATCTAAAATACCCCCAACAGTCCCATACTAGTCCTGACCCCACATTAAGATCGAGTCTTGTGTCGTGGGTATCAGGAACTACAAAATACTTTTCTGTCTCACCCCTAAAAAATCCAATTTATTTAAAACTTCTACACTAAATAATAATCCATGTAATCGCGTCATTTCGAAAACGACTTCAAATTTTACAACGTAACAAGTTCTCCAGTGTTGGACTAAATTGACTGACGTAAGTAAACAATTTTCCGTGAGTTCAAAATGTTGAGGATATAAAAACAGAGGGGTATAAGCAACATTTCAGATGGGATTGACCTGTCAGAGGCACGTGCACATGAAGTACGAAATGATCCAATGACCGGAAATTTTACGGAATGTTCCGTGGTATATGTGTGGGCGATATGAGAGGTTTTATGGCACTAATACGGAAAGGAGGTTGAATAGTAAAATCCTTTTTACAGGTTATCTTTGTATATTTTGTATTAAGAACACCTTGTGAATTGTTGTTTCTGAATTTAATTTAAAATAAAATGCCCAATATTAATGATTACTTATATAAAATATTTTTACAAAAATATATTTATCTATTTCATAGAAGTATGCCAAATAAGTTGAAGAATCAAAAACATTTTCGTATATAACATTTTCCGCGCAAAAATCTAATACGCCCAGAAGGCACGGTACACTCAGACGAAATAAAAAGATAGAGAATTGCGCTTCCCAGCGCAACTGAAGTCGAGTAACCTATTCGTTAAAAAGTTAGTCTATCGCACGCCATTTGCACTTTGAAAAGAGAATCCAAAATAGTGCATATTAAAAAAAATTACTACCCATTTATAACCAGTGATAAAATAAACAAAAGTTGCTTTCAAATGGAAAAAGAAAGCGATTTGCGTTCAAATCAAGGATTATAAACCAATTCTGTATCTATTACTGTTAAATGACACAAAACTCAACATTTTTATGGCACCATACACCATACTAAAACGTAATTTACATAAATAACTAAATAAATCAATTAGGGCTATTACGCACTATACATATCGCCGGCGACTGTGACTTTCTATAGTTTATATTATGGCATACGCATTTACATTATTACAGTATTCTGAAAATTATTACGGATCGCAGTGAATGCCCTCTACAAACTCTTCTGTATGTCTGTATAAGCCCATATACGTCCTACTGCAGGGCACGGGCCTCCTCTACAATCGACAGTACGATTGAGAGTGGTTAGGCCATATAGTCCACTACGCTGGCCTGATGCCGAGTAGTGGACTTACACGCCATGTAAATTCTTATAAATCGCTATGGTATGCAGGTTTCCTCACGATGTTTTCCTTCGCCGTTTTAGTGAGCGGTGATTGACTATCAATACACACATGACACCGAAAAGTCAGAGGTGTGCCTTGGGATCCGCACTCGTGACCACCGGGAACATGTTGGCTGCCGCGTCTGATTTGTTTACCAACAGGCTACCACGCACTTACAGCTAATAGCTGCTCTTACGGTTGCATAAAAATATTCCCCTTTTATTCCACAATAGCGGTTAGATTTGAAACATTGTTACCTACAATTATATAAAAATATTCAAACTGATGGTATATCGCTTTGTTAGAAATTTATTGCAGGTGATTCAATAACTTTTGTTTAGCTGACACAACTGGGCCGCACAGAAGTGTTTTATTTATTACTACACCAGACTAATCCGCGAAAATATCTAATATAAAATGAATCTGATACAGTACTACTGAGGTTGATTTATTACCTAGATAGCCTAATAGCTATTTTTTATATAACCTTTTGAAAAATTCGGTTTCAAACATGTAATAAACAGCGGTGGCTCCACGCCGTTAAATTGAAATTGAAAATCACTATTTCAATAAAACTATCCTACAAAATAAACTTATATAATCTTTATTCTCCATCACTTTTAATTTAAAGTAAATGTAGTAAAATTGCAAACGAAATGAACTCAAGAACCTAAATCTTATCAATCAATGAATCTCAGACTTTTTATAGCCTATTTAGTCCATTGAAATGTTACATGAGCTTTGCATTTTTTAGAGGACGCTATTTTATTTTTGGGATATGTGTGGGTGGTCAATAGAAGCTTAAACTCAAGTTTGTGGGGTCGCCACCCTTGTCCCCCGGCCGCCATCTTGGAAAAAGGGGTGAAAACACTTTTTTCGCGTTATCTCGGAAACTATACGTCTTACGAAAAATTTGTAAGAACATAATTTGTAGCTAATTATATTGCCTACAAATATGTTTATATAACTTTTTGCCCTAAATTAAAAATTAAAGAAGTTATAAGCAAAAGTGTTTAAATATTTATAAAAAAAAATCTTATTTTCTCTATAACCTTGATGAAAAAAAACTCACTTTTTTGCTATTTTTTTATTTATATTAACCTATT
Source organism: Hyles lineata (assembly GCA_030180105.1). Classification (NCBI taxonomy): domain Eukaryota; kingdom Metazoa; phylum Arthropoda; class Insecta; order Lepidoptera; family Sphingidae; genus Hyles; species Hyles lineata. The sequence goes on from JARJEE010000026.1 coordinate 1,902,068, forward strand.
CTGTACCACTGATGGGCAAAGGTCTCCTTCAACTCCTTCTACTTATCCCTATCAGTTGCTGATGCCATCCAAGTGTGCTAAATTGGTCGAGATCTTCGCGCCACCTTTTCCGAAGCCTGCCGCGTGGCCTCTCGCCATCCTTAGGCATCCATTGATTGGCAATCTTTGCCCACCTCGTCGGGTGCATCCGGGTGACGTGGACCGCCCAATCCCAGTTTAGTTTATCTGATTTCTGTGCAACATTCTTGTCTTTGGTTATGGAGCGCAAGGAGTTAGTGGGTACTCTGTCCATGCGTGTTACGCCTAGCATCCTGTTCTCCATAGCTTTTTGACAAACCTGGACCTGGACCTCTGAATTTCGGTCAAAGAACAGGATTGAGCACTGTATGTGAGAATTGGTAAGATACAAGCCGAAGAGTCTACTTTTAAGAGAAACGGGAAGATTTCCCTTAAGAAATTTTATTCTTCACTTTTTTGCTTACAACTTCTTTAATTTTTAATTTAGGCAAAAAAGTTATATGAACATATTTGTAGGCAAAACAATTTGCTACAAATTATGTTCTTACAAATTTTTTGTAAGACGCATAGTTTCCGAATTATCGCGAAAAAAGTGTTTTCACCCTTTTTTTCAAGATGGCGGCCGGGGGACAAACGTGGCGACCCCACAAACTTGAGGTTAAGCTTATATTGACCCACCAAACATGTCCCAAAAATAAAATTGCGTCCTCTAAGAAACGCAATATTCGGTCCTTAAATTGTAACATTTCAATGGACTAATTCAAGTTGCAGTAAAATTGTTTATATGTATTCAGTCATTTTCGTAGTAAATTTCAGTTTAATTACATTTATTTTTCCAGTTTTACATCGCAGGTTCTCTTTATTGCATTTAAAATGAATGAAATCGAATTTAAATAGGTATTTTTATAGTTGCATAACTTCGCGAAAACAACAGGCTTGGTATAAAATTTGTCATTCGAGTGTAAATTAACGCATCCATCTGCGTCCGTCACCAACTGTCACCGGCCACACGCTGCAAAATGGCCGCCAAACACAAAATGGAGGACATACACCACCGGATTGCGCTTGATGAATGAAAGTGCGCTAAAATCGAGCTACCCTAAGTTTTAAAAGGTCCAAATTGAAAATACATGTCATCCGTGTGGTGGATCTAAAAAATAGATCGAGAATCACATTGACCGCCGTCAGAATGGACGGGCCTGTCCAAACAGGTTTTTCCAGAGGAATTTTTAATCCTTCGCTTCCGAACTTTACGTTTTGTTACTGGTATCGGGGTTGCGGTAGCTAAATGTATAAATAAATGTGAATCTAACACACAATTCTGATTTTTTATCACGAAATATGAGTATTTATTTCTATAGGAGGTAATTTGCCCTCATTACATCACCTATTATTAAATGTATATATGTATACATACATAAACTTATGCCTTTTTCCCCAGAAAGGATAGGCAGAAGTTTTACCAGGAGACCCACGATTCGCTTTTTGGTGTTCCGTTCCATAATGTTAAAGGGGACGAGCATATCGCGATATTAGTTAGAAATATCTGACTCCCGGCTGATAATGCATAGAAAATATAACTTCCCCCGACTTGAGATTCGAACCCGAGACTTTAGTGTTGCAATCGTACCGTAGTACAACTTCACCACTAAGGTAATCGGATTAATGTATAATCTGTCTTTACTCTTTATGCGGTCGAGTTTTTAAACACAGTTTATTCAAATAAAATTCTTACTCCTGAAATATGCTAATCTAAAAATGTGTTTGGATAATGTTTGAATAGCTAAACGCCTGAGCAATTTAGATATAAAGCACAATTTAAGAAAACGTTTTAATTTACCATTATTCATGAAATATGAGCTAACACGAGTTATTTTGAGATTGAACATTTACTATTTTATTAGTTAAGTGAGATTTGATTTTGTATACAACCAAGGAAAACTTTATATGCCTAGAGCCAAATTCCTAAAATATACCAGCATTTTAAACATTTATCTTTGAATAATTTAAGACATAAAATGTTAAATTTATCTTTCACTAAATAAACAAACGAAAACCAAAGTAGAATCCCGATTTTGAGCCTTAATTAATTTGGCTATAGCCGACTGTCTTACAAATAGTCCAAGATCCCAGGGCCCCCAGACGTTACTTATTTTCTCATAAAAAATATAAATGGGATAAAGTAGTGTTAGTACGTACTTTGAGTGTGTGCATACCTGCTAGCTTGGGTCGACGGCCAATTCATAGGTACCAGGTGCTAAAGGTAGATAAATACAGTACTGACTTTTCTTAAATTCTCAATGCTGATTTTTACATATGTTTTAGATAATTTTGTTAAAAATCATAATAATTATTGCCAGACACTTTCCATCGGCGCTTACCCTTACCAGACGCTTTAAAGATTCAAAAAAAATAACATAATTTTACTTATAGTCTCACTCTTGATTTTTATATATGATACTTAGGGAACTATTTGAACACCCCTGGTCAGCTGCCAGACCAATTGGAGGGGTCAAACATCCCCCCAGACACACATAAAGTGTCGCTATGTGTATGAGCGCGAGGTCATTATTTGTACGCTTGAGTGTGAGAGAGATATCTATGTGCTGTTAGAGAAGTAATAAAAATGATTGAGATTTAAGAAGAAAATTATCAGTGGTGTATAATGAGCTATTATCAGAATCAATATTGTAAACACAATGGAACAACGATACCTTTTAAAATTCTGCTCTGTTCGATATACTCAAGAGGGATTAAAGATTCGTTACATACAAAATAGAATCGAACCTGAAGATTACAAGGTATTTTAAAGTGATCCGAGTTGAGAAAAATTTATATATAATAAATATAAGTTTCTTTAAACTATGTTTTATATCTTATCACATCATCGAGTAAAATTGAATACTACTATTTAAAAAAATCATGTTTATTAAATCTTAAAATTACACAAAGCTATTTATTTGTAGTTTGAACATTTTACAATTCAGCGTGATCTTTACTGTCATCATCGTCTATGTTTGATAAGTCATCATCAACCCATGTTGGCATTGACTATCTTCATTATCATCCTTATTACTTTCATTTTCTGTACCAAAAATAACATAATTAAGAATCAAAGACTTACACGGTTATATCAATTATTCAAAGTTAAAGTATAATACCTGATTCTTCTTGAAGCGATTCACTGACAAAGCTCGGCAATTGGTCCCCATCGAACCAGTTAAAATGATATTTATTGTCTTCCAACGTGCACCCATTATTGTCTGGACTAAAAATACTAATTTTCTTCATATGGGCATTCTTCCAGAGATGAGTAATGTAATTAACTCGCCGAAACTGCTGTAAAAGCTCACTTTTGCATGGTGGTAAGTTACTTGCATCAAAGTTTTTCACATTTTTGCGATTGAACTCTTCATATACGTCACAAACCATATAAGTGTTGATGAAGAGTTGGAGTCGGGCAGCATCTACGTCAGTTATTCCGGCCACGTTGTACAGTTCACAAATAAATTTTTGTATAGTGTTAAAAACATTTTGCTCCAGTTCTAAGTCACTGAATAAGTCTATGTCGCCGAGTTTCATAAATGCTCTCTGGTACTCTGCTTTTTTTTTCAATACATTAAATGGCCTTTACTTGCCTTTTCTAAAAAAAGCTGGATTGTAATCGCAACCAGTTATTGCGTGAAATCCTGGCAAGCAACGGCTTAATGTAGGTCCTAAATGTTTATAAATCTCAGTGATATCAATGTATCTAACTTTATTTCCAGTGCCAGTCAATATCCACACATGGGAGTCATATTTTTTTAAATGATGCATATTGCCCAGCTTCCTTATGTTCAGGGCAACTTAAATTTTCATCAATAGAAGATACTACTGCATTGTTTACGACGGAAAAAGAGTGACAATTCTTGAAATTAACAACAATGTTTTTGTTGCCAATAAATGGTACTATCTCGTCTGTAGACCAGTGGCGTATAAAGAAGTCAATGAGAGCCTCTTCGATATCGATATTATTCAAAGATATCGATAAATAGATATCTCTCTCTCACACTCAAGCGTACAAATAATGACCTCGCGCTCATACACATAGCGACACTTTATGTGTGTCTGGGGGGAAGTTTGACCCCTCCAACTGGTCTGGCTGCTGACCAGGGGAGTTCAAATAGTTCCCTAAGTATCATATATAAAAATCAAGAGTGAGACTATAAGTAAAATTATGTTATTTTTTTTGAATCTTTAAAGCGTCTAGTAAGGGTAAGCGCCGATGGAAAGTGTCTGGCAATAATGATTATGATTTTTAACAAAATTATCTAAAACATATGTACAAATCAGCATTGAGAATTTAAGAAAAGTCAGTACTGTATTTATCTACCTTTAGCACCTGGTACCTATGTATTGGCCGTCGACCCAAGCTAGCAGGTATGCACACACTCAAAGTACGTACTAACACTACTTTATCCCATTTATATTTTTTATGAGAAAATAAGTAACGTCTGGGGGCCCTGGGATCTTACTCTAAAATAGAGGTTTTAAACCATTCGAACTGTTGTAATTTGTGTCAAAATGTCAACCCTACAGTTGCCTACAGTTTGTTTGGGTCCCAATTTGTATGGGAGTTAGAGTAGGTTATCAAAGGAATTTATTTCTAAGTAATTAATTAAATTTTCACTAATAGGGAAGCGCTACCAACATTACGAACAAGAAAATATCTACGTTTTTCAAGACGTGAATGTATGACAGCGCTCCCTTTACATTAGGAGTATAAATACTCAAAGATCTAATTTTATTGTGAAAACGCCAAAACAAAAACGAATCAACTCGAATCGGCGCCAACACTGCACCGCAGAGCATAGCAATAGAAAAACTAGCAAACATGAGGGTTTGAATCAAAACTTCTACTATTCATTTTGTTAATAGTGCATCGCGGAGATGCACTCTGGACTCAGATTCGGCCGCGGAGCGAACATTTCTGTGCGGAAAATAAAATTCGGCCAAACAGCGCGCTCCAGTTTTTCGATAGACTCGTGAAATAAAAGTGAAATTTCCCGTTCGCGTTTCAACGGCTGTTTTTAGCTCCCAATGTTTTTTATATAACCTTAGTTGCGTTTGTTAAATGTACTCCACCGGAATTCACACGTAAAGGTCAAAAAGCTTTTGTTTTTCGTTCACGCGCGGGTATTGTTCGAAAAATATTTTTAAAGGTATTTTTGTGACATCACGAAAATGTTCTTTAATATTAAAATAGGATAGATATTTTTATTACGATGCGTCTGCCTCTGTGGCACAGTTGTACTACGGTATAATTACAACGCTGAGGGTTCGAATCCAAGGTCGAACAAATTGATATTGGCTTTTTCTATTTATTATTAGCTCAGAGCCACGATGTGCCCGATATGCAAAGAGAACCTACTCAATTTTGAAGAGTTCTACTCTCCAGGCCCGAAGATATTCATCAGATCTTCACCATATTTTATGGGTCCAAATTACAAGCACCAGCTTTCAATCAAGGAAAGAACAGTGGTTTCTTAGATTTACACGAATGTTGCACACTGAAATCAGTTTATTTCAAAGAAGAAATAATCAAAATCGGTTCACGCAGTACAAAAAAAACAAACAATCAAATTGACAACCTCCTCCTTTTTTCGAAGTTGGTTAAAAATTACAAAAACATATCGTCACGTTTTGTTTACGACATTTTTGGTTGCATTGTGTCTGAAATCACGACAAATTACTACCACCTGGCTGTGTCTTCGGTCGCAGTCTGGATATATCCGGTATATAGCCTGATACAGATAAAATTTGTATCATAAAATAAAATAAAAATTAACTATTCAAAATAATAGGCATATCAGAAAATATTTGACCCATTTGGTATATTTTTGGGATGAATATTGAATACTGCTAATAAATAAAGATCGCTTATTAATTGAGGCTGTTACTGCGCTTTTGATAAGGTTAAGAATTCATCGGCAAGGTTCATCTATATTCCTATAACGTTGGAAAGTATCGGTAAAAGTGTAAATTATGATTGATATTCGAGATTATCCTACTCGCGACTACCCCTGTGTCTTAATATAGGGTTGGCATACCGTTACACAAATATAGGATTGTTTTGCTTAAAATTTTCATATTTTAACAGGGCATTAAAAATCATGAATATAGTCGATTAGTATTATTTTGTTCAAAAAGTCGATTAGTCTTATTTTATTCGTTTTTACACTCGCGTTCGCCTTTGTGTATGAAATCACCGGCGACCGTGTTTGTTGATTTTTAGTGTAATTTGACTACTATTTATATTATTATATTATATATTTATATACTATTTATATTATTATATTATATATTTTGGATATTTGGAAGTTAATCAACATTATTCTCTTGAGTTCCATAAAAAGTGTAGAAAAAACCTATGTTTGTTACCATTCGCCGTTTTTAACCCAGGGCTCAAAAAGACGGGTAAAGTTTGACTAGTCTTTGTGTTTGTCGCATCGTAGCTCCAAAACGAATGGATCAATTATAATGTGGTTTTTATTGTTGCAAGCTAACGTTATCCAGATAGTTCTTCGCTACAATTTATGAGGACTTGGGGAAGATTTTCAAGGTCATCTCTTTATTAATTTCGGTAAGATAAATAAAATAAATAAACGCGCAGATACTATCTTGATTATCAGCCTTAAATAAAAATAAATAAATACACCCAACAATCACATGCATAGACCGGACTGCATAATAAATTGTGTTGTGTCGTGGGTATCAGAAACTACGAGAGACTTTTCAATCTCACATACACCTAGGTGTATGTCTCACCACACAAACAAAACCCGCAGCCTCTGGTTTCACAGCCGACGTATGATCAACTGCGCCACGGAGGGAATGGAAGGTCGAAACGACAGACTTACTCTTCTTTTATGCTTCCCTGAGATATTTTTATAGCTTTTCCCCAAGTCTTGAAATAAACTCGGTGAAATATAGATGGCGCTAGTGCAACCTCTGCCTACCTATGGAATTAATATATATTTATATATGTATTGATTTTGAAAATCGCCAACCCTAACCCTTTATGATACGTAGCAGCGGTGGAGGGTTAAAGGAATTCTCGTAGACACTTACCGAAGATACCAAATAGATCGGCGAGATTATTTTTAACGCCTTCTTCAAAGATCGTAACGGGTTTACGAGTTGGGGTCGGAACGACTCGGTTGAATAGTTTAGTAGGTTACTTGTACATGTCATTAGAGGGTTGGAGTATTTGTTGCCAATAAATACAATGTATATTTTAGGGTTACCTTTATGTAATGGCGGGATATTTGTTTCCCACGTATAATAATACAATATCAAAACTCCGGCTAAGCGCGCAGTAAGTTCTATTCTCACCATCTGTACACTATACCAGTGTTTTCTATAGACAACAATATAATTAAACTAAATAGTACCTACAACGAATCCTTTAGTTAACCACGTAACTGTGTCGTGTTCCGGGAAAAGCAAGTATTTATATTATGATTTTAAGAAAGCTTGCATTATGACGTAGACTAACAATAGATCCGATTCAGGAATGTTTGTAGTAAAATGAGTCAAAAACATACACAACTTTTAACATATATTCGTCAAACAAAATTCCATTTAAAATTAGGGGAGTATGACAACAGAAATTAATTTAACAAAGTATTAATTAAAAGGTTAAACAGAACAATAATTTGTTTTGATCTAACCGAGGTTTTTAGATGGCCGACAAATCCACAGGCGGTTGGGAATTATGAAAGTTTTCAACCCTTTTCTGGGATATGTCCGTGGAGTTTTTCAACTTCATTTAATTTAATTTGGGGATGTTGGCGTTTCGACTCTGATTTGCGTACTGTTTTTTAAAACTTTCTTTAATTCGGATACGCACAAAAATATAGGCTTCAACAAAATTAGCGTTGAATAAAAGTGAAATGTGTTTATATTGCAATGCATGGCGAGACGAGCATGCCGTTCGTCTGATGGCAAGCGATACGACCACTCATGAACTGAGTCAAATGAGTAGGTAGTAAAACCAAACAACACCTTGAATTTCAAAGCAATGCCAGTCATTTCACTCCTCCCCATCCTGAGACACACGAAATATGTCCAGTTACTCTGGCTACGAAATCGTTCAAACCGAAACACATAATGCATTTACACTGCTGTTTGGCGGGAGACATAGAAATAGAGGATACAAAAAATCTACCATCTCCAAACAAATAATGACTGTATTAAAATATGTATTTTTACAAATCGGTGGTTGTACCCGTGGTGTTACTAATGCGTGAACTCCTCGGCGCTACGACGTTGATGTCGACTCGCAGACACAACACCGGCAAGGCGTCTTGGTCCACCACTCTGAACTCCACTGTCGCTCTCGTGCCCTGCAACCGTGAAGAACATATACTATAATAATAATCACATACATAGTACTGGCTCCACACGAAGATCGAGTCTTATGTCGTGGGTATCAGAAACTACGAGAGACTTTTCGGTCTCATAAACACCCACACCCGAACGATACATTTATATGTCGCACAAACATTTCTCTCGGTGTGGGGATCGAATCCGCGGCCTCTCGTTTCACAGGCCACGTCCAACGTCCGCCATGCGCCACGGAGGCTGTCAATACATCCATAACCTAAGCTTGTTGTAAATGTTCATGGGTGGCAGTGATCACTTCTATTAAGATGACTTATTCGCTCGTTTGCTGGACCTATATGCAATGAAAAAACCATTTTAACACTTTCGCGGACACAACGTGATTGTACGTCATGATTTGAGATTTTGATACGACACAACGTATAATGACATCCAACGTATCCATACGTTATTATACGTTGTGTCCATCATAATACATATCACACGACACGAAGTTTGCAAACGATAACGTGATAAAACGTTTTTGTCATATTGTCTTTTTCACATTCAATATTATAGAACACAACGTATTTACACGCCAAATATATTTGTATGGCAATTTATTGTGTCATATTAGAATACAACTTGAACTGAGACCGTCCGCGAAAGTGTTAAGAAGTAGGTAAAATACATACAACGAAGAATGTTCGTTCCATAAACATTCTGAGGGTGTACTGGACCACTTCACCTTCAAGTAGGGGGCAGTAGGTGTTGGTGAGGAAGTTGCAGGTTACTTCTCGCTCATGCAGCGGGTATGTGATCACGGCTGGTATGGGAAACACCACCGCGTTCGCTATCGTCCTTGGAGAACGCATTGTGCGTGCTGGAACATATAATACATTAACATCCATACATAAACTCACAACTTTTTCCCAGATGGGTAGTCAGAGGTGCTGGTAAGCAATAATTTCGCCTTGTTTGTTTTGTCCCACGATGTGATAGATGGGCGAGGCAAATTCCTAACCCCGGCCTGATAATGAATTGTAAAATCCACTATCACTTCACCCGATCCGGATTCGAACCCGAGACCTCAGTTTATAATTATACCATAGTACAACGACGCCACCGAAGCAAAAAAAAACAAATTAAAAAAATATTTCAGCAGTGAAGCAAGCAAGCAAAAACAAACAAAATATGGGTCCAATAATAGGTATGACAAAAGCGCCGGTAAGCACGGAAATTCTTCCTATTCCACAAGGACCTTGTAGAGTATGCAAAATCAAATGTTATTTATTTATTTATTTCATTAATATTGTTCAATATTAATATATTTTAGGATATCATAACTGTGCGTACTATTTCGCTAAATTACAGCAAAATAAATACTGAATATTAGTGAAGTATTCAGATGAAGTAGATATCCCCCACCAACGAGAGATAGAGCAAACAGGTGAAATCCGAAACGCAACATAATATGACCCACGATATATGGTGGAAAATCTATTATAGTGAATAACACTATAATGAATCAATCTCCGATTTCCAAGAATATTTTTTCTGACGTTTATATTTAATAGCTTTCAATGAATTCAACTCATAACTGTAATTAATACGACACCTGTTTGTTATTTTATGCAAATCGTTTTATTGACCTGATTTAATTTCATGAACAGTAGCAAAACCAAACATCATGAATTGAAAAACAATACTTGGCACTCCACCGCGCTCATTATCCTGAGACATAAAATCAACGATGTTAAGTCCCTATATGTCTAGTACTTACTCTGGTTACAAAGTCCTTCAAACCGGAACACAAATGTGCATTTACACAACTGGTTGGCGCAAGAAATTGCCATTGCAGTGATACCTGCTAAGGCGGCCTCACACATATGAGAGACTTACAACCAATCGTTTAGTCGAATTTGCCTTGACAGTAACATCCATACAAAATGACAGATTTGGGTATAACTAAGGGAGATAGAGACTAAAAGTAATACAAACGTGATCTGAAGACGATGTGTATGACGCAGTCTTCCAACTGCGGCAGCGCGCACGGCGGAGTGATGCATCTTTCTATGTACGCGTTGATCGGCAGAGGAGTTTATTGTACCTGCAAACACACATACATATTGTTTTTATATAACATAGCATTTTTTTGCAATTAATGGCAATGGCTGCATGCTAGCCGTTCACTTGATGGTAAGCGATACGACCGCACACAAACAGTAGCAAAACCTTGAAAAACACCCCAAAGCAATGCTTCGATTTCCACTGCGCTCGCCATCCTGAGACATAAGATGTTAAGTCTCAATATGTCCAGTTACTCTGGCTATAATGCCCTTCAATCCAAAACACAACAGTGCATTTACACTGCTGTTGGACGTGAGAAATGAGAAAAAACCGCACTTGTGTAATTGCGGTGGTGCCTACCCAGGCGGCCTCTCACATATGAGAGACCAACCACCATTGGACATCATGAAGTGACAGTGAACATTATGCTAAGGTAATAGAGAGAGACACACACCTGAGACTTTTCAGAGTCATGTTTTTACTGACAGTCAATCACCACGCACTATAACGGTGAAGGATAACATCGTGGGAATCCGGGAATTTCTATGGCATTTAAAGTCCACCAACCCGCACTAGGCCAGCATGATAGTGGCTAGGAAATATAGTCCCTAGCCACTATGAATCGTAGTCTTGATTGTAGAGGAAGCCCGTGCCTTGCAGTGGTAAGTATATGGGCTTTTAAAGTACAATAGAGAGAGTAGTCGACAAAATTGTAACGGTCTGCTCCAAACCGAATATACACAGGCTAAAGCAACGGGTCCAAAAAACCCTCGATAAGTGTTGGATCCAACAGTTGAATGATGCCAGGTTTTATTAGAAAATTAAGGCTCGCTTTATTATATAAATAACGCAAAAGCTACTGGGTTTTAGTACTTACGGTGTTTATTTGTTTATTTCTTAGATCCTTGGACTTTAATCGGATGATAAATAAACACTATCAGCCGTATTCATAGACAGTTTATAAACCTATTTTTGTATTGGAACCATTACCAATTTTAGTAATCGAATGTTTTATCTAAAATTAAAAGTAGTTCGAAAGAAACTAATTCGATAACTAATTTAGGTTCATACAAAGTTAACAAGCCCTGCAAATAAAGGCAACAGAAATTATAGCTCGGCAAAAAAAGAGTCTGTTGAGGGCGCTAAGACCATATTTAATATTAATATGGCAACCTGATATACATACGACGTCAGAAAAAGTTTAAATACTTGCTATTTTTATTAATGGTTGTTAATAATCTTTTTGTTTATTTTACATCAGGAAACAAAAAAAAAAAACGTACGAAAATGTATAGAAAATACCCACATATATTCAAGACAAAAAAAGACACAAAGACATTTTTAACAGAGTTGCCATAATTGTTTTTCTTTAATGCCAATAGTGACCGCATCGTACTCTTTTTTGCCAAGTTATACAATTTAACTAGAAATGAAAAATTGAATGTGGGCATTTGAATCCGAAATTAATCTATTCTATTTTATTCTCTTTTGATTTATGTAGAACCCGATTTCTCAGTAACTCATCCTACATTAATATTCAAAAAGTGTAAATAAAGTAACGAAGTCAATATCCCAGTAAGCACAAGTTCATTTTGAAACTTATTGCGAACGGTAGACACGAGTAGAACTCCTGGCGTGGGCGAACGTGATGCGACTCGGCCAATCACAACATTTACTCTACGGTCTCCAACATTTTATATTCAGGGAAGTTTCTGAATGCACCAACAATGTACTGAATCCCATGTGGTTAGAAGAAGACAACTTTTAATAAGTAAGAAATAATGACTTCAAACAGCAGTGACAAAACTAGGTACTGTGTAATATTAAATACTTATTATTGGAACAAAAAATACATTGCAGTGATTAAAAAGCTCTAGTGTTATTACTATTTACAGCTCGCACTAATAAACATAAATAAATAAAATACTATCTCCATACAATAATACGCGAAATAAGACTACTGCATTGCTTCATATATTTAGATAAGTAGATACGTACACATATTCACGCTGCAGTGAATTTTGAATACATCATGAATGACCTAGCAACGGCCGCAGGGGTTTTGGCAACGTCATTAAAACGGAATGATTTGAACTAAATTATATTCCTATATTATTACGAATTTCCCATATAATACTATTTAATTATAATATCCACTGATAAATTTACTGTAGGTGTACTTTAGTGTTGAAAACTACTTTTCATTCATTTTTGCATTATTCTCAAGTCTCAGATCAATTCTTTAATATAAGTTTCTTTTTTTTATTGCATTGAATGGGGAGACGAGCATGCAATTCACCTGATAGTAAGCGATACGACCACTCGTGAACATTAATAAAAACAACACCTTGAATTACAAAGCAATGCTTAGCACTCCACTGCGCTCGCCATCCTGAGACCTGTAGTTACTCTGGCTACAATGTCCTTGAAAACATATCGTATAATGCATTTTTTTATCGTGGCAATAAACTATTTATTGCTACCACTGCCATTTTGGGCTCGCTGGTCTTACGACTTAACGTTGAGCCATGCTGGAAAATTGTTAGCATCCGGGCGACTGTTGGGTAGAGTCCCTAATGGTACTCTTTAGAGCATTGGAAAGGCTCCGAGATCCTGAGGCAAAATACCTTAGCCTCGCCGCATTTACGCCTGCATAAGCGTCTCAATTCAGTACCACGCCGCACAAGCTATCTGGAAGCACAACTACATACAATATACATATTAAACTGAGAGTGAGTGTTCCGCAGACTTACAGTATAGTCGCAAACTCCATAGTAATGCCAGGTATACTGTTTCACCTGCCGTTGGTGAAATGGGGGTTCACTATTCCCATTGAGTCCCATAGAAGTCGAAAGGCATAAAAATTGACTTTCAAAACGCGATCGCAGCATGTCTGCTCTTTTGATATCTTAATATATATATATATTTCTTTATAGAAATATTTAATGGCAGACTTATTCCGATTCCTACTATATTTTATACATGTCAAGCGGGCATCTCCAGACAGAATGCAAACGCGACATTCTGTAGTAGGTATATGAGCCTACAGCCGACGTAACGACGCTGTAAACCGTTCCCATATCATGGTAATTAACAGTAGTATACTTTCGTTCATAATAGTGGTGCAATCATATTAAAATTACCACAAATTCGCTAGGAATCAATGATAATAATTCAAGATTACCTACTCGTCGTGTAATATTTCGCAACAAAATAAAAAATCAATAGTTTCGTTCGTCTGAGAAATATGGCGTTCTATAAAAATCTACAATGCAAGCAGTGGCTCTTTATCACTGAATATCTGTCAGCCCATATCGAGAGCACGATTGAGAGTGGTTAGGCCATATAGTCCACTACACTAGCCTAGTGCAGGTTGGCACTGAATATAATTGAAAACTGTTTTTGGTATACGAATGACTAATGCGAGACTATGACTGTAATGATTAATCAATCAATGTTATCATGTCCCCCATATACAGATATTATGAACTCGTCAACATAGAGATAATCTTTTAGTGCACTTGTTGTTTTTGTTTTTTTATTGCAATTAATGGCGATTTAAGCATGCCATTCGCTTGATGTTAAGCGATACGACGGCCCGTGGACAGTAGCAAAACCAAACAATACCATAAATTACAAAGCTATGCTTGGCATTTCACTGCGCTCGCCATCCTGAGACATATTTAAGGTGTTAAGCCTCTATACTAGGTATATCACGACTGCTACCAAAAACGAAGCCGGGTGGTAGTTTTAGTGACTACAAACACAATGCAAATAAAATAATGATTGAAACTCCTTTATACCTTAGAGTCTTTATAAATAAAAGAGAGTGCGAAATTTTTAGTTGCATGGTGTTTGTAGTCATCAAAACTACCACTTGGCTCGTTTTTGGTAGAAGTGTTGATATACCCTGTATGTCCAGGAGTTAATCTGGCTACAATGTCCATCAAAATTACGTAGGCATAACTATCAACATTGAGAAAAAGATAATTGCCACGGCGAACTAGAGCGCCGCACTCTTCGGAGGCCCTTATTGAAACAAGAACGTAGATACATTTTGTACTCAGCCTAATATCAATACAGATACATACCTTACTTATTTGCTGATGGTAGGTCTCTCATATGTGAGAGGCCATCTGGGTGGGTACCACCGCAGTGTCTATTTCTCCTGTCAAACAGCAGTGTAAACGCACTGTTGTGTTTCGGGTTGAAGGGCATTGTAGCCAGAGTAACTACTGGACATATTGAGACTTAACATCTTATGTCTCAGGATGGCGAGCGCAGTGGAATGCCAAGCATTGCTTTGTAATTCAAGGTGTTGTTTGGTTTTGCTACTGTTCATGAGCGGTCGTATCGCTTACCATCAGGCGAACGGCATGCTCGTCTCGCCATTCATAGCAATAAAAAAAAATAAAAAAAATACCTCCTGACACAATTTTAGTTTGAGTTTGCACTAAAAGTTGACTGTCATGTTATTCATCAGCTATCATAAATTCTTAGCTAAGCATAGGCCTCCGTCGAGAATTTCCAAAGCAACCTGTTGGAGGTTGGATTCGGGTCAAATAAACACATTTCTTGTCAGTCGACAAACATTTGAACAAAGTGACGAAAAATATTCTATTTTATTTATTACTTAATGGAATTATTTTCATCTGTTTGTCCACTTACATTGATTAACAGCAGTGGATTGACCGTGTACTGAGGCGAACAAAACCCTAAACACTGCTAAGATGCACCACATCATGCTAATAGTTTACTCACAATAATTATCGTGTCAATTAATGTTTTTTTATATTATACTATGGTTAATTGCTGGACTTTGATAAGATATTCATGAATCATAAAGAGGGGTTAAAAATTAATGATATTCAGGATACTAGTAAGCAGTAATTAGTTAAGGTGCAATAAAGTAACTGACCTAAGTACTTTCACAACGTGTTTTACAAGATCTAAGCAAAAATATTTTTATGAACCATTTGTGATATCCAAAATAATTTACCTGTGACATTTATCTCATTAATTAAAGGACAAATAAGCGTGCTTTCCAAGTTGCTTCAACTTATTTTCAACATAAGTGACACATTTCAATAAGCAGTAGTAGAGCTAAAGTAATAGACTAATGAGATAGAGCCTTACAATCCCAATTTTTATATTTGTGCTTACGTAATATTAAAGGAAATTGTAGCCAGAGTAACTACTTACTGGACATAATTATTGAGACTTAACATCTTATGTCTCAACAAGGTGGCGAGCGCAGTGGAGTACCAAGCATTGCTTTGTAATTCAAGGTGTTGTTTGGTCTTGCTACTGTCCATGAGCTGTCGCATCGCTTACCATCAGGCGAACAATATGCTCGTCTTGCTAATCTTTGCAATAAAAAAATTGTAGACCAGCTAGGTATGCTAGACAAGGTAGTAAACATGTATGTGTGCAGTGAACTAAAAAATATTGGGAACCCCTCCTACAGGCTGTAGCTGTATCTGATCCAACCAGGGTAGTCTAACGGTCTCTAAAAAAATACTACACTAAACTACTATCCTAAAGGAATAAGGCCTTGGTTTCCAAAAAAAATCTTTATTTGCAACAATTACTTGTGGTCCATTTCGCTATTGATTTATTTTCCTTAATTACAGACTCAACTTGGATCGTAGCGTCATCTGTAATTGTATCGAAGAACTTTTTTTATAGCACTTTCATAGATGACGCTTTTTATTTACTAATACCTAAATATTTTTATTACGAAATTCCATTATAATTATGATTTTATTTTCAAAACAAACAAGTATTGACACAATGAAATTTTTAAAGTTCATTTTCATTTTGCTCATATTCTGTCCTAGGAAGTGGCGCTAGTGAGCGACCATTTACGGCCTCAAAGACCAAAGAGCGGAACACCTCTGGGCACGCACATACACTGGTATGAGGAGTAAGTATATCCCAAAAAAATACTGCGAAGATCAATAACACTCGCTGCCTAGATCGATTACATTTAAAATTAAATCGCAACATCTTGTAAGAAAAAGGCATTATTAACTCATGATATAACATTATACTTTCAAATATATTATCGAATGAATAACTGCAAACACATGCTGGATAAATTAGAAACTGCTCTTGCAAAACAGAACTTGCTTATAAGAAAAATAATGGAAATTCTAAATTATTTACGGAAACAGCTGTACATAGACCTTCCCATGGATATCTCCAAAGAGTTGTTAGAAGCAAAAAGCGTAAGCGTAATGCGTGGTGGCTGTGGTGGTAGCCTGTGGGTAAGCAGACCGACGCGGCTGCCAACATGTTCATGGTGGTCGCGGGCTCGAAACCCAAAACACACTCCTACCTTTTCGGAGTCATGTCATTGATAATCAACCACCACGCACTACAACGGAAATCTGCATATCATAACGCTTTGTAAGAATTTCTATGGTATGTAAAGTCGGCCAACCCGCACTAGGCCAGCGTGGTGGACTACATGGTTTAACCACTCTCAATCGTACTCTCGATTGCAGATACTCGTACCCTACAGAGGGACGTATATAGGCTGATACAGTACAATAAAATACCTGGGTCATCATCTCTATGGGGGATCGAAAAATATACCCAATCTAAACTTATTCCACAATCACCATCGCTATACTAACATTTCTCCCCAGAAGTTTAACTATCCGGTAATTAGCCGTTTTCCAGAATCTTCTATTTTGGTTATCTATGACCAAGTGCGAATGTTGTGTCATTTATTAGTTCTTTCAATAATGTTTATAATGTTTACATTAATTACACAAATCAGAAAGTTTATCTTTTAACACACCTGAGTAATGCTGCCCAATAATTTTATCAGAATAGTGTTATCTAAAAATCCGATCGATTCACACCTGCATTATATCTAGATAATCTTTATCGTGGTTGATATAACTAATTAAATATAAGTGAACTAGTATTTCATTTATTACAATCTGAAATAATGTGGCGTTTGGTTGTTTTGTTGTCTGCAGTTTTCGCTTCGGCGCAATCCCAAACCACTGCAGTTAGTCAATGTGAGTATACATAACTTCTTAATATTCACCAACTATTTACATAGATTAGAACAAATCTTTGTTTTGTAATCCAAAATGAACCTGATTGTAAAAATGTGCAAGGGGATGACCTCTAAGGGAATTAGTTTTTCCATTTGTATTCTCTTGATAAATTTCATCCTCTACTTTATTTACCTTTACCCTTACTAAACGGTTTTCTAATCATCATGATTTTCTCCTTGTGTTCACTCCTTTTGGGTATATAGATTATTTTTCTTACACGAGATAATCCCTTTACAGTTCCATATAAGTAGATATATCGGATTCACCAGGACCCACCGTTCCTATACAAAGTAATTAGAAGGTTCTACTGACTAAAACCTGGTGATATACCGCTATCTTCTCTAAAACAAGCATGTAACCGCAACCCCTAGGAGTCTGTCCTTAGAGGTAGTGACATACCGGTTCTTTTAAACTGACTTTTGGAGGTCCGAGATCGTCTCTCCGGTTGCGAGTAGGCCGCGTACGAGGCAACATTCTGCAAGTCCGTTCCCGTTTTTTTTCCGATGCCCCTTTTAGTGCTATAACCTCCTCGCAAAATGAGGGAATAGTATTCCCGTATTTGTATCTAACAGAAACAGGGATGGATTATGTGGGTTATTTACAGATAATAATATTCTTTCTTTATACCTAATCATATGTATTTCGTTGTGATTATTCAGGCACGGCGAATCCCGGCGACCTCCCAATCAACGCGTACATAGAAGGATGCACAACACCGCCATGCATTCTACCGCAGCTTGAGGACTGTGTCATCAACATCATCTTCAAAGCACGTAAGTAGCTTTAATGACATTAGATACATCAAACATTCCGGAGGTTTGCTAAAATGGGCCTATGCCCGCGCTTATTTCACTAACAACACTCTGAAAACCACGCAATATTACTATTCAATCATGTTGTGGAATAATTTGGCTTCCGATTATATGAAGAGCTGCCTGCCTCGCCTTTTAATTTACCACTTTTCTATTTCCGTTATAATGCAGTTAATAGATTTGATACTTGTCGAAATGCCTTTTAAAGAAAAGAGCTGCTAGATGCTGAAGAAATCTTCCATACTTAAGTAGATATGGAAATTACACGGTTAAGAGCATCTTATAATAAATACCTGAGAAAAAATGCATGCGTCAAACAACCATGATTAATAATCATTACCTATTTTCAATAAGTAAATTACAAATCAGTGAAGATTAATGAGTATCAGACCTTATAGCGTCATACTTTTAATTTCCAGCTCACGCTATCCAGTCGATGAGGACGCTCGCTGTCGCCTACATGTCGATTGGACCGATCACTCTACCAGTGCCTTACGACCTCCAGCAAAATGCAATAACGTGCAATTTCCTCACCAACTCCTACTGTCCTCTGCTGGGCGGAGAAGTTGTCCAGTACACCTTGAGAATGTTCATTGAATCCTTCTTCCCTGCGGTAAGTGCTTAATCTGGCTATTTCATCACTATTCAAGTGACTGCCTCCGTGGCGCAATTGGTTAGTCGCCAACTGTTGTACGAGAGGCCGCGAGTTCGATCCCCACACCGAGACAAATGTTTATGCAATCCACAGATATTTATTTTGGTTCTGGGTGTTGGTGGGAAAGAAAAGTCTCTCGTAGATTCTGATACTCACGACACAAGACTTAATTTACCTTAATGTGAGGTCATGACTATGCATGGGACTGTTGCGTCTATTTATGTATATTAATTTAATTAATGTATACCAAATATTTTTCTTGGAAACACAAGTGACTACTATACACTTGCGGTACGGAGTAATATAGAGTTTACACTTATCGAAACAAATATGCCGGGTTTCTCGATACCTGATATAACAACTACTGCTAACCCCAAACGCAATACATCTCCACAGTGATCTGCTCTACCTCCAGCAATCTCACTCGCTAACGAAATATAGCAGCATGCCACCAAAAAGGTTTTCTGTGAGGCAGTGGTACAAACCTGGTATCAATAGCCAAGACGAATTATTTTCAAAACATGTTCTATAATATGGATAGACATTTATTATATACGAAATAATCTATATTTCAAGAATTAACAAAGGTTTAACACATTTTTAAACCATTTTTCTAATAATCTTTCAATAATGCACAGAAAAAGCTAGTAGGTGTCATGACGTCCGTTATAACATCACCACTAGGTAAACATGTCATTGTGTCTATGCGCATCGAAGAAAGTTAAAGAAACAAAACATATTTCGTTTGATAAAAATGAATTCTAAAGCCTATAAGTGGTTCTGGTAAAGTTCACATTCCACATTTCTAAAGAAATTGGTAATGTTTACGGCAGGTTTGCATAGGCGTGACAACATGCGTCGTGACTAGCGTTTTTGTCAAAATGGCCGTTTGCTATATTTTGTACTTTTATTTTAGTGAAAATCTTGTGAATCTCCAATTCTGGATTAAAACTAAAACATCGTTTTAAGCCCTTCTAACATGTATTTCCCCCTAACATCATAAAATATTTTATATTTTGATATTGTCGTCTCGCCTATTGTATTTGTACATTCAGTAAACGCTAGTTGTTTATTTCTAGGGCACAGCGACAACCATCGAGTTCAGAGTGGTCGACCAAGACAACGCTCCAATCTTGTGTCTTCGTGTGGCCGTGCGTATCGACCCACCGAGAGATTCTTCACGCAAAAATGTTTTTATTATTGATGCTGTGGAGGAGGAAAACATCCAAAAGCTATGAGATCAATTCTGAATAAAATCTTACATTCGATTCTTAATATACATTTGTGTGACATAAAAATTATATAGATTTTAAATATATGTATACACGTCGACTTATCATTGATGCTATAAACGCTACAAACAAACAGATTTTATAATTAAACAAAATATTTTAATTTTTTTATTACATCCAAGTAATATATGTGTATAATTGCACTGTATATTTCCCGTGTAAATAAAACTTTGTCGTTACTAAATCAGTTTTATTCTGGAAGTAAAAATATTTGGCAAAAGTACCGTAATCAACATAGAAATAAAATAATAATTTGGGACCATTTGACAGTGTAAGTAGTATATAAACGAATAAATACAAAATTAAGAAAAAAATCAACCATAGCCTAATATCAATAAGGGGCCGTTCAAGTATTACGTAAGCACCATAGGGGGGCGGGGGGGTCTTTGCTTTGCTTATTTTGGATGACATGGGGGGTAGGGGGGTCTAGATGATTATTACGTCATCAAAACAATCTTAACAGGAAGATTCAAAACGCAGTTGCCCAGATAAACACAGGGATGTTATGAAAAGAAAGTTAGAAAATATAAGATATATGTTATATACAGGGTATATCAAGACTGCCACCGAAAACGAAGCCGGGTAATAGTTTTGGTGAGTAGAAGAAACAATGCAACAAAAAAAAAGTTGTTGTTATTTTATTTTTAGAATTATAACTTCTTCAGGAATCATTAAAAACTTTAAAGTATATTAATTCAAAAATGTTTACGTAAGCACGGGGGAGGGGGTAAGAGCTTTACTTACTTTTGCTGACAAGGGGGGTGGGGAGGTATATAATTGTAATAAATCTGCTTACGTAATACTTGAATGGCCCCTAAAGATACATATGTCCTGACACAATTTTATTTTAATATCGAAACCAACATTAGCCACTAATTATAGTAGTTCACTATCATGTTATTAATCAGCTACCATAAATTCACAGCTAAACATAGGCCTCTGTCGAGCATTTCCAAAGCAACCACCAGTCAGTCGTCACACATTTGCACAAAGTGTTTTTTTTTTGTTACTGCACAAAATTATTTTCACATTATGCTAATAGTTTACTCATAATAATTATCGTGTCAATTGATTTTATTTTTTTATACAGGGTGGAATCGCTTATCGTCACGAAAAAAATTGTGCATGGCAAGTACATGATTTAGAACACTTTGACATACTTATTTTAATTTTTTTATGTTTTTGTTTATGTAGTGTAAAATTAATTTACCACTATTAGTTACTAATTTAGAATAAGTTATTCATAAAACAACGTTGTTTAGAGAAAGATGACATAAATGAAAAAAATCTTCATAAATACACATTATTGTTACCCTACTTTATACAATATTAATTCGAGTAGAAACTTCTAAGTAACTAAATCTAAGTAATAAAATCCTTTGATCGCGCCGCCCTCACCGCTGCGCCGCCGCAAGCGCAAGTACAAAGCGTGCCGCCGCGCCGCGCCGCCCGCTCCCGCACCGCCACCTTCAAGCACTTCCTCAGTCGTGCGCAATTCGGTACCGAGTGACGTTGTATGAAATTATTTTGGTTATTGGTTAGTTTCTTGCGGTCAAAATGAGTGATTACACGAACAGTGAGTATGTGACAATAATGACATGCTATGTTCGATCCAATGAAAACTTGGGTCATGCAAGAAGGATGTATGCAGATCCAGAAAATCTGCAGCCTTTGCGTAGGAATGGTATCATGAATGATGAATCCACGAGTTCCCAGCACAAGAACTATTTTAACGACTTATCCGGGGCTACTCGATAATGGTAAGTTCAGACTTCCTAATCATTCAAGAATCCGTGACCTTCGACAGCGAAGTCGTCCATTCTCGACTTTATTAAAACGTTTAAATAAAAACATATTATGCAGCTTTTTCTAAGGTAGTAGGTACGCTATGAAAATAATAATGTAAAACTTAACAACTTAGCAACAACTACATTTACTTAAATCATCCTAACACACTAAAATTCTAAATAAATCAAAATGTTATATGGTAATATTTAGAGTAATAATACCGATAAATAGGCGCAAAGTAAGTTCAAGGTCGATGCGCGACAGTCAGCTGTTGTGTGGCGTGACCCATACACTCGCGCGCCTGAGTATTGACAAGTCGTTGTACTTTTAAGTGTAGGGTGATTTAGATAATATGTGTTTTGGGGACATCTTGTACTGATGTTGTTTATGGGGTAGTTTGTAGTTTTTAATGATAAATCTCGTATATAACGTTAATGTCACATACACAATACACTATTAAATTTTCCGGACGATAAGCGATTCCACCCAGTATATCAGAATGCGCGTAGTATAGATTGTGTGATTAATAGTCGCCAAAAAGCGCTGTAATGCAAACTAATGAAATTAATTCTTCCCTCTTTCCATTTATACATTGGATATGTTATTCCTATTAGACTTTGAGTATAAATACTGTTTGTTTAAATAATGAAAACATACGTCAAATATTGTGTTTAACAGGTACTTTCTACTTGTATTTGTAGTTCCCAATTTAGCCACGCGCGAACTTACGGTAGGCCAACTGTAAAGGTTTTTGACTTGTTGGTTGGGAATCATCCCGCATGAAAATTGGTGGCAAACAAATAAAAAATAATTATTACAAGCAATCTGGTAAAGTCTAATAGTCTATGAAACTAGATATATTTCGGTAACATAATCCTTTACAGAATAATATCTGTTATAGGCTGTCAATACCTACTTGTTGAAATGTGGTGAAATAAGCATTTCAACATTTTAACATTTAGTACTAGCAAATATTCATTTAATTGTAAAAGTACGTGGCTACTCACAAATTATGAGGATATTTATTATATCCGTATAGTAAATGTGTTGATGCCATTGATATTATTCATGAATCAGAAAGGGGAGGTAAAAATTAATGATATTCAGGATACCAGTAAGTAGTATTTAGGAAATATTATAATGCCTACACTCACACAAGCGAACGGCATGCTCGTCTTGAAAAAAACGTAGACCAGCCAGGTAAGGTAGACAAAGTAGTAAACATGTATGTGTGCAGCGGCCTAAAAAAGATTGGGATCCTACAGGCTATAGCTCTATCCGATCCAACCAGGGTAGCCTGTTTCTAAAAAAATTACTACTATCCTAAAGTTACTACTAGCAATAAGTAAGGTTTCCAAAAAAAATCTTTAATTGAAACAATAAGTTATGGTTCATTTCGTCATTGTTTTATTTTCCTTAATTACAGAATTAACTTTGATCGTAGCGTCATCTGTAATTTTACCAAAGAACTTTTTTGTATAGTACTTTCATAGATGACGTTATTTATTTACATCCATCAGCCAAAGGAAATCCACTGCTGAACATAG
This sequence comes from Hyles lineata, assembly GCA_030180105.1. NCBI lineage: Eukaryota > Metazoa > Arthropoda > Insecta > Lepidoptera > Sphingidae > Hyles > Hyles lineata. The sequence goes on from JARJEE010000026.1 coordinate 1,925,690, forward strand.
GCCTCCCCCAATGATTTCCACAGTGACCTGTTGGAGGCAACCTGTATCCAGAGACGTCCCGCGACCTTTACCAAGTGGGTGGACGTCCTACGCTGCGCTTCCCGCTACGTGGCCTCCATTCGAGAACTTTTTAGCTGTTTATTTATTAATACCTAAATATTTTTATCTTTCACAATTACGAAATACTATTATAATTATTATGCTTTTACTTTTAAAACAAACAAGTATTGAACCTAATTAAATTACGTAATTTAGGAACTTCACACCTAAAATATTTAAAGTTCATTTTCAATTTGCTCATATTCTCTCCTAGGAAGTGGCGCTAGTGGGCGATAAGCGACCTCTTACGGCCTCAAAGACCAAAGAACGTTTCTGGGTATGCACACACACTGCTACAAGGAGCTTAACTCAAAAAAAAAACTGCTGAGATCAATACACTCGCTGCCTAGATCATAAATCGATTTCACTTAAAATTAAATCGCAACGACTTGTAAGAAACTGGCATTATTAACTCATTATATAACATAATACTTTCAAAAATATTGCCCAATGAACGACTGAAAACACTTGCTGGACGAATTAAAAACGAACTGCTCTTACAAAACGGAACTCGCTTAATAGAGAAATGAAATGAAATGAAATGTATTTATTGAAATGTATTTGTATTGTAATGTATTGGAAGCCAAAAGCGTAAGCGTAATGCTTAGTGCGTGGTGACTGTGGTGGTGACCTGTGGGTAAGTGGACCAGACGTAGCTGCCAACATGTCCATGGTGGTCACTGGTCTTGGGTTCGAATCCCAGGGCACACTTCTGACTTTTCGAAGTCATTGATAATCAACCACCACACACTACAAAGGAAAATATCGTCAGGAAACCTGCATATCATAGCGCTTTGTAAGAATTTCTATGGTATGTAAAGTCTACCAACCGGTACTAGGCCAGCGTGGCGGACTATTTGGCTTTACGACTCTCCATCGTACTCTCGATGCAAAGGGCCAGTGTCCTACAATGGAACGTATCTAATGGGCTTATACAGTACAGTACATTACCTGGATAAAACCATTTTCATCACCTCTATGGAGGATCGAGAATTAAACCTACTCTAAACTTATTCCACAATCAACTAGACTATACTGATTTTCTGTGTAAGTAATTTATGACCAATTTCGAAAGTTGTGGCATTCTCCATTTAAATTATTTTTAAATCTTTACTTTATTTATACACAAATCAGTATTTCTAAGAAATCGAGACTAAAAGTTAATCTTTTTAAAACACCTGAGTAATGGTGACCTATAATTATCGGATTGGTTTTATCTAAGAATCCGACTGATTCAGACCTGCGTTATATCTCGATAATCTTTATCCTAGTTATAACGTAAATATAAATGAATTAGTATTTCATTTATTATAATCTGAAATAATGTGGCGTTTGGTTGTTTTGTTGTCTGCAGTTTTCGCTTCGGCGCAATCTCAAACCACTGCAGTCAGTCAATGTGAGTAAGTTTTACATTTCTTCTTAATATTCACCGACTATTTACATAGATTACAACAAATATTTGTTTTGTAATGCAAAATGAACCTGATTATAAAAATCTGCAAGAGAATGACCTCTTAGTATTTTATTTTTCCATTTATAATCTCTTGATTAATTTCATCCTTTACTTTATTTACCTTTACTAAACGTTTTCTAATCATCATCATTTTCTCTTTGTGTTCACTCCTTTTAGGTCTATACATTTTTTTCTTACACGAGGTAATCCCTTGACAGCTCCATATAAGTAGAAATATCGGACTCACCAGGACTCACCGTTCTTATACAAAGTAATTAGAATGTCCTACTGACTAAAACCTAGTAATACTCGTATACCTCTATCTTATTTAAAACAAGCATGTAACCCGGTAACCGCAACCGCTACGTGTCGGTCCTTAAAGTTGGTGAGATACCGATTCTTTTAATCTGACCTTTGGAGGTCGGAGATCGTTTCTCCTGTTGCAAGAAGGTCTCGTACGAGGCAACATTCATCTAGTACTTTCTCGTTCCTTTCGCGGTACCTCTTTAGTGTTATAATCTCCTCGCAAAATGAGGCAACAGTATTCTAGTATTTGGGCCTACTAAAAATAGGCATGGATATTATATGTTTTATTTACAGATAATTATATTCTTTCTTTATAATCATATGACAAAATATTGTAATTATTCAGGCACAGCAAATCCCGGCGACCTCCCAATCAACGCGTACATAGAAGGATGCACAACACCGCCATGCATTCTACCGCAGCTTGAGGACTGTGTCATCAACATCATCTTCAAAGCACGTGAGTAGCTTTAATTACATTAGATTCATCACACGCTCCGAAGGTTTGCTAAAATGGCCTTTTTCCTGCCCTTGTTTCACTGATGACATTCAGAAATCCACGCTGCATTACTATATAACCATGTTGTAGAATAACTTGGCTTACGATTTTATGAATAACTGCCTGCTGGTAGCTCTGCGAGATCTCTGGCCTTATAATTTACCACTTTTCTATTTCCGTTAGTGCAGTTAATAGATTCCATACTTGTCTAAAAGCCTTTTAAATGCTAGATACTGAAGAAAACTTCCGTAACTAAGTAGATATGGAAATTACACGATTGAGCGCATATTATAATAGATAGCTACGCAAAAAATGCATGCGTCAAACAACCATGACTAATAATCATTATGTTCAATAAGTAAAATACAAATCGGTGCAGATTTTGTGTATCAGACCTTATAGGGCCATACTTATAATTTCCAGCTCATGTTATCAATTCGATGAGAACGCTGGCTGTCGCCTACATGTCGATTGGACCGATCACTCTGCAAGTGCCATACGATCTGCAGCAGAATGCAGTGACGTGCAATTTCCTCACCAACTCCTACTGTCCTCTGCTACACGAAGAAGTTGTCCAGTACACCTTGAGAATGTTTATTGAATCCTTCTTTCCTGCGGTAAGTGCTTAGGGGTCAGTTATTTGGTATAAGAATGTTAGATAAAACTACAGGCTAACAAAAAAAAAAACAAAATAATGTTTGCAATAATCTGGCAATTTCATAAATATTCAATTAACTGCCTACGTGGTGCAGTTGGTTAGTCGCCGACTGCAGAACGAGAGGCCGCGAGTACGATCCCACACCGAGAAAAATGTTTGTGCAATCCACAGATATTTATTTCTAAAACACCTAGATGTTTTAGGGACCGAAAAGACTCTTGTTGTTTCTGATGCCCGCGACACAATATTTAAGTTACCTTAATGTGGGGTCAGGACTATGCATGTGACTGGTGCAGGTGGTTCTATTTATTTATATTTATTTAATGTGCACCAAACATTTTTCTTGAAAACATAAGTAATTACTACGCACTTGCAGTACAGATTAACCTAGATAGAGTTCACACTTACCGAAAAAAATGAGCCGGATTTCTCTATACTTGATATAACAAGTACCTACTGCTAACCCCATACGCAATACACTGAGGCCACAATGACGGGCTTAATATGGTGTTCATCGGAGTAGTTAGATACAAATATTGTATAATGGTTCCTTAGATTTACGCGAATGTTACACATTGAAATAAAGCCGATTTTTACAGATTTTAAGTATATAAAATCCGCGATAAAATCCGTAGAAATTCAATACAAGTATCGTAATACTAATTCGTACCACCAGCAAATTAAGCTCAGAAATTAAGTCTACAACTATCTCATTCACGAAGGAAAGAAGGGAACATGCCTCCAAAAAGGTTTCCTGCGAGAGATTGCAACCTAGTCAGGCTGGCCTGTTCAGTCTGCGAATACCACTGCGAGTGCCTACTTACTCTTTAACTTTCAGTTAGTACAATAATGTTTAGAATAATTTTATATGTAGGTATTTTGCACACATTTAGTAAATAAGGCTTATTTATTTCTAGGGCACATCGACAACCATCGAGTTCAGAGTGGTCGACCAAGACAACGCTCCAATCTTGTGTCTTCGTGTCGCCGTGCGTATCGACCCACCGAGAGATTCTTCACGCAAAAATGTTTTTCTTATTGATGCTGTGGAGGAGGAAAACATCCAAAAGTTATAAGATCAAGTCTGAATTAGATCTTACATTCGGTTCTTGATAAAAATTCGTTGCACATGATATTAAAAACTATCGATTTTAAAAATATGTATATTACGATTAATCATTGATGCTATATTCAAACGCTACAAATAAACTGATTTTATTTTTAACCAAAATATGTTTTGTTTTACACCAAAATATGTGTATACATCCATATCATGTATAATCGCGCTAGATATTTCCCGGGTAAATAAAACAAAATTGTCTTTACTAAATCAGTTTTATTCTGGAAGTAAAAATATTTGGCAAAAGTACCGTTTCTATACAATCAACATAGAAATAAAGTAACCAATAATTTGGGACAATTTGACAATGTAAGTAGTATTAAAATTTATAAACACAAAATTAAGAAAAAAAATCAGCCATAACGTAAACTATAACTCAATTATACGTGTTAAGCCATAATTATAACTAGGACGAAAATTTTAATAAGTATTAAAAAATAGCTTACCTATAAGTCAAAAAATATCAACTTGGAACTTAGGAGCATTTCAAATTAAGAAATAACACTATAAGGTCAGGGTGGCATATTCCGTCTATGGGGCATTAACCGTAAGCAAAGTAAGTAAAGCATATCATAAGCTTTTCTAACATGCCAACTCTCAAAGCTGTAATTTGAATGTACTGTATTTAATTGTAGGTAGACGGTTAATGCCCCATAAACGGAATATGCCACCCTGACCTTAATAAAAGTTAAGAGATCCCGATACGCAATACCTCACTATTATCCAACAAATGACGTCACTTAATATTCAAATAATTCAGTACACAATATGTGTAACATTGGCCATTGCAATGTTAAATGTATAGAGGAGCAAAGCTGCCTTCGTACCTGCTGTTTAGTAAAATATATCATTGAACGATATGTCACTGACATTACCAAAATATAATGAACTTTCACATCTAAAATATTTTCTAGTCTTCATAGTATCTAGCATACAATACAAACACTATCAATATATACACAGAATATTTAAAGGTACTGCCATTCAAAATATAATATACTAAATACAACAATATACACATACTACATCCTACTTATACATGAAACAAGATTTTATAGTAATATTTATTATGAATATTTTAAATTGAATTTTATAAAGACCATACAAAGCTATACCGGTTTCATTAAATTCTTTGAAGGCCCCAAATTGGCAGCTAAACCGTATTTTGAAAACATAATTACATACATATTATTTATTATATTATACATGGAAGTAATATAATATCTAGTTGTTATACTACTTCTATGCATATTATATAAGAATACAAGTAAATAGTATCATTTGTATTATCACAAGCTTGTGAAAAATGGATAGCAAAAAAAACCAAATAGAGCATAAAAAACTAATTATGTACCTATCTAATCAAGCATTTGATGAAGTCATAGGAGCAATAATTGTCTTTCAATGAACGATATTCTTTATGTAAAACTACAGCAACAGTGACATATGTACATACATCTTGAAATATGAAAGGTAAATATGGAGAATCTTATCATTTTTGGCACAAATAAATTTACAACACATTTACAATTCTCATCAAATATAAATGCAACACAAAAGGCTGTATTAGTAAATATTGTTATTACACTCTCTCTATATGAAATATGTAAACCTGAAACTTGAACTTATTAATTGTTGCAAATACTCTTTCGTGGTATATAATTTAACAAAACTATGTGTTTTAAGCAAATTGCGGGAACAAGATTACATTGGAAACTATGATGAAGGCGGTCTGAATCTATTTAAATTAATTTATCTAGTTAAAAACAAACATGAATACTGTGAGGTGAGGTTAACAATATTGCCAGTTATCTACGTGCTGATATCCTAAAAAAGGGAGTTTGAGGATAGAAATTCAATGACTACAATCTATTACAACCAATATAGTTAACACTAAGTAGAATTAAAGTGAAAAATTACGATCTATAAAAAATATGTCCAATAGCAATACTACATATTGCCTAAAAAGCCTCATACAAATTACTTTAAATAGCGTGCATACAAAAAGTATGCATTAGATCCAATTTCTTTCTCTCTCCAATACACCAATCTTCAAGACTAGTCACAAAGCCGATGTCCACAGTCCAAAGAGATCGTAACTAATATCCCAACTTACATACATATATTTAAATCCCTTAGTTTTGTTCGTGCAAGTATGACAAAGTTGTGCACATAATACTTGCAAAACTTAACTATTGGATATTTTTTCACTATGGGCTTGCTCACTAACTCACATGTTCCACTATACTATGACTCAAATATACATACAGTTTGGTAAATTTAAATTACAACACATTATGACATAAATGCACAAGAATCAATCACTACATACTTATAATAAATTGTATGGAAATAAATCACAGATTATTTTTCTTACCAATTAAAATTAATATGCTTGTCTAGAACTGGATATATGTTTATAGGACTTCTCAAATTTCAACAGTAGAAATTAGCTATTAAAAGAAAATAATGTATCCATACGCAATATTTATAACATGTAATATTTTGTATACATCATTTTCTATGCAAAACTTCTACACAAGTCCTCTGAAAAGTAATATATTAAATACAAAGGTACAAATATAACTGATACAATTATAAAGTACACCATCATAACATCCAGTTTTAGACAGCACAAATTACCAAAAGTCTATTAAATAGTTCAGTCAATCACTTTCTAAAATCTTTCACTTGCACAATAGGCTCAATCTTTATAATCTCACTGAGTTTCTTTATCGTAAATGGAACCATTGTGTTGCAGAAAGGCATGAGTGTAGTCACGTTTGCATATTCCTCGATAGGAGTTGGTTTTGTGCCGTAAAATGAGTGCTCTGGAGGGAGTGAGATATCTTCAAGTTCCTCATTAAACGGCAATTTTGTTGTAGACTTCTTGGCCACTGTATTCCCAAACGGCAATTTAGTCGTTGACTTTCTGGCAAATCTCTTGGGCTTTGGTTCGGGAGTGGCACATTGTTTTTTCCTCTTCTTATTCAACTCTTCATCATATGTGGCTACACCTGGTTGCGCCGTAGAATATTTCAAGGCCATATTGATATGCGTAGAACAGTGGTGCGCCTTTAAATCTGCTAGTAAACTATATCGGTTGTTGCAATGATCACAGTAGTAACACTCGCGCGAGTCACAGTCCATTTTGTAATACGCATAGTCAAGCGGAACATCGCCGTGAGTCGCATCGTGATGGTTCTCAATTGACTTCAAGTTCCCATGGAGTGTTGAACAAATTCCACACTTCAGCACATTAGCCCCGATCTTTACCAACTCTGGTGTGAGATTTCCGTGTACGTGCTTGGAAACACAACTATCCCTGAGTGCCCTCTCACAATGTAAACACACTGTCGTGAACTTGCTGCTTTGGTCCCAATGTTTTCTTTCGTGTTGTTTCGGCAGGCTGATGCATATGGGCGGTCCCGAGGGTATTACGGTGTTCAGTATGGGAGCTACGCTGTTGTCATGGTTAGTTTGCAAGTGTTTGGAGACCACGTATCGGTGTCCCAGGAAGTCACAGTGCGGACACTTGTAGGGTTTGAGATTGTAATGTCTCAGTATGTGTTCCCTCAGCGCGTGGTTGTATTTGGTGGTGAACTCGCAGTGCGGACAGGACTTGTCTTTAAGTTTCTTCTTGGATGGTCCGGACTCGTCGATGACGAGTTTCTCATCGTCGCTGTCGGGGGGTGCGATGCGTTTTCGGTTCCCCACATTTTCAGGTGTCGGCACGCGTTTTTCATATCTCACAACTAGCAGCGAGTTCTCTTGTGGTTCGGTATCTTTTTTCTCTGGTGAGGCAGGTTCTGGTGAGGTTGAATTCATGGCTTGTTTCTGGCTGCGCAAGACCGTGGCGACCCAGTCTTCGCGCATCATTACGTTCCTCACGGCCTCCACAGGCCTCGCTCCCTCCGTGTGCGCCGACTTGCAATGAAACTGCGCTTCGTGATAAGTCTGCGACCTGAACGAACATAGGTTGCAACGCCACCTGCAATATCAAATGAATAATACAATATGCAGCAATAAACATCATATTCATAATTACAAAACATATACGGGGAGAGATTTTCAAGTGGATGTTGATGACCAAATCTGAAACTATCGAGGAATATCGAAAAATACTGAAAGTGTTTCGAGCAGAGGCGGCTCATCCGAAAGAGCGCTGGTGCAGTGCACTCCCACGAAAATTACATACTTAGCTAATTTAATAATTTATATATATTTATAATACATAAGATCCTGACATTACATTCTATATATTTTACTATGCCTATAAAAATAAAATGCCTATATAGGTACATGTAGCGTTAATTTGTAACGAGTGGAGCGCCAGCGATTGCGCTCCTATGAAACGAAGTTTAGTACGACTCTTAGTACTGTATTCAATGAGTGCGAAAGAGAGCATCGATTCGGGCTGACGCGTGAAACAAAAGATATCGTATGAGAAATAAGCATAATCTGGAGCGCCGCTATCATTATCACTACATTTTTTAAAATAGATAGATTGATTTAATAGGAAGGTTTACATGTGTAATAACATCCATTAAATAGTGGAGAAATATTGTTATTTTTGAGGTTTCTAATGTGATGTCGCTAATTATCAATTTTTTTCCGCTTACATTGCAAACGCAGGCTGAACCCTACGAGATTTATCAAAATAATGTACTAATAATTTGTACACATTGAAAAGGTCTACAGAAAACTCCGCGATGGTATATGTCTATCTCTTCTGGATATACCACAATAACATTTTTTTGTCATTTACTTTTTACGACAAATAATGGCTAATTTTCGAAGCGATTTTAACCAATACAGCATTAATCGTTATCCAATTAAATAGCTTAAATACATTGTTGATTTAATATAGATCTATATGGTCTTTTACAGCACAAGATTTAAATTAATATTTTCGAAGATATTACAGATTTAAAATTGCGGGACGTAGCGCTTGCGGCGGTACTGGCCGGCCGGGGCGGCGCGGCGGCAGCGTGCCTATAAGTACATATAGGAAGGTTTATATGTATAATAATAATACGTACATATTATTACACAGAAATCTATTTGTACCCGGGCCGCTAGTGTTTGATAAGCATAGAAAAACGCTAAATTAATTCCATTTCTGATTTTCACAAGAAAGTAATAGATATCTTCGCATGCCAAAAAGACCGGCGAATGGATTTTGTATACAAATAAAATAAATAGTAAGCTCTAGTTTTCAATTATGTTTTTGTGAACCCCCATCAAAAAGTTTCACGAGCCGCCTCTGGTTACGAGCCCGGTTTTGATGAGAACTAAAAGTACATATTTAGATTTTTGATAAATTAATATGCCTAACTAGGAATCGAACCCGATGTTGTACACCCATTGTATTATTACACCATTAGATAATGTTGCTAATATGGATCAAATTCTGGCAAGTAATGACATACGGCAAACTGAATGAAAATGGTCATTTTGAGAGAAATCATTATTTCCCTGCATGGTCGGGGCTCGGGTTCGAATCCCTTGTTGAGTATAATTGTATCGGATTTTTTATTAATGACGATAGGCTCGCCCCCTATCCCATCGTGAAACGGAACACACAAGGCGAAACGTGACTGTACCTGGACAGTACAGTGTACCTGTGCCTAACCTTTTTGAGAAACAAGCATGAGTTTTTGTATGTATGTATATGTAATATCTCACCGTATTTTATTAATCTCGCTTTCCAAATGCTCCTTCATAACCTTCTCCTCTTTCAAAGTGCAGCTACACTTGGGACAACAGAACAAGCCGTTGCGCGGCGCTCCGAACGGCCCAAACTCCTGTTCAATTTCCTCCAATGTTCCTGCAGCCGTGGATGTGGACGGCGAGTTGGTCTGCACATCGTCACTTTGCCTTTGCATCTGCATACTTCGGTTAATCGCCCTAGTACTTCTACTTTCCGCACTTTGATTTTGCCCATCTGCACTTTGATTTTGAACATCCGCACTTCGACTTGGTATCTCCACATTTCGACTTTGCTCCTCCGCCAGTCGAAGGCGCTCTTGGTTCTTCTCTATCAGGCTTGTTTGATAGTCTAATTGGCCAATAACCCACTTCTCGACGTTCACGTCTGTCTGCAACTCAATGGGCTCTTCATACCTTCCCCGGTGTTCGGAAGTCATGTGCTGGCTCAAACCTGCTTTGTGGAACGCTTTGTATGAACAAAGACCGCAACCCCATCTGAAAGTTAGTAAATAATTTGAATATTAATATTTTTTATTGCGTTTCGGAAGGCAGCTATGTCAAGCCATATTGTTAAATACATCATTTTACACATTTTTTTTACTTTAGATTAGAATTTGATATTGAAATAATGAATATTGCATATTTTTGTACTGACTCAAGATTCAGTCATTATAATTTATGTGTTCAAAAATAGTTTTACAACACATACAATGCAATAGATTGGAATAAAGAAATAAAATACTGTCAGTCTTAAGGAAAAGTTTGCGTTATACTCACTTTCTATACTTCAATTCTTCGTACAAATGTGACTGCATAGCTTCCATGGTGGCCTCGACCACAACAGTACATAACGAACACTTGTATTGAATGCCATTCGGCTCGCAGAACTTGCCGAATTTCCTACACAGTTCTTCAATGGACAGCTCAACGCCAGGTATGCTTTCATTTTCTACAACCTCTTGCTTCACCAGATTTAGGTCTACAGCAACAGGGGCTGGTGGCGTTGGAGTAGAGATACTCAGCAATGGGGGAGGAAAGGCAGTTTGTGCCGGCTCCGGCATTTCGCACTTCACCACAGGCTCCGGGTTTGTACTCTTCTGACTCTGTTTCACCCACCTCGGCGTACCATCCTCGTCTGGTATCGAACCCTCCCTATAATAATAATAAAACACATCCTCTTTTTTCTCTGGATGCGATTTTAGCTGATGTTTTGTGACGTTCTCTATGGTCGAGGTTCTAAACGGACAGTAATTACACCTGTATTGCATTTTCGATTGGTGCACTTTGGCACAATGTTCCACCACTTCGGGTCGGAGCATGCTCTTGAACTTGCAGAGACCACATTGCCAAGGTTTTAAGTCCATGGTGGGTGCGGAAGAGGGTGGCACCGCGGCAGGCGTCGGGGTCTGCGGCTGTGGCGCCGACCCTCCTTCCAGCCTCACAGTCATCAACTGTGCGTTGCCTTTGTGCTGCATCGCCAAATGCTTTTCTATTGCGTTGCGCTTGTGGTGATAGTACGAACAAGCCGTGCACGCATATAGGGTGTCGTCGTGCATTTTCAAATGGCCAATAATCCGAGCCGAGGTCAAGGGGCGCGAGGTGTCGAGGTGTTGGTGCGGCGGGCAGTGCACGCAGTGGTAGTCGTTGGTGTTGGAGTGCAGCGTGTCCCAGTGGCAGCGGAACATGGCCTCGTCCACCGATATGTACGAGCAGTCCTTCGCGCCACAAGTGTATCTCTGTCGGTCGGGCACGTACTTTGGATAACGGTTTGCAGTTTCAGCAGAAACGAGCGTGACAGGAGACGCGGTCTCTGACCTGACAGGCTTTTCAATCACGCGATTGATAATGGAACTGGATGCGAGGTTGAGCATCTTGTCGAAATGTCTCTCGTTGGTTTCCAAGTGCGGCACGGGGTTGACGGGCGCCGTCTGCGGCACGGACTGCTGCTGCGAGTGCAGTTGGAGATGCCGCACCATGTTCAAACGGACTTTTGTGTTGAACTCACACAGAGAACAGAACACTAGGTTGTCGAGAATTGGGTTAATGGGCAATCTGTCGATATCCTGCGGTCCATAACGCTTCCTAATACCTGACGCTTTCTGCGCAGCAGTAATCGGTGTAATGACTAATACTTTATTTCCACCAATTACTTTAGTCATGGGATTCTGATCAAAATGTTGCGTTTTGTGCAGTCCCTTCATGTGTTGTTTTACGGCACCCATAGATTTATACTTGGCGTTACAAACACCACATACGTATATCATAAGACTAACATTACTATGATCTCTGACAAAATGGTCCGTTAAATTCGTACAAGTACGCACTACCATAGTGCACTCTGCGTGCGGACATTTCAGCTGAGTAGACCATGCGGGGTTGCACGTATTAACATGTTTTTTAAATCCTCGTAAATTCTTGCATACAACTTTACATATAGGACACATATATAACTCTGACATGGCCACTTTTTTATATGGCAGGTTTGGTTGCGTGGCGGTGGTTTCAGTAGGCTGCGTAGAGATGGGGTCCTCGTCGGACAGGTCGATGACGCGCTGGGCGGACTCGTCTTCGTCGCTGTCCAAGCAGTACACCACTGCGTCGGACGCCTTGCTAGTACTCGCCTCGACCTCAGGCTCAGTTTTGATAACACGAGTTAGTTCAGCTGGGTGTTCATCTCTTGTATCTAATGGCATCGCAGCTGTAGTTGGCGTTGCAACAGCTGCCTGTCCTTGAATTTCGATCACCGATGGTTGTGGATCTCGGACTATAATAGTGGCGTTGGAAGAAGTATCGACGACAGGGGATTTGGCTACAGACTCCACAGAAGCGATTTGAATAGTGGTGTCCATGTGACCGATTAGTTTCTCGAGCTCTATGCAACGTTCCGCTTCCCTGACCGGATCATCGGCGACATCTGATGCCACATCTTCAGTTTTTACTTTACATTTGTTCAGATAGACTCGCGGAAGTACCTTCAATTGTTGATTACCGTCCTGAAAAATATTTGACAGAACCATTTAAAATATAGGTAAGAATTTAGTTTACAGTTTATGTAAAAAATAATTGTGAACGAAAAGAAATCTTATTAAAGGAGTGTATTTACAATTCGAATTTCGATCAAAATTATAGCCATTTGTATATTTAAAAATATTTTTCTATCATACGCACCTTGTTAGTAATAAGCCTGAGGTATGCCTGCGGCAGTCTCATCGGATGGCACACAGATGCGTGATCGAGCATCTCTTTCTCGTTATCAGCACCGAACACGCAAAACGTGCACTGGTACAAGCGGTAGCCGTGCTCCTTCATATGATTCACCAGGTCTGAAGCAGTAGTCATCACGCTTGGACATATCTGGAAATAATAACCAGTATAAATAAACTCATGCTCCTATAAATGTAAACCCACAGTATATAAGGTATCCAAGCCAGAAAATACGGGAGGCCTTTTGGTCCCATAAAATAAAGATTTGTGAATCACACGAACATTAATCTTGGTGTCGTGTTTACTTTGTTGATAATGTCCGTAATAGCTTAGATAGTGACCGTGTAGTTAAATAGCCATGATAGTGAGTAGCACATCACGTTTCGGATTCACCTGTATGTACTGTACTGTATCAGCCCATATACGTCCCACTGCAGGGCACGGGTTTCCTCTACAATAGAGAGTACGATTGATCGGTTCAGCCGTAAAGTCCACCACGCTGGTCTATAATATATCCTAAATCGATCAGTGACAATTCGCGCGAACTAGCCAGTCCACGTCAGTGGATACTCTGCAAGACTTCACTGCGTTTATCATCAGGTTTTTAATCATTTTGTCGTGCTAAAATAAAAAAAAATCGAAGCCGCATTCTCTGATTTCACAGCCAGTTACATAATCAACTGCGGACTCTGTTTGAAGTTAATTGAGCTATCATTATGGACTATGCTAAAGGAAGTCTATGTGCAACAGATTTTGATCGGATACCAGCGAAAATAATCATATCTCATGGATAACACTACTCTCATTTGTAGTAGATATAGAGTAAGAAGTAACCTACATTGCATGGATAAGGCGGCTGATGTCGCTGTTGTAGGTGTTCGCAGAGCTGCGCCGGAGTGTAAGTACGGAAGTTACAAGGACCACCTTCAGCTAAAAAAAATATTAATTTAATATTAATTTCTATTTACAACACATTTTTATACGTGGTTATATACGGCAAACTATTTTTATTCCTTTAGAACAATAGTGGAAAATGAATGATGAAAGCTTACCTTCAAATGTCTGTCCACAAACATATGAAGGTACGGCAACTTCTCGCTCCAATATGTTATCGGAATCTTCAGTAACAGGTTTGATATCAGTAACAGTATGCAGAACATAGTCGTTAGCTTTTTTGTTCGGATGCTTTCTACTCATATGAGAGTTCACCAACTGACTGGCGAGTCCTCTGTAAAAGCACAGACCACACGCATATTGTGTATTGCCGTGGGCCTTGAAGACGTGCGTCACTAAGTCAATCCCGTTGTTGCAAGCATCGAAATCGCAATAAGCGCAACTCAATGCGCCTTCTCCTCCAATACGCTGATGAGTCATAGCATGTACCAAGGCGTGTTCGGCATTATCCGATGTGAATGAACAGAACCTTCCAGTGCATTTGTACACTTTTATGAGCTTTTCTTTAGTCATCATAGCGCTCAAGACCACGCGATGTTTCTTAGATGTAACTACCTCTTGCCATTCTTCATATTTATATTGCTTTATTTCTTGTTTGTCCATGCTTGAAACTGGTGCATAATTCGGGCTGGGCTGGGGCACATCTACAAAATTGTTGAGGCTGACCACACTTTCGATTATGGGAACTGCAGTAGAACTGTCATTAATAGTATCACTATGACTTACTCCCGATACCAGTTGTTCTATTGGACGAACATTGATATATTTAGGAACCTCAACAGAGACGTCACAGGATATGTTCTCAGGAGGGTCATCATTAAATACCTCAGTTACAGGTTCCATCACTGGGAATTCATCCATATGCCTGTCAAAGAAGTGTTGAAGGCACTCCTTGAATGAATGTTTGCCTGGTGGAGTTATGATAACTTTACACACGAAACAGAACCCATCCCAATTCTCATTATGTTTCAGTTGTACATGTTTTTTCATTGAAATCATGAGACTAGTTCTGTAATGATCGACACCATTTATACAGCAAACATATTCCTTAATACCAGAGGCTTTGTAAGAGACTCTGAAATGTGGATAATCCAGGATATCATCAGGCATACCTTGTTGAGGCTCTTCAACGTTTGACTGCACTTCCATTTCGTTAGAAACAGGAACCTCTGGTTCCGCGTTCTCTTCTATATTGGAAGGCTCATCTATATCATTCTCAAAGCGTTCTTGCTTTATTTCTACAGAATTATCAATTTCGCTAAGCACCCTTTCTGGAACTGCAATATTTTCATCAGATTCAAATGCTATTTTAGATTGAATAGATGTAGCTATAGTTTTTTCTTCCTTTTTAGGAGAAGCATCTTGTTCTTCCTTCAATGAAATTGATTCGTTTAACGATGAAATTTCGGAATGTTCGCTGCTGTCATCAACATTATCGCTGATGCTACGATTAGAGCTTCTTAACGTACGAGGTGCTATAGTATTTTGGTGTTTGGATAATGTTTTTATGGTTTTTCTAGTCATTGCTGACAAGTTTATTGTATAAACATCAGTTTGTTCGTCATTATGACGTCCAATGACGTGTGTTTTTAGATTCTCCAAGGATACTTGAGTGAAGTTGCATTTACCGCAAAGATAGCCTATAAGTTGGCCTTTGTTTTCTTTTGGAGGTGGTGGTATATCCAAATTAAAATAACAGGGCTCAGGATCACATTCCAAACATGTTTGCTTATATTCACCAGTATGCATACTAACAATATGCCAGAAAAATGATTCTAATACAGTTTTGTTTTTGGAGAAATCTTTGTAGCAGAATCTGCACACATATTTATCAGTTGATATTTTGCTTATAGCCGGGAAATTAACCTCTTGACATTGTTGAATAGCTTCTTTTGCTGTATTTGGGTTCATACGCGATAAGGGAATTTCAGTATGCGGGTGTTGCTGTTTGTAGTGAATGATAATGTCATCGCCCGTATATACACACAGCCGACATGCATAAGACGATACATTTTTCTGAAAACAGTAATACTTATCTATAAAGCAATCTTTATCGGGTATGGCAATGTTACTCTCGGTACCCAACGAATCGTCAACTAAGGCATTTTCAGGTGTCTTTGCTACTTTCTTCTTTTTATTCTTTGGTTTTATTATACCTGTTTGCCATGCCTTACCTCGGCGTTTACGTTTTGTCTTTTTTTGTAAGTCGGCTAATAATTCACTGCTACCAAAGCTGAGTGATGATGCTAATGAAACGTTATCAGTATCAGAATATCCTTCCGATTCACTCTCTTTGACAGTACTGGTTTCAACAGAATCGGTTTCAAACTCATAAGGATCCAATTCTTGTTGTTTAGAGGAAATCTTCATCTTTGATTTTGGTTGAACTGATACATTTTTTGCAGTTGCTTTTGATTTTATGTTGTCCATTTTACTGTCTTCCTGTACGTCTTCGTCATTAACTGATGTCTTACGCTTTGTTTTAAAAGATGGTTTCTTTTTGGCAGATTTATCTGTTGGTGTAATGGGTTCTATTGGCTTATCTTGATTTTTAAACTTTTCTATAACAACAACGGGCTTAGGATCATGTTGTGTTGTGTCTTCTTTCCGATTAGTATTGGTTTCATCCACAAATTTAGCCAATCGACACATTCTGATCCCGGTCGAATTTAACATTTCATCGGTTAAAAACATTTCTTTGATATCTTCTCGCAGTTTTAGTAATTCTCGCGACAATTTCTTTGTAGCTGGTGGCTTACCGGCTTGTGCGACTGCAGCTCGCGTTATACGTTGTCCTTTGTTGGTCTTAGTAAATCTTCCCTTTCCTTTCTTTGCCCCTTTTCCCTTTTTAGCTGTCCCCATTTCAGGTGTGTCGGAGGTTAAACTTTCAGTCTCATTTTGCACCCCATCCGGTTCATTTTCAAGAACGGCTTCAGACGATATATCAATATTTTTTATTTTTGGTTCATCCGCGGTTGATTTTATGTTTTCTATTTCAGAACTTTCAACTTTATCACATTGAGGTGTTTCTTTAATGGCTTCTTCATCATCAGAGGTTTTACGCATTTCAAAAGCAATATCTTTATTTATTACATTATCTTCTTTACAAGCTGCGTGACTAGGAGCTTCTTCTTCATCATCAGATACTATTTCACTAAGTTTTTCCAACTTCCTCTTAATTTTATCATTATCTCCTGATTGTTCACCAAGCATACTTAGCAATTGATGTATTTTTGATTTATCTTGAAGTATCGACAATAGGCTACCAATCGAATCAAGTGGGGGTACAGTCTCTTGTCCTGATGAACCAGGCTCTGTAAAGTCTTTTATCGGTACATCAGCAGAAATAAGTGACGATGAAACATCAGAATTCATTTCACTTTGTACTTCATTTGTACTATCAGGTACCGTGTGCTCGCTAGACTTATTTTGAATTATCTCGTTTGTACTATCGGCAGGAGAAGTTGCAATATTTCCATCAATGCTCTCAGCGTCTTTTCCACTCAATTCCTTGTCGACGCAATTACCTTTGCCTGTAGTGGAGTCTATTACTTCATTATTTGTGTGTTTTTCGCTTTGAGATAATGTCCCCACAACAGGTTTCTCGCCACTAGACAATTCAGAACGAACTGAACTAAGTTTTAAATCAATCGTTTCAATACTGGACACGATTGTTTCTGTCTTATTGTCTTCATTTTTAACCCCGTCTATGTATTCAGTTTGGGCATTGACATTTTTATCTACATCTTTAAAGATAGGCTCAAAAGCGTCTTCTTTAGAGTTTGCTGACTTATTTTCTTGGCAATCAAAAGTAACATCCTTCGTGAAATCAGGAACAGTATCGTATCCAGAACTTTTTATATGATTATCAAGATCGTCTATTAAGGCGTTTATGTTATCAATTACGGGATCTGATACATTATCAAAAAATATTTCACTATCGGTATCATCTTTGGGTTTTGATTCTTTTTGGCCCTGTTGATATTTATTGCTATCGCAATATTTATTTTTGATAGGTTTGTCATCATCACTAGAATAATTTTTATCTTCAACTTCATGATTAAATGAATCTGAATCCGAATCAAATTCATTTATAATCTTTTTATATTTCTTTTTAATGATATCATCATTAGTGGATTTAACAGATTTCGTTCCTTCAATTCCCTGCTTCTTGGAGGATCGCGTTATCCTTCTTCCTGGGCTATCATCTGAAACGTCTTTGCTGTCATCTAAACTTTGTTTGCTATGCGAGTCCTTAAGTGTTTTTAATACATCCTTTCTACATTTTGTGTCAACAGATTCCAATACCTTCCTACCTGAACTATCACTAACGACATCTTTAATTTCACTAGCACCCTTACTGTTTCGTGTATCTTTAGATGTTTTTACTTCAGTCTTTTTATTTTTCGTTTCAGTGGATTCTAAGGTTCTCCTTCCTGGGCTGTGGTTAGAAACATCTTTGCTATCGTCGGTGCCCTGTTTGTGTGTTTCTTTAATTATTTTTGTATCACTCTTTTTTAGCTTTGAATCAACAGATTCTAAGGTTTCATCGCTTACTTTATCCTTAGACGGATTTTCATTATTAGGTCGTTTTATTTTTGGTATTTTATAGTTTTTGACTCCATAACCCGAATGCAATACCGAACCTTTCGCAATACTGTCGCTAGAATAACTAAATCCATATTTATTTTTCTCAAACCCATAATGATTCTTTTTATCTTCATAATCCCGACGCATGCGGGGATCTCTATAATTCTTTCTAGGAGAATATGGTTGTTTCGTAGAGCTAGAAGTCACATGTTGACTATCGTTATGAATCCTATTTCTCTGATTTTCTTCCAATGTTCTATAATTTGAATCACATAACTTCCTGTCGTCCTTGACACGGTCAGTAATTTTATAGTTCGATTTATAATTCTGGAAATCTTTTTTAATTTCTTGGTAACTACGGTTGTCGTTATAACGATGTAAATCTCTTCCAACACTAGAAGCACGCCTGAAATTTCTATTTTTATGTTCAGAATCATTAGCATTAGCAAATTCACTGGAAGTATCTGCAAAGATTTTATGACAAAAGGATTCTTTCGAGCGTCCTACACTTGCAGCTCGCTTTCTGCGCAAATCAAAAGAAGGATCGTGTAGTTCGATTCCTTTCTTTTTCAGTAAATCCTGAAATGTTGAATTGACACTTGTGTCAATGGTAAATGAACGTCCCGCATCTGGCTTTATGGATAATGTATTATCATTGTTTATTTCTTTCTTATTGTTTCTACCCACACTTCGGTCTCTAGACCGGGAATGTATGCTTTCGCACGAATCCTGACTTCGTTCTCCACTTCTCTCCCGTCGATATCTATCATCGCCATCTCTTTCTCTACGCCTCGATCGATCAACATATTTATACGAATTACCTCTTTCTGAATAACTAGATTGATCCTTGTCATTGTCTCTAGACATGTCACGCCCAAAACTTCTTTCAAGTCGTGAATCTGATTTTCTTTGTCTTCTATCGCTTACTTCTCTGTCGTAGTTCATGTAAGATTCTGATTTACCATAAGATCTATTTTGTTTATGGTAGGAACTATCAGTGCTGATTCCCCTCTCATTATAGTTCCCATGATTTCTTTCGTCTCTTCGACACCTTGGATCATACTCAGAACGTCTATTTAATCTGGGATCTTTGGAAAATTGTTTGTTCAGTGATATATTTTGAGAATGATCTCCTCTATTGAATGAATAGTTTGGGGTCAGTGTTTCAACGCGGCCGAAGGGATGACTAGGTGTTTGAGGACATTCCGACATACCAAAAGAGTGACTGGGTGTTGGTGGGCAATCCAAACGGCTAAATGGGTGGCTAGGTGTGGGAGGACAATCAGACCTACCAAATGGATGACTAGGCGTTGTTGGGCAATCCGTCATTCCATACGGATGGCTTTGTGCCCCGGAAAAATCAATTCTTCCAAATTGATTATTTGATGTCGGCGGTACATCTATTCTCCCAAATGGATGGCTCGGCGTAGCTGGACAGTCAGATCTACCAAAGATATGGCTCGGTGTTGGTGGAACATCAGATCTTCCAAATGGGTGGCTTGGTGTTGCTGGGCAATCTAATCTCCCAAACGGGTTAATTGGTGTTGCAGGACAATCATTCCTTCCAAATGGATGACTTGGTGTAGCGGGGCAATCCGATCGTCCAAATGGGTGAATTGGAGTTCCAGGACAATCAGATCTTCCAAATGGATGACTTGGAGTCATTGGGCAATCCGTTCGTCCAAACGGGTGATTGGGTGTTAAAGGCATATCAGACCTAAAGTTTTGGGTTTGCGTAGATGGACATTCAGAATGCCCAAACGGAATAGGCATCGTAGGACTATCAGGCTTGCCAAAATTCATCAATGGCGGTATTGATGCTTCTGGTCTATTAAACTGATTAGAAATGCCTGAATTATCGGGCCATCCAAAGACGGGTAATGGCGTCAATGGTATAACAGACCGACCTGCGTCATCATTTTTCTCATCGATGAATTTTTTTTCTAAGTTCTTGTCACGTTTATAGGCGTCGCCATATCTCGAACTTTGACTGTTGACATTGGTCTGGACATTATGTCTTGAATCGTCAGTATCCCAACGACTTTTACGGATTAGATTGTCAGTTTCAGAGTTACGTGGAGAACATAAATTGTTTAATACGGGAGTATTTAGAATATTAGATTCATTATTCTGTTGATTAGGTGGAATATCAAAGCTAATTGATTTTGCTGTCCTACTTGGCGTCGTTTTAGGATTATAAATAACGTTACTTGATAATGACTTAGCCATTGCGTCTAAATTAATTCCAGCAAGATTAGAATTATCCCATTTAATAGTTTGATTTAAATCTTTTCTCATACGAGGGTCAATCAAAGGAGATTTTCTATCACCGGCGTCATCCATTTTATCAGCTTTTGTATTGTTTTTCTTGTTCTTATTTTGAAGGGATGATAGGTTGGTAGCTTCTGGAGGAGTTTTTGATAACACGGGCATCTTTCTCATATCAATATCTGCACTCACACTGACTACTGAGGCTTTCACTGGATCAACCGGTATGATGACTGGCTGTGTTTTAGCTACTAAACGTGTGTCATCATTATCTGGTGACTTAGGAGCAAAATTCGAGTAAACATCTTGATCTACATTAGACTGTTTTAGTCCCTCATCCTCAGAACTTAGATCATCATTGATATTTAATTTTGTGGGAAAAAATCTTTCGCATTCTTTCTCAGTTAATTTGAGACTTTGCTTTTTAAGACTATCATCTCGAAGGGGTGAATTTAACACATCATTATTTAGAATGTTTGTTAATGATACAGGGGTTGTTTTTTCCTTATACTTTTCAATTGATATTCGTTTTTTATTCGTGATTGCCTGAACACTAGCTACTTTAGAAATTTTAGGCTGATGCAATGGTGGAGTAACAACATCCAGATTTGGTACAGGTAAAATATTATCAGCTAGTATTTCATTTTTGAGAGCCTGTAGAATATCGATCTGGGAATCTATTTCTTTCTCAACAGGCTTTTCGGCAATGACAGGGTCATTCAACAAAGGTATTTCCACAGAATCATCTTTCTTAATTAATATGCATGACAAATCTTGTTTTTCAGGTTCTGTAGACGTATTTTCTTTTATACTGAGAGCCGTATTTTTCAAAGGCAAGGCACTCTCTTCTTCGTGTAACGGTTTATAGAAGTTGGCTTTAAATAGAGCGGAGACCACTGATTTTTTATCATCCTGCTCAGGTGGGTCTGGAGACGTCAATGTCTCTTCATCTGTTAAATGTATGTCTTTTTTATCAATAACTTTATCAACCGATTGTAGATTTTCACTTGTATTATCATTGTTTTTAACCTCTGTCACTTTTGCTTTAGTTTGTTGTAAATCCTGTACTTTCACAACGTTGTCATCTTCGATACTCGCCACAAGAGAATCAGGTGTTTCTTTTGTGTCACTCGCAGGCTTTAACTCTGCTATGTTTTGAATTTCATCAATCTTTGATTTTATTTTTGTTCCCTCTTTTACTTCACTGAACATCTCTAAATCACATTCGTCACTGATTTTTTCATCAGACTTTAGAGCATCCTTATTGGACTGTTCGCTGTTATCTTTAGAATTGATCACCAGGCATATTTGTATCTTCCGCGGTTGATCTTTTTCTGGCACAGATTTTTCTTCATTCTTCGATTTGTCTTTATCAACAAGAACTAAGCTGCCATATATGCTCTCTATTGCTTCACTTTCACTATCAGATAATTCACCTTCTTCTATCTCCTCTTTCTTTTTGATTTTGGGATTTTTTCCGGTATAGGATTTTAATATAAGGTCTGAAATATCATCGTTGGCTCCGGTTTGTTTTAATTCACTAAGTATTTGAGTTCTCAGTCCACGCAATGTGTCTATATCAACATCATTATCATTGCAAGTAATAATTCTCGACAAAATATCTTTAGTATTTAAAGAATTTAAACTCTCTTCGGGAACCTTTAGAGTTATATTAAAATCTTTAGTGTTTCCTGAAGATGTGTTACTGCTTGTAGATTTTTTTGAATCTCTTCTGGTATACGAGGATGATCTTCTGGGCGACCTCCTGGGTGATCTTCTACTAAAAAGAACTGTATCTAAAGACTCTTGACTTGTAGATCGTACTCTGTCACGCTCGGGAGATACCAATACGCGGGTATATTTACGCGTAGAATTTGTTTCAATAGGTTTTATTTTTTCTTGTGAACTAGAAGAAATATCTGAAAGTGTAGGGGATTTCTTGTGTGGCCGTCTTTGAAATAATGCCGGTTCTACACTGCCTGCTGTGCAAACGTCGTCAATATCACTGGCTCTGACTATTTCAGGCAATGTGCCTGCTTCGTCCTGTATCTTGGATACTCTTTTGAGTTTATTCCTTACAATCTCTAAATGTGAATTGTTTTCCATCTTGGAAGATTCAAAAGTACTGGAACCACTCGCTCTTTTGGGCAAATCTCTCTGTAACAAGTTTTTTTATGTTATCTAAACTGAATATGTAATGAAATATATTTTACGAAGACAGACACCACTTACCTGCTCGACTTTCGCATATAGATTTATTAGTACTTGTTCGCACTTAATTAAATTTTCCATTTTCATCCTAGAAACAGAAAAACATTATAATAGAACATTATAAGTATAATATAAATGTCAACATAATACAATAATTCTAGAGCATGAGACGGGGTTACATACGTATGTGCGTGATAACATGAAATAATATCTATAACTAATTATCAACCAAAGTATGATCCCGTTTCATAGCACATATATTTAAAAACATGTAGAATGCGCAATTCGTTGAAATACCGGCTGTGAAACGAGAGACCTTAATTAATATTTCAAATAGACAAATGTTTAAATTATTCAGTTATTTATTCCGAGCTTGGAAGTAGTGACATCACTCGTAGTAAGTCACTTGTATCTTTACAATACCCTTGATATTAAATTGTATTAAAGTGTAATATAAATTTTAAATAAGTGTTGTATCAGTATAATTAATTAAAAACAAACCTTTTCTTTTTATCCAGCAAAAGATCACGAAGTGATCTAATCTTATCGAGCTGAGCTTGTCGAGGATTCGCAGATATCGCGTTGGTACTCTCCAACCTTTTGATCATACTCTCCAGGAAGGGGATGTACTTCTTCATATCCTCGAACTTCTGATCGTAATCGGACTCCATTGTGAATGCTGAAAATAAATAATCATACATAGATAATAAGCAAAAACACACACATAACATTGTCCACTTAAATTAAAATGATTCTTGTGTCAAAATTAAAATATACAATCGATTTTGAATAGTTATCGTAATTGCAAACGACCACCACAAATACGAAAAGCTACACATATTTGGAAATCAAACATGCATATGACAGAAAGTGGTAAGCTTATATGGAATAAGCTCTCAAGTACATTGATATTATAGAACTTTGAACCACCAACCAAGGGGTGTGTGGAGAAGAATTAGAGTGTCAAGCATGACTTTGTAATAATTAAAGGTGTAGCTTGGTTTTTATACCGTCCATTAGCGGTCATATCGTTTAATTTGCAATAAAAAAAAACAATAAGAGGCTTTTGCGTTTAATGCAGAGTGTCGAATTCCGCACGAAGTTTGCTGGCGCACAGATACGTATTTCGAGTCCGGGCATTTCTGCATTTGTCTGCACATTACATTCACGATGCAATATAAAAAACGGAAAAATATATTTAAGACTTAAGTCTATACAGGAATCTATACTAATATAATTAAGAAATCTAAACTAATGTATAGCTGACGAGGTTATTTGTTTATTACCGCTATTCTCAAGAACTACTGGTTCGAAGTCCCAAATTATTTTTTGTTAGATAACCCTTTAATATAGAAAGACTATAGAATATAACATTAACGTTATGACTAATAGGAGCGGAGCATTAGTGAAAAATATAAAAAGGGAGATATTTTATTCCTTTTTAAGGTTTCCGTTGCATATGCTAAACGATAGAAGTCAGAGAGAAGTTGTTACTCCTATTAAGGTCAAAATAAATCGGGATAGATTATGCCTAGGCTATATTTTAGCTCACTATAAGTTTTTAATAGTAATCAGATTTGTTCGAAAACAATGCATTTTTCAAATGGGTTTTTATCCATGTGGTATTATTCCTTATCTAAATAAATAACGTTATACATTACAAGTACTGAATGCTGAATAATGTTGACCTGACATAATTTGATTTTAATGAATATTTTAAATATCTCTGCAGCAAAATAATAATCATAATTTATATTATATAATATCGCATGCGCATTTTTATTATGCGAAATAAATAAGATGAAATAGAACGGGATGTAACAGGATGGGATGAGAAAAACAGTAAAGAGGACGGTGGTCACGTTGAGTTTGACTCAAAAAGGTATCTGCACCCGGACGGAGTCTACGACGGACAAGCCGTTAATATTAAAGCATGGCTCAGGGCTCCGTACTATGTGCAGTAAATTGTTTCAAGTCAATTCCAAATCAAAATTGTAATTTCTTATAGTAGGGTTGAAAGTAATGAGTCATTTCAAATACCTTAGTACATAATTAAAAAGGACAGTTATATGACTGAAATTAATCATAATGGATCATTCATTCTGATCATCACATTAGAGTGCCGTAATATCGTAGATAACCGCGCGCGGGTTACGACAGAATCTGCATGTCATACATTTATCATTATAAACATTAACAGGAATACAGTAAAGCAAACTCAAACATAAAATAAATGTAACTATAAGCAGCTAGATTTACGAATACTACATCGGGAGTACGAACTGCAATCAAGCCGGAATCGGTGACGGTCGTTGGTTACTGAACTAATCGCCGGCGCACAACTGATACGCGTAATAATGTCTGGTTTTAGAACATTTTCTTATTTTATGACTTTATCCATTGAGGTGTACTAAAATATAAGATAGATCAAGAAAATGATAAAATTAGTTTTTAGAATCACAATAAAATCGGGGAAAAGGTTAATTATTTACTTTCCTAAATCTTGGTCTTCCGTTTAACCACATAGCGGGTTCCATTGGCGTTTCAGATATGTTATTATTACAATATTTTTGAATGCAGTTTAAATTGTTTCCAAAATTAAAATATCTTCATTTTATCTTTCAGTAAAATTGTCTATCCACAATATTTAAAATACTTCCCCTCCATGTGGCATCGCCGAGGGACCCCCGGCATAGATAAGCGAATAAATCCGATAAACAAGACGGTAACGCGCGGAACGAGTTTTCAGAACCAATGGCGGCCGCTTCGAGTACTTTTTACATGCTTCGAGACTATTTGACCTTCCCAATGACATCAATTCAGAACTACCAATTTTTTTATTGTGGACTGAAGACGGCACTCTCCAAATTTTGGAATTAAAGGTTTAAAGGAACTGTGGATATAGATGTGCGATTCATTCTAATTAAAAATGATTTACCGATGTATCATACCTAACCGGTGAATTTAACTAGTAATAGGAGCACTACGTAAGCCATGTTTCCAGATAACGCTAATTAATTATTTTATGCTTATTTGTCTTATAATTTTCATCTATTTCTTTTTTGGATAAAATTATCAAATCTACCGATATGTTCATCGCTACGTAAAGCCGTAAATTACAATAAATATCATAATTCCCTGTATATTTTTTAAGCTACAAATACTGCTATTAAGAAATATTGACTGTGAGTCACACCCCTGATTGAAACTTAACGAAGACGAAGTGAACGCTCGGTCGGAGTAATATCGGATAATCGGGACTGTCAAAAGGAGTAAAGACCAATAGAAATAGTTCCCAGGTTCTAATAAAACTAATACAATACAATCGTTTTTGCCGGCGCATTATTTAGCAAGTTGGCTAAAACACAATTTTAAGACAATAAGATAGCTATAAACAACATTCACAGTGTTCAGTAATTTTATGAGCACCCATGTGTCCACAAATAGCACAGATACATTTTGAACCGATACGCCCAGAACTGGAGAATTATAGCTTTTATATCTCGATTCATTCGTGCATTTTAATCTCATACTTTATATTACTTTAAAATGTTATAGAGGTAGAAAACCACATTCCGATACTGTACGAAATCTCAATTAGCTATGACGGAAATAAATAAATATTAAGAAGGGGTACGGAATAGCCACATCAGACCAGATTGTGAAGACATAGGTACGAATTCTTAAAATAACATCGTCAATTAAAGTTTGTATGAAAATGACTTTCCAATCAAACAAAAACAGTAGCTTATCGGCAACATATTTTCTACATGCCTTTTTTTGTCTCGAACCTGAACAGTCTAATAATATAATGGACCAAACATTTACCATACAACTGTAGAGTAGAACGAAGTTTGTTGTATAAATATAAAAGAGAACCCTGACTGACGTTATGTATCAACGCACAGCGGAAATTATTGGAGCTAAGAATGTGAAATTATACAAACGGGTTCCATTTAAGACATAGAATAGCAAGAAGAAAGGATATTTTTTTAAATACGACTCCTAAGGAGTTAAAAAGGGTGGAAATCTGTTGTATGGAAAGTCTAAACAGTTAAAGTTAAAACTGCCAAACTTGAAACTTTAATAAGTTAAAAACAAAATAAGAATTGAAGATCGGATGATTTGTTGATTGCCTACCAATGCAGCCACCGCTAGAGTTAGGTACATAACATTTTATACAGGGATTCTTACTACATCGTAGGGTTACAATAAGGAATGATTTTTAGAAATCGGGATGTACTAAACGGATGAAATGGGTGAAATACTGTTGTATGGAAAATGTAAGCCGCAGAAGATGCAGATATAAAATTTGGAGCATAAGTTACTCATTTACAAAACATAACATTAGCAAACCTTAGGGGTGAAATAAGGGTAGAAATTTTGTAAGGAAAATAGAAACAATACTGGGGTTATTTGTATGAAAAGTTATATTTTTGCTATTTATTACAAACAAAATACAATAACGTGCCACAATTAAAACAATACCATTCGGTGAAAAAAGGGATGAAATATCATACGGAAAATAACACTAAAGGTTTATAAAAGCTGAAAATGCATAATTTGGCTAATTAAATAGTGTCATTCGTAATCTATTTCATGAGGAAGGGAAGAATAGGGGTTGATTTCTTTGGAACAAAGTTCCGTAACGCGATGTACGGTAAGAGTTGTTGGAGAAGTTGGAACAAAACTTGATGTTCATATTATTGCACAAATTTGTCTATATTTATATATTTTACTTTTTTGTTGCCTACACTCGAAACTGGATATCTTTGGAGGGGCCTTCGTATACATAAGGGTTCTTGAATAATTAATAACATAACATAGGATTTTTGATGCAAAATAAAAACAAATTACTAAATAACTAAACTTATTAAACTAATACTTAACAAAAACTTGATAAATGTGTTTTCTTTTTGTAATTACATAAATTAAAAGGCTTTTTGATACTTCAACAATCTAAATTCGTAATCGGAATGAAAAATTGTAGCCACAGTTATGAACTTCTTTTACCTTACTTATTGAACCGATTGATCTCAAAATCAATATCTGAATTAAATATTGTGAACGCTATCTTAAACTCTTTATTTATAAATCTAATTGTTATTGAAATTTAACAAAAATTATAGTATGCTTTGATTTGGAAGGCGTTAAGGGCGTGAATTACATAATGGATTATTTTATAGCTGATTAGAATACGAGATATAAGGAATGTTTTACTTTGATTTTTCTAGACAGTTTACGTAGAAGTTGCAACATGTTTTTTTTTTTATTTTTACGTCAACATTAATGTATACTTGCAAACGAAGTTACCGACAAATGCTTGTCTTAAACAAAAACATAAGTCTTAAGGAAATAAAATAAACCTTTGAAAATTACGCGGATCTGATCAGTCACTGAAAAGCATTTATTTTGAGTGACTGATCGACTGCTAAATTTAAAGTGAAATGAAATAAAATCACATCCTAAATGACAAAAAACCACGAAATCTACCGTCACTGCAGAATATAATCAACTTTATTTTCCTATTAATCTAATCTCGCTGGAAGAAAAATCGAACTCACGAATTTTAAAAAAGGCAGGAGCGTCGCCTGCCGGCAGTAGGCAGTAGGTAGTAGGCAAGTCAAGTCAAAGATTTTGGTTACTTTACATTTGGCAATTTTTTAAATCTCTAGGGGGGGCAGCAGCCCCTACCTCCCCAGCAATTACAATTTTGTAAATATAAGTACATATTACACGTGTTCAAAAATACATTCCACCATGTCAAGATTTTTTATTACGTATATTAACTTAGCCACACAACTAGTGGGAACGTGCTTGAACAATTATGGAATTTTTTTCAGGCAACAGCTACGAAACCTAAATTGCAATGGGTCATATTTATAGCAATAAAAAAATCAAAGTTATAAAACTTCCCTTTATATTCTTATTAAGTTTCATTTCTATTAATTCTTCTCTGCAAATCTTTGTTACCTAACTTCACGTTACTTCATGCTTGTCATTAGCTTGTTGAAGGGTATTATATTTCTTTTAGTTCCAGCTGCCTTTTATCATTAATATTTCGGTAGATTTACAGGTGTTACAAAATAGCACATTAATAATTTATCGTGAATAACTAATTAATTAAATGTAATTTAATGTGAAAGATATATATTTGTAACAATATTTAAATTTGTTGCTATTTTATATTATTGTTGCCAAGGCTGTCGTATTACGATTAACCAAGATGGCTGCCAATTAAAATATCTTCGCATTTATAATCACTTCCCTACTTGCACGTTTTTAAAGAAACATTCATTTACATTTACTCAGCTACCGCCAATATATACGTTTTGGGATGCACTTTTGGTGTATTTTTCCAAATTTCCAACTTCTCGTCAAATTATCCCATATTCATTCAATGTTAACTTTGGCGATGTCTTTGATGACTTTTTAAAATTAATATTTACACAAACAGGTAGAGTAAAAACTTTTTTTAAATAATCCTCTTTCCATGCCACAAAATCACAGGAAGGTATGAAGACTCCTCTCATTTTGCTTGATATTAGGCCAGCTGTATGATGTGCCCACGATTCACTTTTCAACGTCATTTTGCACACTGCGCGATTTTTTACATAACCGGCGCACTAACTTCGTAACATAAAAAAATACCACGTGCACATTAGTATTTCAAACTCAAACTTCTGTTTGATTATAATTAGGTAACACGGATAATGCCAAAATCGTAGTTTATATATTTTAAATAACACTCCCGCGCAGGCATATATTATCATGAATTATTTTGTGTTCAATATGTATACTTATAATATATATGGGTAATTTATACGTTTGATCTACCTAGATAACTTAGAACTACCATGTTTACCGTAAGGTCGGTGACCCTAGACACTATGAAAAATAATTATATTACGAAGATTAAAGATCTACGATTCAGTTAGTATGGGAATCTCGTTTAGATATAATAAAAAAATGTTTTACTTAGGTAGAATCAACTTATAAATCTGTACGTAAGTACGAAACCCATGTTTAAAATGTTCGACTCGGACATACAGGGTATCTTTGATTATCTGAACATTTTATGCCGCTAAGCCAAAATAGAGTTCTCAAAGATATCACAAAACAATACCTACCCTTATTTATCTAAATAATATAAATATTGAATATCAAAAATATCATTCGACTTTTAAGTCTATTAACACACATTCACACGCACCTTTCGCACAGCAAATTATCTGAGCAAATCACGATATTATTTCACGCAAACAAATTAACCAACAACGCCGCACACATTTTTCTATGGACTGTCGTCTTGCATGTTCAGTATTCACTTCAAAATGGAGGACGAGTCGTCAACTCCGCTACATTTTGCGTCCCATTGGCGAAACAGCGCGCCGTCGAATGAAATCAAAACAAAATGGCGGCGTGCAGCCCTGGCTCAAGTCAATATAATTTCTTGATATGAAGGTGGTAATGTTTCTAAATAATAATTAAGCGTTGCTGGTTTTACTCTTTCAATTAAGAAAATATGCCTATTTTTATCATAATGAATTTATTTGATTTATTTAATTAAAAATAATTCTCCTGTGTTATGTAACACATTTTTCCAAGAAGTACAATGGACAGCTGCATCTGGTTTGCGAGGAAAAATCGCGTTGAGAATTCGAAAATAAAATAAAAGCTACGTATTAAAAATCGAACCAAAACATACCTTTTATTCCAAATCATTTTAAAAGATAGCCGTAGCCAATCCTCCGCTTGAGCAGCTTATAAATTAATAAAAAATAAAACATTAGGTAGGTACATACTCATACCATTATTACCTACTTACATAAAATTCATTTACGTGCCTGCGCAATAATATTGATTTTCCAACAAATACCTACCTATTACAACTATTCAATGAAATTAATTGGTGCTTTTAGCTAATAAAATGCCGTACCAACAACCCGAATGAAATTAAATATACATAAGTATGTGACGATCGCGTCATCTTGATTACTCAATTTCCTGCGTTCGATACAGAACCACACACATTTTTCTACAGGCAAAACGCGACGCCATCATGCATGTGAAATTATAATTTCGACGCAATGTAAAGATTCACTAACCTGTAGAGTCTATATCAAACGCAATACACTTTATTTCTAAACTTCTCTATACACCAATATGGCTACGCTCATTTTGAAGAGCTCCAATGTGCTCTGTATAGTAATAATTCTTATTACGGCTATTCTTTGTTCGTCTCTGTCGGTACCGGACGGCGACTGTTGAGTCAAGCGACATGTAGCGATGCAAGGACGGGGTCCCTCGCCCCACCGCCCAGGGCTTCGCTGGCGCCGCCAGCCGCCAATCCAAAAATCATTCACTCGCCGAACACCGCTTAGGGAGTACCGCGTGGCGACCTCCGCTCTTAGTTTTTCTATACCGGTTTCACATTCCCGTGTCCACTTTCTTGTCGTGACTACGTTAATCACTCGCAGCGCAATTCGTACAATATCAAGTTTAGTTGTTATTTGCTTTTGTTTTACAAATGGCCTGTATCGTGCAATAAGGTTGGTAACCAAAAAAAAAATGTGAGACCGAGACGTCATCCGATGCGTATGTCAAACGAAGTGACAAGCTCTACTCCAGTAATTGCAACGCATATTGATTTTTACTACTAAATGTGCAAGTGTTTAACCATTTAATTTAGTATACCACTGTACCAGTGAATTAATAACGAATATTATTATACTTAGAAACGTTTGAGTTTTCTTATATTTTGCAAGCCACGTCATAATGTTCACGACAAATGCTTTTAACACATGTCCTGTTTAAGTTTCTATTTTAATAAAATAGGTAGCCATTTATGAAATGCTATTTTGTATTCGTGTTTATTGGAATATAGCATGTATCGCTTTAGCAATAAGAGTTACATTGGTGATGATACTCAGACTAGAAAGCGCCGTAAGTAAACGCCCCACCCAATAATTACTCGTAGGTACAGCCTCTACCATTGTAACATGGTTCAAACTATCGTAGATTGTGGAGCTATTACATCGTAATTGTATATTATGCGTTGCATAGACAAGGTGGGCAGTTTAAATTCTTAGTATCTATACCTATGATAAAAACTACTGATAAAAATTGATAATGTATTTACCCGCCAATCGTTTTTTCGTTGCTCCAGTTGAAGTGGTAATATTTCTAAACAACACTAGAAATATAAATTTATATAATATAATATAATTCCAGTAGTTACCAGCTCGATTAAGTACAGTAGTAAGAACTTCCATATGAAAATTACAATTTCGATTATAACACCAGACACTTTAATATTTAAATAAATATTTATGTGTTGGTTACAATATTAGTATTTATTATGTCCAGACTAGTTCAATAGTTAAACAGTTCATAGTAACAGAGATATGATAATATAAATACAAGAGCTTTGGAATTGTATAGAAACTTGCAAATTAGTGATGCCGTGTTATTTATAATAGACAATCAAATTATTAAATAATAATAAATCAGCCTAAATACGCCCACTGTTTAGCAACAAGTTATTTCCTTGCAATCGAGAGTTCCGAGGAGACTAGGTCATATAAAATAGTCCATCAGGTTGTCTTAATGCGGGTTGGCGGAATACACACAGCGCAGAAAATCTTATATAGATGTATCTATGATTTTCTTACGATTTTTTCATTCGCCTATAAGATACGTGACATTAACAAGTAATACACAAATTGCTCCTAACAATCAGGGATGAGCCCTAGGTCCTGAATCCGCGATAACCGCCTTTGCAGACTGCATCCAGTTCGTTACGAATAAGCTATCACGCACTTCAAAATATGACCGATCACCGACGAAGAAATAAGTAATATATATCTTTTAATGTTGTACCTAGGTAAAATTATAATGTATTTATTGTTTAAAATAATCAAATACACGTTACATATTTTCTAATACCTACTTAATTAAAAGACATACAATCTTCATAAATACTACCTATTACTCAAAATATTAAGTGTTACATTGTGAAAACAGGTCACTAATCCCTTTATAAGTATCCTGAGCAGGAATTGAACCAACAACGCGACGCGAAGGACCGCAAACAACTTTTAACGACCGGATAACTTTAAGCTAGGTATCAATTTGGAAAGCTAAATTTAGGATTTACTAACAATTAAAAATGTTTAAAGATATACGAAATTTGTGTTAAGTATGCAGTCTGCGGGATTTCAAACTTTTTGAAATTCCGAGGTCATAGGTCAAACCACGGTAGAGAGAAAACTCAGTGCGTTAACATACAGCAATATTTTCATATTTTAATTAACATGATAACATAATTTAAGAGTATATAGGTAGAATGCGATAGAAAATAAACCTGGCACCTACCAGGAATGTTGCCTACAAATATTTCGAAAGATAAGACTCGTGTCTCAGGTAAAAACACCACGCGGAAAAAATCTATTCATGACCATAACCCACTACACGTAATTTGTACAAAGTAGGCAGGAGCACAGAATATTTTTTTACGATATACATAAATACTAAGTAGGTAAGTATTTGCATTATTTTCAAAAGTAAGCTCGTAATGTTGGGGACGTAAGTATAAAATATAACTGCCTTTAATAATGTTAACTGTTACTACATTAGGCTTGTTCTAAAGATTATCCTTCAATCCCTTCCTCATGCAAGTATATCCTACCTTGATACTAATAGGTTTAACCTCCAATTAGTATATCTAATTCCTCTTCTAATTGCGCCCCATATTCATAAAGCCTACATAAGTACATAGGCTTATCCACTTTTGACTTATATTGGTCTGACTTATAGTGATTCCTGGTATTGTGGATGTATTTAGATTTTAATTAGCTGCTGTTGATATAAATGACAAAATATTTAGAAATATGACGCTGGAATAAGCACAGCTTTATTTGGATAATATTGTAAAAACAATTCATTTGATGATTCTGCCTTTTTTTTTGTTACATTATTATTTATCCTGCGCCCGTATTTATGGGTTATCGACGTTTAGGGCTTATTAATTTTGACATAAATGTTAATTGGACAACTCTTCCTCAATCTGCATGCCATGAAGATAGTGTATATATCTTTCAACATGCCTGAATTAAATAGTATATTAATAAATAATAAGAGAAAGGTGGTCGTAACCTACTTAATATTGACAATTAAGGCGAAGTTGTTCAATTATTCATATTAGGTCAGCCCGAACAAAGCCGGGGTGTTAACAAAGTCATGCGCAAGCTAGTGGCATACGGGTTGAGCTAAAAATACGAACAGCGCATTGTAGTAGTTATTGATCCTTGGACTTTGTTCGTACGAACTGCGCATGTCCGCTAAAGAAACCAGTATTTACTGTGAGCGGAGATATCGCTCGGCGTTCTGTGCTCGCCACCACCAGTCACCTCACAGCCGTCGTGGCTGGGAGCCGTTGGTTAGATTAGCTTCCGTTTTGTTCGCATTTTAAGTTGATTTGTATTGTTTATCGCATTTACATTAGATTTTGATCCCTGAAGCTTGTGTGCGTTCGTTATCGTATAGTTTTTATTTTCTTGTCCAGGAGTATCTCGCTGTTGTGTTAGTTATTAATATCCATTGCATTCGTGCAGTCACAAAACCTATATTTTCCATTGTACATTGTGTTTCAATCAACTTAGCGGGAATCTTATTTTACACTTTATAGGACGTGTGGAGCATAATATTAAGTTAATAAGCTCTCGTATGATTAAATTATTCAAAGGAAGTGTTATTATGACAACTTGAGTAGGTCGCCTACGTCATCAGTCGCAAATGGATAACAAGAATTTATTTTTAGACTTCACCACCTGAAATTAAGATATTACAACATTGTATTATAAGTTACAATAAAGATTATTTTAGGTTAATGTTGTAGTTTACTTTCATACTGTTCATAAAATCAAGTTGAAATTTCGAAGTTCAACAACGATAAAAATTTTGACTACATACCGTCCTTTCTTGTTATTATGAAGATTATTCAAGATGTCATCCCGATAACATTGCTGGACGAAAGAATTTGATGTGTTTACGAAAGTTGTAACTACAATCGCCACACAGTTTAGTCTCTACAATTTCGAGGCCCACTAGAAATCAACAGTAACAAAACAACATCGTACACAAGTGAATATACCAAGAAATGCACTATTGTTTGCTACTTCAAAATCTTCCCTTACCAAAGTCCCAGGCATCATTTTATTCGCTCCCGACTACGAATTTTAGCACTTTTTAGTGTTTTACCTACGCAAGACTTCTTATTTCGTGAAAAGTAACTATTTCACCTCGGCAAGCAAGTACTCTAATGGATGATAGTATTATGACGTCAGTGTCTTATCTATGAACTTGATCAGGTAGTAAACATCATTCTAGTTATGGTCGATAACAATGTCACTATATATTTATTATTGATATATACTGTTGATATTGTTATTGTACATACTGGTATTAAAAATTCATGCAAGTCGTATTGGCGTACTGTGAATGCTTGATTATCACTTTGTTTTTACCTAAAACCCGAACGAAAATAAAACAATCGCAACTTTCAAATTTTCTTTAATCAATAATTTAAAGCTTACAGGAGACATTTTGAATGTTGAGGCGCGCTTACGCACTTACAAATCCCGAAAACTGAAATTTCGCCACTATCATCCATTACGCAAGAAACAATATAATGCGACACATCTGATGCGCCGCTCGTTCGCCCTTTCTCGCAAACAAAAAAAAACTAGTTCATGATTAGAGTATTACTTTCAAAACCACATAAAAATATGATGAAACCTGCGCTATGACTACCTGGCCCGCCGCCAAAGTCCGACACATGCAGAATACACGGCACTGCTCTTCACACCATACCAGCGGCGGAACCTCTGTAAACTTCCAAATAAACGCATCATAACAACTACATTTATTGCTTGTATGTTTGAGCCCCAAGTTATTCGATAGACGCTTGCATGGACGGTCGCAATCCTACACTATTGTCCGCCAATGGAGCTTCCAAGAAAGTAATTGACAAGCTCAGGTCTCAATTTTGTTTAACACAAACCGTATCTCGGTAAAACTTCGTACAGGGGAGCGAATCGTAAAATCTATAAAAAATATATATCCGAGGAATTTTTAAACACAAATGTCTGAACGTGGACACATTTGTGCAAATTCCGCGTTACAAAGAAAACTCATCGCAACACTGACAATTAAAATGGTCACCCTATGTCTATCGCTTCCTATCATTTTAATAAGTGTATAGACATGTACAATGACAAATATCTTTTATTTTCATTCAACGAAAAATCTTTCTCCTCTTGAATATGACTTAGTAACAAAATGCTTTCGAACACAACCGTTTGACATACATATACATATATTTTTTTCTCTTTTTTTGCATTCGTCCACAAGCACTCAGCCAACACAACCCGCCGACGTCGCAGAACGCGACACACCACACATTCTTGCATCATCTTTGCTTTATTTCATCAATTCAGTCCACATGAGACAAGGGACATGAATGTGTTATAAAGCTAAACACTTAACAGAGTTTTTGATATACAAAGGCTAACTCGGTTGTAAACGCGACAATTCTAGCGTTTGCATCTTTCCTAATTTGATATCATTTTTGACGAATAATTTTGTGCAATCGTCGCGAATGCAAGGAGTTAGCATCGAGGGAGCTGACATGGCATACTCAAATAATACCGACATCTACGCCTTTCCAAAATTTTAATACTATCACATATCTCGCTAAAAATTAATACATCAAAATTTTCCATAGCTTGCCATCAGCTGCAACATCTCGTGTATGTACATAGGTGCTGTCCGGAAGAAGTCTTATACAATTAAACTCTTAAACTACTGACATTCAAAATCAAATGTGACAATTGTTCTGTACATATTTTCTTATAATGCCTCCAGTTAAATGGTATTCCTTACTGGTATCGAACACAGGTTTCGCAGAGGTGGTGTCAATGTCTGCAGAGTGAGAGACCTCGTTCTATGCCTTGTTCATCTACTTTAAAGACAATGTTGTCCATCAGTGGGATTCGTCAATGTCAATGTTTTTGAAACGTTTTTGTAATACTGCCAATTGCGTGACATGAACCATGGGTAATACAATGTGTGCAATCAAATGAGTAGAGGTTAAAGAATATCACTATCTTTATTTTGAATAATATTAACCAAAACAATACTTTATATTAAACAAGTAATTGACCGTAGGATGTATTAATCATGAGAGGAAAACAATGTTTTTATTTCATTTGATATGGATTGTATTTTAGGGAAGAATACAACAATTATTTAATAAGAACAGAATGAACTCCAGCCGGCTGTGAATATTGGGATCATACATATTGTGCTAATGTTTATACTATACATACATACAGTAGAGGCAGTACAACACAATGATCTTTGGTATTGATTTAACACATACTTTTACTAAACATTGTCTGCGTCAGAAGAATTTTTCTTGATGATTTGATGACCATACTCTTACCACAATTACTTTCACTGGGTTTGCTAACAGATTTATTTGGTCTAATATAAAGCGATTTTCTTGGCAGTTATTTATATTAAATGACAGATGCAAGGCATTGGTGACAAGGTCTGTCACTCCAAACAAAAATGCAACATAATTCATCAGATAAACGAGTCAAATCTATGTTGTTAGTCTAATTCCATCGTTAAGTCTTTTCACATGGTAAACAAGCGCGTTATGTGACATGATTTTTTCACGCTCGTCCCATCACATAAGTAGATCACTCATAGGGTCTTCTCTAAAATAACTAATTTACAATATGGACTCTAATGCATTTTACAACAGCGCTCCCTGTTGCAATTCCACAATACGACCCTTACCACATTCGAGTCTAATTCACAACAGAGCCTCATAATAACGACTGGGGCCTTTTGGTAATGAGTTTCTGACGGGGTCTAGATAATAAATTTACAATCCCCGTCATGATATTTATCAAGCGCCCCGTTCGCTGGTAGTTTAACAGAAGGCCGGGTGGTGTAAAGAGAGGCGGTATCGTCAGTAAGAGTTATTGCAGTGTGGTGTAGTGGCATGACATTATACTGGAGGGGACATCGCAAACTAAGACAAAAACCGACCAACGACTATTTGCTTAGTACTCAGTGGACACTGGTATTATTGGTAGGTGTTTGTGGTGATGTCCGCTGCAGTGTAATGTGGTGGCTAGTTGCGCACGAGGGGTGGTGCGGGGTGCGTGGGGTGCGCGGGGTGCGCGGGCGGCGGCTGGTCGTGGTGGTGGCGCTCCAGGTCCTCGAGCGAGAGCGCGTTGGGCACGTGCACGGAGGGCAGCTTGCCGGCGTGCGCGCGCGCCAGCAGCTCGGGCGAGAACCAGCGCGCCAGCTGGTTGTCGCCGCCCGCCGCGCCCGACACGCCCGCGCCCGCCGCGCCGCTCGCGCCGCTCATCTCTGCGCAACACCTCACATTAATTATTTTACTTTAAACGATCAATGCTTTATACTTCACTTTGTATATCAGGTAGCCACGTCTACTAGCTTCTAACTACGCAGACGAAACGGTCTATCTACTGGCTCGAGCTTATATTCAATGGTAAATATCACGCCGTCGGCCTTACGAGTGCGCATCGAGGTATATTCAGTATCGACGTTGATTTAACAAAAAATATCTTTCATAAGAAATTTATCAACTTAAAAACTTTACAGATACAATAACATTAAATTAAATAATTATGTACTTCACCCATTTATTATTAGCGTACATATATAGTTTAAATTATTAATGCGCGTATATTAAGCCGAATGATGTATGATATTCACATTCACATAGCATTATGAAACACAGCGATTGTGTAATACAGCGACATCTAGCGACAGTTCTAGCTACGAACTCGTTATTACTAAGCATTAAGAAGCGCTAAAGCGGATGTTAGTAAGCGGTATATATTTACCATTGAGGTTTCTCTGCTGCGACTCCCGAATGAGCTGGTGGAGAGCGCTGCTGTTGGACATGCCGCGGGCCATGTTGTTCATGTTATTGTACTGTAATATACAACAAATATTATACTTAAAGAATGATGACAGTGTAACAAAATAAATAAAATCTTCAATTGATTTTGCTAGTGTACTTTTTCATATCACCGTAAAAATCTATAGGAATATGGTAATTTGGATGTTACTTAAAGAATAATCACAGTGTAACAAAATTAACCAAACAAACTGCTATCTTCTTCAATTGATTTTGGCAGTACATCATATCACTACTGTAAAATAGGAATAGGTACATTTGAAGGTCTTGTTTTAATGAATATTTTGGTGAAATCTACTTACAGAGTTAGTGACTTGCTGCCTCTGCTGCTGGTGTGGGAACTGGCGAACACCGCCGCCCACCATCTGTTCAACACAAATCAAACATCATATTAGATTCACTAAAAATGACTACGACAGAAATAGGTGGCCTTCTGGTGAAAATAACTATGATTTCAGTGTCACAATATCCAACACAAACTAATTTATTAGCCACAAAATGACTTATTTCGTTAATAGAATCTGATTTTGTATGGTCACTTTAATATCGATGACTAATTTTCCCTGCTTATTGATCTGTGTGGCAATGCACTAATTATGTCACTTAGTTATAATAAAATAAATATATATACTTTAGTGGTAGGTAGTATTTTCGGTCACCATTTCTCTTTGATTATGACAAGTTGGCTCAAATTTCTCTCTGATTACTCTGATCTAAAGAAGAAACTTCACTATACGATATTTCGCACCTTGTCAGTTACACATG
Organism: Hyles lineata; assembly: GCA_030180105.1. Classification (NCBI taxonomy): domain Eukaryota; kingdom Metazoa; phylum Arthropoda; class Insecta; order Lepidoptera; family Sphingidae; genus Hyles; species Hyles lineata. The sequence goes on from JARJEE010000026.1 coordinate 1,965,556, forward strand.
CCATATTTACCTGTGTGTATTGTCAATGAGTTTAGGTATGATGTAATAGACATTACCTGTTGTTGGTTGAGGTAGTGTTGCTGGTAGTCTGCCGGGGAGGGGCCGCCGTAGCCCATCGGTGGCGCCGCGCCGCTCTGGTTACCCTGCGCAGTAGCATTCATTACTTCCAGGGGAAGAGACGTTTATTTATAGCAAAACGATAACATTAATATGACATCACCGATAGTCTCGCATCGTCATAAGACTTTGAACGAAAATAAGTAAGCCTGCTACAGCTATTTCTCTATAGAAAAAATTACATACATACATAAACTCACGCCTTTTACCTAGAAAGGATAGGCAGAGGCTACAAAAACACCTACTTTTCGCCTTGTGTGTTCCCCCTCTCACGGTGTAACAGATGGCGACCCTATCGCCATATTGGGCACATGAAAAAATATGTTCTCAAATATCAACTTACCAGTTGTATATTTTAAGCAGGCTAGAAACTGAACCCTGATGTGAACACAATTATTTAGCGTCAGTTGCATCAAATAACTTCAAAAATATCTTGCGACCAATTTAGCATCGTCAAAGGAAAAGTAATTATTCAATTTATTAATGTTACATTTTCAGTTTATAATGTCTGCAGCGTTCGATTGTAGTTTAGATAGTTGACATTTTTATTTTTTATTTTGTAAACTTTGTATACCATTGTATACAAGGTGAACTTAATGCCAGAGACATTATCTAACAGTCTACCTTTGGGTGACGCAGGGATGAGCTAAAGTGAGTGTATAAATATTTACATAAAAATATATATTGAAAGTTTATAAGTTTACAATTATTTTATTTGTAAGAAGTAACAAGAGAAGAAGGAACAGTCGTCTTCCCTCTTATAGGTGGGCGGTAATAGCTGCGACACAGTTTTCCCGAAATAATGCACTTATTAACGTACATAAATACAATTTGTTAATTTTAATACCTATAAATACAATTGAATTTGTCAATTTTAATACCATAAACCACGGATTACGTCAGATGGAACTATACTTGATGCAACAGAGCCTTTTAGTAGAAATAAAAGTGAGTTTATATTTTCTAACCTTGACAATGGGCCGTCCCTGCGGCAGCTTGGTGGGCTGTCCCCACTGCTGCTGCTTTGGGCTCGGCGCGTCAACCTCTTTCTCCGCTGTCATCTTGCGCAGTACCTGAACGAAAGACAATAAATAATCATGAAAAAGATCTAAAAGTAACGCACACAACCCTGGATTTACAGTAAGATTAAAGAAAAATGTCTACTGTTGTGGGTATTGTAAATTACAAGACGTTTAATTTGACTTTGTCACCAAGCGAGTTGAGTTGTTTGCACATGGGTACGATCGCAGCTGCTTTTGGCGGTTATTACTTATATCAAGCAAACCGTACTAGGCCAGCATGTATTAATACGGCCAAGTCCTTTAAATCTAACTTCTGATTGAAGAAAAGACTCTTACCCTGCAATAAGCATATAGTCTGTGTTATCTTCTACAGTCACAAGTTGATTTTATAACACTCCGTGTATATTATACTATTGCGATTTCTGTTGCGGACCGGTCGTAGTGTAGTAGATATGTTGTATAAGTGCAGGAGTATTGTGTGTGTCCATGTGCGTGTGTGGGCGTGAGCATGTGCGTGTGTGTGCTTGTGCGTGTGCGTGTGCGTGTGCGTGTACGTGTGGGTATACGTGTACGTGTGCGTGTGCGTGTGCGTGTACGTGTACGTGTGGGTATACGTGTACGTGTGCGTGTGCGTGTGCGTGTACGTGTACGTGTGCGTGTGCGTGTGCGGGTACGCACCGAGGTGGGCGTGAAGGAGATGGGCGTGGGCTGCTTGGGCGGCGGGTGCTGCAGCTCGTGGCGGCGGCGGTAGTTCTCGCGCTGCTCCTCCAGCTTCTTCTTGATGAGCGCGCTCTGCATGATGGACTGCGTGTGCGCCGCCAACTCGCGCGGGGACGGGATGCGCGCCGGCACGCCTGAGATGAATACAATATACGTTGTTACTTACATGGACAATAATAAATACACCCAACAATCACATACGTAGTCCTGAGCCCACATAGACATCTTTAAAGTCTTGTGTTGTGGGTATCAAGAACTACGAGAGACATTTCTAGTCTCAACACCCAAAATTGAGACAAATACTTATGGGCCTCCAGTCCAGCAATAAAATACCAACTGAGCAGTGTTATCTAGGATATGATTCAACAAAAAATAACCTCGGAACTGCGAAAGCAAATCCGAACAAAAAAGAAATAATGTCTACAGCTTGTTATACCTGGATGGTGCACCGACAGTGTGTTGGGACTTGGCGCCATTATGGGCGACACACAGAACGCTGCGTCCGTGGTGGAAACACACGTGTCAATAGCATACAACACTACATAATATTGTACTAGCCTTGATTCTATTTTCATTTTACACAACTTTATTTGTGAATACAATCGAATAATTTAAGTTTAACAATTCCATTTGAAACCATTTTTATAGGCTATGACTATATACTATAACATGTAGCACTAAATAGGTGATAGATATACTTTATACGATACAAGATCTGGTAACAGCATGAACAATATGGCTGGGATAAAATTGCTACTAGTTTAATATTAAGTACTAACTACAAAATTGTACTCGTAGATACTTTGTTAAGTTAGTAACTCATGCAATATAGCTTCTAAAACTCAATTTTCGTGACTTAGTTCAATAGTATTTCTAGCCAGGATATAATTTGAATACATGTGACGAACAATGTAGGCTCACCTTGATGCGGCAACGGCGACAGTCTAAGCGGCTGGTGGTGCGGCGGCACCACCAGGTGGCCCGCGCCACCCACGCCCACGCCTGTGGGGAGGGGAGAACCGCCCATCTGCAACAAACAAACAATACGTTGTATAACACGGAAAAAAAGAATATGATGAAGTGACAATTGGCAATATAGAAAAACAATTACGGCAACTCTATTAAAAATGTAATATTCCTATACATTAGTTGGCGGTTTTTGTTTATTTTATATAAACACAGAGATTATTAACAACCATTAATAAAAATAACAAGTATTTAAATATTTGTGGTCGTAGTATATCGGGTTGCCATATTAATACTAAATTCGATTTTAGCGCCTTCATTAAAAACAGACTTTTAAATGACAAGCAATATTTCTATACGACACAATGAATATTAATGCCTAAAATCAAATCAAATCAAGTCTTTCACGAGATCATTTGAATCGTTACCTAATTTCTGAAATCGCTTCGGAACTTGTTGTAACTGTAAAAAAAAGGCGCAAGAAGCTAGTCATAGGCCCGTAGCGGTGGGCGATTCTGGCCTAATACAGTACTGTACTTATATGACCTAATCTTTCTTAATCGAACCGGAGATTGTAGAGGCCTGTGCCCTGCAGTGCTAGGTATATGGGCCGATACAGACAGACAGAGCAACCTGCCTTGATATCTGAAATGTGGCAATTAATATCTAGGAATGTCGCTTACGATGGTTTGGTCCAGTGACATGACAACCAATAATATTTTATTGAAATCCTGATGTTGTTTATTAAGAGGAACAGAAAAACAGGCTCGAGAAGGTACTGTATCTAACGATAAGTATAGTGACTACGGCCCAGAGAAAATTAGATTATGACCATTGGATGTGGTAGAGCCACGCATTGTTCAGTTCAGCATGAATGGGCTGGCTCCTTTATCCTTCCCGCTCCTCTCCCAATATGATATCCCAGCAACATATCTATGTTCCAAGCGTTACGTTCATAAGCGGCAGTGACCACTTACTACCAGATGACATGTTTGCTTTGTTGCCTGATATATGCTATAAATAAATTAAAGTTTAAAAAACTATAAAAACGCGCATGCATAAACGATCCAACTAAAAAGTTAAAATTCAGATTCTGAATAAGATAATGTCACATAATTTTTAAATTATTGTATTGTCATCGGTCCTGGATAAGTATGCAAAAATTCGAGTCAATCCTACGTTTTGAAGTGTTCAAATATCGACTTAAAAGATTCCGTTACATACATACATACACACATAAACGCGAAGTTAATAAAAGCGTAATAAAAATAAATTTACAGTAAACAACACACACTTGGTGAGCCACTATCCCGGGTTTTACTTCTATATGGTGTAGAATAGTACCTGTCTCTGTTGTTGGTGCAGACGCAGTATGGTGAGCAGCACCTCGCGGTGTCGGCTCTGCAGGCCCGGGTTGCCGAGCTGCTGCATCAGGTGCTGCACCGTTATCTCGCCAGCCTTCAGACCTACACAACAACAACAGGTATTATTACTATTTTTTTATCTCATATATTTGAAAATGCTTTTAATGCACCGGGGTATCATTAAAACCCCAAAAACAACATAACATTATTTGAACATGAAAATGTCTCTTTGCTAGAAGTCTAACTGGCTCATAGTATAAGATCCAAGTTATTGAGTGTGGGTTACCGTGCACGATGGCCTGCGCCTCGGGTCGCTGCAGCAGGTCGCGGTCGGGCGCGGCGGGCGCGGCGGGCGCGGTGCCCAGCACGCCCATGTCGCCGCCCTGCTGCTGCCGCTGCAAACCACATCACATCACTCCATGATATTACGAACCCGACTACTACGCGTCGACGCAGCTAAGCGATTTTGTCGCATCTCGAAGAATGCGAATAAGAGTTTTATACATCATTTAATTTAGTAAAAAATACTGCATTAAATAGCCTCATGAAAATAGAAAGTGTTATTTTAAAATGTTATTATTTAAAAAAAATGGTATTCCTACGTCTTCTAATTTAGAAGTTATTAATATTTTTATTTTATTTTTGTCTTTGGTGCAAAGTCACATTTTTCGAAATCACAAGATTGCTTTCTGCCATCGATGTGCTCAAATGTCACTTCATATGAAGGCTCCACCAATAATGATGAATGTCCAAAAATGTGTAATTCTAAGTTGTACTAGGTCTCTCACATGTGAGAGGCCATTTGGGTAGGAACCACCGAAATGTCTATATTTCCCGTCAAACAACAGTGTAAATGCACTGTTGTGTTTCGGATTTAAGGGCATTGTAGCCAGAGTAACTACTGAACATATTGAGGCTTAACATCTTATATCTCAGGATGCAAGCGCAGTGGAATACCAAGCATTGCTCTGTAATTCAAGGTGCTGTTTGTTTTTGATACTGTTCATAAGCCTTCGTATTTCTCACCATCAGGCGAACGGCAAGTTCGTTTCGCCATTCATAGCAATAAAAAATTAAACAATGACGTCATTCAGTCACTTGATGTTTGCAGTTTCTAGCACCGTTTATAAAGTCAACATTGTCGTTTTCAATTCCGAGCTATTATTTTTTTAATTTTTGACCTAAGTCGGGCGTTAATTTCTCACCGATTGACACAACCCCAAACGCGCTACACTCACTACTATAATTTTTTAACACCTATGATCGTTATTAATTTCACAAGCAATCGATAAAGCCACATTAACGCGTATGACAGCTAAATCAGACGCATGCTACACTGGTAAAAAACCGTAACATTCACCAGAATGATGGTGTACTCAACATAACATAAACTCACGCCCTTTCCAGAAAAAGAAAACAGAGGTTACTGTGATAGTAACTAGGACACCCATGGGCCATGATACACATGGTTCACAATGACAATTTTGACATAAATAAAATATTTTGATAGAAATAACAATAACCTGCTGCACTTGTAGAAGCTTGTAAAGGAGCTCCTGCGGAATGTGCGGTTGCTGCTGCTGCTGCTGTTGCTGCTGTTGCTGCTGCTGTTGTTGCTGCTGCTGCTGCTGGGCTTTTTGCTGCTGTTCCATGCTCTTATTCAACATCTGAATACCATAACATAATATGTTATACATATACAGCCATTATAGTTATTTAAATTGACACAAATTATCCAATATTCATTATTTATCTTTTTAGCCACCACAAATTTCATCCGTCAGATTTGGTACAAAAGGTATGGTTGATGCTGAATGGCTTTTTAGCTATGTAATAGAATTTTAATCATAGATTGCTTGCTTCTGACATGACATTATTTTTTCGTGGTTAAGACCTACAAACTGTCGCAATGGCCATGAGCCGTTAATACACATTCTAAATTGTCATAATTAAAACAATCCGTAATCAAATCAAAATACACACGTCATTTCGCAAAATCAGTATTGTGTGCGCAACTGTGAACTGACAACCACAAGTTTGAAATAATGATATTTAGTCAACTGAGGTTCCCCTTGGTGTCTGTATCTTAATCTATATCTAAATATAATATAAATCTAGATGAGTGGTGACCTGCAGCAGGCTCATGGGTTGCGGCTGGTGCATGGGCTGGTGGTGGTGCTGGTGGTGCAGCGGCGCGCGCGCGGGCGGCTCGCCGGCCGCCGCCACCGCGTGCCCGCCCGACACCTGCGCCAACTGAACGGGAACAGACATTATTACACACTACATAGCCGGAGAGCTCGCACGCATTTTTGGGTAGGTATTTGAGGCAAGCTGAAAACTTGTTCCACACCTCTCCTATTATACCCCAATTAGGAGGTGCAGACCTGGTTGATGTGTAGCGGGGAAAATTTTTACAACAGCAATCTGCTAATCCGCTCTGTAGCATCCAAAGTTCATAGCGTAATAATAACGTCGAAATTCACATCACACTAGATGTTTGCGTTGACTGTATGTATTGACTGTATTGGTGGGTACACACGTAAGTACGTGCTCGGCGAGCATGTTCCATCCGAGCATGGTTATCTACAAACCTTATCGACCATGCGTTTACACGTAAAAAAATTTGCTCGAACAACATGTTTAGTTTGTATTGAAACTTTTAGAGAGAATTTTGCTCGAATCAAACATCGTTTGGTTTCGGTCATTTGCAAGCCTTGGTACATGACATGGTACACCCATTCGTACTTGCTTGAAATCGAGCAAGTTTATCGCGCATGTACGTACGTGTGTACTCAGCATATATGTTGACTTCTATGATACAAATGATGTAATAACGTAAATTTTGTCATTTAATAATATTATACTGAAATATATGTACTATTGTAGTATTAGTTAATAACCACAATAAGTTACTTCTGTAAAATCTGTAATATTGTGTACATACGAGTCGTTTGAAGGCGGTGAGATCGTGGTCGTGGTGGTGGTGCTGCGGCTGCGGTCGCAGGCGCGCCTCCAGCTCCTCCAGGCTGTGCATCTTGCCGCCTACCGCGGAGCCAGACTCTGTTGGCATACATACATGTCATTATTGTATTGCATATAGTGGAGAGTAGAGGAACTTTACAATACATCTGTGGTTCCTTTCAAGTGAAAAGAACGATTATGTAAGTTCATAATCGTGTGGGAGTATAAGACTATCCTCCCTGAAATTTGAACCCGTGACCACTCTTTCGGCATTTTGGCAGTCATGTGTGGTCTGTTGCCAACACGCCACCACGCACTTCCTACGTGTCATCAGGTATATGTTCTCCGTTATACTATAAGCTACATGCCATCAGGTAATGTACTCCGTTATGTCATAAGCACGGTATAGCATGCATATGCTACAAGTAAGTGTATCGGCACAGACCGGGCCTGGGCTCGTTGGCGCGCAGCAGCAGGTCGAGCAGCGAGGGCGGCGGGTGCGGCGGGGGGTGGCGCGGCGGCGGCGGGCCGGCGGGCGAGATGGGCGCGAATACGTGCGCCGCCTCGCTCGCCGCCGGCGTCTCCATGCGCGTCGAGCTGTCCAAATCTGCACGGTACACACACATTATTTACTATCTTAGAATATCTTTACTAATATTTTTTCCAACTCCTGCTATTAATTTAACTTTTTGATTAATTTCGTTGGAGGTTGAAGATAAGTTAGATATTCCCGGAGACTCGCCGAGCTTCAATGCTCGATGTCATTACAATATGTGCCATTGTTGATCCTGGCTTACAGGAGTTTGAGTGGTGGGTGTGAGAGCGGAACAGTCTCCATCTATACTAATCTATACTATTATATAAAGCTGAAGAGTTTGTTTGTTACCTCTGATCTCAGAAACTACTGGTTCGAATTGAAAAAATATTCTTGTGTCGGATAGGTCATTTATCAAGGAATGCTATAGGCTATATATCATCACGCTATGGCCTATAGCAAGGAAGCAGTAGTGAAAAATCTAGCCTGCAGAAATTTAATTCGTTTCTAGAGGTCCGATTGGTCGTTAATCTAAATTGAAATCGGAATTGAACATTTTGGCCGCCATTTTGATACGATAATCAAGTGCTAAAAAATCCCTCAATGTTGATTACCTATGGTTATTGCCGACCAAGATCATTGCCAATACGGAGAATAAATCCCACTAACCGTCCACCATATTATGCAGCAGTCGTTCGTAGTGGCGCGCGTCGTTGGTGGGGCTCTCGCGACGGAACCAGCGGCTGAACCGGCTGCCCTCGTTCTCGCCACTGCCGTTCTGTGAACATATTTATACACAGACGTTAACAGACTAAAAAAAGTTGTGGTGTGCCATAGATTCAATCTATCACGACATCTATTTTGCTAATAAATTTACGACCGGCTACTTTTTTTTCCTTTTCTTCTCTTTCTTCTTTTCCGTTGTTTTATAGTGTTTGGGAGGAGTTTTGTGTCGCTGTCTAAAGATGAGAGTGTGCATGTGGGTAATGTGGGGTGACTGAATTTATGACTTTACCGGCAAAGGGTAGGTATAGATTTCGCTTTTTGATACGACAATTCTCCCTTTAACTTTAATACAGAATATACGAATGACATTTTGAACTACCGGGAACAGGCTTCCCTTATGAATGAAATGGCTTTAGGATTTAACCTGCCATGCTGATCTCGAGTGTGAAGTTGGATTATACATACCTTGTGAAACAAATTTGCAGAAAATTCAGGTATCCAAGATGTTTATATTTTCCATCAAAGTGAGCAATAAACAACAATGAACAGACATGTAATTCCGAAAAATCATTGATGTTGTGCCTTGGGCTCGCACCACTCACCTGTTTCATCATTATGTTAGACAAATACTTGTAGATATTCAAAAAAATTTCGCTTTGGGATTTAGATTCCAATCCCTGGACTAGCAGTATTTTCCACATCAGGGTCAATAAACACATTTTTTATGTTATAGGCGGCAAACGAACATGCGGTTCACCTGATAGTGAGTTTTCACCGCCACCCATGAACATCTGCAATGCCGTAGAGCATACAGATGCCTTGCAGGCCTTTAAGGTATGGCACGCTCGTTTTTTTGAAGGTCGCTAGGTCGTATTTGTCCGAAAGTGCTGCCGCTGGCAATTGACAAACTCTGAATTATATAAATATGTATGATACTACGAAAACTTACGGTGAGTACGTCAGGTATGGAGTCAAATTTGAGGAATTCGTCAAGATTGAACTCCGGCTGCTCGTTGTTCGGTTGTGGTTCTTCCGTCTTAGAGTCCACGCCGGAATCCTTGTCCTGCCAAACATATGCAACATATTACAACAAAAACAGTATCCACGTGTTCAGGTCGACTATACTATGTAGAAAAAATATGCGTGTGTGTGATAACCCCACATACCGTAAAACGGGGCGAATATAAATCATGGGGCGAATGGAAATATTTCATGAATTATTTCAAAAACAAATATTTTACTGGGTAAGTCCATTGATTTTTCATTGTCTTGTTACCTCTCACATATGAGAGACCTACCACTACCATACCAATATTTAATCACGCATGAAATAAAAACAATCCATAATCGGTACAGGCAAACATTTAGATGCAAATATGTTAAACTGTTTCCGTCCACCCTGCTTCATGGTCCATTGTACACAATCGCAACGCATGCGTGCGCCGCAGCCAACGTGTTAACACGTAAGCGGTACAGGCGTGTTACGAATTACACAAGGTGTGCGTGCGTCGCAGTGAGGTGGTACGTACGTTGCTGGTGTCAGCGGAGTCTGGCTGCGGCGGCGCGGGCGACGACGTGTCGCGCCAGCGCTCCGCCGGGGAACGAGTGCCGCTGCTGCTCCACTTCTGTGCAAGTATACCAGTTGTAATGCTAATAATCATTTATACACAGCACATTTTAAAATTGTGGTATATGAAGTAAGCAAATACTGATTAAGACAGCCTGGCGGATTATGGATTTAAGCCCTCTCAATCGAACAGGATTGATATAGTATACAGTAGTAGTATACAGTACACAGAATATGTACATATATTGTTTCCAAATTCTAACCCTACATGAACTCACAAATCTTGAGTTATGGTTATCACAATTTAAAAAAGAAACACAGACATGTGCGCAAGCACTTCACATCATTAAGGGTTTTTAGAAAGAAACAGAGAAAAGTTTCTTACATCATTTTCTTTGTTGTTAGTGGTGCCGTTCTTTTTGGGCGGATCGTCGAACCCTCGCAGTTCGATAGTTTCCAGCTGAGATGTAGGCCCTCCGCTGAACCTGTCACCAAAACATCACTTCAATAATAGCACTTTAAAGTACCATCAAACATTTTAGACTGGTATTGTAGAGATTCAAAAGATAAAGATATTTTTGTATTAGTCGACTTTGAAATGAAGCAGTAAATGTTACGTACCACTCTGGTTCGTCTTCTTTATCGTAGCGACGTTGACCGTATCGGTTACCCGATCTACGGTTGTCTTCTCTGCAATATAAAAATTTGCCATTTAGCACTTACAGCTTAATTTAAAAACATTTCGTCAATATTCTCAGATTTTCTAGAATAATTTGTACATAAACAGATAATGTTCTATGGACTGCTCTTCAGTAAAATATGTAATCGGAAGTGGTATATTATACCTGTCTCTCGTCTTGTCGTTGTTGAATCGGTCGTCACGCTCCCTCTTCATGTCAGAAGAGAAGGCGTCTCGACCGAACGAGCGCCGCTCGAATCTATAACAATACCCAATAATTATATTGTGATCACAACATATAAAAGTAACTCAATATTGCAGAAAATTCGTATTTGCTCAGAAAGCGACTACTTTACTTTGGTAAAGAACTCGTCATAGTCGTTCATGCAAACATTTCGCTGTTTTTTTTTTGTTGTGTATTTTTTTTTTCATTTTGCGTTGTACAATAAGGTGTAATAAAATAAATAGAAATAAAGAGATTTATTTACCTGTCGCCGTTGGCGCGGTGGTCTCTCTCTCTCGGCGGGCGGTATGGCTCGGCGCGGTGCTCGGCGCGGTAGTCGGCGTCGTCCCACGCGCCGCCCACGTCGCGCACCAGGATGCGACCCGAGCCGATGCGCCGACCGCCTGCAATAACACCTGTGTTATACTCTGTACAAGTGCTTATTCACTGATGGTTCACGGACCACTGATGGTCAACTCTATACCAGTGCTTCTCAACTGGTGGTCCAGATTTTTGTCCCTCAATGAAACCTTTTTGTGTAGGGAAAAATATGTATTTTCAATAAATATAATATGTCACCTGGGGTAATGACAAACATGTAGTCTAAATTAAGTACCATGTGTCAATATCACCCTGTATATTCAAGTCATATTTTTCCAACAAAACAAGTGTATTGTGCGGGTGGTGGTAACTTAATTTTCTAGCATATTAGCCGTGACTTTCTTAATCTAACATGCCACAAGCATTTAATTATACGAATAAAATCAATTTACAATACAGAGAACTAAAAGCTATATTTATCTACATGTGTTTATGTGGGCAGACTAATACAATGAATGTCTAAACTCAAAACATGCATTACCTGAATCTGCCCTTTGCTCTAGGCCTGTTATTTATATTTATGACTGTCACTATAGGAGCAGACAGTAATATATAAAAAATCATAGATTCTACGACTTTTTAACAAATCAGGCCAAATAGTTTTCGAAGATACAAAATACATAAAAAAAAGAAAAAAATTAACGACTTAGTAGGTATCAAAGATAGCTGTAGGATCAACATTTCTCTATTTTGACTCTCAGTACAGTCAAAATATTAGGTGTACAAATAAGTTTTGAGGGTTTACAAAAGATGGCATAATTAGTACTATATCGCATCGGACTATCTTGAGACTTGCGTATTCATGTTAAAACGTAACCAGTTTCCTCTTATAGTAGTTTTATTTCGTTGAAGTGTAAACGATACGCATTTTTGTGGCTCGAACTATGTCAACTATTGTGCCAACTAAACAACATTTGCGGGAAGCATTGCTTTTTTTCTTCAACTTGAAGAAAAGTGCAGCTGAAGAGCATCAACTGCTGTGTGAAGCGTATGGAGAGCATGCTCCATCAATAAAAACATGCGAATACTGACTGCGGCGTTTTAAAAGTGGTGATGTTGTAAAGTTCGAAGACGCTGAGTTAGAAGCATTACTGGATCAAGATTCATGCCAAATTCAAGAGAAACTAGCTGAAACCTTGGGAGTGACTCAACAAACAATTGCTATTGATGCAATTGAGTCACATATTAAAGCTTAAACGCCCCCAATATGCCAAAAGACATGACAATGTGATCTTCCAGCACGACAACGCTCGGCCACATGTTGCTAAGGTTGTCAAGGAAACTTTGGAGACGCTGAACTGCGATGTCCTACCTTACCCGCTGTATTCACCAGATATTGCTTCTTCGGACTACCACTTGTTTCGATCAATTGCTCATGTGCTGTCTGAGCAGCACTTCACTTCTTACGAAGATGTGAAAAATTGGCTAGATTCTTGGATCGCCTCAAAAGATGAGGATTTTTTTTAAATGCGGTATCCGTATGCTGCTTGAAATATGGGCAAAGGTAATAGAAAGCGACGGGCAATATTTTGAATGATATACATTGTACCAGTTTTTCTCAACAAAAAATCTAAATTTTTAAAAAATCCCTTAAAACTTATTTGTACACCTAATAATATATCGTTTTACGCGAGTTATTAAATGAAATAAAAGTTTAGCATGCTATTAAAATAAAGTATATTCTTATTAAAATTAATAATGTAATCCCAGCAGGAACCCTTCCTCTAACCATGTTTAGAAGTAAAAAAAAAAAACAAAATGGACCTGTGTCAGCCTTGGCTTGTAGCGGTTGCAGTGGTTGTAATGTCCGACCTGGTTCAGTCTTGGTGGTGAGCGGCTGCGCGGCGGCGGCGACGGGGAGCGGGGACTCGGGGCGCGTGCGCGCCACGTGCGGCGGCGGGTGCGGCGCGGCGGACGGCGCCCCGCAGCCCGACGTGAAGGAGCGCCGCTGCGGGGACAGCACGATGCCGCCGCCGCTCGGCTCGCTCTCCTTGCGCACGCGCTCGCGCGGGTCTGCGGAGCGACGCTCGCGATCGCGCTCGCGACCGAACACGCCCTGCGTCACACAAATATATCGCACTTTTACAATTAACCCATTTACGCCCGAACAAAAACCGGAGATTTATTTTTTATATTGTTCTACAATTTTTTTGATAAAAACCATATTATTTTTTATAAAATACATAGGACAACTATTGTATTTCGCATATCGTCGCTTATATTACAACACCGCGAATGTGCATTTTTTCCGTTATTGACTTACTGATGTAATTGGATAGAAAAAAAAATCCCGCGTAATTTTTTTGCACCAATCGCGTTCGATACTTGCCAATCACGAACTAGAATTCAAAATTTGTAGAATATCTATCTGCTTTTTATTTATTTTCAATTATTAATAATTAAGTTTTTGCTTCTCCTGTAAAGTTAAAAAAATGCATATTCGCGCTGTTGTAATATAAGCGACGATATGCACTTTACTTGTAAACTTAACTTTCAAGATTTAAAAAATTTGACTACTTTACTAGCCTGCAGTCCTCGTTTGGTGGGCGTAAATGAGTTAAAATGACCGAATCCAAACAAAAATTGGCTTTTAATCATACTTGACTCAAAACGACTATCTATATCGTCCCTGAAAGAAGGATCTATTGACGCGTAAAACACAGAAAGATGTATACTTCGGTCTTCTCAATGTATCTTCCATAAGTACAATATTTCTTATGTTACAAATCTTTAATAAATGTTTCCCAAATTACAAGATTTTTTAGTTAGGTCTTTTTAATTCTAAAGGTGCGATATTTCTTATTATAAAGTTCCAAAGTTCAGTTAACAGGTCGATGTAGAGATCCTTGAGGGAGGCCTATAATCAGCAGTGGACTTTCTGTGGCTGAGATGATGATGATGATGATGATGATGATGATTATAAAGTTCTCTGTTTGCTCACAGGATAATATGTCCAGCCGGTGACGAATCAATCTAAAAATACCTACATCATATGATGTGGATATTGTTGCCAATTCGGTGTTTGCTGAAACAGAATAATCGACCTACCTCGTCTCAGTTTTTTTTACTAGCCTAAAGGGGAAGACCCATATCGACCAACAAGTTGTAATTAAAGAGCTCACATACTGACACAATATCTAAACGAATATTATGGAGATTAAAGATTTAATTGTTTATTTGGATTGAATAGGCTCGAAACTACTTGACCGACATAAAAAAAATCACCATTAGAATCCATTATCCCTGATGAATAAATGCAATAGAATATTTTCGAAAAAGTGTATTTGCACCCAAACGGGGCCGTGCCGCTCCGCTAGTAGTCTATAAGTAGTATAAGTACAGAACAAACACTCACCTTATGGTTTTCGTTGGGCGCATCGCCTTTGGCACCTCGGTCGTCTTCATTCGGCGAATCGGAACGTCTCTTCAAGACGCTGAAAAAAACAAACGAAATTACTTACTGCTTTGAAATGCTATTATATTTAACACGTGTTCCAGGCCCTAGTCATGGGAAGTGGCAACGGCGGTTACGGCCGCATTCAGAGACATTTGATGATAATTAAATTGTCCCTTAGATCAACTTCACATTTCATTAACGTTAGATTTATCTGAAGTTATTTTGCTCGCTAGTTGAGAAAATTGCTATTTGCTATTTGTTTTGCTTGCTATTTGCATTATTTTTTTCAATGTTTACACCTGTGCATAGGCTTAGATTTAGACCAGTCTACCAAATATCGCGGACTGAACCTGCACTGGCAAAATGTTGGTCACGGATTCCAATCACAAGGAGCATATCTTGGACTTTTGAAGTTAAATATTCCTAGATGTAATTACACCAAATTCTACGTACAATTAAACGGTGAATAATAACATAGGAACTTAAGAAGTCTACAAGACAGCGATATTTATGAGAATTTCTATGTTATGTGAATGCCGCCAACCCGCTTTAGGCGGGCATTGTCGTAATTCTTGTTTCTTACTTATCGCACGATTAATCACGTATAATAACAAACTCTAATCAGTAATCACTCACTTATTTGTTACGATTTCTTTGAATTATAAGCAGGTAAGAGACGTGTATTTTTTATTGCGATGTATGGCTATTTCTTCTGCATATTAATGATATGCTGCAAATTAGCGGCATACATTGCTATGCGGATGACAGCACGGGTGATGCCTTATATACCGGCCGAGCCAATATTTCTCGGGAAAACGTCTACGAGTGTCGAAACAAACTTGTGTCTGAAGTCGAGTCCTTTCTATCCAAAGTCTCGGATTGGGGCCGACACAACTTGGTCGAATTTAACGCCTCAAAAACACAAGTTTGCGCGTTTACCGCAAAAAAAAACGCCTTTCGTCGTATCACCTCAGTTCCAGGGCACCCCCCTAATTGCCACAGCCAGTATCGGAATTCTTGGTGTCGAGATATCGAGTGACGTTCAATTCCGCGGTCACCTGGAAAGTAAGGCGAAATTGGCCTCAAAGAAGCTCGGTGTGCTCAACAGATCGAGGCGATATTTCACGTCGGGTCAACGTATGCAACTGTATAAGGCGCAAGTCCGGCCCCACGTGGAATATTGCTCCCATCTTTGGGCTGGGGCACCCCAGTACCAGCTTCTTCCTTTCGACCGCATTCAACGTCGGGCTGCTCGAATCATTGACGACCAGGCTCTCTCCGACCGGCTCGATCCTTTGGCTTTGCGTAGAGATGTAGCTTCGCTCTGCATTTTCTATCGCATTTACCACGGGGAGTGTTCTCGTGAACTGTTCGGACTTGTCCCTGCTGCTGAGTTCCGCTACCGTACTACACGTCAAACCTCCAAATACCACCCACATCACCTTGGAGGTTGGAAATCCACCACAGTACGTTTTTCCCGGCACTTTCTCCCACGTACTACAAATCTGTGGAACCAGTTGCCAGCGGGATCATTCCCGGACAGATACGACTTGGCGACCTTCAAAAAACGAGCGTATTCCCACCTCAAAGGCCGGCAACGCATCTCCATGCCCTTTGGTGTTGCAGATGTCCATGGGCAGCGGTGTTCACTTACCATCAGGTGAACCGCGTGCTCGTTTGCCCCCTATAACATAAAAAAAAAAAAAAAAAAAAAAAATGGCGAGACGAGCATGCCATTCGCCTGATGGTAAGCGAAACGACCTTTTATGAACAGTAGCAAAACCAAACAGCACCATGAATTACAAAGTATTGCTTGGCATTTCACTGCGCTCGCCATCCGGAGACATAAGATGTTAAGTCTTAATATGTCCAGTAGTTGGACTAATGCATTTACACTGCTGTTTGGCGGGAGAAATAGACATTGCAGTATGAGATACATGTATAGCATAGCCACAATTGCAAAATGAGGTAGAATCCTCTAAATCCCTATAAAATTATAATCATATCAATAACCACCAATAACAACTCTTATCTAATCATTCAAGTATTAAATAATTATTTATATTGTTATAGACTATAAACACTCGTTGGAGGTATAGAATATTTATAGTTAATATTATAGCAAGTATGATACTAGTCTAACGGCATTATTCATAGACAGTCTTAAAACCTTTTTAGCTATCGAATGTTTTGTCTCCTTCGCTCAAACTAAATTCACAAGTGGTTAGAAAGGGACAAAATATACAAGGCCGTTCGTACCCAGACAAATTTAGAATAGGTTTTATAATACTAATTAATATAGAGTTATTTGAGTGGCACAGCTACACTGAAATTATTTAAGAATACAGTAGGAATTAACTTGACAGGGGTAGTCTCAATGTATCCAAAAAATAAATAATCGTGACCTCTTTACTGTCGTGTTTCATTCGATGGCAGTTAACATCTCCTCGTCCTTTTTCCTCCCTTTTCCCCTTGCAAGCACCGCATCTATCATGTTAATCTCGTTAATATTTATGAACGAAGTTACGCTGTGAAGTTGCCTCCGAAGCTGTGGTTAAACTGGCTGAGTAAGTAGTACTCTTATTTTTTACTGCAATGAATGGCGACACGAACATGCTGTTCGCCTGATGGTAAGCGATACGACCGCTTATAAACAGTAGCAAAACCAAACAACACCTTAGATTACAAAGCAAAGCTTAGCATTTCGCTGCGCTCGCCATCCTGAGACATAAGATGTTAAGTCTCAATATGTCCAGTAGTTACTCTGACTAAAATGTCCTTCAATCCCAAACACGACAGGGCATTTACATTTCTGTTTGGCGGAAGAAATAAACATTGCGGTGGTACTTAGCCAGGCGAACTCTCATATATGAGAGACCCACCACCAGTGAAATATAACAGATAGCTAATTCTGAACGTATTATCAGGGAGTGCATAAACATTACAGGTGGTATACTAACAGTGCAAGCGCTTCGCAGCCGGCGAAAGCGTTTTCGAGGTTGCGTTTGACGAGCGGCGAGTTGCGCAGGCGCAGCAGCTCCTCGCGGGTGTAGGTGAGCGGGCGCCGCGCCGGGCCCACCGCCAGCACCGCGGGGTCGCCGCCGCCGCCGCCGCTGCCGGACACGCCGTTCTCCTCGTGACCTGATACAATGGAAACATTATGGTCAACATCGGTAGGTTCAAACAGGGTTATTTTAGCCTTCGATCAAATATACGCTAGATTATAATGGCCTTAAGAACGGCAAGAGAAATAAGAGCACAAATAAACGTGTGGTCTAATTTGATTTTAGTATGGTCCAATGATTATAATTTAAGGCTTTTTGCTACATATCGTAGTTTAAAATTCAAACGTATAAGTAATAAGCAACCTCGGCCACTTTTGACGTGATTTTGTTCCGGACCATGTATCTAATGTAATTATTTGATCGAAGACTTTAGCGATAATAAAGAGACTAGATTTCCATACATTTAACTATTACTTTTTCATTCTGATGATGTGAATAAGAAGATAATGTTAAAAATGGAATATAAGGATGTGTAGGATAGAGATTTTTGGATCGCCGATAATGTTTTTTGCAAGGATATTACCGTTTATGATCCAGTAACAAGTAACAATTGCCACCAATACAAGTTACAGAAAATGCGTAAAAGGTTTATAAATATGATAGCAGATAGAGGGTTAATAAGTTAACACGTATATGAACATAGCACTTTTGGGATTCTTACGTGTAAATATCTGCACACCATAGCGATTTGTAGGAACTCCTATGGTATGTAAAGTCCGCCAAACCTAGTGCGGGTTGGCGGCCAGCGTGGTGAACTATATGGCCTAACTATTGTCAATTATAATTTCGATTGTAGATGAGGCCCGTGTCCTGCAGTGAGACGTACATGGGCTGATACAGTACATGTAAATGTCCACGATTTTCTCTTCTTACTACTATCAAGTTCTTAGCTTTGTTTACCATCGGAGGAAATAAGAACCACCTAATTATATTTTTAACGCAAATGTAAGCACGTCTACTTCTTCCCAGTATTATTGGTAAAAAAACAATAGATCTAACAAGACGTTTTGACTGAGGCAATCTGATACACTTGTTAGCTCACAAGTCGCAAGTTAAACAATGTGTTTGCTAAACAAAACAAAGTAGCTCGTTAACTACCGACAATAAAACATATAACACTGTATCACAGAATACTAACAGAAGTCAAGCTTGTGTATGTAATTCACTTTTGTTGCCACACTCACACTACGCTCGGCGTTTGCGCCAGGCACAGAATACTAACAGAAGTCAAGCTTGTGTATGTACTTCACTTTTGTTGCCACACTCACACTACGCTCGGCGTTTGCGCCAGGGCTGTTAACTCTGGCTTATGCGAAAACAAGTATCGTCGTAATAGCACTCGTATCGTTTGATTGATTGTTAAAATACAATATAAAAAACAATAACAAAATGAATAAATTGTAATTTTATTTATATAGTCGTTGAGAATGTGTATGTCATAATCAAAGATAATTTTTTTATCGTTTTTGTATAATATTGCGTATTTTATTAAAGAAATTTATATTCAATTATTATAATCTGAAGTTTTATATACAAGTGTAATAACTTTTATTCATTCGCTCCATCTTTGCACAAAAAATATCACTAGATGCGTGTCCGAAGCGAGTGACACTCGCGCTCGCAGTGGTTTCGACTGGTCTCAAATATCGTGTCGGTGAACGCTGTGTATGTGTGCGTTGGTTTCGCGCACTTTGTATGGAGCTTGACTTCTGTGTGTATTCTGTGCGCCAGGGCTGTAAACTCTGGCTTATGCGAAAACAAGTATCGTCGTAATAGCACTCATAACGTTTGATTGATTGTTAAAATACAATATAAAAAACAATAACAAAATGAATAAATTGTAATTTTATTTATATAGTCGTTGAGAATGTGTATGTCATAATCAAAGATTATTTATTTATCGTTTTTGTATAATATTGCGTATTTTATTAAAGAAATTTTTATTCAATTATAATCTGAAGTTTTATATACAAGTGTAATAACTTTTATCCATTCGCTCCATCTTTGCACAAAAAATATCACTAGATGCGTGTCCGAAGTGAGTGACACTCGCGCTCGCAGTGGTTTCGACTGGTCTCAAATATCGTGTCGGTGAACGCTGTGTATGTGTGCGTTGGTTTCGCGCACTTTGTATGGAGCTTGACTTCTGTGTGTATTCTGTGACTGTATGACAAGCTTTTATTTATAATACGGGGAACTATATTATTATATTGATATATTTTTGTCTATGTCAGATTTATTGAGAAATATTAACATCGGTGTATAATATTGTATAGTTACATACAATACAAGGCGGCAATTTTCACATTGTTTAACGTCTAATATTTAGACGGATCCTTAAAATAAAATTGTATTAATATTGGGAATATTTATGGCGTCAATATTAAGATCAAGAATATGCGGTGCATTGAGATTTCTCTTTGTAACAAGTAAAAATGAATAATAAATTAATCTTATTTTCCGATACTATTGTGTTCTGCTAAACTGTCGATAATTTATTCAAGAAAAAACTAAAATTATATATACGAGTTAATTGTTGCAAATATTCGATTGTTGAATACGCAAATCTCACACGTATTAGCTATTGAATTAATCAGGACATTATTACAATAAGTAGAAACTCACGTCCACTGCACACCGCGGCGAGCGGGGTGATTGAACTTTACGTAAACATTGTAACTCGAAAAAACTATTGCTGCTAAAACCTGTTGAAACATATTATTTATTTTATGTTAAAGCGTGTCGTAAGCAAAAAGTAGTCGGAGTGTTAACCGCGAGATGTCGTTGCATAAAGAATGGAAACTTAAAACACTTAGGTTTTTTAAGTGAGCCCTGAGACCTGCTTAGTGCCTACATCAAGTTGCTCTTAGTAAGTGGTAATACAAGCGGTTTCGTGCCTCGAATGGCAAATTAAACTTTAAACATTAGTTAGTTCAAGTTTGGTACGTAATCATAACATTTTGATACAAATAGGTCGGGAATCCAGAGCCACTAGTTACACAGGGTAAAATCAATACCTTTTAACGAAAATCCCTGTCGGATTTCATCCAATACCGCGTATTGTTCCTTTCATGCAAATTAACAAAGCCGTTTTCGAGGAAATGCAACGTACATTTCAATATTCTCACAAATTCAATATTTTCACAAAGCTGAACATAATATCTGTGCTTTCATGAAATTTAATAAAGCCATGTTTGAATATGTGGAATTGTTTATTAAAACGTACACGTGTAATTCCAAAAACATGAATATACTTGGAAAATTGAACTTTAAATTAAAACATGATATTTTCGACATGCAGGAATGGAATGTAATAATTTCTCCAATACTTGTATTGTATCGGGTTTGGTGATAAACTGTTGACGACTTGTAAAATGTACATGTAAATTAAATAACATTACCATCAGCCATAGGAAATTGACACATAAGCATACAGGCTTCAAGAAATTATGTAGCGACTTATTGATAGCGGTCTGCAAACTAATGTCGTTCGTATATCTTAAAGGTTTTACTCTACATTATGTCCAGATTATATGTATACAACATATTTTAAAGTATAGAAAATATTTTAAAACGATATAATGCAATCATCCAGACCTAACTAAAATATTTTTCGAATTATGAAATCAGAGCGATTTAATTATATTTATACGCGGTAATGGTATAAATAACAGAACTAGAAATTCCATTGCCTACTATTTCACGTGGAAATAGTTTAGTTAGAAATAGTTTCAATGAAAATAAATTAATTGGCAAAAATCTATGAAGCGAATCCGTGTTGTTTGTATTGCAAATATTCGCCCAAAGATTAGTGACTAGTTCGGTATTTATTTACATAGTGGGCGCGCGTAAAACGTCAAATATAGCGCGTGGCGGGCGGCGCGGCACGGCGCGTTATCGACGCAGATATCGCTCGCGACAAAATAAATACGACGCGTGCCGCCACAACCGCTGTCGCTCGTGCAATGCAACGTTTATTTCCAACGCCAGCCAGCTACTCAGCCCGTTTATTTACATTCGTCAGCGCGTAAACTGTCAAAGCGAGATTCAAGTAGAACGATGTCACAGCCAACGGTAACCGCCGCGCGCTGCGTTTTGCAGAACGTCCAAATAAATAAATCCAACACCGCGTTACGCCACTGCTGCTGTCAATGCAATTCGATATTTCGTACGCTAGCTGTACTTGCTGCTACTTGAATGGTTTGCAATAATACCGGCGCGACTGTCAAAGGGAGAGTTGAAAAGTGCAACGATACAATAAGCCCACCGGTTTTTGGCGCATCTGCTGCCACGATGCAAATTGCATTAAATAAAATACAAGCATCGCTTATAGGAAGGTGATACCTTCCCTTATTGGACTCAGTGAATTTCGCATTCAATTTCATATTTAAAAAAACAACATCTACTTTAGACAACAAAATCAAAGCAAGTTTTTAAGGCTGTCACCGCATGAGGCGTTTATTGCAAATGAACCATGCATGTCTAACCCTAGACCTTTTTCCTTTAAATCTACATCAATATAGTATAAGTATGAATTGAATGAATACATCATAAATAAATGTTCATAATATAGAGAATAATCCGCGTTATCACAACATTTATCATGTCATTTCCGATGCTGTGCGGCAAATAGGCGCGTGTACTAGCCACACCGCACTGTCGCCATGCAAACTGCGCACGGTGCAGTATTTATTTTAGACACTGGTGAATTTCGACACGTTCGGTATATTATCAAAACAATGGACCGAGTATGCAGTTACACGCTCAGAGATTGTGTCCACGTGATAAGTGTTTCTAATTTAATTTAATAGGTTAGATGTAAGAAAAAACAATACAAAATACGTAAAAGGTGAACGGTGGTGTCATTATAAGCCCGATTCCGTACAAAAACCCAAATGCTTATTATGAATATAGAGGGCATACCAGGTTCACGTTCATAAATTACGTAAATAGTAATTTAACAGAAAGCCTCGGTATCGGCATAGTTGTACCATAGTACCATTGCAACGCTAATCCCGATTCGAATCTCGGATCGGCCAAAGTGATTTTGGGTTTTTCAATTGATCATTACCAGCCCGAAGTCAGAAGTTTTTTTCCCGGCTCGCCCCCTATCACACATGGGATGGAACACACAAGGCGAAACGTGGATGTATTGGTATCTCCTCTGCCTAACGTACTGGGGTAAAGGCGTGAGTTTATGTATGTAGTAATTTATCAGACTGGTGCATACAATTTGGTGCAACATTAATCACCAACCCGCAACGGGCCATTGTAGTGAACTGCTCTATTCCAATTTCAAAGCCCAATTACACAATGTGAAAGAAGACATAAGGACGGATACATATAAGTCGATGTTAACGAGCTATCACTATTAAAACACACTCCCATTCATGTATTACAATAGTAATAAAATAATAAATAAAAGTCCCACTTAAAAATGCCAGCCATAAATAAATACGTTGAACAACAAACTAACCAGACAATGTAATAAAGACGCAGGTCTCTTTGGCGCTCAAATGAGATGCGCTTTTGAAAAGTTTGAAGCAACCGAGACGCGAGCGAACTATTGAAGGCAGCTAGTGATACACTGTTTTGACTTGTCGTAAATATTTATGTTCATGTGAACGCAACGAGCAGCCATGTGGACATTGATAGACACTTTGCGGTTCGGTTTGCTACACAATCTATTTATTATTTCGCGTGGCCTTACAAAATAAATCATTTAAAATGAAAGATAATTTCTCTAATGAGTTAAGTTCATATAACGTACTGGAATTCTTTGCGGGTCGAGGGGAGAGGGGGCAGGGATATCATCCTCATCATTATCTGCCCATTGCAGCCCACTACTTCACCCAAGGTACGCCACAGAGCCCAGTCTGCTGCTTTATGCATACATTCGCTACCGACCCTCTTGTGTAAGTCATAGGAGAGGTATACACAGCAGTGTATTTTCCATGGCTTAAAACAGGGATACGAAGGTAACCTAATATGTACTGTAAAAGCTCTTTATTCGCGGGGTATACGTTCCGCAAATATGCCGCGAATACAGAAACCGCGAATATGGAATGGTATTTATATGGGATTATAGGGGATACGTTCCTAGGTAACAAAATAAAAAACAAAAATATGAAAAAAAAATTAAGTTTTTGACCATACTTATTAATTATTATCTTCAGGCTTAGGCAACGGTTTAAAGAATTTTGTATTTTTTTCTTGCTTAACAGTTTTTAAAAGTTCTTTCAGTTCAATCTAATATTCAGCAGTGGCAATAGCAATTTGCCTCTTAAAAATAAGACTTGGTTCCATAGACTGATCAATTTTCATAAAGAAATCACAAAGCTTATTTGCCATTGCCTAAACCTTCACTAAGATTTTTCAGATTAAATGCCACATTTCCAGTGCTTATTGAAGTCTCTTCTTCAATGGGATGTGAATTTAACATTTCCTCCAAGCTGGTTTCAGTCAAATCTACATCTTGCGATTCAAGCAACTCCTGAATGTCACTTGATTCTATCTGTTTGAACCCATCTCGTCCTATTTCATTTATGTTAAACGCCGAACCAATACAGCGGCGATATCATTTAATAACATACTTATTACATAGTTGTAATGTCTATTTTACTTTTTTATTAGTGCATTTATCGGCGCGTTTACAAAGGATATTTGGTTTTGGATACATATTGGAATTCTTTTTATTAATATGCATGTACCAATTAGATCCGCGAATAAAGAAATTTTTAGCCGCGAATATAGAAATTGGGTCACAATTTTTTAGTCCGCGAATAGTGAAAACGCGAATGAGGAAAGCGCGAATATGGAGCTTCTACTGTATATCATTGCCGAAACACAATGAGAGATCAATCAATGGTGTTCCGTAGTTTATCATGGAATTAACACGGGTGAGTAAATCTCCATTATTCGGTTTGGGTTAGCACGGTGGGCTGCAGGTGCCTACCTCCCTACCCCCTACCCCAGTACACACAATGTGGGGAAGATCGACTGGTAATGGTTTGTAAATAAATGATATACATAGAATTTCTATTTATTGAACAGGGTATATTAAATACTAGTAGTATTTAATAACAATAAATAGATATTTGGCAAACGTAAATTCAAAGAGTAATAAAAAAAACACTATTCAACACGAAATATAAATTTGAAATATGGAAATATATCCTAACAGAAATAAAAAAATAAACCAGACAAAAACATCATTTACATTTCTAGCATTAAAATACTTTTACTAACAGTAAGCGACTGTTCATACTGTTAGGTTTCACATAAACGTATAATATTACACCAGCTCTTATTCATAGTCAGTTTATAAACCTATTACTATCGAATAACTATCGAAAGTTTTGTCCCCTTCGAACGACTTTTGAATTCAGTTTTAGTGAAGAAGACAAAACATAGGTCATCCGGCTCTGTGTTAATGTTAATTGGCGGCAGTGATCACTTATTATTAGGGGACCTGTTTGTAAATTTTCCCGTCATATGCAATAAAAAAAAATCACATTTGTCACCTACCGGGTTAAGGGGTCTTAGTAGATGTTACAAGACTAGCGATAGACGGATTGCATGTTACTTACTAGTGCATAAAAATCACCGTACAGAAGACGCTATACTCAAAAACCAAAATGCCCACATCGGTTGGTGCCGGGAAATCTTTGCATCCATAGCCGACATCATTTCAAGTCCTATCACTCAATTGTTTTCCATAAGTGAAATCAATGACACAAAATATGATTAGCAAAATTGTTAAACTTGCAGCCATCATTTTAATAGTGTAGCCTAAAGCGATTTTAACTTAAGTCATCAAAAAATATGTTCGTTTATACAACAAAATTGCCAGTAGCGCGAAACCCAGATGGCAGTAACGATCGAGATGTAACTGTCATTATGAATAATGTAACGTAAACACTAAACTCTGGGAGCAGTATGCGACAGTAGATAACATTGTTTGTATTAATAGACTGTCCCTACGCCAGGCGCTAGGGCTGCCACACACGCCATCTCCGCCTCGATAGCCCGCCATTATACCCGGATTTTCAAGATTGAACGTAAACAATTCATGTTTTGAGATAGATCTTAAATACAAACTAATGAATGAAATTTTACAAATGCCCATGACTACACTAATTAAAAAGATTTTTGCGAATAGATAATAACTTATTGATAAATGATTCTTCAAATGTAGAAAAGAAATTACTTAAAAAAACTGAAAAAACACGGAACAATCATTCCAACGAGACAAATAAAACAATTAACAAAGGCGTTCTCCAAGACATTCAGAAATAAAGACGTGCAGAACGTGCCAACCCTAATATATAAAACATACCGCAAAAAAAGTGTTGCATTGAGACGAGCGACGGGCATCCGCATCCGAAATAAATCAATACAGCACCTGACGGCCGTTCGGCTGAGCGTACATGCCCGTTACATGTCCTGATTGGATCTAGGCTGCGCACGCTGCACGCCCTTGCCGAGCCCTGTACACAGCTATAGACTATAGACTAGAGTGCACAGTATATACAGCCTACACGCGGAGGGGCGCATTTATTGGCTTTATTGACGTTACGCCCACCGAAATGGATGATTACTGACATTCACTTCTTAGTCATTAAAATTAAAATGTTAATGCGATATTTTAATATTTCTAAAACAAAATTAAGTTTTACCACGAAAAACGTTAGATTTACCACTTAATTTTTAAAGCCATAAAATTAATAGCGACGTTCTTACAAAGATTTTTTATTAAAAAAAAATATGTCGCGTAGTTTGCAGTTACCCATAACGAAAGTTTTAAATTAAAATGAATAAAAGTAGGTACAAGTGTAATAATATTCTTAGAGTTCAATTCTGCGCCCTTCATTTCGGCAGACCGGTCTTATTCCAGCTACACTGTCGCTCATTTAGAATATTTTTCTAGATCAGGAAGGCGCCGATTTGAATATTTAACGCACCAAAGTGAGTTACTAAGGTCATAAAATAGCGGAAACGTAGCACATTTGAATGCACTAGACTCAGGCATAGTTGAGTCGTTAGTCAAACCGAAGTCAAATTACTGTGGTTTATAGCTAACACTGCCTTTGTACCATCGGAGTTACGAACCTCAACTATTAAGTCTATTACCGATTTAGGTAACCATTGTTAACCACGTTTTTATTATGCTTCTTAAATCAAATATCAAATCTAAATTACTTTACAGTTTTTGTGGCCACAGAACTGACTGAGGTGTTAGTCATCCGTTGAGTGAATGTTACGAAAGCTACCTTCATTTTACAATTATTCCAATTTAAAAGTTAGTTGATTGTGATCCGATCTTTGCAGAATCCATGGAGTTTTACTGATGGCAGAATCTAGAAATATTAAATCTAATTAACTAGCTGTAATTATGCAAATAAAATATCATAAAACTGTTTCAAATTGGATTTTACAGCAGTTTCTTCAACCGGCAATCGTATGGGATAATGATCCGAACCGAAGTTGACGTTTTTCAAACAGAGTTTGCACCGAGACTGGTCCAGGAATTGAATCCACAGCTCGTGAAATGCAACTAGAATCATGACACACCGCCTGTCACGACCGTATGGAAATACTTGTAACGATAAATACTACTACTAACCTGTATATTGTCCATTTTTGTGGAAATATCCAGTTTCAAGTTAAAATTTAAAAATCCTAAATCACACTCAACACTCGTACAGTGATACAATTTACCATACATATAAAATAGCAATAAAAAGAATAGGTACCCAGTTATCACTAATAATATAATAATTTGTATATATTTTTTACATATTATGATAACAAAGACAACGGGTTTGTCATATGATAATTCAATGTACAAATTATATCAATGCAGTCTATATGAGTACCCATCATAGACACAGGATATATCACCATAAGAGTACCACTGTCTAACAGGAAATGGACCGGAAACGACAGCTTTGCTGTTGCGTTTCGCTCGTTGAGTGAGATTTCCGGATGCCCAATACCTCTTTCCTTGTCCCTATCTTTTGCCTTCCCATTTCCCTCCCAAACTAATGGGCCGACAACACATCCATGATTCAAGCATTGTGGATTTTCATGAGCGGTAGTGATCACTTACCATCAGCTAACTTGCTTTCTCGTTTGCCAAACCTATGCTATAAAAATATATGTATACATAGTAAATTACTCACGTATCTTATTGCATCATAGTGGTAATATGTAACAGTATTTGTATAGTACACCAACAGTTGTACACACAACAGTTATTTAATAACACTTGAAAATATGTCGCGAGAAAATAACCTTATTTTATTACAAACTACAAAATGAATGCAACGCTCGGGCAACTGTGAAACTATTTTCTAGATCTAATGCTGTTTTCAGCTATTGCAATGAGCACTAAAATGAATGCGACAAAGTTATTTAAACTGAGACAAGTGTACCTTTATAAAATGAAAAACGTGTAGCCATTAGCAACATATAGCTAGCAATATTTTTATGTTCAAATGTGCCATGTTTTTTTATACTGCGAGGTAAGTAATTGATGGCATGTGCAGTTCTGTCTAGATGATCTAGATCTAACATAGACTGCCGCGATACATATTTTTTCTAGACGATAGCCTGTTCGAAACTGGGTGTAGTTTGTATAACTTATGCTGTATCTGCACTTAATCTACTATAAAATGTTTTATGATGAATCCTCTTGATTGTACAGAATGCCTGTTCCATGCACTGGTACTTATATGGGCTTAGGTTTTTTAATTCGGAAATGAGGACGTTTTTCGAACGAGACAGCGTGAATAATTCAAACACGAAAGCTACCTCTATAAAATTTCCCAACCGGGGCATCGAACCCACGTCTCAGTGCATGTGCATGCTGCAACAAGACTATGCGGCATAATAAGCAGAGTACAAAAATAACATTTGGATAGAACAAGTCAAGGTCGCGGCGGCGTTTTTCCAAACGGCACGCCACTGTTTGACATACTTTCACTGAACAATTGTCTACGTACGTTGACTCTGTAATACGTCTTCATATCGCGCGGTGCGAACGAGACGCGATGCGAATATAATTAGCAAATAATACCTAAACTAAGCGATCGATAACATTACACATACTGTCATGCATATTTTTATAAAATACTGGTATAACAATAACTCTAATTTACTTGATGGTAAGAGATTTGCACACCTACCACTGCGACTCCTATCAATAATGGCACGCAAATAATCGACAACGAGCACTAAAGCTTAGCGAGTCTATTTGGACCTTGTTTACTTGATCACGCATTGCACCAACGAGAAATTATTATTTATCGTCTGTCGATACAATTATGCCGGCAAGGGGTTCAATGTTCGGCATTCGATGTATGATACAAGATTTCACCTTCTTAAAATCAATACTACTTTCTATGATACTCATAATTTTTACCAAACTTAGTCTATGATTACGACGTAACGATCGTAAGGTTTCGAACATTTTGTGGAGTATCTAAACACATTCGTACAGTCTTGCGTACAATGTCCGAACAATCGTACTTCGTTTTGGATCACAGAGTAAATCCCTGGTCGAAACTGAACAGGCTGAACCCGCAATGCGACACGCGTATCTCACTGTGACAGATAATTCTCTAGTTATTCATCATGATTGAGATACTAGACTGAGCACCATGATTTTTTTCCACAGTCTCTGTGGCGCAGTTGGTTAGACGCCGGCTGTGAAACGAGATGCCGCGCGTTCGACGCCCGTACCGAGACAAATATTTGTGTGAACCACAATTCTTTGCTTCGGGTCTGTGAGACCAAAAATACCCTAGTAGTTCCATATACCTTCACAAGACTCCATCTTAGTATAGGGTCCGAACTATGTGAGTATCAGTTTACAGGTATATTGTCAACGCAAGAATCACTGCATTTGGTAAAAGGTTGACCCAGCACAATCTTAAAAAAAATTTCAGTAATTTAAAGTTGTTTTGTTTGAAATTAGTCAATACATCAAAAGATTAGCGTCAACAAGAAGTTTAATCGTATTTTTTTTTTTGCTAAATCAATCCACAACTATCGTAGACGAGCTATTACGTAGAAGAAGAAAATTAAAATGCTATCGTAAAAACTACTCATTTTTATAACGTGTGAAATAGTTTCCCGCCATAAAGGTTCGAACAATATAGGGTCGTTTCAAAAAACCACTAAAAGCGGTTACGCATACCGACGTAACAATGTCGACCGTCAAGATATGCTCACAAGTGCTTTTAATCTAATATCGACAAAATTAGCCTATGCATACTTGATAAAAACCGCCAACATAAGAAGTGTTACTCATAAAACTAAATGTACCTGTGGCATCGCGATTAAATGGTGTGTCAAAACAGATTGCCTCCCCCACGACACGAAGAAGGTACTTTTATAGCCTTTCATATTAAAGAAGGTAGGTACTGAAATGTGCCACATCAGTGCCTGGACCTATCACCTGGAATCACCTGGAATTGGCCGAAAACATTTTTCTGCCCACGTACATTGCCTGGACAAGAAATATTTCTAGTCATAAATTGACGATGCCAGACCTGAAAATAAAACCCAGTACATCAAACGGTTTACGGCTCTAAAGACTAATTTTGGAGTCTATCTAGACTAATAAGGCATAACGTGCTTAATTTGAAATAATTATGATATTAAAATAAGAGGGTAGCCAGCTAAATGTTTAAGTTATGTCTCAGTGTCGTGTCCTATTCACGTTTTGAAGTATAATAATAGCAAAGACGTATTATAAAATATTATTACGACCCTTCGATATATCAACTTTACATATTTTACTATGTGAATTCAACACGTGTTTTTACGCTTGTGACTGATAGAACTAGCTTTGACTTTACGACTCATTCATAATTGTAAAATATATAATTATGAAATACTATTATGTGTCAGGGTATCTGCCCACTACAAAGTAGTTAATTACCATGATCATGAACGTGCTATGAACGTGTCAAGCAAAACAGTAACAGTATAAATGACTTCTATTATTATAATTTTAATTATGAGTAAAAATACGGCCCTCTAGACCGTTCCGTCACAGTATTTTATACTAAGAATACTTTTCTCCTTATACGTTCATAGCACGGTCACGGCATACATTGCCACGATAGTGAGCAAAGACCCTTCGTGCCAACTATTTTTATTAATCTAACGATATTACTTGACAAAGGTCCATGTTTAGACTAAATGTATGCACAGTTGGACGACTAATCTGTAGAAAACGGCAGACAGGTTGTCGGTGGTCGGTATACCCCAAGTATGGTAATACAACGGGAGGCAACATTCCAATTCCACTAACATCCCGTCACTTACCTTGCAACTTTGTCTCCTTACTTTACGACATCCGCGAGGGGAAATAGGGCGGTCCTGTCCATAACGCTGTGGAGTTCTATTGGTATTGACTGGGATGCTTGAAGGCCAAACACGACAATAAATATGTACACTTATTAGTTACAATATTTCCAAAAAGTCTCCAGTAGAAACTGAATGGGACAAGCTTAAGGCAGGGCATAATGCCATGTATTGAAGGCCTATACCCAGCAGTGGATGCCTATTTATAACGACGTTGTATTACAGTTCCCCATATTAAGAAACGTTTCATGTCATGGGTATCAGAAGCTAAGAGGAGTATTGATGCTAAGCCTAGACACGAAACATATTTGAGTGAGCCACGCCAATTTTTTTTCGGCGCAAATTATTTCACAGATTCAAAGTATTTATTGCTATGTAATGCAAATAACTAATCTACAATCTAAACTGCTCCATTCCTGGCATATGGAAAACGGTTAAGGAATCCTGAATGGCGACATCACGGCTGAGAGCGTAAGTGGGGCGCAGCAGCTACACTACCGAAACATCTCACACGCATATGAACATGCATTTTGACCCGTTACTGCCTTTTTACAATTCAACTCTAGGCGCACATGGCTTCGTAGTTAGATATAAAGAAATATTAGTAATGCACATGGCGAACAAAGATTATCTACAGTCAATTTCAATTAATCATATTGATGCTCGGCGGTGGGCGACGGACATAGCGAAACATATGTACTTCCCGTCTGAACTTCCCACGCAATCGGTACATGCACGAATACGGAACCACATTCAAAACCTAGTTGTTACATAAATAGCAACATTAAGGCGGGTAGGCAGAGCATATATAGCAAATGCTGAAACCTTTATTATATAGGCTGTTGCAAGCGACATACAAACGTTATTTACTTCCTTGCAAACAACAATCGTTAATGTAAATTACCGCACAGTCATTCTGCACCACAATATGTACGGACATTGGCAAGGGTTTTTATACAACATTTTTGACACGCTTCAACAGTCAGCCTCTTATACTGTATATCAACGATTGTGTATTCATAACTTAGCAATCGCGTGCTGCTTTGTATACATACAATATACCTTCGGAACTTGATGGAAAATAGGGTTACTCACACCACGACACTCGCTTGACCCGTTTCGTTGGCGGCCCGGCGTGTACTTTCGGCGGCAGATGGGATGGAATCTTCCTCAGGGCACTCTGATAGCGGAGTAGAAACGCGTGCACCGCACATTTAACTGGCGAGAGACTTTTTTCTGACGGTTTCAGCGATACGCCGACTGCCACCGCGTTAGACGCTTTGCTCGCGCGTCTCCTGGCCACACGTTTCCCGGCCCTACGCCTCCTACGACGGCCCTTTTTCAGGTCATCGGTGACCTGCGGCGGATCTTTGCTGACCATCACGAAAACGCGGGAAAAAAGGGGGATGACGCAAGTGACGCGGACACGACAAAATGGCGGCGCGCGAATTAAAACTTAACCTAACTATAACTTAACTAACAATTAAAATATAAAATTTATAAAATTAAAAACAAGTTAAAACAAAAACTATACAAAACTTATAACTATAGGGAGCGTCAGAGAGACTTGGTCGACACTACACGCTAGGACTACGTAATACGACGTACGATCCCGTTGAGAACTACGTAGCAATTTATCGCGATAAGTTGATTTAAAATTTAGAAGGAATATGGGAAAACTAAAGTTTTCACCAAAATCGTTCGCGAGCGACGCGCAGCGTTCGGATCTGTCTCAAAGACTGGCCGGGGAAGGTGACCGTTTAAGATTCAATGTTCGCCTACCCTCAATTTTACATTATCAAAGCCTCATCCGTTCGAAAACTAAGACATCTGCCCTCGTTTATCATTTGCTATTTCATATTTCTCGTATAATTGACCATCAAATAGTAAACGGGTTATGCAATTAATTTTTACATGAACAGATATATTTTATAAAACTGTTTAACGAGTTAAGCGAATATAAGAATATTCTACATTTACCAAATGTAACGAGATTTTTTGTGTACTGTTGTTGCATACGTCTATATACCTATGTCAAAATGTTCATCGTCCGTATTTGGGCATTATTCTTAGAAAGAAATTAAGTATTAGGCCTTTATAATTTACTCACACATTAATTGTCTGACCATGGAATTTTACGCGGGATCTTGCTATCTTTTGTAAACATAGTCTGTTAATCGGCACTATTCCTTAAGCAGTATTTCATCATTTTATTTTGTCTGCAAATGATCTTATTGAAAAATAATATGATACAGTTCTTTGAGATGCATGGTTCAATTTGTATGAGGTGATAATAAATACCTACCAAAAATACTCTCTCTTCAGATTATCTTTATCAATTGGGTAATAAATAGGTCGTAAAATTGAGATAGTAAATTGGTAGTATTCATCTGATTAATATTATCAGTGCAGGTCTGGAAAACTAATGTTTTGATTTACATGAAATTGATTTATCTTAATCAGTGAATATATGCATTGCTTCAAAGTAATTTATATGAAGTATACTTTATTACCTGGTACATTGTCAGTTTGTCACCTTGGGCAGCTAATATTCAAGATTAATAATTCATTTGTTAAAATCAATGTGTAATAAATCATTTAATAGCCCTGTTTTAAAGTTCCAAGATATGTCCATTGTAATAAATACAAATCCATTTAATAATAATATTTAAAATATAAATAATTGTAACAATATTTTATTTCATATAAATTCAAAAGTTATTCAAAATTTCAGTGTAATTAAAACAACAGTGTAATAGAACAAATATTTTCTCTTACTTTCAAAATTAAGATCCCAATTCCAACCCATTCCAAAACTTATCACTATATTCACAATTCCCTACTATATCATGTAAGTCACGACATACACACTTTCAATAAATCAAAGCACAAGCCAGTCCTCACACAGTGCACACAATGCAAGTTCATACTCGCCAATCGATGAAAAGCTCCATTCACCCTATTCACACATAGGTACAGCGCAATACATCTCCCAAATGTCCAACCCCTTGCTTTCACATCAATAACATAATTGAAACACGATGCTCAGAGGGGCGATCTATCCAGACAAACACTGACATAATTATAAATGTGTATATGACTATACTACTTTATACGTAGTAAGGGATCTAGACCACCCTTGACCTTCAATTCCCCATGCTCTCTCACCCTTGCATGCAACACCATTGGGGATTACCAATACTGACTGTGAATGGGTGACTGCTCAACAATGCCTGCTTTCGTTTTGATGAAATAGTAGTTATTTTGATTGATGTAAATTTACATATGAATACACTTTCATGTCTTTGTACACGAGTTATTCAAGTTTGGTATGTTTATACCTCCTTTTATACAATTTTGCACTTATTTATATATTGTAAATGGGATAGTTAAAAATATATACCAAGCCAACAGAAGTTAAAGGATAGCAGTTTAATACTACTATTGCTTGCTTGCGAGTTTTTTGTTTATCAATTCACCAGAAAATACTTTTTGTGTTGTTTTTTTTTTTTCATTATATTGCAGTGAGTAAGGTTTTTTCATTAATGTATTTATTTGTAACTCAAATATTATAACCATTTTACTAAATCTATTGATCCTAAATTAGATAAGCCTGTAACTAAAATAAAACATATATATCATATTTTATATATAAAGAATAACCACTTATTTATGAGTCAGCACAATATTTTGCCTAAAAAAATGTATTAAGTAAGATAATTTTGAATTGAACAGTTTTACAAATAAATTATAGTACAAAAAAATACAGAATATTTTTACGAAAGTGTAGGAATTCATTAATTATGGTCTTTAAATTAACCATTTTTGAACTTTCATAATTTGAGGGTAGACCTCAGACAGTTGCATGGTTTATATAGAAAATATCAATAAATAATTCTACTTGGAAATAAATTAATTGAATAATTATTTTGTTTATATAATCTTTTTAATATAAGTGATTGGATAAACTTACTATTTCAGTTTTTCCTATTAGTGACTGTAGAAACTCTTGGAGGAAGCCCTTAAGCAATTATAATTTTAAGCAATGGATTTCTTGGAGTGAATTGATGATGAAATAAATTGAAAACCACCAAAAGCTTAAGGTCCTTGGACTTAATGGTCATTATCATCATCCCCATCTACAATAGTCCATTGCAAAACTTTTGCAAAACAACAACATATTAACAGAATTGGAGTATCATTCTAAATTTCATAATCTTATTATAATATTGAGGAATGTAAATATTGACTGGATAAAAAAGAACTTATTAAACTGTTTTATTTTAATTCAAATAGTATTTTTCCATCAAAACAGATCACATAGGCAGCCTCTGTGGTGCACTCGAATAAACCTTGGCTGCGGGATTGACCCCTGCACTGAGAATGTCTGTGTCAGCCACAAGCAATTGTTTTGGGTTTGGTTGTTTTTGAGACCGAAAACTAATAATTCCTGATATCAAAAACTTGATCTTAGTATGGGGTCATGACTATGTATGTGACTGTTCAGTGTATATTAGGTGCTTATTTATAAAAATTGCAAACTATTTTTTTTAATAATAACCATTTTTCCTTTGCAGTAATTTTAGAATTTGTAGGTTACAAACAGTTAAAAACAAGGTAAATCCTGTTTTATAAGGAGTAATCGCTTATGTGGAGGCTAACTCCAAATAATTATGAAGTTAAGTATATATATCTTAAAATACATTGGTATAATTAAATATTTTTAACACAATAATATTTTGTGTTTAACATAGTTTAATCTTACTATGTACTTAAACCTAAATAAAAATAACACATAACTTCCTCTATTAAAAATGAAATATTATAAAGAGGATTTCAGTACTAAATTGTACTGAAATCCTCTGATCAAACCTTTTTTTGTTAATCAATGAGTCATTGAAATAATCCTAATTGGAACAGCATGATGACTTGCACAACAAATTTTAAGTTGAGAGTACGCATTTTCTGTAGATTTAAGGTGATATAGGATACTAGTTAAATGATTATTTACATTGGCACATTATGGGAAATCAATATATTATTTTAATGCCTGTAATGGAAACTAAAAATACAGAACAAAAAGTAAAAATAACGGAATATAATTTTTCAACTCCAAATAACTTTAATAAAAACAGATATTTGGGTTTATTTTGAAGCGTATGTATATTTCTAAATGTAGTAATGGTTTATTCAGTAATAGGAATCAAATATTTAATAAAACAAAAAAATTGCTTTAAATGACCATGACTTCTAAATGTTGTTTTTAGAATTGTTGGTTTTGTTTCATTTTTTATTGTTTTGTTTGAATTATGTTCAATTGTTTTATTACTGCCAATAAAAGTTACCTACTGTGAACTGTATTTCATATAACTTAGCTACTGAAACAGATTTTAGAATTGCACATAATTACAAGATATTTATATGACTTACCACATTTCCTCATGACAAGGCATTCTTTTCAAATTTAATGGAATTAAAGTGCCCTTGCGAGGACAATGGAAAAAAAACACATTTTCTTTTTTGTTCCAATTACAATTAAAGTATAACTAAAACAACTGGTTTTAGTCTGTTTATTTGTGACCTAAATAATCAAACACAAAAATATTTACTGTGGGCAATTACACAAGACTTATACAATTCCAATTGGAATGCTACAGGAAGTGAGGGTCTATATAAATCGAAAACGATTCTTGTTTTGGGTAAAAGGTCTAGAAAAATCAAGGGAGAGTAGTCAAAACATTACCATCATAAAGAAGTTGTTTGTCGTCTGAATGGAAGGTAGATTGGCAAAGGGTGAAACGATGATGAAGTAAAGTACTTACCTTCCTGGCTTGAGCCCTCCTTCTGGTTTTCATCGCTTGGTCTCTCCCTCAGCGAACACAATAGACTTACAGCTGACATAGCTTGCAGATCTAACGCACAATATGCTCAGTCTTCTCTCAATATATTAAATCTACTAAAACTCTATAACAACTTTACAATATTTACAAAATTGTTCAGGAAATTATTCTATCACCTAAAGTATTGTTTATATCACAGACTTTTCGTTTTTCAACAATACGAATCAAAACGTCCACGCACGAAAATACTATCAATATTTGTAATTTGTAGGACTTTAGGTATAATAAACTTATTTACACATTAAAAACTAACTTTATATTATCTAATTTTAACAAATACGCGCTAGCGGTCACAAGATACTCATAACTAAAAGAATTTGTCAGTTTTCGATGCAAAAATATATAAAACGTCCGCCATATGCCTTATGGGACGTTTATTGTCCGACCGGGTATGATATTCTCTCCTTGTATGGAATCATTAAGACAATATGTTAACATTTAATTTGGTAGCATTACATTCTGATTCCAGTTGCCATTGTAACTTATTTTTTTTAAAAGGAAAGTGCGTTGTTTTAAAACAGTTCCGTACCATACACGATACAAAATAAAAATGTATAAAACTATTTTTGTTGACAAACATTAATTTAATGTATTTCTACATTATATTTTTATCATAAAATATATAAAAATATTATACACCAAATAACTCATATTAAATGTGCATATATTACTGGCAACATTGAATGCCAATCAAAAATAGGCTTTTTTCTTGTTGGCCTGTGATAGGCTTTACAGAATTTATTCTGATAATATTTTTATTTATTTTATTTAAATTCATTGATAATATGCTATAAAATTGAATACTATAATTTTAAATTTGAATATACTTATTGAAATCTTCAATTATTCCTTTACGCCTTTTTAAATTAAAGTTTAAAATATTTTGAACGTCACGTTGTTATTTTTATGTCATAAGTTCTAATTTCTGAACGATAAGTCAAATTCATGTCTTGAGAGCTTGCGTGCGGGTGTGTTTTATTTCATTAGGAATTGTAAGTTTTAATAAAAATGGCTCTAAAATGGACAGGAAATCATAGTGAATCGGGTATACTTAGAAAAACGGAATGCAAAGAGAAGAAAGAAGAGTTATTCGTGTTCGGCTACTCGTGCAAATTGTTCAGGGACGACGATAAAGCTCTGCACATAGATCAAGGCAAACACCTCATTCCGTGGATGGGGGATGAAACGTTGAAAATCGACAGGTTCGATCCGTTTTTTACTATAAGACTGCTAACTGTGGCGCTAATACGTATAAAAAATTCAATTGTCAGAAAAGTTTAAATTTTTGGAAGAGCTTTAAGATTTTCGCAGAGGATGATGTTGAAGAGCGGCGCAGGAGACGATCGG
This sequence comes from Hyles lineata, assembly GCA_030180105.1. Taxonomy (NCBI): domain Eukaryota; kingdom Metazoa; phylum Arthropoda; class Insecta; order Lepidoptera; family Sphingidae; genus Hyles; species Hyles lineata. The sequence continues at coordinate 2,003,903 of JARJEE010000026.1, forward strand.
CGGGCGCTCCGGCTCGCGGCATCCGTATTGTTACGGTGACGGCCTCCGTCGGTATGTATACTTTGCAACGGACTAATTGACTTCGCTAATGTTGATAACGTGACGTTATCAGGGCTAGGATGTTACTTGACACTCAACTGCAACGTATATTGCAGGATACCAGTAAGTTACTATACTGTACACTATTCCAACAGATAGACTGTCATGCTAATAGTATGTTCCGTTTATTAAAAATATACTATTTTTCCAATGAAAATGATTTAAGGGTACAAAGTAATAGTGAATATAGTTTGTTTTTAATTCTCGTCATTGATGTAATACAAGAATTTAAATATGTGATGGCATATGTTAATTGAATTTAAATGTGTCCCACATTATATTTACAAATTTTTGTGTTAATACTTTCATTTAAAAATAACAATTAAAAGTTATCACTTAGCCTAGCATATTGTTTCTTAAGGAACCACATGGTGTTAATTATCAAAAATGATAAAATGCAACAATTATGGTTGCACAGCAATCAGTATTGTAACATGAGTGTGTAAGATTTTCGCCATTTATTAACCTTTTGTGGTTTCTAATGTCATGAATAATGATTGTGGTGCAGTTAATATAAGAGAATGGTAGGATAAACATTTAATCTTAATTCTCTTAGTGACATTGCATTAATCTTGGCAGGTATGACGCAAGAGGAGCTTTGCACGAACTCTCAACACTGGAGGCACCACCTGGTGGGTACGACTGGCGTGTGGAACTCACCAAGACAGAGCTTGAAGTGGAACAGCTGTGTGATGAGGAGAGGTACCGGGCATTGCACACTGACGAAGATGAAGAGGAGATGTATAAAGGTATATAAAAACATCAGTCTAAAACTGGCAAGCTGTTAGGACATTTGTATCTGTGTATGTTTTTACATTGCAGCATTTACAACTAAAGTTATGACAATAATATCAGTAAATATTATTGTATGTTTATGTTGAGATTACATATTTTACACTGAATCACTATTTCCAATAAAATAATTATCTAGAATAAGTCCTCTACTGAAATATTCTTGTGTGTTTTTAAGTTTATCACATGTTTTCTATAAGATTTAATACTTACAACCATATTCAGAGACGGTTTAAAAAACTATTTTGGTTACCTTACCTTACCATAAAAAAATTTGAATGAGGAATACAAAATATTTGATAACTAAAATAGGTTTTAAAATTATCTATGAATAAGGCTGTTAATGACTGATGACAAGGGTAGACTATGTGGTACTTAGTAATATTAACTTATGGGTAGTATTGCTTTCTCATACATATAATTAAGTCTACTCTTCTTGTTAGTGTCACTAATCATTATAAACTAAATAATTGAATAATGTAGGGCTTTTACAAAACAATAAATTTCAGAGGAAGAGCTGAAACGTCTTCATGCAGCGGGCTACGGTCAAGTAGGGTTCAACTATGAAACGCCAGCAGAACCTGCGCCGATACCACAACCTGTCGAGATTGACGAGCCGTTTGAACCAACTGCCGCCTTCAAAGAGTTGCTACCAGCCAACACCCTGTTTGTAAGTCTTTTTACAGTATGAAAAGTACTTGAATTTATTTATTACTAGCTTTCCTATTAGGCGTCGCCCGGGTGCAGTTACTTTTAGATCCATATCAGACACTTTATTTTGTGTACTGTTTTACATTTGACCTATATGTGATTGCTGTCTATTATACTGCTTTTCTCCATTGCATGACACAAGGCATGCAGTTCTGTCCTCTTATATCCTATTTCATTGATTCTATATTCCATCCCTTTTAGTTTAAAAGAGTAGTAAATACTTGTATTAGAATTATTTGCTCATCCCATGGTCACACCAAATTTTCCGGGATAGAAAGTAGTACCCCCATACCAAATTTCATCAAAATCGGCCCTGCCATTTAAGTGTGAAGAAGTAACAAACACACAAACTTTCTCATTTATAATATTATTAGGATTGCATGATTCGATTGATTTTGATGCCAATTCTCTCTTATATGATAGAAATTAAACCTAGCCACAGTGTTTTATACCAATAAACTTTCTGAAAAAAATATCTAAATATGAAACTTGAAATCCTAGAATCTACTGCATTGGCTGCACAATATCCTATAAAACAGTCACACCTCGCCTTTTGCATGTTTTATCTTACTACTTTTCAACATAATGTCCCCAATGGCTGGCATTTTATTACTTTACAGTTCACACCAACTGTAAACACATTGTGGGCAACTGATATAAAGTTATTTTCGTCTGTGTTTACTTATTATATTGTGCAGTAAAATTTTCCTTCATAGCATATAAATTATACTTTTAACGCTTCAGTTATAAATGAAATTAACAGGTTGTAGTGGCCAACTCCAAACATAAATTTATGTTGTGACTGTTGTAGAAAATCAATTTTTATATTTAGTCTGTTAATTTATTATGTACAAAAATAATTTCATGCCATTATTGCAACTGACTACTTCATGAATAGTAAAATTTGATAAAACACTGCATTTATTATGTTCGAATATGTATTAGTTATAACTTATTAGTAGTGTTGCTATCTTTGATGATTCGTTCAGAAGTCTAATCATACAATACAATACAACTTTTTGAGCACTCCTTGAGCTGTAGAAACAACCAACGTGTTTAGTTGGTTAGACGCCGGCTGCGAAACGAGAGGTCGCGGGTTCGATCCTCGCACCGAAACAAATATTTGTGTTAACCACAGGTATTTGTTTCGGATCTGGGTGTTTGTGAGACCGAAAAGTATCTCGTAGTTCCTGATACCCACGACACAAGATTCGATCTTATTGTGGGGTCAGGACTATGTATGTGACTGTTTGGTGTATTTATTGTAATTTGTTTATAAATTAGAACTTAACATACTCATTTATAAGTATATCTCTTATATTCCGACAGCCTGAAACCCAGAAGCAAAACGCGATAATAGAGAAAACAGCGAAGTTCATAGCCAGTCAGGGTGCACAGATGGAGATACTAATCAAGGCGAAGCAGGGCGACAATCCTCAGTTCCAGTTCTTGAACAAGGAGTCCGAGTTGAATCCCTACTACAGCGCGCTCATAGCCCTCGTCAAGTCGGGGAAGTGGCCTGAGAAGCAGGCTGCTGTTGTAGAAGGTAAGGACATTAGAATAAATTGAAATACTTTACAATTGTATATTATCGTAATAGCAGATATCTGACTGCGACAAATGGAAAGAAAGGAGGGATTTTTGCCCAGCAGTGTAACTTAAAGAATTGATAATAAAAATAATGTATTATACTGGCCAAAAGAAAAGAAGCCTTATTAGTAGTATTATGAACTGAGTGAAAAGTGGTTGAAGTAAATGTAATTTGTAGCTGACATTGGTATTATGTGCATTACTATCCTATAGTATTGCCTACTTCTAGGAGATATTGTCAGTAGCGGATGTAGGATTAACTACGCCCTGGGCGAGACTTTTACGGCGCCCTATAAGTAATAACAAAATCCAAGAGAAAGACAGTAAATCGTAAAGAATACACGATGAGTTACAGTAAATCCCGGCATTCGGACCCATTTGCACTGTCCCTACCCTAACACCGGCTCTGCATATTGTGAAGGTTAAATATGGGCTTGTCAGAATCTTTGAGTCATTGTAGTATTCTAAGTGAACGTGTTGATCTGAGGTGACCCCCGTGATTCAGATATTTTATAGAATTGTGTGACGTCATGGTAATCTAAAAAGTCATAGTACGTTATTGAATTTTTTAAACGATGATTATACAAGTTAGTATAGTTAGTTAAATAGATAAAACTTTATGATTGTGGAATATTTTATTCAATGATACATCATGAATATGATTTATATTATTGTAATTTTGAAAACTGAATGTATTTTTTCTTTTCAGAAAAACCGCCGGAAACCGAAGAGTACCTTCATCCAAGCCTAGCGCCGGCTGTTGTCGAATCTGTAAGTATATTGATAAAAATGTATATGCATGCAAATACGAACATGTAATGTATGTATTGTATCAAGCACTCTATGGCACTAAATAGTTTATCTATGGCAATCAAAGAAGACAATATCTGCGCTACGATGGTTTTACGCCCCTTTCCGCCCCCCATTATCGCTAACTATCTTGGTATCGACCAGCCGAAATAGATTTCCTACATGTTACTTTTTTAAGTAATCGGTCCATTATAGCCAAGGTTTATGTTAAGCGCATTACACACCAAAGAGACAGCCCGCTGGCACAACTCAGCGGCATTTATGAGAAGAATCATGTCAACCACATGCACCTGAAAGTGTAAAAATAATGACATTTACATAGTGCAAGCGCTCTGCATGTCATAACGTTAACGTCATAAAAATGTTTCTAATTATCAAGCTTGTAGTTATGTCGGCGACAAAGATTTCCACCTAGCAATTAGTAAAGCTGCTGTTCTATATCGCCCACAAAAAGTTGCCGACGTATTCCTGCAGGTCGGCCGTTTTGGTATGTTATGTGTAATGGTCTATAGTAATTAACTGACATGTGTATCCCAGGCGCCATCAATCCCGTCGATCCAGTACAAGCCCTCCGCGGACTGCGACTACACGCTGCTGGTGTGCCGCATGCGGGGCGAGGCGGCGGCGGGTGCGGGTGCGGGGGGCGCGGCGTCGCCGGAGCGCGCGCCCGGGCTGGCGCCGCCCGGCACCGAGCCGCTGCCGCCGCGCGCAGATATATCGCGACCGCCTGTCATATACAATACTGGTTAGTTATTAATATCCAATTAAACTAATAGGTACCGTTTGACGTTTCATACTTTTCAAGTTTAAACAACTTTGTACCGATGGCGCGCGCGAGTGCTCCGTTTATGCGTGGCGCTTCGTCGGTCACTCCCATTATGGAGCGTATTATGTAAATATAAAAATGATAGACATTTCGTATTAAACAACTGTATTTTATTTAAGGTACTGATTTTCATTTAGGATTAAATATATGTGTATTAAGTACTACTTTGTACAGGCGTAACTCGCACAATTTCAATATTTTTCGTAAAACAACAATTCAATGGTTTTACGCAAAAAAAAAGTTGAGCGAGTTACGTTAATTGAAAAGTATGAAACGTCAAACGGTACCTATTAGTTAACTTGGATTATAGTAGTAATAAGTATTATTGCTATTTCAAATTAACATCACAACCTTGTTGTTTTTGAAGCCTTTGCATACTCTATATTTCTACTATTGCTAATTGGCCACCACAGAATGCGTAAACAAAAAAAATTAGCAAGAGCAGAAATATAAAGCCATGCTAAGGCTTCAAAAATAACAAGTTGGTAATAATATACAATTATTATACATACATTTTCTTGTACAGCGGAACGCACAGCCGAGCCAACTCCGGCTACACACTACCAACAGTACGCAGCGTACTACCACCAGTACTTAGCACAACAACAAGCCCAAGCGGACGCTCAACAGCAACTCAAACAGGCCAAGAAGGAACCGCCAGTGGCAACCGAGTCCACGGGACTCAGCCTCATGAAGAACTATAATACTGACTCCGAGAGTGATGTTTCTGGTGAGGGTAATATCAGAATACTCTAGCTTTATACATTGGTTCTTGCGGAATTTGTAATGTAGTCATTTATATAAGGATATATTTTTAGCATTTTTTGAAAGATAATTATAGATCGTCCACTTTCTTTTGACGTGCAAATGCGTGGTTGTCATGCTATTGTTAAAATATTAGGAACAATTTTTCTTTATGGAATGCATTGTTTGAGATATGTTTTCATAATATAAACAACAAGAATTATATACTTTAATCTAAGTAAGTATTGACACATCAAAAGAGGACAACTGTTCCTAATTGTTGTATACTTGTATGAATAAATAGTAGGTACTACGTCAATCAAACTAGCAGATAATCAAACTAAATTACGTGTTATCGGACATTTATAGGTTACGGGTTCCAAAATATTAATACGTACTTACATCTGATTACATCAGTAGTCATCACATTCAGTCTAAGGAGATACATTGCTGATCACACAGTTCCTTTCTTCGACCTTCGTCTTTGTGGTGACTTCACCAGCTGGTGAAGTTATGTGCTCATAAGCTTATCTATAATAATGAAAATATTTAATTATAAATGTTTGCATATTATTACAGAATACGAAGACGAATCCTCCTCTGACGGTAAAGACAGTACTCCCATTCCAACACCACCGGAAGACGTGCAAGTAGTGATCGACAAGATGGCGGCGTACGTGGCGCGAAATGGCGACGAATTCGCAGACATCGTGCGCGCCAAAAACGATCCTAGATTCACGTTCCTAGAGCCTGAAAATATATACTATCCGTTTTATAAGAAATTGATGCAGCAGAAACGTGGTATTGATGTGAATGGCAAAGAACCGAGGAAACGAAAGTCTTCAGGTGAGTTTACTTGATATTATACGATTTTTTTATTTAAATATTTGTTGGCTTGGCAGATTGGCTGATGGTCTTCGATGTATTCGTTAAATATACAAACAAATGAGTTGTAAATTAATGCAAGTGGTAACCACAAAGTCCATTCCCGCCAACATAATATTATATTACTCATATGCAGATGTGTTATATGTGCCAACCCACACCAGGCCAGCGTGATGGACTATATGGCCTAACCACTCTTAATCGTACTATCGATTGTAGAGTAGGCCCGTACCCTGCAGTGGGACGTATATGGGCTGATACAGATGTGTTATAAAGTAAAATAATTGATTAATAAAATACAATAAATTTCAAGATTTCTTGTAATCGATTTAGTGCAGAATTTAATCTAATTTCTTTTTTCACAGCACCAGTATCCTTCTCAATAAAGAAACAAAAAGAGCCAGACCCTGTGCTACCCAAACCAGCACTACCGTATGAATCAAGTTCCGATGAAGATCCAGAGAAGCATGCCGAAAAACAGGCGGAAAAAGAAGCGGAGAAAGTAGAAGAAGTAAAAGAACCACCGAAAGTTATTCCCCAACAACAATTATACCCTTTGAACTACATGCCGCCGGTCGTAGTTTACAAAATGGAAGGGCAGTTAAACCATGATCTACCGACAATAAGGACATTAGAACCTATCAGACCAATGGTGCCAAAAATAATACCCGTTAATGACGTTAAGATACCTCCAAAGATAGAAGCCCCACCGCCACCGATAATAACGCCTGTAGTGAAATCAGTGGAAATAGTAAAAGAGAAAACTCCAATCCAAGAAGAAAAGAAAGTAGAGAAGATAAGAGAGGAAAAGATAAAAGAAGCCAGTCCACCACATAAAAAGGAAAGAAGAAGGCATTCAGAACGGAAGAGAGAGTACAGGAGTAAATCAAGAGAAAGAAGGGTCGAAAGAAGTCTCGATAGAGAGTATAGGAGATCAAGAGAGTACGACAGAGATAGAAAAAGAAAAAAACATGTTAAAGAAGAGGTTGTTATTAACGAAATCATATCTGTGGAGGACAATTCAGATGATTTGATTGATTTGACTGGGGATATGTCGGATTCTAAAGGTAATTATTTTTAGTGCAAAAATTAGTAGGTAAGGAAATTTACGGTCTTACTTGTTTAGACCACCCCTTATGTATAGTTTTCCAAATGTAACGTGACTGTGTTCGGCGGAATGGTTATAAAAAAGTACTTTATTTTGATTTGGTTATTTGAGGGCAATGGTGTCCAACTATCAGTTAGTCTGATAAGTTCTAAGTTATATTATTTAATTACCTTAGTGTATATGTATGTCCAGGAGAATGCGACACGGAGGTGGAGCGCGTGAAGCAGCTGGAGCGGCGGCGGCGCGCGGCGGAGTTCCTGCGGAAGGTGGGCGTGGACCCCGGCGCCGCCGCGCTGCCCACCACCTCGCTCGCCAGCGCTATGGTACAACAATATTCGCTTTATATCCACTAATCACTATGTTTAGAAATTAATAAATATACTCAGATGTCTCTATATCATCAGAAAAATTTAAACGCCTTGCAAGTTTATGTTTTTACAAAATTATAATCAGAAAAATGTGTATAAATTTAATTTGAATTTAGAACATTAACATTAGGATTTGAAGAGCTCATATTATTCACTTTTAAACAACATTTGACATATATATTCCTTAATATACATTTTTTTCTGATAATCCTTAAAACATAAACATGTAAGGTTTCTATTTTTCTGATGAGAAATGTATAACCAATAACCATGCGATGGAAAGATGAGTTGGATGCATTCGAGCCAAAATAGCAAGAGCTCACCGAGGACATGGTCAAGTGGTGTAACATATGGGAGATCTTTGCCCAACAATGGGATTATAGGATACTATAGAATACTAAATGTATATAACCGTCAGTCACATAGTCCTGGCCCCTCATTAAAATCAATTCTTGTTTCGTGGGTTTTAGAAACTACGTGAGACATTTGGCACTCACGAACACCCAGACCCGAAACAAATACCTTATGGATCTAACATTTGTGTTATAACACAGCTGGTGTCCAACCAACTACGCCACGGAAGTTATAAAACACTCATATAATTTATCTGATTGTGGTTTAGTCATTTTATGCAATTCGAAACACCTTTAGGTTGAGTTACACAAACTAATTTTGCCAATACCTTTGACTTTGAAAATGTCAATCTCATACTTTTGAGACGTATTTGACATTGCCAATGTATGAGATTGCAATTTTCAAGGTCAAACGTATTGGCAGAGTTAGTTTGTGCAACTGAGCCTTAGTATCTCGTAGCGTCAAAGGCATTGCGCATAAAAATCACATCGTGTGTGTGCACCCAAAAGAATTTTAGTTTTAATGGTTTAATACCAAAAACAATTTCAAATGCAGGTTGACAACTTGGAGTCGAGAAAGAAAAAGGAAGAGGAAGAAGAGGAGAAACGGCGCAAAAGAGACAAACGACGGCATCGGGAGAGACGAGGTAAAGCATATTTACTTAAGGGTTTCTTAGATTTACGCGAATGTTACTACATTGAAATAAAACATATCATAAGGGTAGTTGTCTAACACTCAGACATGACATAAACATTTGTGTCAGTGCAGGTATTGAACCCGCGGCCTCTCGTTTTACAGTCGGCGTTTAACCGACTGCACCACGAAGGCTGTCATATAGTTGGAAACGCCATGCATGATTGGTTTGCTATGAAGGATTTTCCACCACCCTATATGTTTGCATGAAACTATATATGTTCATTTTCTGTTGGTTACAGAATATGAGGACGATGTGGAGAGGTCACATCGCAAGAGCAAAAGGAGAAAGTATAGGTACTATGTCTTGTTTATGTAATTTATCTCTCCAAGCATAATTAGAAATCATTATGGAATATTTGAATATCAAGACACCAATACTAAAAATAAATAACAAGATTTAGATAATCTCTGCTAAAAAAATTCCATCTCTTTACTATGTTAAGCATGGTACTTATATTCACAATATAGTCTCTCTTTTCATTCATATTACGTAATGAAAATAGTGGCGAAATATAATAAATGGACTAAGCATATATTTTACATACCCCTCTAAATGTGATAGCATTTGATACTCAGATTGGCCTTTTTTGTCTTACAGATCGTCAGAGGACGATGAATCAGATTATGACGGGTGAGTGAACTTGTATAATTTTAGATAAATAGTGAAAGTATCACTTGTGTCTTGCAGATATTTTGTAGGGAGCAATTGGAATGACAGGGGTCATTCCTTTGTTCTGTTCTGGGTTACTGATATCGTTATTGGTTGAATAACAAAAATGTGTTTTTTTTTTTTTTTCAATTGAAATTTTGTTTTATATATCGATAGACTTGTTGATTGCGAGTCTCACATACGTTTTTGTATTTTTGTTTGTTATTTTTGAACATAATAGACCAGAATTGAACTAGTGGATAGTTTGCTGTTTTCATATCTTATCACGACATAGTCCACGTGTTAAATCAAAACTAACGTATATAAAAAATACGCATAAATAGAGCTAATGAAAAACCATGTCTAGTTGCAGAAGGAAAAAGCGAAAGAAGGAGAAGAAACACAACTCCAAAACGAAGAAGAAGAGAAGGAAAGAGAACGAAGTAGAAGACGAAGGAATCACACTCCCGCCGAATATTGACTTGACGAACACGCTCAAAGAACTGCGGTCGGCCTCGCCCACCAAGGAGCTCATGCTGCAGAACATAGACACCGCCTTCAGGCCTGACTCCACCGACGAAGAGGAAGAAGGACAGATCCCAAGAGAGAGAAAGAAGAGAATTAAAAAGGGAGAAAGAGAATACAGCGAAGGAGAGTGGTCTAGTGATAGCGAATGCGATTCAAAATCTTCGGGTAGGAATTTTTAATTTTTATAAGAAAATGACGTATTTTACGTCTGCTTGTAATGTCAACGTATAGTAACGTCAGTTGTAAATATCCCGACGGAAAAGTAGGATTATGTACAAAAATAAAACGCGGAATAAATTAGTCGTGTAGATAGATAGTTTAGAAAGGCTTAATTGGAATAATATAATCAACATATTTTTATTGATTTGTATAAAAAAAGGTAAAGGTAGATAGCGTTGGATGTAAGCCGTTTACATCAGATCGCTTATATGTCTTTATTTTGTACCCAGCAAAGTACTTCATTCTGTCGGGAATTAAATATGAATAATGTGTGTATAAATACTTTTGCTCATAAATTCCTATCCTATAATGTTTAGATCATTTTAAACATATACTTAGTAGATTCAATTATGATGCTTTTAAACTACGATAGATTGTTCTCGAACTGTTGGTAAGTTAGCTTATGTCAGTAAATGGATTCTAATGTTCGCATTTTTAACTATGCATAATTGTCATTTTGGCACTCTGTTATTGTGGAATTGATTATAATTTTTAATTTGCAAACTTACAAAGACCATTGAGAATATAGTTCCAATTAGGGGGACATCAAAATAGTTTAGTGATTGTCGATTACTTGTGACTATATTTGGTGCATAGGTAGTAAACTAGTCTGTAACACGGGCTCACAAATATTTTGTGTCCTTTGTCAGATTTTGAAAGCTACTACATTCGTAGTTGCGATATAAATATACAGGGTTAAAAAGCATGTGAAGAAATGATTTTATATTGATCATATTAGTCTCAACATGTGTGCAATTTTATTAGATGTTAATTCAGTAAAATAATCTTAGAGTACTTAATACCTAGAAAGAGCGCTGTCATACGTTTGCGTCTTCAAAAACGTAGATTTTTGTTCGTAATGTTGGTAGAACAATTACAAATTGCTATAAATTCAGTTGGTAACTCAAAGTTTATGATTTTTTTATCCGCATAAAACAATTTTGAAAGCAATTCAATAGCACTAAACTACATTTTTGATATTCATTTTTCAAATAATCGTGCGTATTTCAACCAATGACGTTTTACAAATAGACGCGTCATACACTAACATAATGGCACAAAAAAATGGCGCGATGCGATGAATAGACATCGCTAGTTACGTAACAATAAGTGCCGCACTGTTATTGGCTAAAGCGCGTGTGACGTAGCACCAAGCATCAAGTACGGGATGACGTGGCGAGAGTTGTCAAACGTCGCCATGAGAGCGAATTTAATAATTTTATTTCATAAAAAAATAAATTTGTGTGTACTTGCGCACTAAATAAAATATTTATTTTGTTTCACAGTTGTGAATAATTTATACGTTATTTTAAATCAGTCTAATCTATTTTTCCGCAATTGGTTTTGAGAATACAAATAGTCAGAGAAACGTGTATCCGCGCCACTGGTTGAAGCGTGACTGATTGCACGTGAGGCAATTACCTTCCAAACGTCTTGCCATTATGAAGCTCGGACAACGCATCTATGCTTTATAAACATCTTAGATTTCAACACTGTAAAATATCAGCCAATAGGATGGCAGAAAAAGGTTTTTGAAGTTGGAGCGCCTCCTTATAAACATATTATTGTACTCTAAAAAATAACGAGTATCAGTTTTTTAGAATTCATAGTAAACATTGTTTCTTGCGGATATCAATAATTTGGTATTCCTGTAATGAATTGCGTGTGTAAAATATATGTGAACGAAAAAGTTAATTATGACGCACTTGAGAAACTATTTGGTGTTATTAGTGTCTCGAACCGAGTGATAAATGACCACTACTGAACAATTGGGAATAGCAGAACAAAAAAATAATTACCTACTTTTTTCGAACGTAATCGTGAAAAACAATATTATCAATCATTGTAAATTTATAAACTGACCTTCAAGATTGATGATAATTAATCAAATATAATTTTTAAGGTCAAATTTGTTTTTAAAATATCCTATCATATTTTACCCAGAGACTAAAAAATGGGTTATAATAACTTAGCGTTTCGAAAGATTTTTAAATTGTATATTTTCCATAATAGAAAAATATAACGATACAATTCTAGTACTCTATACCAAAAATTATATAAATATGTAATTTGTATTTAATTCCAAAATTGACATTAGTAACCATCTGCCTGGGATTAGCTCCTCGTTATTCTACTACAGGAATCGCCAAAGATTTCTATCGAGGCGTTACCCAGTACTCAAATAGCATACAAAGTAAGACAAAGTTAGCTCAAAACCATTCCAAGTCTTCGTAACTAACCAACCTAATTTTAAAAAACTTTACATTCTTAAAATGTTTGCGAATTGGTGTACGGCCCTAAGGTACGAGGTTAGTGTGGAGGGGAGGAGTGAGATGGCGCCCGGGGCTACGTTATTTAAGCGTGCGAAAAATAATGAATTATCAAGTAGACTAGTTATACATACTAATATATAATCTTTCTTTTAAAAATGGTTTAAATCTGTGAGGCCAGGTGATCCGAAAGCTTTGGAAAAAGGAAGCATACAGTTGTGAGTTGTGAAGTCATCTCCGATAAGACGCGGGCACGCGTGAGATTGGGATATACGCACTTGGCACTACACACCAAATATTTATATTAAAAATGTTTTTTGCTTATTCATTTTATCAACCAGTTTTCATGTTGGTTTCACGAATCACAATGGATTATTCTTAAACTTTTAACGTTATGTAATACTGTAAAAATTAGAATATAGTCATCAGTCATTTCACCCCTGCTGTTTACACTAGTCTGAAGACTTCCGTACTTTATCTCTCCCGTCATCTTTCTACCAGAGGTGGGTCGTGCACTAATTTGTTGGACTATAACTTAGTATATGTACATAGCATGTTATGGTGTTGTTTGTAGTAGAGATAATATATCTTGTATATCGGCCTTTATCCGATAAGTATGGAATATTTTAGAATTGAACGTGTGAACTATTGTAATTGGTGTTGACCTAAAGATAACCTCATCGTGAACCGACAATGGTATTGTGTACGCGCCTTATGTAGATGTATAATAGTGAATATGGTAAATAAATATTATAGTTTTATAAAGTTTGTATATTTTATTTATTTCTATCCCTGACCCTTATGGTGATGCTTTTTGATAAGATATTGATAGCCGCTCAAATAGCAACAGACAACATCCGTACGCAATGAAGCTAAACCCGCAAGTGATTACATAGTAGATGCTAACTGATTATATTCAATGTGGGTAGGTATATAAATTGTATATAAGTAAAAGCTAAGCAAATTCACGTAATTAAAAATTCACATACCGGCAGTCGCAGCGACGAAATCAGAACGTTCGAAGTTGAAGGAATTATTAAAGGTTGGACCAAGTCGCTGGATATAAGCCGCTTTCAGCAGGTTGCTGCGAAGATCCTTGCGCTAGGTCTATGTACAGCGGTGGACTTCCTGTGAATGAAAAAAACGAATCCTAAATCAATATACAAAATACCAAATATTCGATCCTGTTTTACTACTGAATCGAATGTACCGAAATAATTCTGAACAAAATATAGAATAATGACTCAACATCTATTGCATTGAATTATTTCTATTTTTATCCACTATCATTCAGTTAAATTGCCGGGTTCCTTATTCAATCACTTAACCCACACATTGTGGACTCCACGTGATCTTACTACGCAGAAAGCACGTGCGAATACTCGGTCATCGTAATTTACCAATTGCTTAGTAGAGATATATCGTAAAAAGTATTTTCTTGGATTATACTGCAGTCTCGTATATGCATTTTTCACTATACAAGAAAAAGTGACCGCTATTTAGGCCATAGGTACATAAGCGAGGAATAACTTAAGTGAGAAACACACTGCACAGTGTCAAGTTAAAGATCTTGTGAAATGCGGATTCAGGGCACAACCCACTTACTTTCTGAAGTTATGTTCTGAAGTATTCTTGGTTAAATTATCTTACTTAAATAGTGAAGATGATTATCATAAGAAGACATACATAGCCAATCTCAAAATAATATCGAAGGTGTACCTATGTCTATTGATCGCATAACACTAGCCGCTAGCGTGTAGACTAAAATATAAGCCTTCTCTGGGTTGAAATCATTGAGTTCATTCTTAGAAATGTTAGTATCTTGTGAGATTCATTATTACTTATGCATATACAAGGTATATCAATACTATCGCTTCACGTCGATCTCCTGTCAGACAGTGGTACCGTAACTGAAAACAGTGTGGCTCTACCACCTTTTAACAGTTTTAGGTGTCAAAATATTAGTGATTTAACTACATAAAATTATTAATAAAAGACTTCGACATTCCCGCTTGCAATGTTGTTTTCTTCAATGACTACTCGTATTCGTATTGGCGCGAGTAAGATATTCCTAATTCTCGTCACAACAGTAATCCCACCATCTCTGTCAGTAAGATATATTTTATCTGCCTTATTTATCGCTGGAAACATTGTTTATTTTGTTTTTAGATAATATACACTTTATAGTCAAAAGACATGTTGTTATCAAAACAACGTAGGTTACCTATTGTTACAGATAATCTATGAAGTAATGCTTCGAGAAACTTTCGGGAAATAATTACAACTACGTTTAGTTAAAACTTTAAAATTCAATAACACTACAAAAAACACAGAATGGAGAACGGACAACTGTGGCCACAACTGGTCCCAATAGATGCCTTGACGATTATTTTCTAAGAAAAGACACCTTTACAAGTGAAAATACCTATGCTATGTGTAGTGAAGGATTTGGCAGTGCTGGTGTGATGAACCCCTACACACCGTTACTGTCAATACAAATAAAATTAGAATAATTTCGTATATTTTTAACGAACTTAACGTAGATACATATTCGTATAAATATTATGTAAATTAATTCCATCATCAAATTTTACAATACATTTTACCCAACCAAAGGAGAAACTCTCACATTTCATAAATGGAAATGTAATGGTTAAGCTCAGGTTATCTACATTAGATAAAGAAAATATCATACAATTTCACGAAAGGCTTTAAGGTTATCGGTCAAATATTTCCATTAATATTTATGATGACGATAAAAATGTTCATGATTTTATACCTAAATTACCAAAAGTAATATAACTAATACTTAGGGATATAATGAGAGAATCGGATATAAACTCTACCAGATATTTTACTCTATAAAAATAAATAAACTCATGCCTTTTTCCACCCCTTTTTTGACACCCACATTTCGCTTTGTATGTTCCGTCCCACGATGAGATAGGGGTACAGCCAATCGACGTATCGGGCACAAATTCCGGACTCCGGGCTGATAAGGAACAGAAAAATCCAATATAGCTTTGCCCGACCCGGGGTTCGAACCCCATACCTCAGCTTTGTAACTGTACTATAGTACAACTACGCTACTGAGGTAGTCTATAAATATATTAAAAGTTTTATTAGTTTTGTGTCACATTTATAGGTCCGAAACTGCTTCTAATAAATAAAATAAATAACACCCAATAGTCACATACATAGTCACACTAAGATCGAGTCTTGTGTCGTGGGTATCAGGAACTACGAGAGACTTTTCGGTCTCACAAACACCCAGACACGAAAAAAATATTTGTGGGCCGCACAAACATTTCTCTCGGTGCGGGGCTCGAACCCGCGGCCTCTCATTTCACAGGCGGCGTCTAACCGACTGAGCCAAGGCTGTCAAATCAGCAATATAATCGGATTTCCCCCAGATTACCTACAAACTGTCACACCCATATCCCATAGCGGTAGGCAAAGCAATGGACATGACTTAAGTGTCTATCTACTAAAAAAATTGGGTGTGTCTACCAAATATGATCGAACCAAGGTCCATACTGCCACCAAACAACTGACACAAAAACTGAAATAAAAGTGGAGATGTGTTGGTCGGTTTGTCTTTAACCTCCCCGTGTAATAAATAAGCAACAGATTGACTCCGTTTCTGGACAGCGATAATTATGTAGTTGAAAGTGACGTAGCTTACTTTATATCCCGGAAAACTGAAAATGCCCGGTTTCCTGTGGAGTATTTCACGAAATAACTGTATGCAGAATGCGGTTAGATTAGCGGGTTAAAGTTACTATGTAAAGTAATATCTTAAATTTGTATTTGTTTATTTATACTCTTTATTGTTTTTTATTATTGCTATTCATGGCGAGCATGTCATTCACGTGATGGTAAGAATAGATGGTAAACGAGATGAACGTTCATGGACAACAGCAATGCTTAGCATTTTGCTACGCTCACCATCCGTTACTGGTGGTAAGTCTCTCATATGTGAGAGGCCATCTGGGTGGGTACCACCGCAGTGTCTATTTCTCCCGTCAAACAGCAGTGTAAATGCACTGTTGTGTTTCGGATTAAAGGGCATTGTAGCCAGAGTAACTACTGGACATATTGAGACTTAACATCTTATGTCTCAGGATGGTGAGCGCAGTGGAATGCCAAGCATTGCTTTGTAATTCAAGGTATTATTTGGTTTTGCTACTGTTTATGAGCGGTCGTATCGCTTACCATCAGGCGAACGGCATGCTCGTCTCGCTATTCATTGCAATTAAAAAAAAACATCCTGAGACATAAGATGTATGTCCAGTAGTTACCCTGGCTAAAATGTTCTTCAAAACGGAACACACTAGTGCATTTACACTGCTGCTTGGTGGGAAAAATAGACATTGCGATGATACCTACCCAGGCAGCCTCTCACATATGAGAGAGCTACCACCGGTAAAACAGTTGTACATCTTAAATAAATAAATAAAATAAAATTTATCAAAATATTAAAGGAGGCATATACCCAGTAATGTCGATACGGGCTAATAAGAAGAAAATATGGTACAAATGTGTGCACAATTATGTGTGCTGCTGACTGAAAGAAAGGAAAACATTAGAAGTAAAGCTATAACATACTTGGAGTTTTCTGCATGAATTTTGAAGGTATATATAAAGCGTACCACATTCGTCAGAACTATACCTCTGAAGGAATTTATATCCGGGAAGATAAAAACAAAAGAATATGACACTCGCCTCGTTACATTATGTAGAGCGGGTAAAAACAGTGATATGAAATCTTCGCCAAATTAAGCAATTGTTCAGTTGGAAAAAATCTCCGAAACTGGTTCTCCCCACTTAGAGATGGTCCATGGAATCCTTTAAGTATTTAGTAGGCACTAATATTGTACTCGTAATAGTTGCCACTTGCCTGTCACATGACAGGCATCGCCGGGGGCAAAATTATGGCGGATTATTATTTGCTTATTTTATCTTACTTTAACTAAAGCCCGCATTATCTTAGATATCAAACTCTCGAGATGTTCTAAACGACCCTATATAACTGCTTGATAACAAACGTAAAACTATTATTAAAATTAAATCACTCGAAAAGCAGCCACTGTTTTGTGAACTTGAAACAAAAAATATATTATAACTATGGCTGCTGAAGTGGTAAGTGAATATTTAATTTACAAAGTTTTATCTTAAATTAAGTTGTTCATTACAGAACAATGTTTATGAAGATAATACTGATCCATACCATTTACCTGCATTATCAAAATATGTTTTAATCACAATACTTTGAACTTCATTAAATAGAAAAAAAAATATTCGAAATCGGTTCATGCGTCTTCGAGTAATCGGTGAACATACGTTTAAAAAAAGATACCGATGAATTGAAGTGAACTCCTATTTTTTGAAGACTGTTAAAAATAAAAAAATACCAGTTGTGGAATAATTTCATAAATTATTTAAACTTAAATAGAGATTTTACTAAAAGCTCTCTGGTCCATATAAGGACTGCAAGACATAATTTATGAAATATATTACAATCCTATGATCCTATTACAGAAGGCTCCGGTTTCGATGATAGACCCGTCGCAGTTGCTGCGTCCGGAGCCCACGTTCAACGACAAGCCCATCGACGCGTTCCGCGACTACACCATCGATGACACCGACCCCATCAAGGAACGTGTCCGCAGAACTTACTACGAGATGCACACCAACGTCACCGTCGACTTTGTCAAACGTGAGAGCTTTGGGAATTACATAATCCAGCGATTAGATTTGGGGACTTGACTGACGAGAAAATAAAAAAGATGTACCTAAACCAATAAAATCAATAACTAGACAGGTTACGGATTAGGATCATAAAATGCATTCTTACACCATTCTATATAGAGCCCGTGAACTTAAATTGTATATTGTGGAAAGAGGTACCGGTAATATTAACAATAATGGGAATACACGAGAATATGAAATATTGCGGAGTAGGAACTTATCTAGATACAAGAAGCGATAGCTGCATATAGCCAAGCAATATTAAAATGACTAGTGATTAATAACACTAAAACTAAGTTATATTTACCTATTTCCAATCAGACAAAGTTAATGAAACGTTTCCTCCACAGAAAAACGCGAGAAATGGCTGAAGTTCAACCACTTCAAGGCGACAATTAAGGACGCTCTGATCAAGCTGAACGAGCTGGTTGACGAGTCTGACCCTGACACCGACCTGCCGAACATCGTGCACGCCTTCCAGACTGCTGAGAGGATCCGTGAAGACCATCCTGATGACGACTGGTTCCAGCTCACTGGTCTCATCCATGACTTGGGCAAGGTACATCAACATTTACAATTTTATTGCACTGTATAATTAAGTCCCAATGCAAGAAGGAATATTGAAGGGAGAGTTATTGCTTCGGTCGATGCTAATATGCTAGTTTAGTTGAAAGTTGAAATTCTGGTAAGACAGACATTTGCTTTTGTTATGATCCTGAATTACTGGAGTTTCAGAGGCGGGAATGAGGGCGGGAAAGCTTTCTCTATCATGTTACGATGCAGGCAATGGTTCTAGGTGGTGATGGGCTTTGGTAGGTTTCACTGTTTAAGCCTTGTGTATAGCTCATCGTAGGCGATGTCAGGGATGTAAATATTTTCCCGCAAAAACTACACCAGCTAGAGCTATTAATTTGTTTATCATCAAAATAAAACACCATTTGTCCAAAACAATGATACTTGATTATTTGTTTAAAGATAAACATAATTTGTTATATAAGTGATACCCTCCATGACATCACATAACCCGAATGCCCGATAAAAATATTATGCTAATAAACAATTATTTTATTACACGGTAATAAAATTCGGAGATATAATAATAGTTAAGTGGCAAATTGAAATTAATAATGAAATAAAATTACTAGAAATAAGTGCAAAGAAAATTTCAATTTGACGCAATTGGGACTAGCAATTACGAATTTAAACACTTTAAGCACACGCAACAAAAATGAAACAGCTGATAAAAACATATGTATACTATATAGTCTTAAGAGAAGGAGTCAGCGTTTGTACTCGCTTATAAAAATTAACAAAACATAAAACACAGAACAGATATACGAGTAAAACATCGAAGTCTAAGTAGCAATGATTTTGGTGCTACCTATATTGCTGCTAGATGATAAGTTACATTACTGAAAATTATATTTTTCACCAGGTTATGGCCTTTTACGACGAGCCGCAGTACTGCGTGGTGGGAGACACCTTCGTAGTGGGTTGCAAGTGGGCTGACTCCATCGTGTACGGACCAGAGAGCTTCAAGGACAACCCAGACACCTACAACCCCAAGTATAAGTACGTCAGACTTTTTTTAAACTATAAATATATTACACCGCTATCACCAAATCGCAGTACGTAAAGAAATATCATAATGGATTATTTATTTAAGTAATGCTCCTATTTAATAAAATTACATAATACCCAAGTATAGCTTTAGTTATACCTATTGGCTATTACCTATAAACAGAGCGGATCTAGTTTAATAACTGCCTACCGGCAGCACTCGTTACCTGTGGGCCCAAAACTGAAAAATGAAAAAGCCTGTTGATTACCATCATTTCAGTCATTGTAGGTGGTTTCTCAAACGCACCTTACCGTAAACTATAACGACCATAGTCATAGACAGTTTCAAAATATGTTTTAATTATCGTTAAATCCCATTCGATTGACTTTTGAACTCAGTTTTAGCTACGGTTTGAGCATAGAAGTCAAATCATTCTATAAGTAAGATCATAAGATTTTAAAACAGTTTACGACTAAGGTGGCAATCGCACGGGCGCTATTTTAACGCGTGTTAAAAAAATCGTTTCAATGAAACAAATGTACATCCGTTAGTTTGTTCACACGAAGGCGATTTTAAAACGCGACATTTTTTTATCGAGCGCTGTCGGATTTTCAAAGTTGAGCGTTGGGCGTTAAATTTTCATTTCATATGAACATAAATATTGGGAAAGTAAAAAACCGTCAAAGTCGACGCTTTTTAAGCGCCAGTGCTAATGGTAGCTAAGGCCGTACGTATTTAGGGACCCCACATATAGGCGTGCTGGCAAAAGCCAGTCAATAAACACTTATCTGTCATCATTGTTCACGTCATTCAAGATATCACTGTGATATCGTAATCCTTTACTTGCCGAGGAAATAATAACTCGCGAAATATCGAGAGGTAGACTGCGATTAGTTGACAGGAGACGCCATGTGGGATAGAGTTATCGTATCTTCCGTAATAATAATGATTGTGTATAGATAAATTGTTTGATACATTGACATCAGCTAATCTAGGGTTCTAACAGTGTCAACGGGCTATCTAACATCGGACTTACCTACTTTATCATCTTAGAGTCACGTTGTACTAGTCATACTAAAATAACTATACAAATCTAGGATTTTAATCTTAAAGAGAGTAACTTTCCATATTATTATAAATCTATAAATAAATACACCCATCAGTCACATATCAATACATAGAGCCCTGACCTAGCACTAAGAAAGAGTATTGTGTCGAGGGTAGCGACACAAGACTATTTCTTAGTTTGAAGAGATTACGAGAGACTTTTTCGGTCTCACAAACTCTCAGACCAGAGACACGTACCCACAAGTATCACAAACATTTGTCTCGGTGAGGGGTCCGAACCCGCGGCTTCTCGCTATCAACTGCGCCACGGAGGCTGCTTAAATTGTTGAAAATACCTAATGCCATAACACTATAGTCTCAAAGAGCCACGGTGCTCTGTTTCTGGGCGGAAAAAAACACAGAGTACTAAATGGAAAAATATGTAGTGAATAAAATATTGCGTTGCTTGCAGCACTAAGTACGGCATGTACGAACCTCACTGTGGACTGGACAAACTCCTCATTTCCTGGGGACATGACGAGTACATGTACCAGTTCCTCAAACACAACAAGGCCAAGATCCCGGAGAAAGGTCTTTACATGATCAGGTAATATTATTTAAATATACGTATTTGAATTAATGTCTAATTCTGTATCAACTCGTATACGTCCTACGGCAGAGCGTGGGCCTCCTTTACAAACGAGAGTATAATTGAGAGTGATTAGACCATATAGTCCACCACCATAGCCTAGTGCGGGTTGGCAGACTTTACATACCATACATTACTAATTCTTAGAAATCGCTATGGTATGCAAGTTCTCTAACTATGTTGTCTTTCAACATTAAATCGTCTAATTGTGAGAATCAAATTGTATTGCCACAAGTGTTTTTGTAGACGATGATTACAAATTGTCTCAGAGGAAGTATTTCTGTAAGCAATTTAATGTGCAATCTTAGTTGAACACAATGTCAAAACGTTTGGTCTGGGCTAGTGACTTCAGCTAAATTACTTCGAGCTCTGTTGGGAGTGTCAAAACATTTAAATAGATCAGGTTAAAGGTCATATTTAGGAACATTGAATATTAAAGTCTAAAATCTATTTTTGATTTGCTAAAAAATAAATATAATTTATTTAGGTATCACTCTTTCTACCCGTGGCATGCTGGCGGCGACTACCGCCATCTTACCAACGAGAAGGATGAGGAGATCCTCAAATGGGTGCTTGAGTTCAAGTGAGTATTTTTACTTAGTCTAGTAATTTGAAAAGCTAGAGAAAAATTATATCTACGCTATGACCAGATTTACACGACCATTATTTCTAGGCGGACGTGAAGGTTAAAAGTATAAATAAAATCGATTTGTTATTAATTTTCCAACTCTACTTTTGGACTTTTTAGTTACCTGTCTTGGCATAATTTAAAAAAAAAATTGTTGGATATAAAGTTATTTGATAAATACTACGATTTTTACAGCTTTTATGACTGAAACGCTCCGAAATGAAAAACCAATGCTACTAATAAATAATGTTTGTTCTAGCAAATATGATCTGTACACGAAGAGTGAGAAGGTGCCCGACATCGAAGCACTCTGGCCCTACTACGAGAAACTCATTGAGAAGTACATCCCTGGAGTCTGCGAGTTTTAAACGAGCATTTCCACATGATATTTATACACGATCCACTATATTTATATTAATGTTATTATTTATTTTAGCCCCTTAATAATATTATTAGTACTTATGTGTAATCATCGACGATAGATGATTTGTTTATTATTTAAAAAGTATTAAATATTTTTACTCAATATTCGTTTATACACTCGTTAATAAAACGTTATCAATTTAATTATGTTTATTTTATTTCATTTAAAATCTTAGAGTAAAATATTATTTGTTATTATTCATTTATTTATTTATTTATTTTATTCTTAACTGCACAAGAAAGGATAAACAATTAAATATATTACAAATGAAAAAAAGTACAGATGGCGGTCTTATCGCTCTAGGCGATTTCTTACAGACAACCTTTGGATGGATAGAAAAAAAAGGATAAGATGAGAGGGCAGTCTAGAAAATATATAAGTAATACAAGCTCCAAAAAAAAAAAATAATAGACGTATTATTTATAATAATTAGTATGTACACAATATATGATACATAATTATACACAAACCCCAAATATATATATATATATATATATATATATATATATATATATATATATATATATATATATATATATATATATTATATATATGATATATATGTATATACTTCTATAGATAAATATACATACATATATAAATATACTATAAATTACCTTTAGGTTCAAATGCAAGGAATTATACTTTTCATTTTGGCTGTTCAGAGAGAAAGGTAGTGATCTTTGACCATTTTTTTGAATGCAGTTAGTGTTTGAGCCTGTCTCACTTTAACAGGTAGTGCATTCCACAGTCGAACAGCTTGGACTGTAAACGACTGATCCATGAACTTCGTGGTATGCACTGGCATTCTCAACTTTAGATTCTCTGACGATCTCAAGGACTTCAAATGTGTCTCATGGAGAAATAGAAAGCGTTCTTTAAGATAGGTAGGAGTGAGAGGATTAAACAAGATATTGTAGAGAAAATGAAGAATATGAGCATTCCGACGAAGTCGTTATGTCACTTATCACTTTTTAAATATTTTAAAAAATAGATAATATTCTTTATTCTTGCTTACAAATATATCAGGTTTGTTCTGCACTTATAATCGGAGGATTTGTAGTCATTCCAATATATAGAAAATGACGCTGAAATATTATAATTACGATGCTTGTAATTGCTGAAGACTCCTAAAAATTATAAAGATATCAAACAACACCTTTTTTATGGCGTAGTTACTACTGAATTTTCTTTTAATCAGCTCTTATATTTGCAAGTTTAGACATCTCTAAATTTCCTGATTAAAAGTCCGACGTCATTGTGCATCATAATCCACTCGACTGAATGATATAGTTAAAGCGTATTCAAACGGTTGCTATATTTAGCTGAAACATCCCGTAATCAAATAATATTGGTGTGTTACCGGGAGTGTAGGAGCGAGAAAAATACAACTTTTTCTCTAATAGTTTTTTTGGTTTGGTTAGTTTTTAGAGCGAACTTTTAATAATTTTGGAAATCGCCTTTCGTCAATTTAGTTTTATATTAAAACTTTTCAAATAGGTATGTATTTGTTAAGAATTACTATAATTGTCTTATGATAGTAAAACCTTAGGACTAAACGTAACTGTTTGGAGTCTAGACTCCAGACGATGGTCGCGAGTTTAAATCCCAGAGAACATTACATTTTCGAAGTAATGTTTGTATTTATGGTCAATTACTGCGCATTTAGATTGTGAAGGAAAACATCGTGATTCGTGAAGAAATCTGAATAGGTACCAAAGATACCTTTGTAGAATTTCTATGGTAAGTGACGTCCACTAATACGCAGTGGATCAGCATCGTGGATTTTTTGTTTTCGCAGGAAAACACTATTTTGCGCTAAGCTGCCTGTGGAAGAGGCGGAGCGGTGATTTTAGTTTCATCGGTTTTTCGACTCAACGTTGAGTCACTCAAGAAAGATGTTAATATCCGAGCGATCGTTATGTCGAGTTCCTACCGAATTCCTATACCAGTATACCAATCAAAATCCCCACGTTGTTCGTCAGCGCTTTGGATGGACTCCGGCATTCTGAGGCAAAGCGCCATAGCCTTGCCGAAACAAGAATGGTGGACTACGTCGTAAAGACCTCTCAATCGATTTTTTTATTGTAATAAAGGTCTGCGCTCTGCAGTGAGACGTATATGCTATGTTTTATTTAGGTATATGTACATTTTTATGTTTAACAATCTAAAAATGTATACCTAACAATCGCATCAATTTTTCATTAGTGTTTTTTCAGGATGAAGATCCACTGACAGGACATACGCATTAAAAAAACGTATTCAAAGACATATTGTTCCAATTTGTGCCATCACTAATTTTCAAGAACACTACGTCATGTTTGGCCCCCTAAACATACGCAAAAAATAATCAATCAAATAATATAGTTATCGCGCTAATTAATCTCTTTCAATTGGGTGTCGCATTTAATAGAATACGTATATTGCGAATGTTATCAATGAGAGGCGATAACCTCTCGTAAGTACGGTCGTGCAATTATCCAGTGCTGGCTTTAAAGATGTTGAGCGATGCTCAGAGAAGCAGTCTGCGGTTAGACATTGATCGAACTCCCGCCAAAAATGAAGATCAAACGCGTAAGTTGTTTTTCTATTTACGCAGTAATTAAGGTTTAAAAAAATGTAATCTAGTGTTTTATTTACACATTAATTTAAAACATTTATTGTACAAAAGATTAAAAGAAAATTTAGGTAGAAAAATGATTTATTTTTTTGGTTTATTAAAAAGCATTAAAATGATATTTTAATGAGATATTAATTTTAATAATGTTTGTTATTACGAAGATTATTCCAATAAATGTATGCATATTATCGATAGCACAAATATTTTGAACATTACAAATTCTGAATCATGAACACAGAATAAATTTAATTTATTTTTGAAATTTATTTATTTGATGAGACGCCAGCTAACGAAAGAATATTTTTAATGTAATGATTAGCATAATAATACCTCCTGAAGCTTGCTTATACAGGGTATATCAAGACTGCTACCGAAAACGAAGCCGGTGATAGTTTAAGCGACTTCAGACACAATGCAACAGAAAATGTTGGAAAAAAAGCGACAATTTTTTTTTGTTATTTTTTTTACATGGTCGTATTTGGGTGGTACATAATTTTTTTCGTAAAATAATAGTGTATACCCTTTTATTTATAAAGACTCTAAGGTATAAAAGAATTTGAATTATTATTTTAGCAAAAGCTAGGGATTTACCACCCAAAAATGACGATATTTAAAAAAAGTAAAAAAAATTGTCGCGTTTCTTAGCAAAATTTTTAGCTGCATTGTGTTTGTAGTCACTAAAACTACCACCCGGCTTCGTTTTCGGTAGCAGTCTTGAGATACCCGATATAAAAACGTAATTTTATTTAAAAATCCAAAAAGATATTATTCCTCTATTCAATATAAACGCTAACATGCTAATATCATATATGTATCAATATGCAGTATTTTAAAGGTTACAATTTTACAAAGATCAAATCTTATCAACGACATCAAAATAAGACTAATAATTAGAATCTAGCTATCTTAACAACGTGCTTAGAATGTTATCATTTACCTACCACATTAAACCACACGTTATGTCCATGTTATGGTTATTCTCACGTGCTAAAGATCAGGGATCAGCTAATCAATTCACATTAAAGTTGTAAATAATCTATCATCTTTATCTATACAAACTATTCTTACTTCTTGCAACAGATAGGAAATATATTAAACCACGGAATAGACCATTACTTTTGATTTCTATGAAAACAGTCACGAAATAAAAAAACAACGTGCAATTTCCGAAGTGCTCCCGAATATGGCATAATGTTGCCGCGTGTGCAGTAGTGTCACTTCCACTTATTTTCTCTCTTCCGTGTATTAAACAATTGGGGACAACCTTCAATCTACTACTATTATTATTCAGAAGCCTTGTTGTATTATTTTTATTCTTCCATTGTAAATGACAGTTAAATTACATTATCAGAGGTGCTAAGAATCCACAAGACCATGAAATTCAGGGAACAATTAAGTATTTTTAAATTTTCAAGCTATTTAATAGTTTATATAGTTTATTAAATATGTTTATCACATTCTATGTGGGTTTTAAGCCCTAGTAAACAGTTAGGAGTACAGTTCGAAATACGAATGTCTTATTTGAAAAAAATATCACTTGGCACATGCATACATTTTAACGCACTACTGCCCAACAAAAGTTAAATTTAGTCACAACACTTCAGCCGCTACCTATTTTAATTGCCAACTGCATTAGTAATTAAAAACCGTAAGCCTAAAGTACCCTTTAATCGTAGTATCAACGTTATACGATATATCAACGTTCGAACTATCGCCGCTCAAATTGTACCTAATACCTACCTACTTTCACTTATTTTTTTACCGAGTCATTAATTGGCTTATTTTAAACACAATGTCAAATCAATTTATTTCTACATTGTAGATCACAATTAAACCAATACTATGACACCGTGATATCACGAACCACCTGTTTCACGATATCTTTGAAATTATACACGTTTCCAAGAATTATTTTTCGCATAAAAATGTACTTCTAATTTAAATACAATTACCACCTTCACTTATTTTACTAGTTTAACAAAACAGTCGTTTATTAATTAGGTATACATTTCTATGCATGTAATTTATTTATTGCAGCTATAACAAAATATAATCAGCGGCAAATTGTTACACCAAATTAACTATCAGTAAATATTTTTATTAGCACAGTCGGTAATTAATCACGTGGCATGATGATAAATGACAGTTCGAAGGTTCCAATCCTAGGTATTCAGGGTTAATTTAATACTATCACTTCGACCATCGCCTCTTGTGAAAATATAATCAAAACATCTCGAGATAACCTATACATCTGAAAGATCATTATAAGAATTTCAAAGTTACGTGAAATACGCCCTAAATCTTGTAAACATTTGTCAACACAATAATCTTATGGCAGTTATATCTTACGACAATGGCATACGACATTCTCCCCAAGTAAATAGCGCATAAGGCATAACGTGATGGGTGGATCGTAGTCTGTGCCGAAAGGCATGCAAAAAATAAGCTAGTTCCGCATCTTCGGCGTTATTTATGGCGCCACAAACGTCCTCTCGAGCAAGGCTGCTATTTTTCCATTGATATCAATAAATGTACCGACATACATAGGCACAGGTTGCCTAGAAGTTTACATAAATAAAAAATAAATGAAAAAGAAAAACATGAAAAAAGACTTACCTTTACTCCTTCCGATGGTGACCAGGAATCTCCGGTGTCCATGCTGGACCCGTCGCTGCTGCTCCGGCCAGAAGCGAAGTACGATGACAAGCCTTTAGAGGCGTTTAGAGACTACACCATAGATGACACCGACCCGATTAAACAGCGCGTCAGGAGAACCTACTACGACATGCACACCAACATGACTGTGGACTTTGTGAAAAGTGAGTCCACTGAAGAATATTTCTTGATCAGTTACTTTTTGACGCTTGCACCCACTTACCGTAAAAAGGTTAATTTTTTTCAAATTACCTACCAAATACCGCACCTGCTTTTTTAAATTCTGGGTTAAAGATTCTCCGACTACGGGATAAAAAACATCTTTACGTAGGTGCAATAAATTGAAATGAGTTTTTATACAATATACTACTTACTATAGGTAGCCACCTGCCATCCCATATCAATAGATGTCCTTATGCGAGACCTATGTTATGCAGTAGAATTCTCGATACTGACGAAGATGATGATTATGAATATAATATTAAAAAGTAAATGCTTACATATTTAGCAAATAACATACTTTAAATAGCTGATTGTCCCATCAGGTAAAATGGATAAATGGTTAAAATTCAACCATTTCAAATCCACCGTGAAAGAAGCCTTGATCAAGTTGAATGATTTGGTTGATGAGTCTGACCCTGACATCGATCTGCCGAATATCGTGCACGCCTTCCAAACAGCCGAGAGAATCCGCGAAGACCATCCTGATGACGACTGGTTCCATCTGATTGGACTCATCCATGATCTTGGCAAGGTTTGGCATATTCATTTTTTAATATTGTCTCTTGGTGTCATATAATCATTTGATAGGAATGTGTCAGTTTATTTTTAAAATCTTGTTTAAAATGTACTTTATATTACAGTGTATTTAAGTATGCAAATAGTATTCAAAATGCGATAAGTTTCGTTTATTACAATAAAGAATAAAGCGTGCGACATTGTATGGTATATATAATAATTACGACGTTTTAAATACTTAACTGAAATACATCCTCTAAACTCTAAATCAACAATATATTGCTTTATATAAAAAAAAAAAATTTACATATGATTATGATTTATTAATTCATTACCGGTCGAAAAATACTATTAATACAAAACGTTTTCCTTAGTAAGCATATTATATTTCTGAATGATTTCTTTT
The DNA here is from genome assembly GCA_030180105.1 of Hyles lineata. Lineage (NCBI taxonomy): Eukaryota > Metazoa > Arthropoda > Insecta > Lepidoptera > Sphingidae > Hyles > Hyles lineata. Next base: position 2,033,031 of record JARJEE010000026.1, read on the forward strand.
TTACTCAGAGGTATATTTAATGCCGATTGCTGTAACTAATTCCATGTGACTGGTCACCAGGTGATGGCGTTCTACGACGAGCCCCAGTGGTGTGTGGTGGGCGACACGTTCCCAGTGGGCTGCAAGTGGGGCAAGTCCATCGTCTACGGCGACGACAGTTTCAAAAACAACCCCGACACATACAACCCCAAATATAAGTATGTGGGTTTTATATTTATCGCTCATTTAAAATAAAGATTTTTTAAATCTGTATTATGTGGTTAAGAATGTCTTGTGAATGCTTGTGTGAATGTAAATTTGAAGGTTTTTATTGGTTTTTGCATTAATGATTGGTCGATAAAGAAGAAACTCTCTTCTTTGACTAAAATTATATTCGTCATCATGATCTTTAGCAAATAGAAGTCCACTGCTAGACACAGGCTTTCCACCAAGGGATTTTATAATGACCTATACAAAGTATAAAAAAGTATAAAAAATAAAAGGCACTGATCTTTTTAAAGCCAGATTTGTGTTATACAAGTGCAAGACATTTTGTAAGTTGCCGATTTTACGAAAATATTTAAGAAAAAATGTGATTCCGGCCAGGATCGAACTGGCGGCCTTCTGCGTGTAAAGCAGATGTGATAACCACTACACCACGGAACCCGTTGCGTAGATTGACATAAGTGCTATTCGGATTTCGGCAATATATTATATTAAATATGTGCTGTTTTATATAACACTATTCGGGACAGATAACGGTTTTATATACCCATTAAGGCAATTATGTTTTCTTTGCCGTTTTCTACTGCTTAAGATAAAGCGAAGGTCTCCGACTTAATGCAAATTGTAAGACTACAATTGCGAGAATATCATTGCTAAAGCGCCTTATGTGAGATTGTTGGACGTCCTCGGCGCGATTGCTATGGCTCATCTAACATCAGATTGTAGCCAGAGTAACTACTGGACATATTGAGACCTAACATCTTATGTCTCAGGATGGCAAGTGCAGTGGAATGCCAAGCATTGCTTTGTAATTCAAGGTGTTGTTTAGTTTTGCTACTGTTCATGAGCGGTCGTATCGCTTACCATCAGGCGAACGGCATGCTCGTCTCGCCATTCAAAGCAATAAAAAATAAAAGATTTTTTTAAAACAAACTAAATGTAGGCCTGCGATGAAAATTTTATCGAAATAAGTCTAAATTATCTAGTAGTTATATTGTCTTTTTTTTTTATTTCAGCACTGAATGTGGAATGTATGAACCGAAGTGCGGGCTTGAGAATCTGATGATGTCTTGGGGTCACGATGAGTACCTCTACAGAGTTTTGATTCACAACAAGGCCAAATTGCCACAAAAAGGGCTCTACATGATTAGGTGAGTTAGCGATAGGTACTATCTATCGAGAATTGGGTAGATTTAGCTATTTATCTCAACGCTTTTCTTAACAATTTGAATTAATTCAGCTACGTTGATACCCAGATACCACTCATTCTACCCGTGGCACGCTGGCGGCGACTACAAACACCTCCTAGTGGATAGTGACTATGAGATCATGAAAAATGTTCTTGAGTTCAAGTAAGTAGAAAAATATTAACTCAATTTCAATTCCTTTAACTGTCACTAGCTCAATCTGTATACTAATTTTATCTTTACCTTTTTCCAGTAAATATGACTTGTACACGAAGAGCGCCGCAATTCCAGACATCGAGGCACTTTGGCCCTATTACGAATCACTCATAGACAAATACATTCCCGGAGAAATCGAGTGGTGAAGACTGAATTAATTTAAATATTTAAAGATGTTTTGTGATAATTATTTTCAAAATACTACTTTATCACTAGGGTGTTAAGGCTCAATATTTTAGATATTATTGTTTTATTTAAATATTCACTTATACAAAATATCATAATTTTAGGGTTTGGTTGTGCCTCATATTCAAAATCATTGTAATCTCAAATGTTACAGGTATTATGTATGTATATTAGTTATTAAGCTTAATCCAAATGTACAATTTACTTAAGATAAAATATATGGAGTGAAATATATTTTCTGCGCATTTATACGGCCTTTTTGTTTTATTTCTATGGATCATGATATTCCAGCATATTTAGGGAAACTTCAGTTGATTAAAAAATGTTTTTTATCCGTGTCTACTGTGAGTGGGTCGACGGTTGGATCCCCGATACAGGCAGTAACTTTACATTTCAATATTTAAAAAGCTCTTAATGCGTTCTGATGACCACAAGTAGGGATAGTTAGGGTATTATAGTTAGCAATGCTGTAGTGTAATTTGTAAGCAAGGGTAGGAAATAAAACCAAAACAATATATAATAAATCAGGAACTTTATTTAAGCTATATTTACAAAAATACAAACATCTCAAAATAGATAATAATAATTGTAATTAAACTACAATACGATCAACAACCGAGTCAGCAAATTATAACTACACGCTTCACAAATTATATATTATGTACACACAACATATTGGAACTTATACGAGTTATATATCTGGATACACGCCACATAAAACTACAAAATATCTTCTTTTGCAGGAACAATATTTTATAACAAATGTCCAACGTACAACTCTTCTTTTGGAAAATATGAATATATTACGGTTAGTGGATGGCTAGCGGTAACTAAATGAGACGAATCCAAAAACTTAACTATACAAAAAATATAACAAAATTCCAAAATGATTCAAAATATATTTTGTAGTTTTACGTCGCTATTATAAATGACCAGTCTTCAAAAAATGCACAAATTAATTGAAAAATCGACTGTCAATCAATTTTAGTGAATATGCAATTTTATAACTAAACTAATCAAATATTAATTTTGACAGTACATAAATTGATCCCTTCCACGCTAAAACAAAATAATGAAATGCTAAATTAATATCTGATGTTTTCTTTCAAAATTCTTATTCAATGTTATATCATCACAATATTAATATTTATTATATGTTCATTCATTACATTCAATATGAAGGCAGCCACAAAATACTTGTTATCATATTATTAGAAAACATTAATGACAAATTAAATTAAGTATACACTTTCATTGTTCAAAAATCATTCATTAATATCTTTTAATTGTATAAAAATATTTAGTCAAAATCATTTTTGGTTCGGTTTTAAATGAAGGAAAATAAAATTTATTATTTAAACACAATTATCGAATAAACATTGTTCACAGCTAACATACCTCGACAAAGTACAAACCATAAAAAACTAGACTTTTTCACTCAGAATAATTGTCTTCACAAGATTTTTAAATAAAACAGGTTGTTCATAATGTTCACTAAATTGTGTACCAGTATGTGCACAAAATGCCCTATAATTAACCCATAATACAATGCCATAACTTGTTTTTCAGAATCAAATAATACGAAAAATTCAAAGTTAAATATTTCATCTCACTTCAAAAATTGAAAAATCATTCATTCGATTACTCCATTCGCTCAAGATACGAATTTTATGCGTAGTATTCAAATTGATTCAACAAAGCGAAATGCATTTAAGTATGTGACTTTAACAATTATTTTACTTTTATAGACATTTAAATATATGTATTGTTTACGCAGAGTTTAATAGTCTGACATGACCACTATAATATTTATACCATTTTAGGTGATTAAAGCTGAACTACATGTTATAATGCTAATGGCCTGAAAATATCCTAGTAGTAATTATATTATTCAATAAACCGCATGAGAATAGTAAAGACAATCGGCGTTATTCACCGACAGTTTTAAAACTTACTTTAGCTATATAATATTTTATGTTCTTCGCTCAAACTGACTTCAAAAGTCGTTCGAAAGGTACAAAACATTCGATATCTAAAATAAAGCCAAAAACAAACTATCGTACATACGTTTTACGCATAGAGTAAAGAAGCGGCTACAGATACACAAAAAAGCGTCATAAGGCGATCTGAACAATGGATACTTTTGTTATGTGCACACTATCAGTCGTAATCATATGACGACCTTGTATGTTCCATTGTCCTAATTGGTTAGTTAGCCACATCTAGTATATATGACCGCTTCTTTACACTATGCGTAAGACGTTCGTACTGTTAGCCCGGGAAATAAAACTCACTTTTTAAAAAAGAAAATTAATTATTTAAGAAAAAGAAATACAATTAATTATTGACTTAATTATTTTGGACAACCGCTCAGACCGAGATCGAGATGTAGACTGACTCTGGAGGATCTGTTATGACTAATGGAACAAATGACAAAATGCTGACTGCGAGATAGTTAGGCTGGAATAGGCATTAAGCCTTACATTTCCAGGGTATAACACCTCCCCCTTTAAGAAGAGGCTTTGGGGTTAACTTCCAAAGTCTCGTATTATATTCTGGTTCTGAGTGGGGCAACTGGACTAATTATTTCAAGGTCGATGTCTGGTCTGTCTGTCATTTCAATAACCTCAGGGGTAGTTTGATCAACTGATTGTTTTTTATTCAAAATAAACTGGAATGGGCGGTTGTTCAGTTTATTACAATATTTTTTAATAACTATATATAGTATGAATATAATAATTAACAAAAGTATTATATTGATGAGGATCGAGTACTGTGTCCCATATTCCACAATATGGGGTTGTTTTCGTAATTCGATTTCGTGTAAATTGTTCAAAATAGATTTTAACTTACTCCCTGAATGGAATTCATCTAGGTCTATATCGTGTAAACGAATAGGAGACACATTACCGATTTCGACATTCACTTTGTCTAAGTTACAACAAGTATCGTTAATTAGGCTGAAATTTGGAATATGGTTAATGGGCGAAGTAATCTGCAAAGCATTGTGTTTTGGTACAAGTGTTGCACTATTACAATATCCAATACAATCTTTTGGTATTTTAAGAATTCCTGTACCCAGGATATTAGTTTCGTATAATTTTGAACCAATGCAATCAATAGACACTTTTTGGGGTTCGGACTGTACATACAACCAATTATTATTTGCTAATGATTTCAATATATCTAGGTTTCCGTAAATGATTTTCGTTTCACATTGAAAAGGTTTTTTGCTTATCACTTTAGCCAATAGCTCACTTTCACAAATAGGTTTTGCATCTGTAGAGTATACACTTTCAAGATCACAGATAAAGTTTCCTGGGCCTACCGATTGACATACTCCGAGGTCGTTAAACGTGCAGTAATGTGATTTGTCTATGGTCATCGCTATATACTTATTCTCGGGGATAATTAACGTAAACGAATTGGGTTCTTTGGGTTTGTGTGGCGTCGGAATAGCTACATTATGGAATAGTACATATTCTTTTGTATTAACTAACGGTACTTGTAAAACGAATACAATCTTATCTTTAATATAAAAACAAACTATTTTAGATATGCTTAAAATTAAATGTATAGAATTAATATCTAATGCTACAGGTAATTCTAAATCGCTAGAGAGATGTCTGTAATTATCGGCAAGCTCTTGGTACAACTGCCCAGGCGTCATTATTGCTGGGTGGAGAATACTTTGGCTACCGAACATGATCGCGTTAGTAATGTCTTCCAGTTGAAAGGATAAGGTAAGAATGGCAGTTTCTATAACGTTAAATACTTCATTAACCTTCGTGAAAATCTGCAGACCGTTTGTTAAATCACTAATGTTTTTAACACTTAATGAGAGCTTGTCGATAGCTACACCAATGTTATTCTCATTCTCTCTTATCTTATATAAACTATCATTATATGACCTTAAGATAGAGGTAGTTACTAGGATATTCTCCTTCATCAGAGAGGCTAACTGCTTTTCACTATCCTGCAAAGATGTTATAGCTTCGTCATATCTTATACCATCAGTTTCGTCCAATGAACCAAATATTTGTTTCATGGCTGTCCCTATGACACCTATCCAGGCACTGCGTTTGGCTCTATTATCGAGGAGATGTGAAATGGCAGAGAACTCCTTACTCATATCTTGGAATCGCGCTGTTATTGGCTGTAGTAGATTATGACATTCCTGATCTATTTCTATAATCCTAGTTTCTTTACAAAGACGTTTCAAAGTTTCTAAAGTGGTTTCAATGTTGCCAATATGTGGTCTGAAATGTGAAATGTCTACTGGAATTACTACTTGTAACTGGGCATTATTAATTTTAAGTTTCCCTAAGTAATCATAATAAAGTCCCGAGCTTGAAGTCATCGGCTGGACGAAGTTCCGCTGGGGTTCTCCCCGTGTAAAGCTGTAAACAATGTCATCAAGGCTAAGGTAAGTAACTACTCTAACTTAATGTAATTCTTATAGGGTAAGGTAAGTATATATTTATTTATGTATTGTATATATTTTTTTTATTTTTTTTTTTTATATATATATATATATATACCTATACTAATCCTAATTCTACATTACAGGTTCTCGAGGATTTTCCTGAAGGGAGACTACATACTATGCCTAAGACTAATGAATTAATTATTTACAGGTTATTTCCGGTGACTTCGGCCAGTTTCACCTGGTCAAAATGGTGAGTCACATGACGTCGGTTAATGAGGAGGGTAAGCGTATTATTACCATTGATTTTAATAACCTTATAGGGGCCTTTCCAAGCAGGTGAGAGTGCTTTACGCATCCTCAAATGATTTTTCAGGTAGACGTAGTCTCCTGCTTTATATTTTACTGGACGACTATGATTGTCGTAGTAAGCTTTTGACGATTCTTTGGATTTCCTAATAGAGTCTAAGGCTTTATCTCTTGCATGTTTAAGTCTGTTCTGGAGCATTCGAACATAATCTGGGTAAGTAGCTCCGGGAGTTTCTTCGTAAATGGAATTTGGAATGACAGGTTTGCAACCAAACATAAGTTCATATGGTGTGTAATTTGTTGTTGAGTGAACGGATGTGTTGTAAGTGAGCATAGCGGTATATACATAGCGAGGCCAATTCGTTTGGTCCTCGTCTACGAAAGATCTTAGATATTCCTTGAGGGTTGAATGACTTCGTTCCAGAGCACCCTGAGTTTGGGGATGGTATGGAGAGGACCAGAGATTCTTAATTTTTAAAAGTTTGCATGTTTCCTTAAACAATTCTGAGGTAAAGTTAGTACCCTGATCAGTCAGGATAGTCTTGGGTATGCCAAATATTGAGATGTAATGCAATAAACATTCGCTGGTCTCTTCAGCTGTCGTGCTTCGAATCGGGTAAGCAGAGGAGAATTTGGTGAGGTCATCTTGAATGGTTAGTATATACTTAAGTTTCGCCGGACCGGATTCAGGTAAGGGCCCAACGATATCTAAGGAAATCCTTTGGCAAGGTTCCGTTGAGGTACTGGTTATCTGCATAGGTGCCCGGTTAATTTGCCTAAGGGATTTATTAAGCTGACATTGCGGACATTTCTTAACAAAATTCTCTACATCACTACGCATATTTTTCCAGTAAAATACTTCTTGGATTCTCTTAAGCATTCGAGTACTACCAAGATGTCCAGCAATTGGGATATCGTGGTTTTCCTTCAGTATTTTAGGAATTTCTGTCAGAGTAGGGTAAATTATTTTGTCTCTATAAATATGAACAGTGATATCTGTTCGATTGAAAAGGAAAAGGATCATGTTGTATATTTTAGTGAATTGATGTGTATCGAAGGGGTTCTTGAATTCTGTAATCGCGATTTCAGTATTCGAATCACCTTGATTTACGATTAATTCATTCCTAATATTCTTGAGACTATTATAGATGTCTACGTAGGAGGACTTATCGAAATGATATACTTTGAAAAAGAGAAAGTAATATTTCTTGTTACCATGTTCAAAAGTTATGAAAGAATTGAGAGTTCTTTCCCTTTTTATAATTTCAGAGTTATCAGGTATAGTATCGAGGACATTCTGGATAAATGGATTGGATTCGTCGAGGTCAATAGAAGTGGGTAAGATGATTATTTTGTATTTTGATTTAGATATATCTTCATTATGTTCGACGATTTTTGTGTCAAATGTCATGTTATTATTAGTCATTATTTTCAGGAATGCGGGGTAATCGTCATCAGGTAAGTTGGGACTTGCAGGAGTGCTCGTAGAGGGAATAGGTTCTACTACAGGATCAAGGGATTTACTTGTTTCGCTTGTAGCATGTTCACCAGGATCTTGAGGATTTACAATTAGCTCATCGGGATTGAAAGTGGGCGGTGATACCAATGAATCTAAGAGATCTCTTGGAGAAGAGGTTATGAGCGGATTGGGTTCAACTACAGGATCAAATGATTGTGTTATTTCGGTGGTATCCTGTTCACCAGGATCCTGAAAATCTACGGCTAACTCATCGGGATTGAAAGAAGGGGGTGATACTAATAAGTCCATGAGATCTTTATCTAATTCTTGGGCACTTTCTGGTTGAACTGGATTTATCGGGAATCGAGACAGGGCATCGGCGTTGGTGTTAATTTTGCCCTTTTTGTACTTGATATCGTATTCAAATTCCTCCAATTTCAAACGCCACCTGATTAATCGCGATCCAGGATCTTTACATTTGAATAACCATTCAAGTGGTTTGTGATCTGTTAGAACGGTGAAACGTCGCCCATATAGATATGGTCTGAAAACCTTAGTACCGAAAATTACAGCCAGACATTCCTTTTCAGTGACGCTGTAATTACACTCTGCCCGGTTGAGAGTGCGAGAGGCGTAAGCAATTGGGCGATCTTGCCCTACGTGCCCTTGGGATAGGATAGCTGATATGGCAAAATTTGAGGCGTCACAGGTTAAAAGGAAAGGTTGTGTAAAATCAGGATATGCTAGGATTGGAGCGGAAACAAGTTTATTCTTTAAGGTTTCGAATGACAGTTGTTGGGTGTTTCCCCAGATAAAAGGCGTGTCTTTTTTGAGAAGGTTAGTTAAGGGTTTTGCTAGTTTAGAAAAATCATGTATGAATCGTCTATAATATGACACGAGACCTAAAAAGGATTTAATATCTTTAGGAGATCCAGGTGTTGGGAAGTCTGTGACAGCTTTGACCTTATCTGGATTGGGTTGAACGCCATTTTGGCTGATAATATGCCCTAGGTAAGCGACTTCCTTCCTGAGAAATTCACATTTCTCTGGCTGAAGTTTCAGGTTGAAATTACGGATTCTCTGAAATACTGATTTTAGATTATTAATGTGTGATGACAAGTCATAGGAATAGACTACAATGTCATCAAGATAAACAAAACACCTAGTACCCTGAAGACCTGTAAGGCAGGTGTTCATCAGTTTCTGAAAAGTCGATGGTGCATTCTTTAGTCCGAATGGCATGCGGTTGAATTGAAAATGACCTTGAGGTACGGAGAAAGCGGTTTTGGGAGCATCGTCTCGGGAAATTAGGATTTGATGGAAACCGGAAGTAAGATCTAGGGTGCTAAAATATTTGCTTTTCCCTAGTTGATCGAGAATTTCGGATATCTGTGGAATTGGATAAGTTTCGCCTATCGTGATGTCGTTTAATTTTCGATAATCTATAACGATTCGCCATTTACGATGTCCTTCTGAGTCTGCCTTTTTGGGTACCACCCATATCGGCGAGCTCCAGGGTGATATTGAAGGTTCTATGATATTCTGGTCTAGCATTTTATTTATTTGTGTTTCCACCTCCTTCTTATGATATTCTGGAAATCGGTACGATTTGGTGTGAATGGGAGTATCACTACTAGTTTTAATGCTATGTTCAATAGCAGAGGTGTAAGTAAGTTGGTCATCAGGTAGGTGAAAAATATCTGAATATTGGGAGCAAAGTTCTATAAGGACATCTCTTTCTTCACAGTTCAAATGTTCCGTTCTTAATGAATTTATGACTTCGTCGGTTCGTTTAGATGTTTCTAAATTGGACATGTTTACCGGATATAAGGTTGAATGTATAGGTTCTACATGGAGCACAAGGTTAGCTTTAATATTTATAAAGCGCTCAGACGTATTAGCTACGGTAATGTTAACACGTTCGTTATCCTTTATTTTAGCAACACAATTGGATACAAGGACATCTTCGGAAATATGTTGATCTATAATGAGTCCTTCACTTAGATCGGTCTTCTGGACTGAACATTCTATTACGGCTTCAGTCCTGGGTGGAATGACGTAAAATGGTTCAGAAAACAATAATTTGACTTCGTGTTTACCTATTTTTAGAGTGTCACGGGTATAATCTATCTTACAACCGAATTCGGTTAGAAGGTTTGTGCCGATAATTCCATCGTAAGGTAAATTAATGTTTCGAACAACATGAAATTTATATGAAATGTGTTTATTGTTTCCTAATTGCAGTTTTAATTGAAAGTGTCCAGTGGTAGGAGTTGGTTCGTCACTAGGGTCTATACCCTTGAGTTTAATGGATTCTTTAACTAGTTTTTGGTTAGCGCGAATACTCGATTCCTTAATAAGGCATATGGCCGAACCTGAATCAACTAATAGAGATAAAGGAATATCCGACGCTTGGGATTCTAATAGGACATGTGGTAATAGTCTCTTGGTTGTGTCTATGTGTATTTCGTATATTTCCTTAGAATGAGCAAGAGTTTGGGGCTGGTTACCCTGTTCGTGGCTCAATGGATTAGAGAGGGTGCGAGTTTGGGGCTGGTTACCCTGTTCATGACCCTTTACATTAGGTTTAGGATGAGCGAGAGTTTGGGGCTGGTTACCCTGTTCGTGGCTCAATGGATTAGAGAGGGTGCGAGTTTGGGGCTGGTTACCCTGTTCATGACCCTTTATATTAGATTTTGAATGAGCGAGAGTTTGGGGCTGGTTACCCTGTTCGTGGCTCAGTGGATTAGAGAGGGTGCGAGTTTGGGGCTGGTTACCCTGTTCGGGACCCTTTTTATTGGGTTCGGTGCCTGTCTTTGTATTTTGTCTCGAGCGGCACCGGGACGAGACCTCTACTCGTTTAAATTAGGTTGGGATTGTTCTACCTCATCAACTTCATCATAACTAGCTTCTTCGTTAGGCGGCTCAACAAAGTTAACACGCGGAGTCCTATTTTGGTGGTCCTGGGTTCTAGAATTATTATATTCGCGTCTTTTACAATTTGAGATTTCGTGACCGTTCATTTTGCAATAACGACAGAAGAGGGTCGGATTATAATTATTGGATGGTCTTTGTGGGGGTGCATTTGAAGGAGATCTTTGGAAAGGGGTGAAGCTCGAATTTGGTCGTAATGATTGAGGTGCATTGAAATTTGGCCTAGGATTACCCCTAAACCTGTTGTTGTTGTTGTTAGGTCTTTGCTCTGTTTGTGGTCGCCTATACAGAGTTTGTTGTATTCGTTCCTCTGAAACGGCAAAGTTAATAGCTTCGTTCAATGTCTTGGGCGATTTGCACCTTATTATATTCGAGATTCGGGGTTGAAGACCCATGACGAAGTAATGGAGCGCGAGATCTTCCATAGATGCTGTGCGTCCAGGAATCTCCTTTAATTTTGTGGTAGAAAGCGATATTTCTGTTAGTAATTGCGAGAGGTAGGTTTCCATGCGTAGGGCAAATTGACTGACATTTTCTTGCGGACCCTGCCTGCTCTCCTGAAGTTCCATTAATAAGTGGGAATAATGCTTCCTTTCACTGAACTGGGTCTTAAGAAATTCCTTGAGTTGCTCCCAGTTCGTGAATTCTTTAATGGAACAGGCAACTTCCGCTTTTCCATTTAGCTGTGCAAGAATGAATTTGAATAAAATAGGTTTCTGCAAATCTGATGCGAGTTCAAACGCGTTATCGCAATTCACAAGAAATGAATTAAGAGTCTCTCTACTGCCATCGTATGATTTAATGAATTTAAATAGGATATTCAAGTCTAGTTCAGCCATGGCAATAGTAGCAGCAGTTCGCCTTGTGATGCGTGGAGAATTTGTAGGAGATTTACTGGTAATGTCGCTAACGCCTTGGTCTAATTCAGGAATCTCAATGTGAAGTTTGCCGTCCTCTGATTTCGGCAGTTTTGGCATAATTAGAATACGGCACAAAAATATAAAAAATAGTATGCACAACAATACACAAAAACTAAGATGGGTTGTTAAATGTATCTCAAAGAACCCTAATCCGTTAGTCTAAACAATGACCAAAGACTTACGCGTGGGCGACTGATACGAGCACGACAATGCTTGATAGTAACATTCCGCTGACGCTTGAATTTATCTGGATGTTGATCGGCGACGGGCGACTCGATTCGTTTGGGATGACGCAACGACGAATTTTTCTTTCACAGGTAGGTCACACTGGATCCCAGGACACACGCAGGATACACGTCGAATGATGTGACGAGGTGAGTATGAAGTAAGTATGTAGGTCTCCTATTACAGGTAGGAGCTGGCACGGAGCTGACACGGAGCTGGCTCGAAGCTGGCACGGAGTTGACACGGAGCTGATACGGAGCTGGCACGGAGCTGGCACGGATTTGACACGAAGCTGGTCCCACACAATTAGGGCCGAAGAAGTCCGACTTTGGGGCACTATACACTTGCCGCACGGATCAATTACGGATATGAACACTTTTGAGTTATTTCCACAAGCACAGAATTTACACACTTTTAGGATACGGGCGAGTCTACGTGAGCGGTGTCTGGCACTGGGGAATTCCGTATCCCACCGCTGCCACCAAAATGTTAGCCCGGGAAATAAAACTCACTTTTTAAAAAAGAAAATTAATTATTTAAGAAAAAGAAATACAATTAATTATTGACTTAATTATTTTGGACAACCGCTCAGACCGAGATCGAGATGTAGACTGACTCTGGAGGATCTGTTATGACTAATGGAACAAATGACAAAATGCTGACTGCGAGATAGTTAGGCTGGAATAGGCATTAAGCCTTACATTTCCAGGGTATAACAGTACGATAGTTTATTTTCGGCTAAAGTTCAAAAACTGTCTGTGAATAATTAAGCCTGACTTCAAACTCCCCCAAAGGTCGCAATTTCCCGCAATCGCTTAAACTCCATTGCTTACAATAATATGGACTTTTTATCGAATCTCAAGTTTGCAAGTGCATCTCCAAACATCAGATATATATTTCTACATAGACACGGAATCCTACGTATATAAAATGATTTATAATGTTACTATGCTAGTGTCATGCCAGATAAAAATTTACATGTGGTTTTATATGTGATTAAATTTATTAAATTTGATTACACATTCAAATACATGTTAATATATTAATCCCAAAAATATATACCACTACGCAATCTACAACCCCGTAACGATTTATTATTTGTGTTAGAATACAGAACACATCAAGTTTGGTAAGCCGACGTCGCATCAATCATTATAAAAAAAAAACAAATTATTTTTATTAATGTCCAATAGATATATATTTTGTAACAGATATGCATTAAATTTATAATTATTTTGCATTTAATTATCATAATTGTATAAAATATATTGTGAATAAATAAATTAAGGAGACAATGTCGACTACAACAAACTCAATATGCTCTAAAATACAACACATGCAATATCAAGGCCGCCTCACGTTTTAAGGCATTTCAGCTACCCCTATCCTAATGCAATGGCTTGTCTTAAATAATTCCACAAGAACAGATAATTGAAAACTCCAAAACGCGTATAGGAAACCAATATAACCATAAGTGTAGACATAGATAGGAAAAAGAGAATAAAAGTAATCGAAGTTAGTGTATAAAAAATCTGAAACAGCAACAAAGCAAAAGCTCTTGTTAAGAACGCGAATTTACACAGATAGATAACTGTATCATAGTTTATTTAACATATTTTAACCTCCCAAATTCATCGAGTTAACAGTCGATATCGACAACTTGTATAAATTATATCGACAGACTATATTCAGGTTATAAATCAATGTGTGTATTATTCAAGACCACCAAAGCAAGATGTTAGCCCACCTAAAAACCTATCAGTCTTTAATATTGGAAAGACGCTCTCACTCACACGCCGAATAAGGCCATTTTAAGGCGATTTTAATATCGATAACAGAAGCAATCGTTCCGTAAATATCACACTCGTACATAAGAGCTACCTTTAGGAATGTTATCTTACAACCCTTGCGAAAACATTTTAGAAACCAACTTTTTAATTCACAAATTTTTCGATAGACTTTCATCGATATGTGACCATCTTTAAATTTATCGATAGTCACACAACATTTTCTTTCAGCTGCCAAAAGCCACACTGCATTCCAAAGATTATAAAAAGTTAGCTATGTATAAGTTATTTTTTGTTTACTAAAATATTTAGTTTTAAAATCCAATTGTGATAATTTCAAGCGGGCAATGTATGAAATAGCACGAGCGCAAGATAATTAGGTAAAAATCTAAAACATTAACTATCATAGAATGTACCATGTCACAGAAATTTAAAATTATTTATAATAGCCAGCCCTTTAAATCATCATGTTATGATATCGATAAGCAAATTTATTTAGACTTAATGGAAGTCAGTGATAATACTTAAAGAGCAACGACAGGTACTTGGTCAATACTTTCTATGGAGGGAACAAGGAAGGAATCTCTAAATTAGAAAACAATTTTAACATCCTGTGACATGGTTTAAATTCAAGCCATATTTATTTTTACCAGTAGATTATTAAGAAGGAAAATCATTGGTATATTTGAATAGACGCAAAATGTATTCCTATTAGGATAATATTAATAGATATCCTTCGGAATTCGTATTCAAAATAGCTTGCATTATATGAAAATAGAACGCCACTACAATTGTTCAAAAGCGTTATTTTTTTAAAACACAACAACAATTCGATTATAAGTCAAAGTCTATCATTGCATTGTTTTAATATCGATAAAATTTACATTATTAATAACCTCCGTAACATTCATGTAAAATTTTCCGTCTTACTTTTAGTTTTTCTTGCTAAAAACCTTGCATTTTTCTGTATTGTTCCGTTGTGACACATTGTTGTGTTCATTCTCTTTAAGGCAACCACTCAATTCCTTAGTCTTCTTGTTGTAGATCAAGCTTTTGTCACAATACTTACTTTAATAGAAGCTACAGTTAGCAGAACTACTTAGGGCTACTGTCGAGTTGATGTAACAAATAGCGTATGACGTTATCACCGTTTTTACTAGCATATGACGTAGATGTCAAAGTCGTCATTATGTTAAACATATCGATAAAAAATCGGATAGTAAGTACTACTTAAAGTTTCGATAAATAAGTTGTAATGTATTGTCGTTCGTGACTGCTCATACCGCAGTGAGTGTATATCTAACAGTTATATAGCGGAGTATATAGTGCGTATATTACGTTTCGAAGTGCTTGTATATGCTGGTGACGTAGGCCATTACTTGCTGCCAGTCCGGCCTCTCTTGCTGGATCATGTCTTGAATGTTCTGGAAACGATGAATTGACATTAGCGTATATAATATCGATATACAATAAAATAAACAGAAACAGAGACTATGATGTAGGGCATTTAATACGCAAAAAAAATAATTAAAATTTATTTTGAAAAAGTTATATACAAATTAGACTGTTCTAATATAGTAGATATATTAATTATGCTCATTTATACAAACAACATAGACATCTTAATCCAATTTTCGAGCGAATCCCTTATTAATTTAAATACATTTGTATAAACTTGATTTACGAAAGACTACAGAATACTTATAAACAAATAAAATCAATGATCAATGAACGCAGTATATACGTACGAGCGTGGTGGGTATCCCGACGGACTCGGCGGCGGCGAAGGCGACGGAGAAGTTGGTGCGCTTGTCGTGCGGCGCCAGCGTGGCGTACGGCACGCGCGCCTCGCCCAGGTACGAGTGCAGCAGCGCACACAGCGCCATGCCGTCGTTCCACGACGAACTGAACGACATAGGCCAAATTATATTATATTGCAGGTACACTTTTCAAAATGGCGGCCCAAAATGATCGATTCCGACTATAAATTTAGAATGTCGACAAATCGGACCACGATAAACGAATGAAATTTCCTCGTATTTGCTTGATTTTTTCTACTGCTACCCTCCTAAAGGTCATAGCGTGATTATAAATATAGCCTATAGCATTCCTCGATAAATGACATATCTTTAATTATATTTTAATATTTTATGTAAATTTGAATGTAGCATACCTAAAGTTGGTGATATCAATATTGTTGTATCCAAGAGTCTTCTGCTGACACCACTTGAGCAAGGCGTTGCGCTTTGAACCGCCGTTCTTTACTTGCAACGCGTTCAAAGGATCCTTCCTTTCACCTACATTAACAAAATTAGAACTATTAATAAACATTCCAATATTTATATAAAGAAAATATACTATGAAATAAGTGTTTTTAGAAAGCATTGTGAATGTATCCATTATGTTTATACATATACATGCACACATGTAGAAGCTAAGCTTTAACATAATATTCTGTTCGACATTTCTATAAAACCTGAAGACTCTTCAATTATATCAATTTAAGTTAAATTATGAATTAAAGCTGTAGTTATAAATTCATAACAAATTCATCAATGGGTCTTATTTATAACTGAAATTACTATAATTACTGCTATTACCAAAAATATGTTGAAATAGCATATTGGATATAATAGAAAAGTCTTCGTGTCTTTGAGATGTAATACTAAAGAGGACACCGCGAACTAAAAGTAACAAAAACGAGCGGAATTGCAATTTTTATTTCTGTCTCTATCCCCCGTACACTCAACTAAACTCCCTAAACACCTAAAATCAGTCAGAATCTACTCTCTCGCTCTACTTATACCTGCGTGCTTAATACGCACGCACCGATGCGATGCACGCATCGACCAGTCACGCAAGAATTCAGTAAAGCGAGACGGAAGATCCCAGCGTAAGAATAGTCGAGACATAAATAAACTTATTGTACCATTATCTTTACATGCATTTTGTCCACGATGTCCCTTAGTACAACATCTGTAATATTTCAGCATTTTATGCATTAGCATATGACTCACAGATGTCTCCATACGAGTTGCGTCGCACGAAGGACTCGATGGCCTTCTGCTGCAGCGAGAGCGCGCGCTGCTCGTCGGGGATGTTGGCGCCGCCCGCCGCCGCCTCTGCCCCGCAACCACAGTTATACGCGGCTTAGCACACGACACCACCACCGCACACGCACACACACATACGCACGCACACGGTTTTGTACATACTAGCCCCAGGAATACTTATGGTGTATTTACACTGAGGCTGGACCAACGTCTACCAATTCCAAGCCATCAATGAAGACAAGAAAAGGCTAGCCGAGCCAAACACACCATTTACACGCTTGCGTTGGTGGACGCTGGGCGAAGTTGGCCAAGCGTGTCATTGCACCATTATGCTCAGTTGCACCAACTAACTTTGCCAATACCTTTGAGCTTGAAAATGCCAATCCCATACATTAGAAGGTCAAATACGTCTCAAATGTATGGCGATGACAGTTTCAAAGGCAAAGGTATTGGCAAAGTCAGTTTGTGCAACTCAGCCTTACAAGTGAATTTAAACAGCTAATTTGCATTTGCATCAGCAATCAGCTGATTATCAATGTCCCCAAAGTTGTACTACTATTAATTGATGAGACAACATTGAATATTATTTAAGTATTTTTTTTTTATTGCTATGAATGGCGAGACGAGCATGCCGTTCGCCTGATGGTAAGCGATACGACCACTCATGAACAGTAGCAAAACCAAACAACACCTTGAATTACAAAGAAATGCTTGGCATTCCACTGCGCTCGCCATCCTGAGACATAAGGTGTTAAGTCTCAATATGTCCAGTAGTTACTCTGGCTACAATGCCCCCCAACCCGAAACACAACAGTGCGTTTACACTGCTGTTTGACGGGAGAAATAGACACTGCGGTGGTACCCACCCAGATGGCCTCTCACTTATGAGAGACCTACCACTAGTAAAATTAATGCAATATCAAGCTGTGTGTCAAATTATACTGAATATACAGGTCATAAACAGGCTTCATATTTATACTAAAATAAATTTTATGGTGCAAAGTATATTTGGGCAAAAATAGAAAAAATATTAGAAAATTTGATTAACTCATAAAATATCCTACACTAATATGCACAAAACCGTGAACATACAGAGATATAAAGTGAAAATAATCGAGAAAATATGTTAGACGGTTATATGTCGCCATTAGGTTTTATAGGCATCTCTGAATAATGCTACTTTTAATGATGTTCAAGATATGAGATGTGTACATTACTTTACAAGAAGTTGTAATGATTAATTAAATATGACAAGAGACAATTACAAGTAAGAAAATTTGTATGAATGGTGCTTGTATGTTTAAAATATTTCTTGTACTCCATGAATTAAAGACTACTTGAAAAAGGGGCCTGTCCTGCCTTAATAAGTGAGTATATTGAAGTCTAAAGATTTAATCTATATGGAAAAATGACTTATTGTATACGCCATGTAAGTGGCAAGATAGGTGCCTAGTCTGGATACATCCTGGAATATATCATTGCGAACAGTGAACATTATTAAAATAAAATATATTAATTTAGGATGTATCTATCTAGATGCCTACCCTATGCCATAAATGCCTAATGCTCATTTCAACTCTATATTTTTACATTCCTTATGTACACAATTTGACAGTATTTAGCATTTTTAATGCAAATGATATGAATATTTAAAAGTGCATAATGTTTTTATTCTTATGTCTACTATTTACAAGTGCAGAATCACCATGTACCGCATAATTATTTGAAATTGTAGTATAAATAGCCTTTAAAAACTATATACTTTTAATTGACTATTATGTACATTATTGTACAAACAAAGTTGGAGACGCCGCCGAACAAGAATGTACTAAACAAGTGTCGTTAAACGAGTAATAATATCTTCCAGATATTCAATAGCATTACATTACATTCTTTAAAGAAAAATAATCTTAATTAATAGATGAAATTATTAACATTAACAATATCAGCGTTAACCTTTTTTAGCACTATGCTGCCAAATAAAAAATAATTATATTTATTTCACATTCATATTCAGGAGTCCCCTTTCACCCTGCACAGGTATAACTAAAGGCCAGCGCAAACCGGGACGGAATGGCAAGGGATTTAATTTTTTCCAAAGGATATTCAATCTTATCTGTACAGAATACGACATAAATTTCAATATTTTAAATTTATGCCGTGGCAAAGAAAGGGTTTTCTCGATTATGTCATGTCGTCCCGATGTGCGCTGGCCCTATTTCTACATTTGAGGATGTAAAAAAAAAACAAAGTATTCCAGACACGCATGCGTGTAATAAGTTCCATACATGTCTGCGTATAAGACAGATAGAAAATAAATTAGTGACGTCGCACACAACACATAAGTTAGAACAAGGCAAGTGGTCGGCTCAAGCGTCCGTCTCATGCCGCCATGCTGTAAGAGAAACAAGCAAACTTACATGCAATCAAACCTACCTACTACCTACTAGTGCCTACTACCTGTCGACTATCAACTACTACGCTCTAATTGTGATGTTATACTACGCATCTATTTAATTTTGAATCGAGTGACGGTATAACAATTGCTCTATTATTTTGACTTTATAGAATCGAAAATAAATCATGTGAATTTAAATAATCCGTATATATTTTAAGTAACAAATATTAACTAGTCCACAAAAAGTAGATTTTAGTATAATAATTCCTAAAAAACAGACATTTGGTTGAGTGGCAGGACAACTGTGGCTGATACCAATTTTTTTTCAACATTTTAAAATATATACATATCTATAACGTAGTCTTTTGCTCAACATATATTTTGATTCCCTTTATCTAGCATGCAGCAATGTATAGCAAATAGTTCTAATAACTTTAAAAGCCACTTTCTGTACCATAGTCACTCAACTTTTATTTTTAATTTGTCATAACTATCTGTCAATTATAGCAAATGCAGCAATGTATAGCAAAGTCTATCTATGACCATAATCTCTCAACTTTTTTTTTAATTTCTCGTAATGTATCAAGCAGTAATATATAGCAAATAGTTCTGACTATTTTAAAAGCCACTTTCGTTACCCTAGTCTTTCACTCTTTTTTGTTTTCTATAACGTTATATGAAGCAGCAATGTACAGCAAAGTGTATGTACTAACCGGCGGTGACGGGCGAGGCGCGTGCGGCGCGCGGCGGCGGCTTGGCGCTCATGCCGCCCATGCTGGCGATGCTGCTCATGCTGGACATGTTGTTGGCGAGACCGTTGTGCGCAGACCCGCCGCTGTCCGACATGCCGTTCTTTATCGAGCTGCTTGTTGTCGACACGTTCACTGTGGTCTGCACCTGACCGTAATCAAATTGATACATCGGGGCGAAAAATTGTAGCATCTACAAAAGGACAGAGCGGAAAGTGCGCAGTGTTCCGACGTAAGTGGTGCGCTTGCTCCAATTCATCTCTAGTGGAGTGTTACTGAAATTAGTTGTCCCAACGATTTTGAAAATTATTGCTTGTATTATGACAATAAGTTTCATAAAAATGAAAATTATATTTTGATTTACACGGTCGTCTTTATAAACTCCAAATTTGTACTGAAGGGCCTATCTTTAGTTTTTAAATCAATGGTTATAGGTTTCTATCTATCTATATCAGCCCATATACGCACGGGCACGGGCCTACTCTACAATCGAAAGTACGATTGAGAGTGGTTAGGCCATATAATCCACCACGCTGGCCTAGTGCGGGTTGGTTATAGGTTTGGCTTTGAGAAAAGTTTCATAATTTTTGCAGTCACAAACGACTTGGTATCGTACTGTGGAGTTACAACTCACTGTGACTGTGTGTTTCTTATCATATTTAAAAAAATATACAGATATTTTCGGACTACTACGATTTCTGAGATTAATTAAATAGTGACAGATCATACCGGCGGCCATTCGTTGACAGGCGTGGTAGCGGGCGACTGTTGCTTTGCGGCTTTAGCTGCGTTCTCTATGCTCTCGATCAAACTCTTCACTGACAGCCGAGAGTCTTGCCGGCTTACACCTGTGAAAACAATAACGATATATTTTTCAAACTTTACAAAAAATAAGAATAGTCATATTTTAAATCATATATATATTCTAACTTTTAAAAGGCTCAGATGATTACTCAATAACTGGCGGTACGGTCAACAATGACTTTTGTATTTACCATAATAATTGAATAATTGTTGTCTTTGCGTCTAAAACATAAAAAAGAAAGTATAACATATTCACCTTTGTTTCGTCTATGCGAGGCGGCAGTGGCCATGATGTCCTGCAGCGACGCGCTCGTCAGCAGCGGCGGGGGCGGCGGAGTCTCTTCAGAGCGCGGCGGAATCGCTGAATACATACACACACATTATTCACTCATCATAACTTATACTCCTTGTATTTGTACTGTATTAGCTCACAGAGACAACGGAGAGTTTGAGTGTAAGGGCTTAGGCCATAATCCACCATTGATCGCCTGGTACGGGTTGACTTCACACACCATAGAATATTTTATTAGGGTATCTTTGTAATTAGTTAGTCTTTAGTATTTGTTTTTATAGAACCTACCCGTAAAGAAGTTATATTAGACAAAACATTATTCATTTAAAAAATCGCATTTTTATTAAAAAAACTTATTTCGTAATTACTTAATTCTATTACGCATTTCCAACACCAAAATGCTGTAAAAACTTGCAAGCCATGTTTCTCAAGCGGCATATATAAAACATTCCTTAGTTTATTAAAAAGGACCTGCACCTAAATAATAAATAGATTATTACTTATACCTACAATGTGATCTAATTTTCATAAATATATGTATAAAAAGAGGTTTTAACTACAATTTCGTCGCAAAGAAATGTATCACTATATAATTAATTTAAACTATTTTTGATGTAATGAAAGGACGATGAATTTTATAAATTAAATAAAAAAATGGTAACAGATATCAAATCAAATATAGAGCAAAAATATTTTTTCTATGATGTTGAACTATTATTAGATTAAAATAATTTTATTATTTTCCCTGCAATTCAAGAAATAATTATAGGAAAATCAAGAACGTCATTCGATGAAGCTCCATAGTTAGATTTAAATGATTTTAATGAGACCTAAACACATAATTATCGACATTCTGAAAAAAGCGATACATTAACACAAGTCCACCACCGCACCCCGTCACCGATCAAACGACACACGACACCGCTCGGACATATACAGTTATTTACATTCATTTTCACACTGGTACGTTTATTTCGATTCACAAAAGCCTTCCAACTTACGTAGAGGTCTCGAAGGCGGGTGATCATTCAGAGACCTGATAGGATGCGATAGGCGCTTATGCTCCAACGTCTTCCAGTACGGTTTGTCTCTGAAATTACTCGTCTCGTAATTCGATTGGTTTTGAAGGGACAATTTTCGTACGGGCACCTCTGGTTTATGAAGCTCCACCGTTGGCATCTGTTCTATGTTTTGGACTATCTCGCCGATAGAACTCGTTGGTCTCTTCGGTGTATTCGCACTTGGAGTTCGTGAGAGGGAAATTATAGATTTTGTTATGCTCGACATCTCTTTAACAGCACCGTCTGGTAGTATCTCTGGAGAATTTTGGCCTTCCTTTTTTGGTTTCTTTGCTCTTCGAGGCACTTTGAGTACTTCTTCCCTAGGGACTGAAACGAGGTCTTCTGTTTGGTTTTTGTTCGATATTTTATCATCGTCGGCAATATTTTTATCTGCAAAAGCAGTAATGACTGGTCCAATTTCTTCATAATAATTTTCTTCTGATTGTCTTCTAGAATGAGATACGTTTAGGTCGAACGGCTTAGTTTCACCCAATCGTTCATTCTTTTTTATAATCGGATCCGGTTGAGTAGGCTGCTGTACTACTTGTGTCGTATTTACAATGAAAGATCTATTCTCAATTGGTTGATAATATTGATTGTCAATTAACCATTCTGGTGTTTTTAACAATTTGCCAACAGGCTTCGATATTTCTGGAGGTTTACTGGGCGTTTTACTAGGCGAAGGTGTTTTAGATCCTGGCAAACTATCGTTTGACCCGTAACTCTTCCACGAGACGAACGAAAGTGGTTTCACTTTAAAATGCTTCTGGTAGAGGCCTTTCTTTTTGTTTGCATCATCTTTTTTTGTTTCGCTAGGCGTGTCTTCGGTTATAACTTGGTCCGTGTCATCATAATACACCGTTTTCTTGTCAGCCGATTCTTCTTGCTTAACAATCGGGGCATTTGTTTTAAATAGCATCGGCTGTATCAACACAGGGCTTATTATTATTGGTGTTGTATTATCTATCTGACCGTTCATAATTTTGATTGGAGCCATGAAGGTTTTTAGTTTACGCCGCGGCGCCACAGCGGGTGCATTAGTATGACTATGCAATGCTACCACCTTGGGCAAACTGTCATCGTGACATGGATCATTGGTGTTTATTTTCAAGTGATAGCTTACATTATGATCAATATTTGGCTTTGGTATTTCTACAGGATTTGGTTTAGTTGCTTCCGTAAAAGAATTATTATTTTTTATAACTATCACAGGAAAGTCTTCTTTTTCGTCTACTACATGCGTGTCTGTTTTATTCTTTGGTGTGGATTCGTCAACTACATCTATCCCTGTTTTGTCCATTACCTTTTCAATCTCTTTAGCATCCTCTTTAATTACTGGTTCTTCTTTGCTTTTTGCGCCAAATGTCTTTAATTGCAAACCAGACAGCACCTCTTTTGCTATTTTGTCTTGTACAATATGCTCATACTTGGATATATCTGCTAATGAACTCCTTTTACTACATGCACTACTATTACTACTAGATCGACTCAATGATGATCGTTTTACTTTACTGTTACCGATTATCCTCTCTATAGCTGCTTTAAATGTTACTTTTAATTCCTCGTTCACGCTTTTCAAGTCATTTTCAATTTTATCGTTTACAATAACTGGTGTCAGTTCTTTTGACGGAATGACTAAAGGTTCTAAAAAATCTATGTGTGATGTCGTTTTTATGTCATCTGGATATGGGAATGGGAGAATATTTTCCGCTTTAACTACCGGTATATTACTTGAAGTATCTATTTTGGATTCCTTTGCGACGTCTGTATGAATCACATTGTTATTTTTCTCTATTGTGGATACAAACACGTCATCAGATCCGTCAGTATATATTGACAGTTGACTATCAGCTTTAGCGCCATTCAAAAACTCTATACTGGTAGCTTCTTGCAGAGCATCTTGGTACGCCTGGTTAGCATTTAAATTTTCCATACTCAAAGCTTTTGGCTTTCCGTTAAAGACTCCCGAAAGACTTCTCTTGAAGGTAGATATATTTTTAGTTCCTATAACATTACTAGATTCTGATTTTGAAAGTACCTTAACACTATTCAGATCACTTAAATTCTCAACAGAGGCTGTTTCGTCACTAAAATCTACTGCATCCTGTCTACTGATATTTAGTTTAAAAATATCAATAGCATCTTGCCGCTTCAGCTCTTTGTTATCAGAGGAGGGTAGGACGACTTCAGCTAGCGTTTTACTAGAGTTCTCTTCCGCACTACTCGCTGAAGAGTTTTTTCTTAACTCGTCGTCATTTGTTTCGTCAGTCGTCACATTTTCTATTTCAAGTTTGAAAGGGTCTGTCAAATACTCAAAGTCATGGATCGGTTCAGGTACACTGTTCGATCTGAAGAACGCTTGGTCTACTAAATTTTTCTCTTTCGAAGGTGGATCAGTCACACTATGCACTCTAGAAAGATATCTAGTCCTTATACTCTTAAATATTTCCTTCGACGGTCGTTCGCTCTCACTGTGTGAATCTAAAGAGTCCGAGTCTTTGGAGAACTCTTTGTCCTCGTCCGAATCGTTAAGAACGCTATCCATTGATTCTGATCGCTCTACACCTGTTTTGGTACATGAAATTGTGATTAGACATTTTTCAAGTATGCACAGTACATTTGATGACATATTTCAACGCAGATTACTCCAACTCGATTGGTTAAATATTGAAAATTCATTGAAATAATTAAACTAAGTTACTAATCAAATCATATAACCAATCCAGTTTGAAATAATCTTATTAAACAGTTAGTTCTATGAATCTTAAGTGTACATTAACGCAAGCTTTACACAGAATTAGTGCATGGGAATGCATGTTAATTCTGCTGCGGCGGGTATCGGAAAATATTGAAATATTTCAGAGATAGAACCCCTCTTATGGTACATGCATTAATTTAAGTAAACGAACGGTAGACCCCTTTGTATGTAAAAATCTGTTTAAGAAGAGAAAATCGAAATGAAAAGTCATACAGCAATGTACCATGTCCAATAGCATTTTGTCATTCACATGCAATTTTAAAATATCTTAAATCGGTTGTATTTGAGTAGTTTAAAAATTAAATTAAGGTAAAAGTGTTCAAAAATCCAACAAAAAATCAATCCATACTTATGTAAGAAACATTTGACATTCTACGTATCCCATCTACTAAAGAAAAATGTTATTCAAAAACAAAACAGAGTTAAAACAAATTACTACATAAAGTCTATAACATTTAAACTGATTCGAATGAACACATATTGCCACCTTAATTTTTCACTTTACCATTACAAATTCACTCCTAAAAAACTTTTTTTTCTACAAAAAACACACACATTATTGTTATGCTTATTCCAACCTACCTATCTCTATAGCCTTTTTGTACTACTCACGAAAAACATTCAAATAATCAAATATAGTGCATCTAATCTACTATCATGTACCACCCCCCACTCACCCTTCATGGAGTGTATCTGGTCTTCGAGCAGGCGTATGCGGTCCCTGGCGATCTTGTTCTCAGACACGAGCCTTTCGAGTTCACGTTGCGCTTCCGTCTTGAAGTCGTTGGCGACCCGCACTGTCATCAACAAATCACTCTGGAATTGCTTCCATTCCGTTTCCTGGAAATTTAAAAGCATTTTCCTTTTAATTAAATACTGGTTGTTATTATTTTATTGACTCACTGGATACGAAGAGTTTAATAGATATTTTGTAGGACTTATTGCTTAGAAATTCTTTATGTAATAATTACGAAACGGGTGGGTAACAACCTAGATTTTCTTTTCTTTTAATGGTCCTAAATATAATCTTTGCTATATTTTATATTCTGCGAATTTATATTCTGAAATAAATTATGATTTGGTTATGAATTATATTATGGAATATTACATCTGCAATAAGCCTACGGCTTCCAACAGGTCGATGTGGAGATCCTTAAGGAAGGCCTATTTTCAGCAGTGGACTTCCTGTGGCTGATATGATGATGATGATGAATATGCCTACATTCAAGCCGTCGGCGTCTTGCGGCTGGTGTCGTCGGTGATGACGGTGATGACTTGGATGATGACAGTGATGACTCGGATGATGAGGGTGATGTAATTTGTTATCAGTGATACATGATGCATGATACGTACGTCTCGCTCCCTGTCGCGTGTGAGTTGCGCGAGTCTCTGCCGCGCGTCGTTGAGTTGTCGCTCGAACTCGGCGGCGCGCGCGATCGCCTCGCCCGCGCGGGACATTAGGGACAACTTCTCGTCAGACGCTAGTTGCACCTGCAGACATATTGATGTTTTTGTAATTGAGTGTACTTCATTATGTACTAAATATACGCAGAACAATGGAAATAATTTTGCGTAAAAAATTGTAAATTACAGTGGTGATTTCACCAAATATTTTATTCCTTTCAAAATTAATTCACATGTCACAAGTAAGGACTTATTTTGTTGGTTATGAATTGGTCGGTATTTTTTTATTAATTTATCGTGTGTGGTCAATTTCAATTTTCGTATATCAGTTGTCCGTGTGCCATAAGTTTACCTGTATTTGAAGTTCTCCAACATTGTCCTGCAGCGTCTTGATCTCGCCCTGCATAGCTGTTTTCTCTTGACGCAGTTGTTCTAACTGGAACTCCAGCTCCGATATGGTCGATTTGGCGTTGTTTTTCGATACCTGCATAAAATAAGCGTTGAATAATTTAACTGATTTCATTAGGTTAAAAGAGACCCACGGCTCAGCCGACCACAAAGCTAGTCATCAAAAGATTCACTATAATTTTACGGACTCACAAAAGATCCAAAATTAATTATATTTACAACGCATTTTACATATTTTTTACTATTAAGATCTTGTAGTAATCTTTGAATTTATTGTTGCTTTAAGCGTAATACACTTATTGTATATCTCAGCGTCAACTTGATTCAGTAGTGTATCAAGTTAATTTATTTAATTTCAAAGATTTAGGCACATGTAGTATGTAGTGTGTGTGTGTGTGTGATGGTGCGTGTTGGTACGTACGAGTGCGTCGTCGTGCAGTTTGCGCGCGTCGTGGTGCGCGCGGTCGAGCTGTCGTTGCGCATGCGCGAGGCGCTCCTGCAGCGCGGCCGCGCGCGCTCCCGCCGCCTCCGCCTCGCGCCGCGCCGCCGCCGCCGCCGCCTCCGCCTCCGCCGCGCCCTCCGCCGCGCCTGCGCGCTCCGACAACTGCACACAACACTCAGCTCAATCAATAACACCCAGCAGTCACATACATAGTCCTGACCACACACTAACATCGAGTCTTGTGTCGTGTCTGTTAATACTACAAACACTTTTCTTCCTCGCTACCTGAACTTTCATTTCTAGAGTCAATTGAACACGCCTTGTACTTTGTTTCAATGTTTAACAACGCACCCGATATAAAAAATAATAATTTAAGTATACAGATTTCATTACGATATTTTTCTTCGCTAACTTAACGATAATTGGGTATTTTATTAAATCCATACATTAACATAAAACAGCATAAGACCACATTAGTGAATTAATTACAAAATGGTTAAAGGATTATGTATATTCTTGAAAATTCTGTATTCCACACATAAAATACAATCATTAAAACAAAACAATGTACGTATTGATAAGGGGAATTTTCATTTATATATAGTTGAATGTACAACGCACTTGACCGTGAACTTATATGGATGTATAGACATGTGTGCGTGCGTATACGTGTCCGTGGGTGTACGTATACGTCTTAGGTTTTGTATGTGTGGGTGTGCATATACGTGTCCATACGTGTGTATACGTCGTCGGTTATGTGCGCATATACGTCTACGGTTGTGTACGTGTGTGTGCGCGTGTACCTTGGCGCGCGCGGTGTCGAGCAGCTCGGAGAGCGTGGCGAGCTGGTGCTGGCGCGCGGCGGCGTCGCGCTCGGCCGCGCCGCGCTCCGCCTCCGCCTGCTCCGCCGCGCTCTCCAGCGATCTGCACACACACCTTGTCACCTTAGAGTATTTATAATATACACTCTACATTACACTACTGTCCACAAAGGGTCGTATCACTCCCCATCAGGCGAATGGCATTTTAATCTCGCCATTATTGCAAAAATAAAAAACAAGTCCATTATTTAATACTAACGTGACTTGACGGGTCAAAATGAAATATGTAATGTCAGCCCCATACAACACATCAAGTATTGTAGTCTGCCTTGTTTTATCATTCTAATAATTATCCTACTAATATTATAAAGGTGAAAGTTTGTATGTATGTTTGTTACTTTTTCATGAAAAAACGGCTCAACAGATTTTGATGAAATTTGGTATAGTGATAGCTGACACCCTGGATTAACACATAGGCTACTTTTTATCCCGAAAAATGTAGTGTTCCCGTGGGATGAGTCAGGAAATAGAAGACGGGACGAACCTGAAGTCCACGCGAACGAAGTCGCGGGCAAAAGCTAGTTATGAATAAATTATAGTTATAGGAGAGATTAAATTGATATTCAAACCAAGATATTTCACTGCTTATTACCTGATTCTCTCAGTGAGAGTTTCATTTTCTTTGGTTTTCTCTTCTAATGCTGTTTTGGTTTCTGTCAATTCCGCTTCGAGTTGTTCTTGCTTTGCCAACAGATGCCTCTTTTCTTCCTGTGATAGCTGAAACAGAAGAAATATTTTTTTTATTAAAAAGTATTTCAGGCGTTTTCATTTCATTCTATGAAGTATGTATTACCTTCAAAACGGCCAGTAGTTGTTGGTCGGTGTCGCCTGGTGCTAATGTTTCTGGCTCAATACCTTCACGTAGCAACATTTCTTGTAACGTGTCCACCTGGAATACAACAACGATTTTTAAGTATCTATATTAAGTATCAGTTTTTATAACTTGTTTCTATTAGAAGAGGGTTTTTTTAACTAATTTTAAATTTTCATAAATGCTGTGACTTACAACTATTTTAAGACCATGCAAATAGTGTAATAAAACAAACCTTTACTATTCTGTTTACTATCAGTTAAAGAAATATAATTAACACATATTTTTTCCTATCATTTCTTTTCATAGCATCTGGTATTTTATAAGCACCCTGGACCCACAAAAGAATCCACGTTGTTTTTTAAGTATTCGCCTATCTTAGTCCTGCTGTCCAAAAAATATTATTCATACGTATTTTTTCCTTAAACTTTCCATAGCTTCTGTGGGATTTGATAAATACTCCGGAACCTCAAAAAATTCATGAAACGTTGATTTTTTCTTCCAGAAGTATCCGCCTACCTTATTCCCATTATCAAAAAAACATTATTCACACGTCTTCCTTACACTTTCCAAAGCCTCCGTGGGTTTTTATAAGTACTCCGGGCCCACAAAAATTCCCCTCAAGTCAATCTCCCTAAGTATTCGCCTACCTTAGTCCTGCTGTCCTCTAGTTTCTCAGTCTGTCGGCACAGCGACTCGAGCAGCACCTGCTTCTCGTCGGCGAGGCGCTCGTTGTCGGCGTGCGCGTCCGCCAGCTGCGTCTGCAGGTCCGCCAGCTCCGCCAGCGTCGCTTGCAGCTCTTCGCTTGTACTGGAATATTGTATACCGTATTATATAAATTATTTTTTTATACTGGCTTGATTAATACGATATCTATCGATGAAGCTAAAAGTGTCGGAAAGTCTTGGCTGTAATCGATGAAGCCAAAAGTGTCGGAAAATCTTGGATCGACAATAAGCCGACAGCTCAAAACCGTGTGAGATGGAGAGACACTGTAGATGCCCTTTGCCTTATCCAGGGGACATAGGACCTGAATGAATGAAGATGAGTACACTGTGCCTGATGATAACCGCAAATGCCGTCCAGGCAGTATATTAAATGGCAATCGCCAATCAGGCAAATGGCAAGCTCGTCTCGTCAATCGCAATAAAAAAATAACCAAAACAATATGAAATTTGATGACATTCATTTCGGATGCATCTTAGAATATTCAAATTAATTCTCAATGTGGGTCGGTCATTTGGAATGGTCAAAAAAATTTTTTCAGAAACATATAAGTTCCTTCCATGTTTGTAGGAACTGTTATTTACTTAATAAAAATAAACAATTATGGAATATTTTTCTGTTTTATTAGTTTAGATACTCTCGATTTATAAGTGGACGGTGATATTGAGGAAAAAGAAAAATAAAAGCACCTTTAACTCAACCCAAAATAACTTAGATTTTCATCAACTGAATCTTTGTAATTTTCCTATATGAAACATCATTACTCAATAATGAGCGTTCCTTATGGGAAGACCCGTAATGTCGTCGAGATAATTATATGTACGAGTAAATGATTACCATAATTACTGACGTTTATGTGAGGCAGGTCATTTGCTGATAAGAGATTTGAGCTTGGGACTTTGAACATTATTGAAACATAGTTTTGCAACAAAATTGGTATATGTTTACAGACCAAGGATTTTGTGATTCTTATTTACTATGATTTATTTTCATAATATGATGAAATTATGTACGTTTTATAATTTTTCCCACATTTGTAATTCCGCAAGATGATATATACTCTTATGTAAAATATTATGCTATTGTTACTACTTGCTACGAATAAAATTAGCAACAGATTTATTGAAGGAACGGTCAATATCATATGATATTTACTAGCTTATTTAAAATGCTTTCGAATATCTTCGTATTGTATATTTAAAATGCAAATTGAACAAATCGTTCAAATATAGGAAAAAAAGTAAATTAGTGGAGGCGATTCAAAAAGATTTCTTGGAAATACTAGTGAGTGAATAACAGACGATCTCCATTACGCACGCACATGGCGTATACACATGCAAGTTGCAACCGAGTGCAACTTCTTTGAATCAAACACATTACACTTGTCATACGGGATGATGGATTGCTATTTCTTAGTTTTCGAGCATGTTTTGTCATGTTTCAATTCAGTATGTTTGCCAAATATGGTAAGGGACTAAGCTTGCAAATCCAGTACGTTTGCCAACTATAGTAAGGGACTAAGGGCACAATATAAAGTAATGCATTATTTTATGCTTAATGTGAGCGTGTGTGGCTAAGGTACCTACATAATTTTTATTTTTAAGAAGAAGCTCTGTTATTCTTCGTAATAAAATAATTCTAGATTTTACAATTAAGATATAAAACTATAGGTACAGATTTATCAATGCACATACAAGAATGTGTGAAAAACATATGACGCCCACTGTCATGCACTAAGAAGTTTTAGACGCGGAAGAAAGTCAGCGCAACATGATTTTGACTATTAAGCATATGCGTGACATCCATGATTTCATTTCTTCTTCCTTTCCTCTTTTATGTAGTTTTAATAGTTTTTCAGTTTTTCATATTAATATGAGTGCTGACCTATAATGGTGTTCCTCCATCTGCAAGATGCGATCTTGCAAACAGGCGACGGACACCTCGCTGAGCGACGACGATGAGTGCTTGTCCCATTCCGGCGTGGTTGCCTCGCCGCTGTCGCCTTCACCCTGGACAACATACTCAACCTTTAGCAATGGAATATTAAAGTACATATTGTTTTAGAGTCTGTAGAGCTTAATCAATCATACTAGTACAATATGGGATGTATTGATAGAAATCTTTGATATCGCCTAGGTTTAGAAGTGGCTTTCTTGTGGTTGAACCGATGATAATAATAATATATTATTTATTGCACACTCACATATTTTACAGAACAGTACAAGTTTACAGTTATAACTAAGGATAAAATAATGTACATACAAAGGGCGATCTTATCGCTATGAGCGATGATGGTGTATCAATAGATTTAATTAGCTAAGTTAATGGCAAACCTACACCCACTTTTGGGTAGTGGCGCCGTTATTAATGCTTTATGGAATAGAACCAAGATCAATGGAAAGATTTGATATTTGGAACGAAGTGTCACATTATATTCAATTGAAATTTGTTTTTGCTGTGATAAATAATAATGCAAATACTTTTTATAGCATACCATAAATAAATAATTTACATGTTATTAATTCTCATTGGCTAATGACCTAAGTCTTAACCTACTAATATATGCATATGTGTACCTACAGTAAATAAAGGACTAATTAAGGGGTTTGGTATGTGTGTAGTCAGTACCTAGTGCATTAATAACTTATAACTCCCATGGTAGTCGGTAAGAGATTGCCTTGAGCGATACGACTGCCATTTGTACTTTTTATGTTAAATATAAGTTTTAGTTTAAGTATTATTTGGTGTACAAAAAAGAATAAAATAAATAAAAAATAAATAAAGTAGTCTATACCCAAAGAAATAAATCTTAGACCTAATAATATTTCCTAGACCATGATAATACCTAGATCTTATTATAACAACGAAATGTTTATTGCTAAGATGTCTATTGTCTCTGGTATGCAGATTTCGCCACGATATTTTCTTTTACCGTGCTTAGTAGCAGACTTTCAATACAAAGATTCAGACGTATCTAATCCACGATTACTGTCTCGGCAACTGCGTCTAGTCAGCTATCAACAGGCTACCACGCATTTCTGTATCAGCCCATATACGTCCCACTGCAGGGCACGGGCCTCCTCTACAATCGACAATACGATTGAGAGTGGTTAGGTCTTCTAGTCCACCACGCTGGCCTAATGCGGGTAGGTGCACTTACATACCATAGATTTTTATAGATCCCTATGGTATGCAGGTTTCCTCACGATGTTTTCCTTCACCGTTTTAGTTGTTGTTCAAAATCAATATTATGCAAGGTCAGCAAATTAAGCATAAAAAAATATGTGACCAGCCCACTGCTACTTCAGCTTCCTAATCCAAGATGCCAATCCAATCAACAATAAGACATGTAGGTATAATGCAGTACTGGTTACGTACATTATGCGCGAGCGCGATGGAGGCGGGCGCGGAGGAGTGCATGCGGCGCGGCGCGGGCGCGAGCAGCAGCTGCCGCTTCTCGCTGTCGGAGAGCGGCGAGTGCGCCACGCCGCGCAGCCGCGCACGCAGCGCGCCGTTCTCGTCCGCCAGCCGCTCCAGCGCCGCCTCGCGCTCCGCCTCCTGACCCTGCCGATACATACAACAAACATCTAAATCAAATGAGCAACATTTTAAGTAGTGGCCTTATGTAATGAAAAGAAATAGCCAATTAATCTGAATCTTATCAATGTCATCACATCAAAATTGATATGAAGCGATTTGTTGTGAATACGAAATCCTGATTCCTGACTCCTGACTAAGATCCCCACACTAAGATCAAGTCTGGAGTTGTGGGTGTCCGAAATTACACGAGACGTTTCGATTTCACAAACACACATTCCACAGGTATTTGGGTCTGGGAGAATACAAATACCTGTGGATCATACAAATATATTTTGTCTCGGTCCGAAGATCGGACCTGCGTCCTATCGTTTCACAGCCGGCTTCCAATCAACTGCGCTAGTGAGGCTGTCGTTATAGATTTTCATAGTGACTTTAATCACTTTACATCAGGTATGCAGTATTTATCACTAATGAAATAATTTAAAGAACATCCTTTATGATATAACGTGTTAAGCATGGTTAAATTATGTATTAAAAAAATCTTAAACTAAACCAAAAACCTCCAAAACATGGGTTTCTTGATCTGGGGTTCAAACCCAGGACTTTGCGGTTAACAGTTAACACCTCATACATTCTCCCATTAAACTTATCCGTCAGTAAAAAATCTAAATCTTACCTTCAGCCTCTCAAGTTCAGTTCTCAACTTGTCGGCTTCCGTGGCCTTCTCCATCAGCTCGTCAACCCTCGCCTGCAGCTGAGCACGCTCCATAGCAGTCGCTTCCAGTTCCCTTCTCAGCGACTCAATCTCCCGGGCTTCGGATGCCAATGACGCCTAAAACGCAACCAACACTTACAAAAATACACCAGAAGGCATTTTTAACTAGTAAGTGTATTTTGTATACGAACCTCAGATGGTACTCTAGGCCTGAGCTCCACCTCTTGAAAGCCCGGCATGTGGTCTGCATTTAGCGTGACAGGGAGACTGACGCACTCGTGGGAGCCGCGCTCGTCTACCGACACGCCCAGTTCCTCGGCACTTCCGTAATCGTGCCTGACCCGTCCATCTTCGTACTCCAAAACCTCTGGCAATTCGGGATCCTCTAACACCGCATTATTATTGCCAAGGTCCTTTTTCTTGTGCGCCTTGTGGAGTTTCTCCTTGGAGCCGAAGATCTTTAGCGTTTTCTCTCTGGCCGGCGCGACCTTGTGGTGTTTGGAATCTAAACTCGAGACGGACGGGGCGCCCTTTAGGGTGGCCTCCTGTTTCCCCTGACTGGGCCCTCTACGGAACAACGATTTGAACTTCATCATCTTGACGTTTTATATCATGTTCGTTTTCGTATCACTGATCGAATGTGTTCGAGTTGTTCATTTTTCGACATTCACTGAGAGCAGACGCGTGATCGGAATTAGTAGCGAGCGCGGGATGGCACGTCTGCGCGGAAACTATCACATTAAACAATCTGATAGCGTAGCCGTGCTGTTTACAACTTTCATTGTTATCTTTACGACGCTCGTGATATAATATGCTAATTGATCAATGATAAAAACGGTAAGTACTCTTTATATATAACGAGGTTTGCGTTTCGCACACCGGAACATTTCCAATGATTACCCTTGGTATCTCTACTTCTTATAAAAACTTCTCTACGCTTTCGGGAATTATTAAGACCACAACATCGTCAAGCGTTAACTATCACCAACTCATATCCAAGACACGGAGAATTTCCCACAACAATGTACCAACGAAATAAATGAATAAATTATAGAAGCGATGGGCACGGAGCATGTTGTACGCACATGTAAGTTTCGACTTACAATGCTGACTCAACCGATGTTAATTGAATGGCATTCCGACACCACACTTAATTACGACCATTGCAACAATCTACGTATAGCTATGTATAATGCATAAACTGCCTCTATGAAACATGATACTCTACAAATAGAACAGCGCATGTTTACAATTAGAAACGCATTTACGGCAACTTGTGACTACGACAGAGGAAGATTCGCAATACTTTAGTTTAATAATGCATTGAATAGTAAATTTAATTACAAAAACAACGTATTTAATTTTAAAGGCAAAAATAATACACTGTTACCCAACGCATTTTACTCGATAACTAACAACTTTCACATTATTTAATACTGCACGTCGCAACCACAACACACGTTTGTCAAATGTAACTGCATACAAAATATGATACAATTGGCCGTCCACTGTCCGTCAATTTATCTTATAATCCCCTTATTGAATGGACGTGTATGGCTCCCCTCGTATGCAAATAGAGGGGAGCACGGACACCTAGCAAGGGCTAGCCTTTGTACTACGTTTCAAGCTATCGAACACTCGCATATCGTCACCTTTATTGTGTCTATTGTATTCTGTGACGTCATGTGTACAGATTATGAATATTGTTACTCTTTATTAAGGTTGCATACGGGTCATGTTCAACTTCTTGAGTACAATGGAATAGATTTAAACGATGCACGATGTCACATGTTCAACGGAGGGTGATAGAAATGTATCTACGAATTCACTGGTACATTTTGCTCCCTTTACGATATGAAATATATTGCATAAATGTTGTTAATATTCAATGTAAATAGAGGACATATTGCCAATATTGCTGTGCCGTTAGTGTCGCCAGCAAATGTATTTGGAAACTAAATACACACGATAAGGTCAGTGACCAGACATGGTTCACTTAACCTTTGACTATAACGTTCATGGAAGCACGTCGAAATAGTCAAGTACATATAACATTATAAATAAGCCAATTTATCCGTAGCAATACTGAAAGTGAAATAATCATCAATGAACTCAAAAATGAAAAAAAATTAAACGCTCTTCCTACCTTGATATATTTTCATCTACTATAAGTTATAATAACTTTATCCGTAGGGTCATCATTTGCTTTATTTTGCGTTGATTTCAATACACTATAAAATTACGTTGAAGACCCATAAGGCAATTAGCTGCATCCTTTTCACTCAATAGCTCTACCTATATCGCCATCTTTTTCCCACAAAAGCCTTTCAGTTGCGATTAATCTTTTAAAACTTAATTAAATCCTTCGTGGGAATCGTGTTGCAATATGCAATTCTTTTGATATTACGAAACCGCACTTAATTCAATCTCGGCAAGTCCGTGAAATTGCCTTTGATATTCATTCATAATATTTTTGCAAATTGTTGTCCTTATAAAACGTGCATTGCGTGTGAGTTATGGCTCTCGTATTGCCTCATAGGGGCATGTACACGCGTCCATTATAATCCCACAAATTTCGGGCTAATTTGGCTCGCTAATTCAATTGAAACACGCCACGTCTGCGGACGAATTGGGAATCTAGTGACGTGATTAGTAAGCCTGGAGCTATGTTTATTTTAAGGCTACAAGCAAGACGAATCGTTAAGTGGAAAACTAAACATAAATGGGAAACTGAATGCAGGACTAGTTCAACTAAATTTATTTACGTATTGGCTGGTAAAAAAACACGATCTTTGGCGCTGTTGGAAAGAAGTGAAATATTGATGAATTGATGGGTGTTGGAATAACCCGGTATGATATTCCCATAACTTAAATCCTAATCAATTGCAGTACATGCCTAATAGGAGTTCAAGTTCCCCAGACAAGTAGCTGCCACGTCACACTACTAACGTATGTTAATGTGAGGTTCATTTGTATGTGCGCAGGGCCCGAGCAACGGACATCAGCTATCCTAGTTAGGAAACGCGTTGGACGCCACCGCGTAACACCGCCGAAGGTATTGTCGGCGGAGGAAACAATCATAACTCACCGCAATGAGGTCACACTTTTGTGGAATGACATTTTAACAACAAACGTGAATATTTTTTTATCATTCTTGATGTAAGAGTTAGTGAATTTAATTTTATTGAACTAGCCAAACACTACTGTCGAAATTATCAGAAAGATTATTAGTTAACTATTGATAGATACATTAGGATTATGAAATATTATAATATCAATTTTATTTAACAGAGCCAAAAATCAGTTTAAACCGTATTGAAATAAACAAATCACTAAAAACTCAATATAATTTCTTACGAATCACATACATGTTTCCTAACCATTTCCAATTTCCAAAGGATTCGTAAAAGGCGTACGTAAACGTTTTTCAAGAACCCGATCCGAGATTAGTCTCGATCTAAGCAATCTAGTAATGCCACCGCCAGCAAGTATAGAACAGCTCGTAGCAGACGTCGCCGTTCTTATCGTAATACTTCTGTCGACCTACCCTACTTTATCGCACAACAGTTAATAACCTATAAATCGATTTGCTTTCACCAAACCTGTCCGCGAGGTCGTCGCAAATCAAATGCCTAAAGCCGCTTCGTTGAATCTCGTACGCATGCATTTAATATAAAGCCTAGTTTATCTATAGAAGCATTTTATGGCTACAAAACATCTCTCATTATTTGCATTGTTTTATCATCCTACAACGCAGTATCAAAATACAGCGCAATATGATTTTCACGTGTTGCGTATAATTTTCAACGGGTTGAATATTTGAAATCATACGAATAGAAAATAAAAGCATTGGCGCCTAATCGATTACTTATATTATACAAATTCCTTTAAGTCCAAGATGTGCTCTTCTTCTAAAGTAACGACATCTCTAAAGAGCTCTAAACAAGTAATTAGATTTTATATCGCTCTTATTGTTCCCACTGGGCGTTGCTGGCATTTTTCTCATTATGAGAGAGATATCATTATATCGCTACATTAAGCCAGACATCTAGGGACGGTTATTAAAAAACTTATTACGGAGCATTTAGCTATTCGAGAAGGGTTAAATTAAGTTTTTTGTCTCTCGCAGATTCTGGATAATAAATACGATGAAAAAATTATCTGATGCCCTCAAAGTAGATTTTTAACGGTAAATATGACCTTGTATTATTTAAGCTAATACGTGAACATTAGTCTGATGGGGATTTGAATTCTCACCTTAGCAATAAAACGTCAACGACCTGACAAAATCACGTCTGATTTACGATATGAGACGATGATTTATTCAAAGATATTCTTCGGAAAACGAGTATTCATTCAAAATATTAATTTATTTATGACCGTGGTTTGCTGTGCTTATGGTTGAATCCGTATACTAATCAATTATTACATCCAGTATCTTTTTGCGAGGAATAAAAATCAAGATACTCAGCAATTAACGCTGTAGTATTTAATAACAACATTGTAATGGGTAATTAAAATACGTTCTTGAATTATGCAATGCATGCAAATATTTAGTTTCAAATGTTGATGACAATGACACATAACAGCAACTAAGAAGTCTGTAATTGTGGTAACTATTCGTACTTTATTCAACTTATTATAAACATCGACGATCGTGCCATAAATGACGAAAATACAAGTATTACACAATTTCTAGGCAATGATTACCACACTAACTATTGTTTTTATAAATACTCAAGGGCAATATTTGAATATACTTCTATCTGAATTGCTAACAAAAGGTACATTGAGTATAACTTTCCATGTTACAGCGCTCAAGTATGGCCTGTTCTGATATCAACCAGTGCATATCCAGCTTGGGAAAAACGAAATAATTTCGTTGACTGAGAATGACCAGATGAGCGATAGTCCCCTCTCGCAAGATTCCTCGTAGTTAATACGATAGCCTTACATTTTCCGTCAGGTGCAATATTGTGACTTTACCGTGCCAATATAAAACTCTTGTAACCACAAAAACCGCAACATGATAGTAGAATAAACTGCTACAATATAATACTTTCACGCATCTATTCTTGGGGTAAGTAAGAGTATTACGACGTACCCTATTACTATTTCAAAACCTATCGGCCTTTTCATAGATTTATAAAACCTATTTTAGTTACCGTATGTTTTGTCCCTTTCACACAACTTTTGAATTCAGTTTGAGCGAAGAAGACCTTTGATAACTAAAATAGATTTTAAAACTGTTTATGAATAAGTCCGTATGTGTTTCTAGCAATACTATCTCACAACATTGGCGATAGGATATCCCCGAGTCAACTTTGGTTTTCCTTATGATGACATCTCTCTTTGACTCATGTCCTAACATTATAGCGTAGACAAAACCTTCGTGGTATTGAGCACAAATCATGTCAGGAGGAATAATGGTTCTCGAATAACGAACATATCAACAAACAAAGAATTGGGATATGGGAAACAAAACACCAAAATCAAATATGTATTTGAGACTGTGTCACGAGACTACCGTGGCGATGTCACCATAAACAACTAATTTGAAATCTCCATAAATCTCATTTAAAATTGGTCAATTTGTGCAGTAATGGGCTTTAACACACATATCCATCCAAGGTTGGCTAAATATAGACACGTCTCTCACTTTCTACATTCGGACGCCATCCATCCGATTGCTTAGTTGCTGTGGGCATGCTTGAAATTTTAATCAAATGAATCATTATACAACTACCCACTCAGTTATTTGCATACAGATGTCACTCATAAATTAGTATTATGAATTGCTCGTGATTAACTCTGATTTATTGGTGTGTATTTATCTCCGGCGCCAGTTAAAGAATGCGAAAGTTAGAATGCCTATTACCTAAGTATTTGTATTTTTTCCTTGTAATATCAAATATTTTTTACCGTATTTTCTAACAGCAAAATATTATTTGGTTGCAGTAAATACTTTACAAATTAACCACTAACATAATGTATCTATAAAATATTAAGAGTAAGTGATTATACTACTAATAAAAACATATTTTCTGGCGATCTCAATTGAGTGACTTTTTCAACAATTAATTGCAATCAAAATCAATTACACTATTTTCACATAATAGTCACAATGCAAATTCAGAAAGACGAGGCTTTAAACGAAACAAAACTGCATCCAGTAGCATAGTCTCCATTGAATAGCATTCCTGTGATCAGAGCAGCTAGGATACCGGTGTGGTAGGGTGAACGACCAGCCGCGGCCGGCGCGGTCGCTGCGGCCTAGGGAGGTCGCCTCGCCTGCCAATATGCCTCGATACATTACGCTGTACATGCTGCCAGTATTATATCGTGTGTAGAGGTTAACTCAATAAAAAGCTTGTCTATGGTAATTCAAAATATAGGGTAGGTAATCATAATGAGTGTAGCTGGCATGAACCATAGCCAAAAACCATCAATAAAATTAAAATTATTTTTCACTTTATATGTAATGCTACCATCGAATTGAATCCTAATAGTATCAATACTATTAGGCATAGTTAGTATATCATCAAAGGTTATAAATGCGGTTTTGTATAGCTAGTGACGAGCCATTTTATAGTACCTTTAAATAAAATAATAATATCGGGTTATAAAAAAAACGGTCAGGTATTCGAAACACTATTAATATTTACAAATCTTGTTCGGTCGACAACCGGCTTACTTGTCAACAACTTAAATATCTGAGAGCCGATCACATCTTTCATAAATTAAATTGTCTTTGAATTAATGACATTGTTGCTATGTATACTCAAATACATAAAAATATACCATGTTTATTATAGTATAATCTTCACCGTAAATAGTGAGCCAAGTTTAACAGAAGTCCTCAGTAAATAGTTGACGGACGGCGACCCAGAAAGGTCACTTTCTGCAGAACCACTTTTTTAGTTTGATGGACAGGCAGACGATCCAATAATATCGCTAACGGTTAATACTTCATACACGAAACATACACAGTGCATTGGAAGCACGTCTCCATAGATTATTGTGCTATTTAGCTTGTTATCACCTTTAAGTGGGCCTGAGTTTATTTTTCATATTACAAGTAGTTAACAATTCATGGCTTTTCTGTCACTTAAATACTTCATGAGGTTATAGTAATATTATTTTGGATTAATTATAGAGCACAGCTTTGTTTTAATGATTTTATCGAAGGTGTCGCTTTAATCCTTTATAAATACGTTGGTATTGTTATATCATGAAACAGGTGTGTCAAACTCTTTAGATATTGTTAACGTGACCATACGTCCCGCTTTGGGCGGGACAGTCCCGCTTTCAGGAACTCTGTCCCGGTGTCCCCAGCAAGTCCGACATAGTCCCGCTTTAGCAAACATGATGATCATGATCATGAACACGATAATTTAAAAAGTATTTCCGGCTCGAAATGCTTTATCGAACTACTACTGAAAACCGTTGGATCGAATTATTCCAGCACTTTCGTAAAAACAGTCTTAATTTAATAAACTATTCAAAAATCATTATTGAGTACGTTATGTGTCTGCCTGGAAGTCACGCCACTACTGGGGCTTAATAAGTCGTGGCTAACTAACTATTTTGTGTTTAGTGCATTTTTTTATTCAATCTTCTATAATAAAAACTTGTAAAACACCAAACATTTTTTATTATTACTTAATTCCACAGATGTCCCGCTCTGGCACAAAAAA
The DNA here is from genome assembly GCA_030180105.1 of Hyles lineata. NCBI lineage: Eukaryota > Metazoa > Arthropoda > Insecta > Lepidoptera > Sphingidae > Hyles > Hyles lineata. Next base: position 2,074,623 of record JARJEE010000026.1, read on the forward strand.
TAAATGGTCACGTTAGATATTGTACTAGATTTTCTCACCCATTTCCGTTAGATTCGCAGGAATTTTGTACCAACTAACGAGTGATTGTCACAAAAAATTATATCATGTTCCTTTTATTAGCGGCATTTAGGGAAAAATCACATTCGTAAACAAAAGGAGATTCATAAATTAAAAAAGCGCCTCTAATTATTATAAACGTAGGAAGCAAGTGATCGGAAGTTGGAGTGCAAATGTGAGGCATACAGTGCGATGGCACTGTGGGATACTTTCTCTGTGTTCACTTTGAACAAACCAGTTTGCTTTGCCATCAAGTGCACTGCAAAATGCGAATGGAAAAAGTGATATAACCAATTCCATATTTTAGACGCAGTTCATGTCTACACACTAAAGCCGTGTCGAAACTATTGTGATAATTAGAATTCTTTAATACATTTAATATAAACATTACTTAAATTCTATTGTTTGCACAATAATACATAAACAAGCTTCATTTATTTACATTTAATTCCGCTATTGTTCGTTGCTTAATTCATGGGGAAACCGTAAATACTAACTACTATGAAATCGTAAATAGAATTAATAATGAAATCGTTAATGTATTGTTTACGTTAAAACGAAAATTATTAACAAAAAATAGCAAAAAAATCTACCATCCAAATGCATGCGTATCAACATGAACCATATGCACGCATTGGAAATGCGATAAGCCACGTTACGAATGAATGAAGTTAATACAGTGCGTTTGAAGCTATGCAAAACGGCTGGGCGCGCCCGCCGTGAATGCAGCCCATTGTTGCCACCCTTGCCGATTTTCCTGAGACTTTCCCAATGTTGAAGACAATGTTTTGCGTTCCATCAACCTATGTATGTTGTCCCGACACGACGATTACAATTTCTTCCCGGTGGCCGTGCATTTTTATAAATAATCCATTAGCAATTGTATACAACACTTAATCGAGTTTTTTTTATTTATGACCTGCCCAATTAACTCCTGTATTATTCACGGACATCAATTTGTCCCGAATTTATTAACCAAAAGGTGGTAACTCTGGTAAACTCGGAGTGACTGAGCGCACCGGCAACGCGGCGCCGACCACCACGTTACAAGGATTATCCTGCTACAATACCATATAACATACTGAGAATTACTTTAGCGATGCGGTGCAGTACGCGCATTGGCGAGATGTATTTTTAAAGTTTTAGTTACATTTAATGAAGCTATCCATTTGGGCCATCCAGATATACTATCAACTAGGCGGTTAACTTACTACGCAAGCCTTCTGAATTTCTTCTTTACGCTTACGAAGAATCTAAGATAATATGTTAATGTTTGATAGGCAACGCGATTACGCAAAAGAATAATTTTCATAATGTATTAAAGGCATATATTATGTGTGAATTATAATTATCCTCCATAATTCATCGTTCCACGGCCGCCACATTACTTCACAGGTGCAATCTGACCATTGCGAAAACTGATGGCAGCTGTTGTGTATGTTATCTAAATGAGTTTCTGTAATGCTTTTGAAATTAACTGAAACGAGGGTAACGTAAAAGTACTGTTGTTTATAAATAGTATTGTAATATAGGCATAAGTCAAGGAAAATCATATTATGTTAAGGTGCATGCTGATTTCTATGTATATATTACCATTTTAAATTTCTGGGAACCATGTTTTCCTCCATCTTAATTGGGACATTTGTTAATTTTTCGCATATCGTAGGTAAAATTTGAATGTTATTTCCTTAATTTCAAATACGTTTGTACAGTTGTTGGCTATCCGATGATGTTCGATATTCTCAAGTTCGTTAGGAGCTCGACGAATATATGAAGTTGATTTTAAAATGGCATCTTTTGTTAATCGCTATTCGTGTCCTAAGACCTACCCTTATGAACGTGATCATCAAAACAAGATTTCAACAAATTTCCTGGGAATGGTTTTTCCATTCGAATTCGATTTTCCTTAAGGGCTGCAAGTGGACACAGAAGGATCCATAGCCTCCATTCATAAAAGTATGTTGTGCAGTACACAAGCCGTAAAATAAAAATAAAAAAATTAAAGCAGAACTATCTGCGTAGAATTCAGAAATATCTGTTATTTGTGTAGCAGCTGGAACACTGACCCAACATCACTTTTTATTTAAAACAGCTAACCAATGAACCCTATCCGTGAGACAAACACATCTATGACGTCATATTAATTGAGGACACAGAGAAGTATGTACAAAAGAGCATTATATCAAGCAGTGAGTGAAGTGAAAAACCATTTGATACCGAAGTGCGGCGTACACATGCGCGTCACATGCGAACGAGAGTCGTGACTAAGGCCAACGCTGCCGAATTGAATACTTTCAACTCATGAGTTATTGATGTGGTGTAATTAGTATCGTGAAAATTGTCGCTTAACCTTGTGACGAACCGCGGCACAATACACCATCCTTGGAATACACTTGGATAAATAGCCGTTACCCAATCTATGCTGTTAGACTCGACGGCGAGCCGAACAATAAAACTTAATGGACAGAATATGTTTAGTTTACGACGTATGAATTTGCCGATGATTAGTACTGTTCGTTTTCTTTTAGTTAGTATCCATCTATAGCTTTAAATGCAAGGATGATAAAGATCGGTCGATATTGAGTAGAAAAACGAATCCTCGCCACGGCCAAGTTACCACCCGATAAATAGTAAAACTTAATCGAACAGCCTATGCTATAATGTAAATTCGACTTGCCCTTATATCACACCTGTGTACGTGATATCGGTGAATCTTTTCATTCAATACTACATAATACACTGCCGAATCTACTTGGAATTCATAACTTTACGTCAACAGTCTGTATGCGGTAATATATTCATAAATTATCCATTCATAGAAGGAAATATGCTTGACATGTTATGGAGTGTATCAATCTCAACAGTTTTCAACTGTATAACTGTAACATTACATCAAATTCAAATTTTGTTACTACTTATCAAATATCACTCTATTACATTTTTTATCTTTAAGAAATCTATCTAGTGTAGGAGCAATGGTTAGGACATTCAGACAATTTCTCCACGAAGTATAATAAGTATTATATACATGCCACCCCACGTGGTAACTTCCCAAACTTATGACAAGAGGCGCTTGTGAATTGTTGGTGTGAAAACAAATGTATCACCATTCAAACACTTCGCACGAGTAAGGCAGTTAATTCAAAACAAAGCATGTGCGACCACTTTGAATGTAAATAAGGAAACTTTTACTTATTTCACATGGCAAACCTTTAGAAAGTCTAAGGTATTTGTAAATTTTTGAATAGACGACTATTACACTAATGCATATTACGCAGGTGTTACCATTTTAAACGCATTGTAAATATAGATTCTTCGAAGCAACTATTCAATAGGTCCCTATAACGCATGGGACATATTACGACGTTACATTTTAAAGTATGTTCATATGCACATAAAAAATACATATCAGTGGAAATACAAACGCTAATAAAAGAAGATAAAAAATATATCAAAGAACCAAACTTATTTTATTCAATGTCATTCAACTTCGAGAGTTTTTACAGCCCATCTCTTAAGATAACAGTAAATAGAATCGTTGCCACCTTTCTGAACCTATCAATTTTCAATATAGAACGGCTGGTTTTATTATTTGTGACAACAACTTAGTATTAATGAATGGCCATATTCGTGTGTACCTTTGATATTACTTGATATTTTTCCTTAATGACAATGCTTTATGTAGAATAGCAGTGGCGTGCACAGGATTATGATACTGGGTATGCGGCGAAGTACTCGGCACAAAAACTTTTCTTTTATAGATGTTTAGCATAGCCACAGCCACGCGACGGATCTCTAAGTCGGAAACCATGCCAACAGAACAAGTCTTAGATGTACTACTATTCATATACATCTACGGAACGCAGAAAAACCAGCGATCGATTGTCGTGGCCGAAGAAAGTCTAATAAGTAAATGATTAATAAACTAAAATATTATAACTACTCACCGAGTCAGCTTCAATTTTCACATATTCAAGGTTCCGGTTAATTGAGATTACTATAGCCCGATGTAAATAAACGACCACCTCAAATATCTTATCCAAGTGAGTGATGGTTATAGAACACGTCCCTTGCAAGATATCCGATGTGGCCTTTAAAAAGACCGATTTTCATGTGATTCGCAAAATATATAAATAAACTTAATAATAAAATTACGGGTTAGTAAAAAAAAACTACTCATTCATTTATAGATTAAATCTATGCGCCTATCCTTTTTTAAATATGATTTTAGGATATCGTCATAGAAAGTTGGATTGCGTTTTAATTCTATCATTAATGCCTTTTCTATAGAAATCATGGAAAGCTCTGTGAGTCGTTGTTGATTTTGTGTGTTTCTCAAATATGTGTGGATACGTTTTAAACACGAAAATGAACGCTCTGCCGATGCGCTGCTTGCTGGGATAGTCACAATGAATTTCGCTAATCGTAACACTTCAGAAAAAACTTTATTTAAATTGTCCTTATACAAATTTTGAATAATACTAAATACACAACTATTTGCAAATTGAGGTGATCTATAAATACAGCGCAATTCATTTTTCAATTTATCAAAATTAAAATGTGCCTGATAATTATTGGTGAACTCTCTGATTTCATTTTCAGGGAAACGTTCACTATATTTTTTAAAATTCTCACAAGAAAGTAGCTCAATAAACTTTAAATCTTTAATGTTTTTATAACGATTTCTTAATTCACTGACTACATTATCAATTATTTCAACAAAAATTCGCCGATAATGTATTTTTACATCATCGACATTGCGCTTTCTTTTAGGTGGTCCGGTAATGTGAACGGCGGCATCATAATAGATCTCGAACTTCTCTCTAAAACGTTCTAAAAATGACTCTAACTCTTTTATCTTTGTTACACAATACGCGATGTCACTAGTTTTTTTTTGCAAAATATCGTACAGAATATCCGTTTCTGCAAAAATATCAGCGAAAAATTTTAAAAGAAAATTAAATTCAAATTCTTTCATAATATATAAAAATGAACTGACTTGTGTCAGTGTTTCACCATCCCAGTCTTGTGTATTTTCGTTCATATTTTCAAACAATTCTAGGAGGTGGGTGGACGCATTATTAATAATATTAACCGTGCGCGAATGATATGTCCACCTTGTTTCCGCGACACGAGGCAGCTTTTTCATATCGGCAAAGTTGTTGTAATGGGCCATTCGCTTTGTACTGGTGTGAAAAAAAGCCGCGATTGATTTTATAATACTAAAAAAGCGTTTTGTTTCAGCAACTCGTTCGAACGATTTCGATAAAACTAAATTTAATATATGTGCTGAACACCAAACGTACATAGCTTGTGGACATTTTTGTCTCACCAAAGCCTGCACGCCATTAATTTGTGAGGATAAAACTGCTGCCCCGTCGTAAGTTTGTGCAACTAATTTGGATACACAATCGAACTCTTCTAAAATTTCCAAAATAATAGAACTCAAGGTTACAGCGGTCCGATCCGCGCTGACATCAACATATTTGATAAATCGATCTACTACTTCAAAATCACGAAAATATCTCAAAACTAATACTAATTGTTCACGGCCGCTAACATCAGGAGTCTCATCTACCATGACGGCGACAAAATCGGACTGTTTAATTTCGGCTTTAACGCGATCGATCATCACAGATGCAACGCTCGAGATCAAATCATTCTGCGTACGGTTCGACATGCCCGTGAATGAGGTACTTGCACTCTGTAAATGGGTTTCTAAAATTCCATCATACTTGGCTAATAAATCTACTATTTCTAAATAATTACCTCTATTCAACGACGATACTGACTCATCGTGACCGCGAAAAGCTAATTCTTGTTTTCCCAGAAAGCAAACAACATCGATCAGCCTTTGAAAAATGTTTCTATTGCGATCAACTTTAGCATTATGCCTCTCAATATCTAATCGTAACTGGCTGTTGATACTCATTTCAATACGAGATTTACCAAAAGTATTTAATTTTAAGCAGGCCTCCAGATGTTTTTCTGTATGGTCATGCTTCTTTGCCGCGGCATAGAAATTATTTAAATCTGAATATCCTGAATCAGTCCACACTGTACTAGAATTACTAAACAATATGCAAGGAAAACAATATAATTTAATCGTGTGTACACAACCACACAGCCAGTTATACGTTTCATAACTTTTAACATGAAACTTTCGAGTTACATTCCCTTTTTGTTGATTTAATTGTTGTAACTCGGGTACACACCTACCTTTAGACAAAATTTGAATCTTTTCACTGAATGACAATTGTGAGAACTTGTTATTTTTAATTTTTAATAAACACACACTTTCAACACAAACCTCACAATCAAATAACATTTTAAAAAATCAACAAACGTACTAGTAAAAGCAAATCACTACAATTATTATAGAAACTCAGAAATAAACTGTTAAATGTACACACTTTCAAATATTAAAATGTAAAATATTATAAGAAAACTATAATTAAACTGACGCAAACAAAATAATAAACAATGCTTATCACATGAAAAAAGCAAAATGGCCCCCGCGAAACACAAAAAAATTGTGCTATTTAAAGAAATAAAACCTTACCAAACAAAAATGCATAATGTGCATTTTGCGCAGTTTATTAGATTTCTGTCTATTATTTTTACTCGGATTATAGGCAACGAACATTTCCGATTACTCCCGACAACTGCCGAGCTTCCGAGGCCTGCCGCAGGAGTCGCGGCTTTCAATATTCATGCGTGTGTGCGTTTGCGACTATGCACGGATACCAAAATTACTACACACATGCAAACAAATGTCATGCGGGACGCGGCGGCATTACTTGGTTGATTAGGTACATTATTTTGCTTTGCAGCGCCTTTTGCTTTTCGAGTGGCAAACATAATGTTTGTGCGCTTGCAAATAGGTGCTATTTATAAAATATTAGGCGTTATTAAGTTATTATATTTTGTTTATTCATTTATTTACTGTTAATTAAAGTCATTAAGAAGTACGTACGTTATAATAAAATATCTGTAAATGGCAAGTAAAGCACTGCATTTCTGCCTACAAGGAGCGCACGCCCCTGTAGAATAGTTATAAGTCGAAATATGATGGCTCCCCATTAATTATGCAACTGTTACATATTGTGTTAGTATGAAATTATAAGATGTATTAGACCGATTATTTTTTTTTTTATTGCCATGAATGGCGAGACAAGCATGCCGTTCGCTTGATAGTTAGCGATACGACCACTCATAAACAATAGCAAAAGAAAAACATTTTGAATTACAAAGCAATGCTTGGCATTCCACTGCGCCATCCTAAGACATAAGATGTTAAGTCTCAATATGTCCAGTAGTTACACTGGCTACAATATTCTTCAATCCGAAAATCAACAGATAACTCCGTAGGTGTAAAATTTCGTTGACAATTCACATTCCAGACTCTTTAGTTTCTTAATGGAAATAGAGGGAAATATGATGTAAGGTAAAATCATATGTCTAGAGCTTAGTTTTCCCTTACTAAATGTCAAATATTACAGAAAATAATACATGTTCTGAAGTCCAAAATAAGATACAATAACGTTATTTTAGGTTCCAAGCCAAAACTATTTTAAAAAGTTCATAAAAGATAGAAGTATTTTATGGAACAAAATTTTAACGGTTCATACCAACGAGTAATTAAGACAAGTACACTTAATTTCTTGGGCACTCATCATGGCTGACCATATCGCTTTAAATTTCGCGACCATAACTGTTTCTTGCGTTAAAAACTGTAATGTCATGTACTCTTTCACCGAATTTATGAACCACTACAGGTATTATACATCCTGCTTATTTTTTTAATTATCTGTTCTTAGTAATTGATTAATATTTTCTCTTTAACATGTTGTAATTGCTAACTATGAAATGCAATTGACTGATAATAATATGGGGAAAAAAGGGTCACAAGAAAATTTGAAGCAGTCTACTGCATAAGTCGTGGATATATTATAGCATTGTTTTAAAATAGCTTCAAACCCTTAGATGCTTAGAATTAAAAATAATTAATAGTGAAAAATAATAAGACATCAGCGATAAAAACCGGAATATTCCAATTGTGTAATTATTCTATTGTGTAACCAGTGGAACTATTATAAATCGGAATTAAACTTTTATGGCCAATGCTTACGTCTCTTATGTGAATGTTGGAGAATGAAATTCCCATAAAAGAGACAATAAAATAAAATAAATTCACTTCATGACCGAGAGAGCTGCGTAAAATCCAATATCTCCGTACAAAACCCACAACTATCCAATATCCGTCTCAATACATGAACACGAATTTGTTACTGGCGAGCAAGCACCAGTAGCTAGTGCTACCGGCATCCGATAAAAAAAGGGTTCACTCGACAACATCGTGCTCATCCAATCGGATGGACGTAATAGTTGTAAAAAAAGTGTGAACCTACCGTACAACGAAACACAAGCGTAGAGCGAAATTCTTAGGAATTCTGTTCTTGGTTTCAACTCCTACGAACTCAGTTTCTGTTTCAAATGTGCCCGTTTTAATTAAAGGACTATGTTCTCAATTAGTATTTTACTAGTCCGTCGATTTATATTGTCGTACTGCTTCCATTTAATATGTTCTCAAGAATTATTTCTAAGTTTCTCAATAAAATGGATGATGATCTATCTGAGCAACACTGTTATCGTGAAATATTTTGTTACAAGTGATTATTTTTGTAACACCTCAATAATATTTCTTCAGTGTCTTAATCTAGAAATATTCCAAAGACTTAAGTACGTTATGTCCTTAGCTTATAAATCGCTACATTGAGTCGCCATCGCACAGCAGCTGGCTAAAGTTATTACGAATCGATCTGTGCAAACAAGTCAGCACATAATCGCACACCTACATACGTTGCTACTGTATTACACACGTTGACTATTTCATTGTTTACATTTTAGTCGAAACATCGTGCATAAATAATTGTTATAGGTACGGTATTCTTCGTTTTTACAAAAAAAAACTTAAGTTTCAGCAAGCAATACTGACGTATTGTGGCAGACAGTGCATTACCCTTTAAGTCATTAGTCGAGTAGTTACGATGACTTTACTCTTAATCATAAGTTTATTTCCAGTTAATACTGTTTAATTGCGAGTTATTTATAGTAATGTGTCAACTAATCTGCATTTTCGAGCTTCATTTGTCCATATCTAGTAAACGCAATGTTTTGAGGTCGCGTTTCGTGAACGTGAGTCACAGTCTTCACAGAAATCGGAGCAATCACTGCGGGTCAAATTGTAATATAATTATGCCCAGCGTATCCGGTCACTTATAACCTCTTATGTGGTCGGATTACCACCTCTTATGAGATTTAGTATTGTGAAATGAAATAAAACGAGTCCAAATATTGACCGTTATAAGTTTGAAAAATATTATTCTCTTATCTTAGTATTATTGACAGTTCTTGGCCATTACGACCGGTCTTTGGCGTTCTCGATTTAAAGACCATTGTTACAATACTATGTAATTTAAATCTAACTCAGCAAGAGCTAGCAATAGTTACAGCGTAATTATGATCTCTACTACTACGCATCTCTTTCCTATTAAATATGTCACAATTTATACTGTATTGTAAAATTATTACGTGTAATCTACTGCAAGTGATTCGATATGTAAATTGATATTTTAATAGACATGTGTTTTTATCCATACAGAAAATATAGGAGAAAGGGCGATAGAAGTTTTAGGACCGGCCATAAAACATCATGGGTTTGATAAAAATAAACTTTTATAATGCGTCTGTTATTCAACCAGAAAGTCTATTGCTGCAAATCCCATGCCAATACTACTATTAAGCGTTTTTATGAAATATTTCATTGGACGTACTGCAATTTAAGACCGCCAAGCATTGCGAATAATTGCAAATGCACAAAGTACATCCTATTTAAAATACTTCTATTAATAGTCTTAGACGGTGTAGATAAGGAACTAATAGCGTCGCATTGCGCCAGTAATTATTATTATTACGATATTAGAATTCTTAGTTTTATAATAAATTACCCATTCTTTTAGTGACTTCCAAAAAAAACATGAGATTAAATATTTTTAACGGAACGTGGAACAGAAATATTTCGTCGATTTTGATATAAATAAAATCGAAATTTTTAGAGGAATTTGATAGTTTTTTGATTGGTTTAAATTAGATGTGTCAGTTAACGAAAAAGACAATATATCCCTTAGTGGCCATAATCCGATGAAGTTATCAGACAATAGTAGTTACTCTAAAGACATAAAATCTAAGATTCCTGCGCATTTCTTTATTAATTTTCATAACCTTGTCGAAGTTTTCCTTAGCCATTGCATGAAACATAATATTTATTCAAATTCCACACATGCATCTCGGCCTTATCAACCAGTCGGCAGGTAACATATGGAAATAATAGTCAAAGGACGCAAGAAACAATGACAGAGTGACTGGATCGCACGGTAGCCATGTTTGTTTATTGTTTAAATAACTGTTGCTGGTACGTATCACATCAACTATGTGTTGCAGTATATCGCATTTTTTAAAGTGCCTAGATTTAAAAGCTTCTCTGAAGTCTGTAGCATCGACGAGGGTACTTCAGGTTTCACCCGGCAGGTCATATTTTTCATTATGTAACGCTCGCCGGAACTTTATAATGAATGTACTTTAGAAGTTATATAGACTGGTTTCCCATAAGTAAAGACCAAACAAGTATTTTATGTAATGTGAAGTTTGCAACTGCTTTAACTTATGAACAAACCTTTGTCCGCTCATATTAATGTTCTTGTGCATTAGAATAATATTTCTGACCATAGTTTTGGGCACTTGTATAAAATTTCTATGGTTCTGTCGGAATAAGAAAACTATGAAGTATGTAATACATAAACAATAATACTGCCATTATAGAGGGATGTAAAAATAGAATGCCGAAATTCTAATCATAAAATGATTATCATGGCAATGATTTCCGATAGGATTAGCGTCTGTGTAAAATACTTTATGTAAATACGATAATCTTAATTGAAAAAACATTGATTTGATTTCATTGCCATGTAATAAGCCATTGTAGATTGCAGATTATTGGAAACGTCGATATATCATTAGGTTTCGCAAAAAAATAAAATAGACGTAAACCTGCTAGGAGGGAAAAGAATGACTTAATGCAATTTCCTTTCCGCGGGGGAAGCAAATTACAAGAGACGATGAACCCTGTCTCATGGTGATACGGCTGCATAAACCCGACATGCTAGATACTAGTTAACTATTATCTTTGTTGGATTTCTTGTCAAATAATAGTGACATTAGACTTGTCACGTAGGCTTTAAGGCATAACTTTCCCAGTTGCTGATGCACTTAAAATGCACGTGTTAATAATGGATGATTCTTAGTATATTAAGGAATTCTTTCACTCCCGAGACCAAAGTTCTTTATGGAAACACAATTTACGTTGCTCATAAATTCATATTTATAAAATATCCTTGCGTGGCACTAATTAGTGAAGTTATATTTTTTCTAATTTGCATATTTCATAAACACATTTAAATCGTGTTACATTTCTTCCGATACCTTGTTACAATATACAATAAGCTTCGTTTATTACCAAGGAATTTGTGTCTCATTTACGAAGACCGTTGTTTCCGTTCAAAAAGGTCAAACTAGGGACCGACATAAAAAGTGTAATGTAACTTGAGCATCAGTTTAACATCTTGAAGCATATTATTATGCTTGCACCACGAATATTATTAAACGGCACTTAACAAGTTTAGCACATAGTGGCTTCTTTCTTTCCTAAATATATTTAGTGATATCAACAGTAGGTTGAGCACAAAAGCGTTTAGACAACAAGATACCAAGTTAATAAGTTCAATTTTTGTTACACGTCTTGGTAACACGGATGCTAAGGTCAAAAATCAACCATTTTCGCTACTAATTCCGATCTGAAACCACCACAAATTATATTCCACACACACAAACACACACCATTATCGGTTTCTTGTGAAAAAAATCGACTCGTTTGTCACTAATTACAAAAAAGTTCGAAAAAACATAAACCGCCGCCGATCGGACGACGTCCGCGGCTCACCGAACCAAACAAACTTGCCGTTGCCTGTTGCCGTGTACAGGCCAACGGTCCAACCATCGAAAAGGTATGTCTACTGTTTCATTTTATTACCCTACCAGTTTAAAAATTATTCTAGTTAATACTAACTTACAGAGCATTGGACTGTCTTTGAAATCTATTCGGATAATGTATCGAGGAAAAATATTCCACGTGTGCGAGCAGGACGGCTATAGCTTTGTTTCTGTGGTGCAAGTGAAATGGAGTTCACGATGGAAGAAGATAGCTATATGGGCAAAAAAAAACTGTATATCACGTGTGTCAACTCGGGTTATCCATGCACTTTAAAACGATCTCTATTCTCTTGCATTAAGTCATACAATTGGATATCAATTTGATTATCTATCGTTTTGGCGCACATTTTAAAATTGAACATTCGATCAGTGATATCGTAAACATCATAAAGGACACAAAACATTTAAAAAATCCTTTTTAAAATTAATTTAAATAACTCACCTTACTGGTAACGATTTGATGGTTTTACGGAATGTTTTAGCGTCATTGGCGTTGGTGTAAACATCGTTGTTATTGATATTTTTGGTAACTTTTATATTTTTCTCAGCAACTTTAGGCTTCAATGTTGGTGGTAGGATACTGTCAACATTAGGCGATGGTGGTTTGGCTGGTGCATGAGACTTTTTCACAATTTGTAAGACCACATTAGCGGTTTTCAAGTCATGTTTTTTCACCTCCTTAAATGGTTTTGGCCCGCCAGGATCGGTTGGTGTAGTAGGTTTACTCCTAACCGGTCTTTCTGGATCACTAGGCTTCTCTGTACGTTTGACAGTTGGTTTTAACCGTTCGATGCTTCGTTTAACTTTAACCTTTGCTGAAGACTCTTGTGGGGGAGCTAGAAAATATATATTTATTTAAATTTTGTTTTACTTTTACATAAAGCTGCAATTATGATTGAAGTGATATTTACCTGTCCTTGGCCTATTTCTAGTAACAGGCTTGGTCTCCGCGCTACCTATTTTGGTAGTTTCTTCGACAGAGCTCGCGCTAAAATAAGCGGGTTGTACCGCTTTACTACGTGAACTGAAGGTCGCTTTAAAAAAATTCGCCGAGAATCCTTTGCTTTTTATCCCTGGAGACTTCGGGCTGGTCGATGGTTGCCTAAAAAAATACAAAAAGATTAGTTTCGGTCAGGGGACACCCGGGTTTGAACCGGGGACCTCTCGATCTGCAGTCGAATGCTCTACCACTGAGCTATATCCCCTTGTACTCCGCTGTCGAAAATACGTATCAGTTGATAATTTATAAAGCGCCCTCTATGAGAACAACTTCGCATAACTATGTAATTCAATGCTTAACTGACAGATGTCGCTAACAGTAACTTCTTAAAAAACACAAAATTGTGTTTCGTAAAAAAAAAAAGGACTTACTGAAGTTTTATATTGTTAGGCACCCCTGGCGCCTTTTGCTGCATAACCTCCTCGATCTGTAACAAGAGAAAATATCTTAAAATAGTTGAGATATAAATGTATCCCTAAAGATCGCTAATATAACGTTATGCGCAAAGCTTGTAAGAAAAATAAAATAGAACATCCAGAATATCCTGCATTACAATTTTAAAAACTTTAGATCAATTTTTAAAGCCTGATTATATGTAAATAAATATAATTATACAATTTCTTCGTACATCACTCACGAGACGGCTTAACATGATCCTGATCACAACATTTAATGAATTGTGCAACCACTTAAAGGAACAATGTCTAGCAATTAATTTCTTATCTTTAAAAATAGCACGTCACATACAAGATAGGTGATCAATTGAATTTACCACTACAAACTGATACTGCCGAGTCCTTCGAACGCCTGTCGACATTATTAAAGCTTTTCACAAACACAACGCTTTTAATATTTGCTGTAATTTTTCCGCAAGGAGCGGTTTGATGGAATCAGAAATTGTCATAGTTTTTTGTATGATGCCGCCTGGCTACCAGTATTTAAAAAAGAGGTTGGTAAATGTTTATAGAAACTGTTTTTCAGTTTTTGCTTATTTCTAGATTAGGACCTTTAAGTGCGTGGTGGCCTGTTGGTAAACGGACCAGACGCGGCTGCCAACATATTCACGGTGTTCGCGGGTTCAAATCCCAGGGCACACCTCTGACTTTTCATTTTTTTTTTACATTCATGTGTCGTCAGCTGCTTACTGTCATTAAGGCAAAGCCAAATAATAGACCACTAGAGTTAGGCTAAGTATACGAAGTGAATTAAGTATTATCATATAATTTTTACATGAATATGGTAACGATAACAAATAATTTCAAATAATCCGAATAGACATGCTACGGTTGTCATATCTCCGAAACTGTTCACTGCCGCGCTGGAAAATGCCTTCAAGCTCTTGCAGTGGAAAAGATTCGGCATCAACATCAACGGCGAGTATATTACTCACCTTCGATTTGCCGACGATATTGTAGTCTTGGCAGAATCGCTGGAAGACCTTAGCACTATGCTCGAAGACCTTAATCGAGTTTCCCAACAGGTGGGTCTTAAAATGAACATGGATAAAACGAAGATCATGTCGAATATCCATGTTGTGCCCACCCCCATTGGAGTTGGGGGCTCGACTCTCGAAGTTGTAGACGAATATGTCTATTTAGGACAAGTGGTCCGGTTAGGCAGGTCCAACTTCGAGAGAGAGGTCAATCGGCGAATCCAACTCGGTTGGGCAGCGTTCGGGAAACTTCGCGACGTCTTCTCGTCCAAAATACCTCAGTGCTTAAAATCGAAAGTCTTCGATAGTTGTGTGTTACCAGTGATGACATACGGCACCGAGACGTGGCCTCTCACTGTGGGCCTCATTAAAAGGCTCAAAGTCACTCAACGAGCCATGGAGCGGGCTATGCTCGGTGTTTCCCTACGAGATCGAATCAGAAATGAGGAGATCCGTAGGAGAACCAAGGTTACCGACATAGCCCATAGGATTGGCAAGTTGAAGTGGCAGTGGGCCGGGCACATAGCTCGTAGAACCGATGGCCGTTGGGGCCGAAAGGTTCTCGAGTGGAGGCCACGTACAGGCAAGCGAAGTGTCGGACGCCCGCCTACAAGGTGGACGGACGATCTGACTAAGGTCGCAGGAAGTCGCTGGATGCAGGCCGCTTCCAACAGGTCATTGTGGAGATCATTGGGGGAGGCCTATGTTCAGCAGTGGACTTCCTGTGGCTGATATGATGATGATGATGATGCTACGGTTGCATGATAGCTATGTCCCTTTGACATCACTGCCGTGGCTGCCACGCGCATTAGCAATTTGAGGGGTCTGTAGATCTGAATGTTATAAAGTTATAAATAACCTATCTTAGATTTTTAAACATATTTTGATACCTACAAACAGTGTAATAAAATCAATACCTCCAATAGACATCTGGTATTCCGTCTAGAAAAGGTTATTTAAAGTCGAAATGACAAGTTTATTAGCAATTTAAGGTGTGGTGGAAATAACACATGATGTGTGGTCTAACATAAAACATTTTTGACATTAATATATATTAATAGCATCCATTTAGCAATAGTTTCAAGTTAAACTACGACCTAATAATATTCGAGTTTTTCAAAAATATAAACTTGCAACTTCTTCAGTATTTTTTGTAGAAATCTAAGCATTTCTTTAAATGCCAGATTGCCAGAACCAGATGAATTTTGTCTTAAAAATGATCAGTGGAAATCCAAAAAGCGACTCTACCTCCATTTATTTTTAACTTTTAGGATTGGACATCTAACGTTACTCTATCATCCATTAAGAACGTTGAAAAGATTATAAGTTCACATAACAATGAAGGTTTTAAATAATAAATAACACCCAACAGTCACACATACATAGCCTCAGGGCTATGTGGGGTCAGCCACACACTAAGATCGAGTCTTGCGTCGTGGGTATCAGAAACTACGAGAGACTTTTCGGTCTCACAAACACCCAAACCCGAAATTAATATTTGTGGGCCGCACAAACATTTCTCTCGGTGCGGGGATCGAACTCGCGGCCTCTCGTTTCACAGGCGGCGTCTAACCCATTGCGCCACGGAGTTTAAAGAAAGATAGTGTAAGTACACGGCAAATGACTCAATTGATTCAACAATCGCACGATACTTGAACCAAATTTTAGTCCTCCCACATAGTACCCTTTTTGCGGACAGAAAGAAAAATATCATTTCAGCCATTGAACCTTATAAGTTGCTAATTGCGTTATTAGCATATGATTAGCAGCATATCATAAATCATTATTCCATTACGTATAAAAACGAATTGACAGCTGCTTATTACAATTACATAATATACAGGGTTACAGGTTAAGTCGACCTAGATCCTTTAAGGGGTTGTAGTTTCTATAATTCCTGATCATTTTGACTATGAGACCCTATACCCTAAACTTAGCCGTTTCCACGAAATTTGACTTTGAAGTTTTTTCTTTAAAATATCGTTTTTATTGTCTATTGGTAAATTTTTTTCTGTTTTCTTGCCATAAATTGATTTGTATTTGCAATATTTGTATAGTGTATAAGTTATTTTATTTTACTCAGCACTAAAATTACACTTTACTGCACTGGCTGGGTCGTGGGACACTGTTGAAGTTGTAACTTAAAATAAATTCGTTAAAAATATTTTTATTCTTTCCTAAATATTTCAAAAGAAATCTATGACAGTTACGCTGCAGATGTATTTAATAATATCTACGTTTAATTGGCTATGCAGCGAGGTATAACAACCTAGGATATAGTGAGCAATCTCTTTAAAAATTCTGATCAAGGGCTCCCAGGTAGTAGCAAAAAATAACGCTACTTAAGCGTAATTTTTTTTACTTGGGTCAGTAAACACAATAATCTAAATTTGCGCGTGAATTGAGCATAAATCTGCAGAAATCCAGTCTCCTCACAGGATCTCCGTTTTCGATAACTTGTAACAGCATCTAATGATAGGGATAGAGACCGGCAGTATTCAATGTAAACCACACTTTCTACTGTAAGAGTCCATGTTCTTGGGCATCAATATTGGTTGAAGTAGTCGGATCCAATCTAAACCGTTGAACTATTTCATTGTCTTGCCCTTCATCATCATTACTGACACATGGTCAACCCAGGTCTGTTCTTCGCCTCGAAACAGAGCCAGTCTCTCTAAGTCGTCGGTAAACTCCATCAAAGACACTAACATCCGGTATTCGGCGGCCTGGATAACGTGATAATTGATATGTATTCATCACGAGCTCGGGTGGTTGCAGTACCCATAACAAATAAAAATATCAGCATATTCCTCGTTTGTGAAAGTCATCATCTTTAATAGTTCCAAATCAGAGTCCAGTTTGCAAGCACAGTCACGTCAATCGAAAGTAACAGTCCAGAAATCCAAGCCAAGTCGAGTAAAAAAACCTAGAGCACTAAGTATCATATCTACGGTCGAATCGCGTAAACAGACTAAATACAATAACAATAAATTGTCCAGGGATTCTTTTCTCGCTCACACTCTTATTTGATATCTCGCTCGCACGCACCTCAACCCCTTGAAGGACAATAGGATAACTTAACGAAATACTATTGTCTTTACTACTTGAGAGCCTTTGATCAGTATTTTTTAAAGATTGCTCACTACACCATAGCTTGTTATACCTCGCTGGATAGCCAATTAAACGTAGATATTATTAAATACATCTGCAGCATAACTGTCATAGATTTTTTTTGAAATATTTAGGAAAGAAAAAAATATTTTTAACGAATTTATTTTAAGTTACAATTTCAACAGTGTCCCACGACCCAGCCAGTTCAGTAAAGTGTAATTTTAGTGTTAAGTAAAATAAAGTAACTTATACACTACACAAACATTGCAAATGCAAATCAATTTAAGGCAAGAAAACAGAAAAAAATGGACCAATAGACAAAAAAACGATATTTTTAAGAAAAAACTTCAAAGTCATATTTCGTGGAAACGGCTAAGTTTAGGGTATAGGGTCTCATAGTCAAATCGGTCAGGAATGATGGAAACTACAACCTCTTAAAGGATCTAGGTCGACTTAACCTGTAACCCTGTATACAGGCTACGGACCTTTTCTAAATTTGCCTCTTTAATATTGTTTCAGTTAATTGCATAATATAAAAAGTAAGACAAATTAATGACGACGTTAATTATTACAGGAAAGGTAAAACCTACAGATTCAATTTTTCGTAGATAAGATTATTCAAACTCTACGTGAGCTTAAATGCTCGGTGTCATTACAATGCGGTCCGCTGTTGATCCTGGCTTACAGGAGTTACAGTGGTGGGTGTGAGGGCGGGACAGTCTCTATTGGACCTCTCTACTCATCATTAATTGAAAGTTAGAAGATATCGTCTAAAATATATTGCTTATTGTCCCAGATGGATATGGGGAGATAACACACATGAAGTATGCGCCTAAAAAACTAAACACAATATAATCTGATCAAAGTATTAAAAGCTAGTTTTCTATAAATACATACGGTGTTTACCTCCAGATATTTTCGAGATATCTCGTGATTCCGCAACCTTGCTCTGGTGCCTTATCTTATCATTATGATATAAGCTCAAGATTTCCTATCTTTTCGTGAGTCGACATTGAAACGTTACTTCGTAATTTTAGGTATTTAAGTTGTGATGTCTAGTGATGGATTATTCGTCATATCTAAGTCTTTTAGGATTGAGAAAGTTGTCTGCCTAAGTCTACCCCAAGCTGAGCTAATCTCGTTGCCTCTACTTCCTCGAGTAGTACCTCTCAAACAAGTTAAGGTTGGCGGTCAGCATACTGTCCCTTGTCTTTTGCGAGGCAAGATAATTCTGCGACGCTCGCATTCCCTGCTGACTCAAATGCTCCGCAGCCATGGCTTTTACCACCGAAAGGTTTCACTAACGATAGTCAATCTTTCAGAGCTGAGTATATTTGTAGTGTGGCCACTTTGCCTCGCCAACAATCAGAAAAATAATGGTCTACACAGCTTCATGGCAATATAAGAACGGAGGTAGCAGATTAAGAAAAAGCTAGGTAAAGCTTAGAATTTACTGGCATATAAATATTACGTTGCAAACGACGTGTATCGGTAAAATACGTTTAAATATCACTCAAAAGTCAAAATCTATGATTCCCATGGACAATGTTTCTTTTACTTTTTACTCATACGACTATTTATTTATTTTTATCCGCCATTTAATAATAACTGAGTAAAAAACGCAATGTAGAGTTAATATAGGAAAAACTAAGAAACTAAAGCTTATAAAAAACGGCGCCCCATAAAGGAACAAATAGTACAGTCTAACTAATCCATTAGTGTTTACTTAACACTGTTATCTGAAAAAGAACACTACAGTTCTATTATTTAATTTTTGCTTTGTGTAAACGAACGAATCATATCTATGTAACGTGTGTTTCGAGCCCCTATACAGATATTATTAGATACTTTGTGTTATTAGAAGGGCAAATTATTTTAATTTTCTATTTTATAGCAAAGAGACAGCAGGTCGGCTGCTTAGGGTTTGTATCCCATCTCATATGTTATCCTTTAGTGAGTTCAAGCTGTTTATAATATTGGAATATTAACTTTCAGTTAGGCTTATTCAAATCCATACGTGACGTATGAGTACGTCTCAAACTTTTGTCCGTTTCATCAGAAATATTTATTATCGCAAAAAAAATCTGCCAATTCCGTCTGCTTTTCCTAGATCTGCCAGGTTTAAGACTTGAAGACGAACGACTGAAACCAAATCAGTTTTTGTCATGACATATTTTTTGTATGTGACGTAATGGGCTAATAACAGTGCAGCCATGATTTCATACGACCATAAAACCCGGGCACCGGTGTGAGAACCTCGACAATAATTTGAAATCGCACAATATGACGTAAACCGCGCCTTGTGCGGACACACAATAAAAATGTAATGAATTGAACAACTTGTGATGTCTCTGTATGGAACAGAGTGAGGGACAAAATGTATAAGCATTTAATTGTATGCAATATAAATATTTGTACTCCTGAAATAAAGGCAGTTCAATCGGGTAACGCTAGTTGTCATCATATTAAAGATCTGTTAACATCTTAACATAACATACAAGAGCCGTAACATAAAACATTGATGTATTATAATTTCATCCACTTATTTTTCATTTACTCCCCTCAGCTCATATCTGCATTTAATTCGACGACTCTACTTTTTTAGTTTATTATTGTTTGCTTTTTCTGCAAAATGGTAGCGGTATGCGAGCGAATGGTATGAGTATATAAATATCTTTGTATTTCGTATGGCCAGAGATATTGATGGAGACCGGAGGCTTCGATTTTTCATTTCATTTATTATACATACTTATGACTCTCCCAATAGGAAGGGGTAAAAATCTAGGTCACTTTGTTACTTTTAAGAGACGATTTCTTTAAAAAATTGTTATGCTAATAATAAAAAAAGTAACTAGCTCATCGGTTGTTTATTTAAGTTTATTTGACATAAATATTCCAAGATGATCCCGTTACTTGATTTTGAAAGAAAAAATACGAAGATTGAATAATGTTGACCGGCGGCAGATAGCCATCTCGATTGTTACTCTATGTGGGTTAAATTGCATTTACCGTCAGGTGCATTATAGCTACTGCATACCAGCATTAGAAAATATATAGTTAATATTTTCTACATCAAATAAAAGAGATATTTAGTGTGCTAAAAGGTAGCGAAGAAGCCAATAAATTCTGGTTGCGTATAGCGCCGGCCGATATGATCTGCAAATTGTGAAACTGCACTACTTATACTGATGAGATGCTCGCACAACAGACCACAAATACAAATTACATATTATAATATTGTCGTGAGAAAACGACGTAGCGGTATTACGAGTGTTTTAATTTATAATATTTTATTTAACAATGTAAAGCGAGCCAACACCTAAAAATATGACCACGACCACTTTACCAAGATGTCACTCTTAAGAAATTTAACAATTTATAGGTAATATGGCTGTGGAATGACGAATCGAGGATAAGACTTCCCCGCAGCGAAATAAATGAGACTGTTTGTGGGCCCTAAAAGTTTTTCATATTATCTAGAACCCATTAGGTACTAATGTCTCAACTTTTTTATCTTGAGACGACTCTGTGTATGTCCTTTTGTTATTTTGTTTATTGTAAAAAAAAATAGTCATTTGATGAATATTATAAAATCTTATTTATATAATGGTCTTTTTCGTTATTGCAAAGCATCGCACAAGGAAATAAACAAAAACATGTTCAGACTAGACCGGCTGGCGCGGCGACCCGAATAAACCTCTCTTCCGCTTCCCTATACATTGCGAAGAGCCGAAAACTAACTTGTACTCAACTATTGCATAGTGTATACCCACTTGAGGTTGTATCTTAATTGAATGCATGTTGCGAAATGAAAGCTCATGAATCAATGACCGCAAGCAGCCTGTCGGTTATCCATATAATTTAAGACACGAATAATATTGTTGAATCAATAGCATATGTTTGAAATTCTGATTTAAAAACAGGTTCAGGTCTATTATTATGGGATCGAATTTTATATTGTAGTCTATTATGAGTACATTCCTGCAAACGTCGTTATTAATCAATCAATTAGTCAAGTTAATTTTATTAACACGACTATTTCATTACGAATTTATTTATCTTTGTCCCCCACCCAAACTCAATGCCATCGCTTAACGCAGTCATCTTGCAATCGATATTAAGGCCCAGTTGCATAAACTTAACTTTAAATATAACTTTAACTTCAACGCCATACATTTGAGACCACATATGTACGGCGTTGTCATTGTCAAAGTTAAAGTCATAGTCAAAGTTAGTTGATGCAACTAGGCCTAAGTATAAGCCGTATGACGCGTTATATAACTGAGGCTGGATTTAGAACAACGCTTGCAACAGATGCCGCCTACGCAACGGTCCCGTGCAAATTGCACCTAGCTGTTTGATTCATTGACACGGCCCCGCGGCCGGATGGCTGCGGAAACAGACCAATCGCTAAATCTATGCCGCAATTGAGACTGGTTGCACTCGAATTTTAGTTAAATCAAATTATATTACTTTACGTTTTTAGAGTTTAGGATTAGAGTAAGATCGCAACATGTTCTTGGATCTGTACATAGCTTATATTAGTCAAGGCATTAACCTCGGTAAATAAAAAGCAGACATCATGCAAGATTAAACATTAGGCGAAGTAGAAAATGTGTGAGAGAATTTTATAAATGAAGTCAAAGTACGTTACCGTCCTTTAAGAATGTTAATTGAAGAAGAAATGAGAGCATGGAGATGTATTTTGGTAACGAGGCCTGCAACCTGACAAATACAAATGAACTCAAATTGAAGTTGAAAATAAAAACCAGATCCTACTTCGGTTTTGCGTGAAAGCACGTTTCAAATCATTCTTCGTAGATTTTACGAGACCCCTTTAAATATGATGAAACTGCAGATGTAGCTTGTAAATTACAGTACAGGCTTAACTTATTTTACATTTCTGATAAAGTTTATACCTACAAAGAATACTTATAAATCCATCACTGTGATTCTAGCTACACAATTATAAACAATTTCAACACCTTCATAACTAATTTTTAATATAGTTTTCCTGTTGATTGATGACTACGAGTTTGAAAATGAATTGGCGTGGGTTAGCGGAACTACAATATTTATACAACTCATTCACAAATCCTAAATGATGGTCTACCTACGGCTCATTCTAACTGCCCGACTTTATAAATATTAACAATGGACGAACTACAAATATGAGCACACATACAAGAGTCACGTCATTTTCCATATTTCGTGGATTTCTCTAGCTTCGTAATCTGCATTGTCTAGCATATAATTTTATGTCTTATTTTATACTAGTGGCCCGTCCCAGCTTCGCCTGGGTGCAGATGTTTTATCGATTCCACTCCACACCAGATATCTACAAGTTACTTTTTTAAAAACTGGGACACCCTGTATATGTGTTTTACTTATAAATCTTCCTCTTGAATCACTCTGCCTATTAAAAAACATGTGCAAAAATCTGTTGCGTAGTTAAATCAAAACATACATAGGGGCAGACCGACGGGAAGCGACTTTGATTTTTACTACGTTTTAGTCGTTTGGGAATCACTCCTAGTATGCTAGTTATGCTTGGCATTAAGATGTTAAGTCCCAATACGTCCAGTCTTACCTTACTCGAGCTTCAGTGTCCTTCAAACCGAAACACAACAGCATTTATACTGCTGTCTTGCAGGAAAAATGGACATCATGGGCTTTATTCGAAATTACAGAATGAAATCATAAGTCCAAATGAACATCCACAGCAACTCCACGATGTGAAGTCAAAGTAAAAGCAAGGATAATTGATAACGTTTATCGGAGTTATCGTGCCAGACGTGGTATCAATCTATCGCACATTCATCAACATCGTTGATGTTTACAAGTCGGTACATTTACTTGTACATCCAAGTACCCGATAATGTTTGTACTTGTGTGGATAAGAGATATGCGCAATACAAACTCTGTGATTTTTAATTGAATCATTTTAAAACTTCGCGTCATCGGAAATAGTAATATTTTGTATTTTTGTCAAATAATACAACACAACAGGTCAATATAGAGAACCTTTTGTAAGGCCTATTTTCAGCAGTGACCTTCTTGCGGCTGAGATGATGATGATGATGACAAATAAAATGGCGTGCCTAAGTAGAATCAATTTACTTCTAAATGTCTAGTAAATAATCACAAAATATAAATAATGTACTGATAACAAATATTTGCTTTGATATTATTTGTCTCGATGAGGCGTGAAATCAAATAGTCTTCTATAATATAAGTACTATTTACATAGATTTCAGTAGCTTCATCGTCCTGTATTTTAATAATATAATATATTATTGTTGTACAATTCAATAAATAATGTATTAAATGCTTTGATAGAATTAAATATCAATTGATACTATAAAAACTAAACCAATTGAATTACGTATAATTATTTAGTTCCTGATACCGGGACCTAGTATGAATAATTTTTATATGATTAGAAATTATAATGCTGACATTTTAAAATAACTTAAGGAAAATATAAGAATTAATATGTAATTTGCAATGACTTTATTGCGAACATATAAAGCTTTTCGAGGAATAGGGTCTACAAATCAGCAACAAAAATACAAAATGTCTATCTTGACAAAAACAACATTTGACTAAGACATAAAATGAATAAACAGGTACATCCAACATTCACATACATAGTCCTGACCAATTAAGTCGTGTGAGTAATATGGCCTAACCACTCTCAATCGTAATCTCGATTGTAGAGGCGGCCTGAGCCCTGCAGTGGGACGTATATGGGCTGATACAGTATAGTCTTGTGTCGCGGGCATCAGAAACTACCAGAGACTTTTCGGTCTCACTAACACCCAGACCCGAAACATATATTTGCCTAGATGCGGGGCCCCCGTGGCTTCAGGTTTCACAGAAGGCGTCTAACCAACAGAGCCACGGAGGCTTTATAATATATTACATGGTCAAGAAACAAAAAATATGGCGAGGTACAAGACTATTTCCAATATCTCTCTTTCTCGCGATCTGTCTTCAGCCACAGAAGGTGCACTGTGGAATACACGCCTCCCTCAAGGCTTATTTGAAATATGACTTTTCTTAATGCTTTATTATTTATCATTAAACGCAATAGCTGCTTATCCAAGATATTTCACTAAAAGTAATCCTAATTAATGATTAGGCACTTAAAATGTATCATAAGCCATTACTAGTGACTCAACTGAGCTACTATTTAATTAACCAATCACAACGCAATAAAAATACTGGTTTAAGCACCAGATCAATTACCTCCTGCTACTTTAAAATCAACAAAATATTTCTGATTCATTTACTTAAATTATAATACCGATTAATTTACAATGTCGGGTTCCATCTCAACTTCCTTAGAGAGCCGTCGCTAATTATATACACCCATTTATGTATATTACATAATGAATACCAATATATATAAAGCTCTGTATAAGGACGTAGAAAAAACAAATATAGATGCTGAAGTAAGTGAATTAATAGCAGAACGGTGTCGCTATTGGTTCATTTGCAATTTTTATTTATAATAACTTAATACGACCTCAATGTGATGTGAATGATAAATAGACAGAGTTAGTATGTGTCGTAAGAATCAGAACTCAGTTGTTTGATCATTTACCTGATATTTCTAGAGAGGTGTTAACTAATTGTTTAAGCACATCATAAATTTTCTAACTAAACTTGGTAACTATTCGACAGTGTTATGACCCAAATTAAAATTCTTGATCTCTGTGTAAGGATCACGAAAATAAACCAAACGCGATTTTTATTTGAAATGTCCATGTTTATGTTATCCTGATAGTATAATTTGCTGGATCGATCCCTAGATAAAATTAGAATCACTTATTGATTTTGGCCATAAAACAGGCCAGGTATAATGGTAAGTATAGTGTAAAATCAAAAGAAAAAGTGATCGTGTTTGGCAAAAAAAAAAACGAATCCACCATCCCTCGACGACCACATAAAAAAATATATATGGGTTATTGCAATTGAAAATAAAGTAAAGAGATCTGTTAAACCATGTCACAAAATATTTGATTGAATTGAGAATCATGATGTTTAATAGAATGGCAACGAATTCTTTGATATACTCCATGCCACGTAAATGCAAGAGCAAAGGCTTAAGAGTTAGGAATCCAAAGTGTTCATTGAGTTTGAAGGAGGCTTCAGAATTACGTATTATATAAACATACATAGGTACAGACAAAGATATAATTTACTGCCATAGATATAGGTAATAAATTATTGCTGCGATTGTGGTTTCGATGTAATTCAATGAGCGTTACATTATTTTATTATTGATTTTAATATTTTCATCTTGCAAGCTGTAAATAGAACACTAATCTCTATTTTTAATAAAATTTTATATACTAAGGCATCCATATGATCCATATATAGACAACATTCGTAAGGATCTGAGGGTTCAAGGTTGGACAGAAATAATTCATATCTCAGAAAAATAATGACATTATACTCTTACAAATGATTTATGAATGATTCGTAGCAATTGTAAGAAAACGCTAGATAAAGGGAATACATTAACTTGCTGGGAAATTATTAATACAATAATAATAAGATTATAATATAGGAATAATTTGGTAAAATCATAAAACGTTACTACAAAACAGAGTTGTTTCCGAGGATTATTTCCAGGTGCATAAATTATATTTTCTGCATATAATATTAGAGACATACATAGGTACTTTTAAGATTTAATAAAATCAGTAGCCGATGATTGTTACAACTACATTAAATTATTAATAATATTTTTTTTTTCTTAAATTCAAGTGAGACCTATCGTCGGTATCATAGATTAGTATTATATACAGAGAGTGGTCGGTATATACGGTATATACGGTACAGTAAAGATAGAGTTATTATAGCTACCGTTTTCCGCGGTGCTTAAAACAGCTAATTCCTAAAATAACTGCAATGTTAAAGTTAACTCGTGGCTAGACTAATTTCAAGTCTTGTCAGAACATTCAAGTCATTCCTACTTTCTTATGGCGATTTGCAAAATATTACTTATTATAGCAAAAAGCGGAACCAACGTCATAGTATACTTTTCTTGGTACGGTAGAGTTTAAGGCATATGGAATAAAATGTGGTCACGACCTGAATAAGAGTCGTTTTACTTTAAATTGGTAGGACTGCCCAATTTACGATGAAATATCATGAGGTAAAATCCTCAAAGAACGCCATCATGAAAACTCCAGCTTCTTAATTCCAAAATAGATAAATATATTACTAGTAGATTGGAAATTGTCCGACAGAAAAATAATGCGTACCTACTTTTCAAGAAAATATTTCATTTTTATGATGGAGACTTAAACACAACACAATACTACGAAACAAAATGCTTTAAAATTAAGAATTATGTGGCACATTAAAATCATAGGATTAATATTTTTCGTCAAAATGAGAAAGTAACTTAATACAGCCACAATAAACCTTCTGGTAAATAATATCCTTTAGCCGTACCGTTGAATATCATATACTTTTATTTCAATTAAAATACTCTTGTCTATCACTCGATATAAAGTTGGTCGGTGAGAGAGCCCTCAGTACTTCATCTCAAGGCCCCTAAAGATCTCGTATAATGCTATCCCTCGTCACGCTCAATGCCCTTCAAGACAGTTCTCCACAACTGCACGTGACGTTGATTGGATGGTCATGACGTCCACTTGCTATAAAACAAGATGACCGCTTCGTACGGTATCCTTCGTAATTCACATCTTGTAATCCGAAGGATATAAACAAACAGTTAATACTCATTTATTTTATTTTTAATGCCATATTTAGTGAAATACGTAAATTCACGTTATCATGAAATTAAGCTAACAGCTTAATTACTGAGTAAATAGTCACATACTGTAATTTAAGTTGTCATTTTGCTTTATGCTGCTTATTATTCTGCACATTGTAAACTCAATTAAGCCTTATTTTTGTGCTTAATAAAATTAAAAATAATGAATAAAGAGAGCTTACCGATAAGCGAAACCCTTTCCTATCCATTTTTATAAAGTTTATACCACAAAAACTATTTTATTACTGTAGCAATTTAGTAAACAAGTAAGGCAAATTGACTGCCACTAGCAACCGTTCATTAATAAAATTCGCAACTTTAGAAGAAACGTACAAATTACTACGATAAATAAAGACCTTGTAATTATTGTCAATGAATATACCCAGTCCTATACACTTACTTTACCGATACATAGTAATATTTAGAACTCATTGATAAATGTAGTATTAATGGAAGTAGCAGACATGGTGACCCCGTTGCGAAATATAATTACAGAAGACTTACGAGTTACGACTCATTACGTTCAGTAGAAGCAATTGCTGCCAATTTGCTCTTCAATGGCAAATTAACTATTTTACAAATTACTACCGAATTTCCGTAGGTTACAATGAACAAATTATATAAATATTTGTAATATTGTTATTGATATGCATTTTGTCACTGTACACGCTAGACTATCCTTTTTCTCTCCTTTATCTTATCTCCATCCAAAGCTTGCCTGGAAGAGATTGCCTTGTGCAATAAGGCCGACGATTGTAGTTATTTTAAATTTAAGTATAATATGTTTTTTATTTTTTTATTGCTATGAATGGTGAGACCAGCATGCCACCCGTTCGCCTGATGGTAAGCGATACGACCGCTCATGAACAGTAGCAAAACAAAACAACACCTTGAATTACAAAGGAATGCTTGGCATTCCACTGCGCTCGCCATCCTGAGACATAAGATGTTAAGTCTCAATATGTCCAGTAGTTACTCTGGCTACAATGCCCTTCAACCCGAAACACAACAGTGCGTTTACACTGCTGTTTGACGGGAGAAAAAGACACTGCGGTGGTACCCACCCAGATGGCCTCTCACATATGAGAGACCTACCACCAGTATAATATGTACTTATTTTAATTTTGAATGTATCTCCGTTTCTTTCCTAATGTAAAATTAATAATGTAATTAATAAAGATTAACATTAGCCAAACCTATAGCTGAAAACTCTATGGTGTGGGCTTTTCTTACACATTCTCCTGTTGTTGTCTCTATCTCATATCAATATTGGAATACAAATATATATTTTTTTATTATTTTATAGAACTAAATTATTATTAGTGTTCAAAAAGTTTCAGGACTCATCACATGCCTTAACAAAAACTTTGGATATTATCATCGCTTAATCATACCTTTGTATCTAAAATCACGAATAATGTAGATTGTGTAATCTGTTCAATACAAACACGAGTTTATAGTAAATTTAACTAGAATGACTAAAAAATCATACTACAAATAAATAAAATACTAAATGAACGAAGTATTAGCAATCGTCTTTATTGAAGTCATTTTAATAACTTACATTGGTTAAGGGAAAATATGGGTTCCGGGGAATTCCAGTTGTCATATGGTAAAGCAATTATGTTTGTTTTGGAGACAGTGATGTCATCCGCAGGGTTAGATAGCATCTGACCAATGCAAGTCGCAACAGGTCCGAATAGAAAATATACCAAAATGTCTACGTAACTATTGTCTTTTTTTATTTCAATTAATGTCGAGACGAGCATGCCGTTCGTCTCATGGTAATACGACCGCTCATGAACAGAAGCAAAACCAAACAACACCTTGAATTACAAAGCAATGCTTGGCATTCCACTGCGCTCGGCATTCTGAGATATAGAGCGATAGAGATGAGATAAGATATGAAGTCTGAATATGTCCAGTAGTTACTCTTGCTACAATATCCTTCAAACCGAAACACAACAGTGCCTTTACACTGCTGTTAGGCGGGAGAAATAGACATTACGGTGGCACCTACCCAGGCGACCTCCCACATATGAGACCTACCACCAGTATCACCAGTGTCTGTATATAAATTGGGGCATATTGGTCCCACTGGTACTGTATTCCTTTACGATTGCGAGGAACCTAAGGTTAAGGATAATGTTAACCTTATTTATAATGGCAGCAAGTAAGATATGTGGATTTCAGGTATGTGTGAACGTTTAGTAGAGAAATCTCAGATCATCTGAAGATATTTATTTGTCCCAAATTAGGTATATTCTAAATTCATTTAGAAATTAAAGTGTTAAATAGATACTTTATTAAGTATGTAATCGTCATTGTCCATATAATATTGCTATTTTTCCAACATATACACCGTAAGTTTGTTTTAACCTAATATGTCTATGCTCTATGTGCACACTCAAGCACCGTTATATTTTTATTGTATAATAATTTGTCTTAAATCGTTAATTGCTTCTCCGATAAAACAAATTCCTGAGTGGACAAAAATATGAGTGACGTTATTTGGGGTCAAGTGATTTTTACAATATTATAAATAAACATAATTACTTGTTTACATTTGATCTATATGAATGAAATCCATTTAATATGAATGGAACGAGAGTAGATTTCCTTGAAATGCCGCTTTTGAAGTGTTTTCCGGCAAAAGGGACATTTTTACATTTTGCTTAATGACCTCTTCCATTTGCTGCTTGTGAATGGGTTCTTACGTTTCCATTAAAACTCTCCCTAACATAATTACTAACACCTCAAAGGTTATGGTATAAATATTTTTTACATCTATGAAGTTGAGAAATAATTAATATGCATTCCATGTGGACCAATCGTAGTTAAGTTGGATTTAATAAAATTATTTTCTTGTTGTGTAAGAATATAACATTACTCAGTGGGAGTGACCATATTTGAAAATTGACATTAGTTTTAAACTACTTGCATTCATAGAAAAAAGTTTGGTCTTACTTGTGTGTCATAAAAAATAGATCATCACGCACGTTATCATGAAAAATACAACGTAAATATCTAAAGAATTCCATAGATAAAACAAAAACCAACCTGCAAGTGCCTGTGTATGGCACTGATGGCAAAAACACAGAGAAAACAAAATCACAACAACCACAACACAACAAATTCACAAATGATTTTCCAAAAAAAAAACACTGAAAACCGAGACGACCGCAGTTTATCAACTCGGAAACTCGACTGATAACGCAACTGCGCTATTTTTGATAAGGATAGCGTGTAACACTACGCTAAGCCCACCGAATAGCGCCAAATATTGCAAGTTTCGTTTGTGGACATTCGCGCGCTCGTCGTAATGTAGGACTAGTCGCTGACTGCCGACATCCTCGCCGCTCGCCACGTTGCGTCAGCGCAGGAGTGGGTGATATGATAAGCGTTTTAGCGAATTTTGTATGCGAAAGAGGTTTTCGTATTTCTAATTCACATTAGCAACGGTAAACACTGCACAAGCTGGTCTAGACTCGATGTCCTCGAAACATGACGCTTTTGACTTACGAGCCTGTTATATTTGTCATAAATAAATTATAGAAGATGACTTTCACTTGGCGGTTTCGTTTTAAATAAATAAGTAATGTTTAATACATTGCTGGTGATTATTTTTTATGATGAAAATAAAGAGATATTACATACTCCTAGTGTACATAGGTGTCTGTAAATATTCTTATATTTCATTGAAACATACCTAGAACTCATTTGTAATTTACAAAAGCTCTCCCCAGAATTGCTACACTTTACATAATTATAATAAAGAAAATAAACTATTTCTAATTCAAACCTAAATCACTGCAATTTCAAGTAAAGTAAATTTCCAATTTCCGATATTTCAAAATAAAATAAAGCTATTATAGTTTTATAGCGCTTGTTCCAACGGATACAGAATCAAAACTATATTTAATACCAACGAATTTGAAAAAAAACAAAAAATTACCCAATCTATAGTCTAAAATGCTCCAATCTAGATTCTGGGACACAAAGAATAGACCTTTCGTTTTCTTTGTATGCGTGAAGAAATATTCTCCAGTCGGCTTATGTAACAACACCTTTACTTTGAATCTTTGATGCAACACAGTTAGACAAGTTATATTGCATTCAGGCAGCGAAGCTTAAAAGTCAGTCCTGTTAGCAAGCAAAGGGCATTTGAAGAGTAACATGCTATTTATTGGGAACAATAGACTACAGTATGCATTGTTGAACTTTGTCAAGCACTATAAAAAACGGAACAACCTGAGTAATAAGTAAAATACAATGATCAATTGCCAACAAATCTAAAGAAAGTATTATAATACCATAGTTCTAAAAAGGACCACGGTAGAATAAGGAAGTATGTATATGCAAAAAAAAAAAGATACAAAATATGCCGAACGCAATCAGGTAGATAGGTACCAACAATTCTTTTGCTTTATAACTCACGAATTCTTAAAATGAAAAAAATAATCTTCGATTAGTTAATGAATACAAAGAAAAGCGTCGGCAGTTCATTACAAATTCTCTGGAATTTAATTATAAAGTGACGTCATTGTACTTCGCTTTTTATAACTATGTAATGTATGTAAAAGGTACTTTACCAAAGGACTAAAGGGATGGAACGCATAACGAGCTCTCCGAAGCATAGCAGATCTTGGATTTATTATACGTCTCTTAGTTAGAAAAATATTTGTTGTGCAAATAAATTACTATGTGGCGGTCAACCTTCTAAACATAACAAGGACATCGGCTTCTTTTGGCGTATCATTAGTCACAAACACTACAACTTGATTCGTGAGAAAAACCGCTTTATTAACCTGCTACTAATTACCAATATTTTTTTACTATTGTCACAATAAATCATTTCAACGATGTTTCAACGTCAATATATCAGAAGACGACAATATTCAGTCAATTTCTTAAGTTTCCATCTCTTTCTATATGTTTTCTTCTATTTGTTTTTCTTCCTCATTTATTTCGTTACAAGTTAAAAACAAGCGAGTTTCCCAAAGACTCGCCGAGCTTATAAGATAGGTGTCAAATTTGATTTCTTTATTTGGCACTGTTTATCCCGTGGTTTAGCCTAGCTGACGAGAGTTACAAAGTTCGTTGTGTGGATGGGATAGGGTCTATCATTTCCACCAGCCTATAAACGTTTACTAGGATCGGACCTAAAATAACAGCTTCTGAGCACGATCCTCGACTTCCCTCATTCATCTTGATAAACCAGTCTATGAAGATCCTCGCTCTACATGTCCTGTCATATTTTAATTACTTAGTATTTTCACCAACATTTACGAAAACTCATAACAGCAAAAAAATATCAAGTATTACTGGGCTAACATGAAGGGTTCCGCAACCCACGTATGAGAAGGTTGTAGCAACAATAACTGAAATTTATTTTTATGTGATAAAATCGAAGGAGCAGCGTTGTCATAAATTATTTTCTGGTCGGAAATGTATTT
Source organism: Hyles lineata (assembly GCA_030180105.1). Taxonomy (NCBI): domain Eukaryota; kingdom Metazoa; phylum Arthropoda; class Insecta; order Lepidoptera; family Sphingidae; genus Hyles; species Hyles lineata. The sequence continues at coordinate 2,107,583 of JARJEE010000026.1, forward strand.
TTTATTCCAACATAATTTTAAATGTATTGTACTTAAATAAATTAAGGAGTCGCATTGATTGCGGCAGATATATTCTTTAGCCACTAAGTTTATATTACAAATAAAATTAATCATAGCATCTTCTACTGTTTCGGTCCGAAAAATCGATTTTATGGTCTTTATGATACAATAACCTTAGAATATCCACCTGTGTTCTTTAGAAAAGAACCGGTATTATAGAAACACTAGCGGTCCAGCCCGGCTTTGCCCATGAGATTTTTGTTACGAAAAAATTATATCGCCTATTTTCATCAGGGATAACGTAGGATTTGATGGTGAAAGATTTTTCAAATCAGTCCAGTAGTTTTAAAACCTATTCAATGCAAACAATAAAATCTATCTTCTTTATAATATGAGCATTTAGATGTATACATAAGCAAAATATTACTAAGTCGTTGTCTATCTGCTTATATAACACTTAGATAACGTAGCCGCAAAGTGATTTTTATGCATGTTTCAGAACAATTTAGCTTAACATTTTACGATCAATCGCGTGCTTGCCGACCATTCTTTGAAAATATATTTCAACTCTCACAATTTAGATATAAAATCATCAAAAACACTCCCTGTAATGTGCCAACAGCACAACCCACGTAAATGCATCAATACAGTTGTGTAATACATCAGGATAACAATACAAATCGCCCACACAAACCATTCGATCCGCGAAAGGTACTGTCCAAGGTACTGTCGAATTGAAGTGTATGAATTAATTGCGCTCGGTTCATTCACTCTTCCTAATCGGTTCGCTTAAAATTTATTCTACTTTTAGAACTAGATTTATGCAATGAAGCAGTATCGTTAACTTTTTATGAAGACAAGAAAACTGCTTAGCTTCCCCTCTATTAAACAAGTCCGAAAAAAATCGGACTACCTGCGGCAAGATGGGACGCAGGCCGAACCTGGATGCGTCTGACAAAAGATATAGGAAAGTGGCATAATATGAGATATGCCAGTCTAACAATAGGACCCTACAAGCTGTGGACGATGATGATGAAAAGCTATTGCCTTTGTCACCAGCTTACCAGCCAGACAAGTCTGTGGATATTCCGGTTCAACTGGGTTACCAATCTAATCCTTTAGCAGCATACCAGCTAAAAACTCAGTGACCATTACAAGGATCAAGATATCTGATATCTCAGAGGTTATTCAACATAATTCATAACCACCTAGCGCAGTATCATTATTGGACCTTCTAGTTGAGAACTTCTAAGATTCTTTGTCGGTCACTCCAACCTTAGGTTATGCTGATGAGAAATAGTATCATTATTTTAACTGTAGACATAAATTTTGAATTACTTACGAGAGGTACAAGTTAATTTTACTAATCACTTTACATGCACTTGTGAGTTAAAGTGTGTCTTTAATTGAATCTGTGCTATAATTAATGTGATTAGTATACGTAACACGCGCTTGCCTTCGTTGGCGATGTCCTTTTAGTACTGCACTTAGTAATTTAGAGGTAAGAGGATGTGAAAGCAAGTCCTTGGCTGTAATTAAAAGGGATATATGTTTTAAATGAAATAAATATGCATTAGATGCTACATTTTAAGTAATTAAATTAACTAACAAAAAGTTTTGGCTTCTTTTTCTCCTGTTTGCCATGTTCTTACGCATTAGCTTATAATTTTATGAGTAAAAATACCTATCTAGCATCAGTCCCTTGTGTTAATAGAACAACACACATTATCAAAAGACAAGCAGCAGTACGATTATAAAAAATATGTTCTCACACAAACTGTAGCCACGTAAACAACGCATGAACATTGTAATAATTATCACATAAGTGTGAAAAATATCTCACGCCCCATCTAATACGAAAGTCGGTCAATGTCGTCAAATTTGCAGGTTGAAATCACTTAGAGTCTATTAATTTGTACTTTTTACTCTATTTTGTTGAGAATAAGGTTGAAAATGCGTTAATTGATTGGTGTTTGCATAATGAAAGAGTAAATCAATTAATCATATGATTAGAATAATGTCGTGATTGAATGTAAGGCACACCGCGTGGGAAGCGACAAGCCAGCGCGACACCAAACTGTACGGCTTCTATGAAATCGTGTTTACTCGGATATTCGCGTAATTTATGGCTTCGAGATCCGTTGGACCTAGTTTTGCTAATTTCATATTGCTGTGATGCAATGAGTAAGAAATTGGGTGTGAAGAGATATACCAATATCTATAAGCTATGTTCGATCGATCGATTCGAACGCTACATTAGCACAGCATTTTACTTAATAGTAGTGGTAATCCAGATATTTTTTCGATTCAATATTATATTTGCGATGCCCCGAAACAAAATTTGTAGCCAAATTTTAAGTCGGAAATAAACTCGACGAACTATGGTAGAAAATAGTGGTAGATATTTCTGTCTATCCCTTTGAGGATATGGAGTGGAAAGTTTGAAGCTATGTGACATATTCTAACCCCACAACAATATAGATGTTTAGCTAATAGCTCAGTAGTCAGTAGTACATTTGGATAAAGTCAATTAATTATTTAAAACATGAGCCTATAGGCGGCGAAAATAACAAGTTTAAGTAATATACATAATTCAGATAAAAATAACAAGTTTAATAATAGAACCATAGAGGCCGACAAGTAAGCTTCGAGCTCATTATCAAAATTACGTTATTTTTAAAACTGCTCGAAAACAACACAGTTAAATATGTTTGTCACATTTATCCTTAAAAAATTTAAATTCTGGTCACTCTACTCGACTGTAAAGTATAAACGTCCGAGGCTGTGAGCTTGATTTAATCTTAATAACCAAAATGCAATCAACACTTAATTTTAACAGCAAAAAACAGAAGAGCAAATTACGCAATACATTAACGGCGCTATTACTGGATTAAAATTATATCTGCGTAATGAACGCGTAATGGTTGATCTTTGTCATCGTTTCCGTCAGGTGCCGATTATGGTGTGGGAGGAGAATGACATAATTATATTAAATTTGCATAATTTGTTATAACAAACTATTGTTAATAATACATATCAAGTGATATTATGACGGCATAATGTCCCTGCATTATTTATGGTTGGATGTATTGTCTTACAAAGTCGCATACCTTGATTTATTAATGCTATTCATATTTGTCATCTGGGAAAATCGTTTTATGTCACGAGAGAATGTATTTAAAAGTACTTGAAAACTTCCGAACGGATTTTATATTAATTGATTTACCACCCAAAAATGACGATATTTAAAAAATCATAAAAAATAATTGTCGCGTTTCTTTGCGAAATTTTTAGTTACATTGTGTTTGTAGTCACTAAAACTACCACCCGGCTTCGTTTTCGGTAGCAGTCTTGAGATACCCGGTATAATAAGTATTGTATATTGTAAAGTTAATTTACTAACGTAAAAAGAAATATAGTATTTGGTGAAGCTAACAGAAATATATACAAGGTATGTTCAGTCCAATAATCAACTCTGCTATCTCTAGAACAAAAACCAACGGACTACAAATTCAAGCATTCAAGGGACAATAAGTTGAGAGATTTCTCTTTTTGGGGTATTATGAACAGCATCGACTGGATAAAATATTTTTAGGAACACAATTAACTGCTCTATGAGGTCACTCGAACAAAACATCGAAATTACGTTAACTGGTAAATCCATGCCAAATCAGCCAATGAATGAGTAACATCATATCGCATATATTGCTAGTTCTTGAGGACATCGTCCTTATTAATAGGTAATTTTATCATATTTGTGGTTTTGAATATGAGTTTTTCCCTTGGAAAAATCTAACATTCAGCAGTGGGCTGGCTCTGATGGAAGAAGATGGTTTATTAACTACATACTTAATAAAAATGGAAGCATTTAAACACATGAATTATACTTAATCATGAACTTGAATTAATTTTGTTAGATTCACGTTTGAATTTAAAGCTTGCTAATACAGATTAATCTAATTTAGGAGAAACTCAACACAGCATCTGATTGATTTTAATTATGAATCACCTCATACCCATAATTATGAATTGATATTTTCATCAGCAATATAAATACGAACAGCATAAAGTTATGAATGACGGCGTCGCGTCGGAGCGTTGTGTGCCGTGAGGCGTTTGCGTCGGCGTGACATTCGGGTCAATACGAGCTGTAGGTTTCGCTCCACTCTGACTTATAAACAACTATTCTAGCTTTATACGATTCTAGATACGTCGTGATACGATGCTAGTGGAAAAATATTACGGATGGTCTGAATAGACAAGAGTAATTCGGATAAGACTTGTCGAGAGCGTAACTGCTTCCGTGAATTGTTTTTGAATGGCATTACCAATCAATAGTTACATAAACTTGAATTTCGTGAAACAAGCATAATTTTCCCAATTGTTGAATTTCGTGAAACAAGCATAATTTTCCCAATTGGAGAGTAACTTTAAGTTAGTTTAACTCTATTCTAAGTTATTTTGTTCTAATGGATATGTTGTTTAAAAGTATGTTTTGAACACATCTTTGCACTTACTTTGTATATCAGACATAAGTCTACCATTATCATAGTGAGCTTTGATTTGCCTAAAACAAGGGATCCATCACTCAATAAAAAGTAAAGAACAATACTCCATTACGTAATATAAATGCCTAGCTCTATCTCTCACTTCCCATATCGTAACATTATAGTATTTTTGTCATTAGACGTTCTAATCACGTAGGCAGCGTTCGGAATAATCCTTCACAGAGATTTGATATTCTAAACGGCGAATACCTCGAAATTGCTTCTATTAACAGTCGATGACTTTACCCGGCAGGCATTCAAAATACTCCGATAAAATTGTTTTATATCATAATATTATACAGAATGTGCTTGGGCGTTTATTGGTTGATAATTTTGAGTAGGTTTGATTAAATTAGTAATCAATTTTGGCACATAATGGCGCCTATAGACTGGTAAAGTGCGTGCAAATGAATTTATTGTAAACACATTTATCATCTAGTATATTTTACTACAGGTCTTAAATATTATGTTCACTGTAGTATCAATAACACGGTAATTTAAGCAAATTGTAAATCATAAACACGAGTGTTTTCACGACCATACATTCTCTACGAAAACTACACTCTATGACATTTTCTGTTACACTTATTATGGGAAACCTCGTTTAACTGGATATTGATTCTGCCTTCTTTGCCAAATTGTCTATAATAAAAATAATTTGTATTCCGTTAGGTATATATTCATATCAGTTAATATAGGTACTTGATTTTCATAATTGTTGTAAGTTTGACAATAATGAGATAGCGCATGTATTTGACAGTATAAACACAGAGTACATTTTACATACTAAGTATAAATTAATTTACATTATTGGACACTAATCTACTTCAAAATCGAATTTTGCATCTTCTAGCTACTTCACTCAACAGGAATCATAACTAAATTAAGTATTATATGCATATTAATATGTATCTTGACTTATAAGAAAGTACTTACCCATTTTGATTCTTTGGCTCCATGCAGTACACCCGACCATAACTTCCGCTTTCATCACAACTTACAATGTTTATCACTTGTATATCACAGTATATCTTTGGATCAGTCACTGCTACTCACAATTCCTTTTAAATCACAGACTTAATTGTTATTATCCACAACATTTACCTTTACACAAAAAGAACGCGATATGACATTAAAATTACAACCGGGAATTCTTAATATATTTTAAACAAGAAACGTTCACTACACACGATAGTTATTAATCTTATTTATCGTTGAAATATTTATTGATGTTCCATCGAATACACAAGCACATATACACAATTTAAATTTACAAAACGTTCCAATTAGTTTACCTATCAAATTTTTATGCAAAGTAATTAACACAAGAGATTTTCCACTCTACATTATATAAATAATAACAGTATATTTCAGAGTTACAACCGAGCTATCGTCGGATCGCGAGTGGTCGTTCTAACCACCGGGTTCAGTTAAACTGCACTGTTTTCTATTCACACGATGACCATCATGCGCCGGTCTTGCGAGAAAGTCCGTGAAATGATTTGACACTTGCCTGTGAGACATGCAAGCTGTATACGTAATAATTTCATTATACTGCTTTTTAGAGATCGTTATTAATTGGATTAATGTGGTAAATGTATTTTAGAAACATTATGGCGTGTTTATTCGTTTTTATTTACATTTTACCGAAGAGGGTGGTAAGATATTCGTGTCCTCTTGACCGCTTTTGGAAAGATTTTCGAATCCAAACTCACAGCGATGTATTGCTACTCTATCGGGCTCCACGTGGGCTCTATAAACAGATACGGAAAAGATAGTTGAGAATAGAGTAATGAAACATATTTTGGAATTACCAGTAATTACTACTGTACGAATAGAATAGTATTAGGAAACCATATTTGAAGTGGACCGAAGTCTAAGCGTCGTTGAATCTCTATAATGTTAATCCCAGCTTAAATAAGTCTACGCAAATAGTCAAAGTACTTTTAAGGTTTCACATTATAAACAACAGACGGATTTCAAGCGGTATACTAAACAATATTTTTCGCCGTATAAACATTTTGTTTGTGTCTTTCTGTATACTAAACGACATTACGCATAACGCTACCCGCGGTACTGTTATTCCAGGTTTCAGTAGATTTTACTATCGATATCACTAATTAAAATTTCCCACTGCACTGTATTAACTTTTGTTTATCCGATACATTATTTTTTTCTATTATTTCTTTACGATACTGGAACATAAATAAATCTAATTGGTTCAGGATGGTTTAAGCCACATCCATAATATTATAGAGCAAATACAGTCTTAGCTTGTTTTAAATATAAATAAAGAAATAGCAAAAATTAAATTCATATAAATAGAAATGAAGATGTAGGTAACCCCGAAGCACAAAGGGTTTCCGAACCAAATACAAGTTTTAACTTCCCGAGAAGGGTCGAACCCCCAAACTTATTTGTTGGCACCTGCTTGTTTAATATAATACCTTCTACGGCCGTAGACATGTTAATATTTTATTAATAGTCATTACAAAGCAATCGATACGTATTTACCGTGATGAAACGAGTAATTCACGTTCTCCCCGGTAAAAGTCTGGTAAGAAAATATTTATTGCCACCCCACTATCACAACGTTGGCGTACACAACAGCGCAGCTTTCCCCTACTTTTGTGTTTAAAATTCCACTTTCAAGTAAAATCATGGTGTCAGTACAACGTAATGAGCGTCGCCGAAAGAAATCTCTAGTGGAGTTTACGTCGCAACGTCGGTTAAAACAAAAAGTGACGGACTTTCGCGAGTTAAGTGCTGTTTTATTGCTGTAGAAAAACTATAACTATAAAAGCGTAAAGTTAATAGTTGGGAAAAGTGAAATGCAACATTACGTACATGTTGTAAAGATAATCGAGGCTTGTGTCCATCCGGCCGTGCCGGCGACTAAGTATTGCAGATTCACAGATGATACTTTCATATACTTTTTTATGCTGAACCACTTGTAAAGACATACTATTGGAAAATAATGACTTGAGATTGATGCATTTCTTCATTTTATGAAAATGAACGGAATACATACTTAAATCACGGTTTTCATTTGTTGAAATGATATGGCATACCATAAGCACCCGTTACAGAATTTACAGCGCGATTTGGAGGTAAATAATAATTTAATTGCTAATGATTCTTATTTCCAAGCTTTTTTTCACAATTTTCACATATTATTTTATAGTCAAATTTATACTTTTTATCATCAACCCAAATATGACTAATAGAATAAAAAACTTTAAATAGTAGGCACCATAGATTTTTTACTGATAAGTTCTATTGTTAAACCTTTTCTGTTTCGGCGTTCTGTTTTTTTCTTAATTTCAACAGAGAACACAATCATCACAGTGCTAGTTTTGTATCGCGAAAACGAATTTCGATTTGTTTACTTTACCAATTATAACTGCAATCACACTCAACCGTTAAATGTACTAAGCATGATTGACTATAGCCATGACTAAATTTCAGGAAATTTTCGTTTCTACATAATTTATCAATACCACTAGGTGACGCAAAAATCTACTATGTGTAACAACCATTGGAAAAAATATTAAGCTACCCATATGATCGATCAAAACAACTTTACAAAATGATTATAAACATTGCTTGAAAAATACTTTAATTACATCGATTTGGTCACTAATTAATCATATTGTACTAAACACATCGACTAAACAAAAATCAAAATCGTTATAAAAATTACATAGTCCTTCGAGCCACGACTCACGTAATCACACCATCGGTAATTGCTCCAATTTCTTCAAACAATCTAATGTAAACAAACAACGCCTTTGTCCTAAATGCTCAAATTATCGCATTGTCAATATGGAGGCAAACAGTATGGCTTTAGAAAACATCCTGTTGAAGTCCACACCGCTCTGTATTGTACGTACGAACAATCGCGCCGTGTTGGGTTACACGTACGTCACGATGTATGTGGACCGTGAACTGCGACGCTTGACGGATTTATACCAGCTTTGAAGTCTGCCATCCTGCACGGTCTTTAAATTGAGGATGTATGTGAATTATTGACACTTAATTGGATCAAGATTGTAGATGCCGTAGACGGAGACTTCGCTCTATTTAAGCTGCGTTATTAAAGTTGGCGGGGTTTGGACAATATAACAAATGTAGAGCCAGTCATCTAGCGAAATATGTTTCGGTATTAGCTACATCATCGCGTTGCTTCGTTCTATTTAGTATTTACAATTGGGAAACTTGAACTAAAAATAACTAAATTACTATTTTGGATTTTAGACTGCTATCAATAGTTTTATCGTTTGAACAATGCAAAGGGAAATAAGAGCTCCGTGTCTGGTGGTTAATATTTTATGCCATTGACCTAAACTCCTTCAATTGGAAAATAAGGATCATAACTATTTATTTATGCTCATAAAGTACATGTAGAGCAATCGTAATTAATAGATTACTGAGTCTTATTGCATGTTCTCAACTTCACGACTTGCAAATCCTACCTCGTCTTAGCTAAGTTACCTAGACTCAAACAACTAGTTGTGTGCTTTAATAATAACTGATATTTTCATCTGAACTTTAGTTTAAATGTTACAGAACTGAGCTTACTTTATCTCTAATCATAACCATGTTTGCAATATCTTGATTCTAGTGTATTTGCTCCCTGTAATAATATGGCCTTTTGTGTATATTATCGAAATAATTATACAGTATAAATTACTGCTGCCAGTGTTTTAGTAGTTTCCAAACATTTGCGAAATGTCAATGAGTAAACGATAAGTAAATAGATGCAAATGTATTTGAATTGCATTTAATAACAACCTTTAGTACTAACTACTAGTTATATTGCGATAGATATTCCGAGCGCAATGCGGTAATTTTAGTGATGACACAATATGTTTGACTTATTTTGTAAATCATAATTATACCTAAATTATACGTATATTTTATAATTTTGTTTTTACAAATAATAAATTCAGACTGTTTAGTTACTTATTAATATGAAGATAACTTCATATAGTAGTAATGTATTTTAAATAGAATAATAATGTTGCTGCTTTCAACATAAAATATTGTAATGAAAAACACTACAGTCAAGTTGCGAATTATCAAAAACTGTTCTCGCACATAGGCAAGATAAAAAACCGGTAAAGCTTGTTAGTTCACATAAAGAATGCGAATTAGCTTTTTTCGAAGTGTTTAACAATGTTTATTTATGTTGATCCGGTTCAAACACATATCGGTTACACAATAATTAAATACGAATACACGCCAGTGTTCAAGCGCCATGTGTTTTGATAATAATTTCAGATCGTGTGGTGGGAATTCGGCCAGTATGATTTATTAATTGTAAGCATTTATGAATTCCTATTTCCTATTTCAGGAAATTTTTAATTTCAAAAGTGAACCAAATATGAGAATTTGTTTATCACATGAAAATAAGAATTGAGAATAGCTATTTACATTAGTATAATATGTTGAGTGAACTTTGTTGTTTTCTAAATTTACTTAAATCTTTATTATATTAAGTAATTGAAATTAATTCAACAAGTTCGAGCTGACGTCCGCATTAAATATCAAATAATGAGCCTCAATCTTCATAATAACTTACTAACCGCTATTATGCTAATCTCGGTTACTGTTAACTAACTGCATCGTTTACTTTGAAGGTCAAATATGCATGATTGCAGGCAAAGCGGCATACATCTTGCAATATTCGTTTCATCGGATATTCCGCAACTAGGCACAAAATACTATTGAGAACTTCCCTATGTACATAATAATGAATACATTGAATTCTGAATAGGTACTTTGCAGAGATCTGTATGATATTATACAAAAAAACTATAACAGACATTGTTGTGAACAGTTCTGATTATTTTTAAATTTGGGCAAGGGTTTTTTTTAACTTACTTGAAGCTGTGAATTTAAAATTAATGCCTACTTCAATTGTAAATTGATAGTGAGTTATCCAAATTCCACCATGCCTGTATTTTATTGCGCCTATGTGGTATGGCCGATAATATACTAAAGTAAATAACTGTAACAAAATCTGACATAATCACCCTGACATGTGGTTTAGATGTTTTCCAGTCGTTTAATCAACCTTCTGAGGACCTTCATCTCGTATATCTTAGTGCGATATAACACAAACATAATACTTGGTGAGACAATAACATTATCTACATTTATTTTAATTCTAAGTTATTTGAACAAGAACAAGATATATGTATTCTAGAAAAGTGTGCGAGGAATTTAAAGTATTATTCTCCACGTATTTGGTCAACAGGACGGAATATTAGTAAATTCACTTCTCCGCGTCCCCAATCGATAACTGTTCAACCCTCGCTAATAATAGCATCATGCATCGTAAACCTATATTGTTATCGACGGAGTAAAAATACTAGAAACAGACGTAAACAAGCGCATAAAGCTATCTCGGTGCACAATTACAATGCGATCGATAAACTTAACGCCTCCTGATACTGACGATTCCCGCCTTTTTTCACGTCAAAACACCGTCAATTTTGTCAACACTCAAAACGTAATCATAACGAACACTTTCAGTATTATTTTACAAATTATATTTACAATATAAACGTACTTTCAGTCACATAGTGTAAAACAAACACTCAGATGTGGCACTCGCTACGTGCGTCGCGTAACTGACTAGTAGGGAGACCGGCAGGACGCTAGAGCGCGCGCCCAAACTATTATAACCTAACCGATTGCGATGGTAGGGCCCGCCGGGAGCCACCGGAGGAACAAGCGGGGACAAATGTGGGGTCGGGTAATCCATTCATGATAGGGGACGATACATCTCCGATCGCTTCCGCATTCAACGGCCGCTGCGTAAAAAGTTTACCTGTGGGGTTGCGGTTTTATGTACAGTTAGACGATTTTGTTGGACATTGCACATTTTGCAGTGACTGTTATTGCTTATTATTGTACATAAAATAAGAATAGATTGTCTAGACTATTTAATGTTTTTTATTTTTGTTTATGTATTTGTGATAAACGATAGAGACAAATTATAAAATGAATTGGTCCGGTCTACGTTATCACAAACCTAATGAGGTCACCACATCGGTGACCGAACGCTAAATTCAGTCCCGGGAAACGGGGTAAAGCTAATGCGATTTTTAAAACTCGCAAAATTATCTTAGGTTTAGCGCCTGACTTAGGAATCGAAGTTAAACTTCACTGCTCTAGCCAACACATGCTAAATTCGATCAATGAATGCAGCAGCTGTGCTTCAGAGATAAAAAAAATTAAGTACCTACATATAATTGCTATCATAACATGGTCCACTGAAAAACTATCAGTACAATCAGTTCAAAATTCTAATAGTAGGTACGCCAGCTAATAACGTTCCGTAAACAACGAAAAATGAATTTTAATAATTAACAAAATGTTACTTTAACTCTACAAATACGTAATTAGAAAAAACAGTGCTTAGTCAAAATCCTGTAATACCAAAGTTACATTAAAAGTTTTAAGTTAACAAGTTAAATAAGTTGAGAGGATTGGAATCAACAATTACGCCAAAGTGCACTTAAACATAAGAAAAATATACTAATTATTCAATATTGGCACCAATTTGATAAGAACGTGATAATAGCTTTGCGACGACAAGTTATCGCAGTGAATTGGCTATGTATGCGATCTACATGAAGTACTCATACCCGCGCTGAGGACTCAGAAATAAAGAGAATAAGTAGTAAAAAAATAATTCAGCAATACATAAGGCTCGCGCCGCCCCGTAGCAGATGCGTTTAAACAAAATTCTCCCCTACTCAAATGTTGTAAAGCGGTCATTAAACACAAAAACTGCATGCGAAGTGCGGACTGTGTTCGGGAAACAAAGTGAAGCGTCCAAAGAGGTAGCTCCACAGTCTGCATATAACTTTTATTTTCGTGGTTTGTCTATAGCTCAGATGCCGTAATTAGGATAGTGCTAGCGGTGCCCAGATAAATCCTGAAGGACGGAGTAATAACCAGAATAGACCAAGATTTGTGGCGCTGTCATCGAAGCTCACACCGGGCGTTTAAACTTTTGTTACTGCTCTGATAACATTTACATATTTACTCTTCATCAGATGCTTTTCGTCATCATTCGCGCCATAGCAACTCACTGCTAAAACTAAGGAACCTTCCTAACAATCTGTGGTAACAATTGTCAATTCACCTTTTCATAAAACTTACATTTTTCACCCGCTTTTTATGTAATTACTAATTACTAATAGGTATCGATTGACTCATTTTTATTGCATTAAGTTTTGGATCAAGTTCATAAACAGGCATGTAGAGCCTTAGATTATATACTCGTCTATATAATCTAAGATGTAAAGCATTTGGATGAATTGATTATGCTTCTTCATAGGTTCCTCTGTTTTTATTTGCCTTAACAGCAGTGCTTTTTTAAATGTGTAAAAGATTAACAAGATTTATTGCTCAGTATGGTGCGTTGGGGTCACACCGTTATACAAGGATGGAAGAGGTAAGAACGTAGACTCCTATATTATATGAGCTTACGTTCTTACCCCCCACAGAGTATATTACTATATATTAAATTACCCCCTTACACACTTCTATACGGAGTTACACCAACGCATTTTAATCAATAGTAGTAGCGAACAGGGGCGGACCGGCAAATTGTGGGGCCCTGGGCTAATACGACTCAGAGACCCTCTATTCAACTAATTGTTATTGCGTCACAAAACTAAAGGTAAAAATATGACAATAAAACGTGTTATTTATCCTTACTATATTATAAAGGTGAAAGTTTGTAAGTATGGATGTATGGATGTTTGTTACTCTTTCATGAAAAAACGGCTCATCAGATTTTGATGAAATTTGGTATAATATTCGATACTAAAATAGGTTTTAAAACTTTAATGGAATAAGGTTGTTTCAATATAACATATTTCGTTTACCCGATCTACTTAGAATAAAATGAAACAAAATTATTATTTCATACAAACTTTATTTAAATCAAAAAATAAAATCTACAATAGGTAATCCTTTTATTCTCAGTTATGTATAGTTAAAAATTTGTTTCGGTTTTTCAATATACGGTCAGGTAGTGTTTATCCATAACCACCACATTATCAATCGCTTCAAGGCATAATTTACCCTTCTAGTTACAAATATGTTACCACATTTTTTTTCGTAAACCTAACACTCTGCCACTATCGCCGCCGACATTGGACGATTACAAAACATAATTAACGGAAAACACGATATATAGCATTTTCCCGCTATTTGCACCAGGTTTAATTACACTATCAATGTTTTCAACAATCATAACAGATATTTTTCAGAGTTTTCATGCATTCTATAACGCAAGAAATATTAAGATTTATAATGTCTAGTATTGTATAAATATTCTTTTTAAAATATAGTAACATTCAACGACTGTAACTTTCTTATGAAAAACTTGTAAATGTATATTTATTTATTCACCAATGCAATATAACTGTTACATTCTACAAAATATAATCTGGGCCTAAATTCTTTTAAATCCGGCGCAAGTGACAGGTTGTTAAATTCCACTAAAACTTTACACAATTATCTTAACAAATTATATTAAATCCTCTTTTACTAGCTAAATTACAATGCATAAATTTTATTTTCAATAAAAATACATATCTCAATATATCAAAGAACACCTATGTATTTGTTGTTTAATCGGTAACGAATGAGGCACATTATTATTACATATCTTCACCTATATTTATTATGTACACAAATGTTGGACTCGTTTTCACTAACATAAGACTCTTCAGTCCGTTCTTAGGTACTCTTTAAACGAAATCATTTCATGACGCAACACTTACGTTCGTTTTATAAGATATACTTTACATCAACAAAATATCATTTACAATAAAACCATTATTTGGTTATTCAAATAAATCAATGGTTTCGTAATCACATTTAAACACAATTCAAAGTCGAGATGTGAGCAGAACAACAAAAGGGAAAACTAAACAAATGTAAAATAGCACGCAATGCACCGACAAATATTGCTACAATGAAACTAATGAAGTACGACAGTCGACACACGTTAGCAAGTCGCTGGCAGTCGCACGGCGCGGACAACTGCTACATGCTAAGGATATGTTCACTTGTCAATAAGATATAATTAAGTCTACTCGGCGTCCTTGCGTTCTCAAGTTACAACAACATCTGTAAGAAATCTTAAAATCAATAAAGCTTAATTAGGAAGTACGTAAAACAATTCTTTTCCTAAAAGAATAACCGCTGTGCTAAGTTCCCATAGAAACAATTATTATTTATCATAATAATAGAAAAAAATTGGTGATAAGTGTATACACACGTCTGTACATATTTGACATAATTATTTTAGCACTTTATTATTAATTTTTGAGAAAGCACTCTTGGTGTAAATCTAATTTTTACAATAAAGTATATATTACTCACTATATCAACAGGATATCAAAACTTTATACTTATAACTTTCGCGATATATAAAATCATTTTGACGTCATTTGGAGAGAAGTAGCCATCAGATATTTGCACCGTAGCCTCTGACGTAACTATATTAAGATCAGATTCCACATCGGCCTAAAGATAAATGCAATAAGATAGAAGCTATAAATATTGAGAAAATAAATATCAACTAGTCTAATCGACGTTCTCGCTTCTGGTCCACGTGTCAAACTTACATGTAAAATACTCAGTAATATTCGTTTGTACTATCGTTTAACACAGACGGCGACCTCGAAGGCTACGGCGCGCGGGGCCGCCACCCGCCGCGCCCGTGGCGACCCGCGGCCGGCCACATCAACACACTCGACCGTATACAACGCGGGCTTCTTTGGATCCGACTTCGGACTAAACTACGATACGACGAGCAGCGCGCGCGCGGCCGACGCCGCCGCCGCTACTTGGCCAGGCGCCGGCGCAGGCGGTTGCGCAGCGCCAGCGCCGGCGCCCACGGGCCCGACGCGCGCTTGCCCAGCGCCCGCGCGCACCGCTCCGGCGCCAGCTTCGACACCTTGCTGGCCGGCGCCGGGGACTCGCGCCGCGCGCGTTTGCCGCCCACCGCCTCCGCGCGCGGCGGCGACGCCGGCTCGTTGCGCGAGCGCAGCGCGCGGGACGCCAGGCACGCCGCGGGCGGCGGGTCCAGCGTGGTGGAGTGCACCTCGGCGTCGTCCCGCGCGCTATCTGCGCGGCGCGGGCGCGGGCGCGGCGGTGGCGACGGCGACGACGGCGAGGGCGCGGCGGGGGCGGCGCGGGCGCGCGCGCGGCCCCTCGCGGCGCCGAGGTTCTCCTTCGAGCGCGTGCCCTGCCGCCGCGCCGCCGGGGCCCGCCGCGCCGGCCCCGGGGCGCGCGCCGAGTTTCCCGCCCGCGCTCCCGCCGCCGCGACCGCTGCGGCTGCGCCGCGCAACTCCCGCGCGTACGCTCCGATACTGCGTGTGATCTTCTGCGCGAGTGGCGTGGAGGTGGCCCCCTGCGAGCGGGTGGCTCGCGCGACGCGGCGACTTTCGTCCTCGGCCGGGGGAGGCTCGGGCGCGCCGGGGGCCGATTTGCGCGGTAGAGACGGTCGCGTTTCGGCGGGTGGAACCGAAACTGAGGGGGGCTGTGAGGGAGCACGTCGAGTCAAGATCACTACTCGATCGAGCGCCGGTGGAGCCGGCGGGACCGGTTTCGTAGTGCGAGTGGCCGCCTGCCGAGTGTTGGGACGCGGGGGTCCTTCGGCATCGTGATGAGAGCGAAGCACACGATCGTTGCCGGCGACGGGTTCGTCTTTGCGCTGATCATTGCGGGGACGTCGACCGCGGGGTCGCGGCGGCGCCTCCGTCGGGGAACTCGAAGACACCTCGTTAATTTGAATTCCGCCATCATCTTCCGGCAGACGGTCGCCTCCCGCGTCAATTTGGGGCTCTTCGGCATCCGGTGGTGGCGGAGGTGGTGGGGCGCGCGTCTCCGGTTCTGCGGGCGGCACCGGTTCCGGCAGTAACGTCGCAGGCGGCGGTGATTCACGGTGCTCCGAAGGAGGCCGCTCAACGCGGGAGAGTTCTTCGGGCACGGCGGCGAGCGTATTCACGACACGCGTGCGGTTGAGCAGGCGCGCCATAAAGTAGGACTCCGCCGGGTTTCCGTAGGTCGTAATGGTGTCGGAGTCTTCTTGCGAGGTAGATTCGTCACGAGGCGCGTCGTCAGTTGGTGCAACGGAGAGGCGCGAGTCGAGCGTGGCACAAGGCGGCAAGGGTGCAGGGGGTGCGGGGGGAGCGTGGGGGGCGGGCGCAGGCACTGGCGCGGGCGGGGCCGAGGGCGGGCGCTCGGCATCGGAGTACCGCGTCATGATGGTGAGTCCGTTCTGCGGCACTGGTCGGTCGTCGGCGGGCGCGGGGTGCGCGGGCGGCGGCGCGGCTTGCGCGTGCGCG
The DNA here is from genome assembly GCA_030180105.1 of Hyles lineata. Taxonomy (NCBI): domain Eukaryota; kingdom Metazoa; phylum Arthropoda; class Insecta; order Lepidoptera; family Sphingidae; genus Hyles; species Hyles lineata. The sequence continues at coordinate 2,124,516 of JARJEE010000026.1, forward strand.
GGGGCGGGGGGCGCGGGCAGGCGCGCGGGGGCGCCGCGGGAGCGCAGCACGGTGGCGCGCGGCGGGCCCGGCGGGTCCAGCATCAGCGTCACCACAGACGTGTTGTCAGCGCGCATGCGCGTGTTGGACCATCTGCACACAGAAAACATGCCATTACATTTATGTGAATATTATTTTGTTAAAATATGTCTAATACTAAATTTGTGTAGCTTAAGATATGACACTAGGCAGTTGTTTTAAGTTATAAGCTCACCTTTCCAGGGCGTGATCCACAAGACTCTTGGATGGATTTAACCAGTCTCTAGGTTGGCTTCCGTTACCGCCGACGAGTGCCGCCTCATTGTGTTTCTCCGTGGCTTGTACTAAGCTGACGGCACCCTCGGGCGATATCATGTTCCAAAGACCATCCGTTCCGAATATTAAACACCTGAAATGTATAAAACATATTTATAAGAAATGTTGGAAAAGGTCTGAAGAATTAGATGGAATGATGTTGTAAAACCTCATTTAATGACAAGACTGTGTTTTTCAATCACTACAGTACGAATATTGATGGAAGACAACAAAAACTACCGCACAGACAAAAAGTGCCGCCTTACGGTTGTAGGTCTCTCATATGTGAGAGGCCATCTGGGTGGGTACCACCATAATGTCTATTTCTCCCGTCAAACAGCAGTGTAAATGCGCTGTTGTGTTTCTGATTGAAGGGCATTGTGGCCAGAGTAACTACTGTACATATTGAGACTTAACATGTTATGTCTCAGGATGGCGAGCGTAATGGAATGCTTTGTTATTCAAGATGTTGTTTGGTTCTGCTACTGTTTATGAGCGGTCGTATCGCTTACCATCAATGTAACGGCATGTTCGTCTCGCCATTCATTGAAATAAAAAAAAACATCATCTTATTAATTTTACTTAATATTATGGTAATTTCACATTAATATTAAAGATATGATTTAACACAACACAACCTCTGTGGCGCAGTTGGTTAGACGGCAACGAGAGGCGGCGGGTTCGATCCCCGCACCGAGACAAATATTTGTGTGGCCCACAAGTATTTGTCTGGGGTCTGGGTGTTTGTGAGCCCAAGTCTCTCGTAGTTCCTGATACCCACGACACATGAATAGATCTTAGCGTGGGTTCTAGACTATGTATGTGACTGTTGGGTGTAGTAATACCTAGTAATTATAAAGAGTAAAAATATAACTGACCGGAACTTAGACGGATCAATAGTCAAAACTCCAACATCAGGATCAGGACTGACTATAAACTCATCATTCTGCGGGTTGTAACTCCACAGGTCTCCAAGAGACCTTGCAACAGCCAGGAATGGTATCTCATCCATAGGCGTGTTTTTTTTGATTGGTCCCTTGTGGCCAGGACGAGGTCTGTTCCACACTACACGAGGCACGCCTGCCTTTGAAACCACTTTGCCTCCGCATCTTTGTATACGCTCTATCTCTGTCGTAGACTCTGGTTTGTGATCTGATGTTAATGGTTTGGCGGCCCACTCTTCACAACCTGCAAATTAAAATATAACTATATTGTTACCGTCCTAAGGAAACCACAGGAGTACGTCGGCAATGTGTACCTGAACCTCAATATTCCCGGGCCTCGACCGGAGGGTTAGACCAAAGAAGCGCCAGCTAGATGTCGTCAATGAAGATATGAGGGCCAATGGAAAGCCAGTGGCCCTCATATCTTCATAGTAAGGACTATTGAGGATGCCGAAGATTGGGAGAAATGGAGAAGAATTTGCCGAAAGGCGGACTCCGGGCACCGGCCGAAATAACGCCAGGTAGAAGAAAAAGATTGTTGATTGTTAGGCACAGAATGTCTTATGTTAAAATGTACCAAATAAGACCTATCAGCCTATAATTAATAATACAAGCAAGGTACAAGGCTTTTTACAGAATTCTAAATGATGCAATGTTTCACAATTGTGAGTAATATCTACAAATATTTTATTTAGAAAATACTTCATTAATTAAGTGGAATTAATAGAATATAATTATAGAGATTCATAAAATTTTATGTGTAATATTTTTCGCATAATGAGGTTACATATGAGTAAAAATGCTAAATATGTTTATTAGTGCTTCTATTACTTTCTGGGGTAAATACTTCAGAAAAATCTATGTATAAATTTTATTTTTATTTTTGTAATTAAAACATGTTTAAACTATACTTAAACACTTGGAGTGATGTACTTCATAAAATGTTTGAGGCTAGATTCTGAACATACATAGAGATTGTTGAACAAGCTCTTTACTTCTATTTCTTTGAGAAACCATTAAATTCCTGGTTAACTGGATTATAAAAATGACATAACTCCTAAATGGTATTTACCACCTATGAATGAGTTATAGAATCTAATAATCTAAAACCAGCAGTCTTGGTAAATAATAACTAAGAAAATGCTTACTGTCTTTCTGGTAACCAAGTACAATAGCCGAGTCTCCAACATGTCCAATGTATATCTTCCCCCTCCTTATGAATGCTACACTTGCTGTAGTACCGGCAGTGCTAGGCAATCCTGTTACTGTCTTTGGCCATTTTTCTGTCAACAAAATAATATTTAATGTAAAAATATTGTTCTCTATACAAACCAAAAGTTATTTATTACATATCAGGTTCAAGGAAAACTATTCCATTTGTTAAATTAACTATGTGTGGTTTAAACACAGCCTGGGTTTAATTAATATGGTGGTTTACCCGCTAACATAATACATATATGTTTCAGACATTTGAGCATTTGAAATTGATGAAAAATGGACATAAAATATGTTCAAATTAGTCTTGCATTGACATTAAATATAAATATTTCTTACAATCAGTGGCATAACTAAACCACCTGAGGCCTGTGGTAAATCATCAGAAGGGACCCAGTCTTTGTTGTGTTGAGAGAAAAACTGTTGAATTCCCTTTCTGGTATTTCAGAGAAGGCCAATAAGAATATGCCAGTGTCATTGGTGGTTGTCGCTTTACACGCAACATCTTTGGGTAAGAAACCCCCTAATTCCATTCCTGTGATTGCTCACTACAGATTAATTTCTGGTTCCTTTAATTATGATACAATAAGTTCCTTAATTGTTTGGAACCCTGAGATGGGCAACAGTCCAGACAATGTGCCTTGACCAATGTTGTCATGAGGATATTGAAGTTCCATTGACTATCAAAAAAATACCAAGATGTAACTGCGTGTGTATTTTTCATTTATATAAATCATTAAAAACCTTGCTATTTAGTCATTATCTCCACATCAATCATTTCAGAAAACCAAAGTCTAGCAAAAAATTAAGAAAATTGTTTTGCATACTCATTTTGTAGGTATTTTGTGAATCTCGTCTAATGTAGCAACTTCTTTTCTTTTTCCATATATTTATATACTGTAAGGTACATTTGAATATTATACTAACATTTTTATAAGTGAAATTTGTAATTGGCCTTCTGTTACATATTTTTCTTAATTTACTACTTGTATTAGCTGTTAGTTTTCTGAATGTAAAAAATAAAATGTTCAGTTCTATCTCTGCTTATGGCCTCACTGGTTGAAGCCGGCACCCCTCAGGATGGGGCCTGTGGTATTTTGTGTGCTCTGCCTCCCTATTGTTATGCCACTGCTTATGCAAACAATATTTTAGGATAGTTTTTAATTTTATAATAAACTTGACTTCAATAATAATATGTAATAAGTTAAAAATTATTATATATAGCCGGAATTACCTAATTGCTTTGCTGTGTGGTGGCTGTTGCTACAAATTCAGTAATTTTAAATAAAAATTTATGTTTCCTCACATAATAATAATAATTGGCTTGTGCATATATTTTAGGTTATGAAAATTGATATGGACATTTCTAGCCTAAAATGATTTTGTTTTATATAAATACATAATATTAGAATTATATTATGCAAAATGATAATGTAATTGTGGAGATTCTGTCATTTTTCTCCTTTGCACATTATCAGGTGGATGACAGATTTGATATCAATATGTCTTCTCAACTTGTTTTGGGTTTATGTTATCATTTTTTTAGTTTAGGTCAATTTATCTTTACAATAATGCTATATAAGCCTTGGGGTATTTCAAAAAAATATTGCTAGAAATTTCTAACTGCTTTTTATAACTCAAAACTGTCCACCGCCTCAAAATCACAGTATGGTGTTCACACCATGTAATAAAGGCAATATATAACAATGTAGCCTTTTGATACTTTTTGTGAATGTTGACCTTACACGTAACATTTTCGTAAGAGGAAACCTGAGCCAATATAAAAACCAAAACTTGTAAAACAGCTTTCACTTGACACCCAGTGGATTTCCCAAAAATTATACCGATATCGCAACAACGCATTGTTACCGTGGGATGATCGCTCAACAGACAAACTAACCAACAATGAACATTTGGAAACTCTTGAACGTTCAATGTCAAACTATTTGGGAAAAAATAATAAGCAACGTTTAACAAGGTCACTATGGGCATTTCGAACAATCACTTCTTAATCCTATGTTTTCCCAAACCTCAATGCTGCACATCGTTTAACTAACGCGAATGAAGATGCAAAAACTTGTTGTGTTTACCTAACTCTTTCCACATGTTCAAGTGGGTCAGCATGTAACCATTTCTTATAGCTTTCAGAACATCCTCGTCGTTGTCGGACCAAAACTGTCTCTGCTTCACTATAGAGTCCATCAAGTGTTCCTTGGCAAACGCGGCCGCCTCACTTCCTCCGTGGCCGTCGTAAATTCCGAAGAATGCGTACTCCAAGTCCCTCTCATCCTCAGTTTGTTGATAAGCAACGGAAAACAAGTCTTCCATATACTTTCTCCCGCCTTGGCTACAATGTCCCGTCACACGCAAATTGACGCCGATAGACGCGGGCATTTTTTAACTACAACACTACAACTTATAATAACAAAATATTTATGATTTCATTGTAACACAAAACGTTTCCTTCCTATACATTTTGCATTTGCAATTACGCGAGTCGCGACTGACGACAGATCACGTGGACATATTGATCACTACGCGTGCCCAGTAGCTTATGGGGTTTCCAACGTGTCAGAAAGAGATAACTATAGAACGGTCGTCATGCTATGAAAAGAAATAGACGCCATCACACTTTCCGCCATTTTTGTGCTAAGCCAAAGTTCGATCTTTATTTAGAACTTTTTCAAATGCACAACATTATACGCATAACTATTACACAATATATAAATTTAAATTAGGTAGTTTATTATTACAGACAAATAATTTGAAACTAAACGTACAAAAAATATTTACAAATAAAAAGTATTCACATTGACACAACACTCAAGTGACGGAAACTATTACGTTCATAAACAATACAAAACTACTACGTTCGGAAATCAATGATTAAGCTATCTTGATGAACATAGAACCATGCGTAGAACGTAGAACCCATTGATTGTAGAACCAGTAGAACAGAGAAACAAGCAAGAACGTTTATCCAAATCAAAAAGCTTATACCCAAATCGAAATTGCATACCGTTTAGAAAGCTCATGAGAAAACTGAAGCACTTTCGACCTTTTGTTTTGTCTTCTATCTCCCTCATTCTTTGACTTATGTTGCCAATCCTTACGAATTATTTCCCCAAATAGCATAAAGAAGGCACTGTTTTTATCGTTTTTAATTAACCAATTTAAATTAAAAGGTATTCGACCCGCACGTTTATATAAGTTTGTATGGTCATGATGTTCTAAAAAACTATACATTCGATTTGGATTTAGTTTTTATTATTTAACTTTAGTAAAGTTTCAGGTTTAAATGATTTCCTCATTTAATTGCTCATTGCACAGAGATACTCCACTGCAGTGTGTATTATATGATCAAGATTTGATTAATATTTTTAATTTTGATTAAGAATGAGTTTAAATTTATTTATGAACTATTTCTCTTCGCACTTTTTTGTCAAAACTATTTGAGTTTATTTCAAAACACGGCGGGCGAGTGTAGTGCAAGATTTTAGTGGAACTTTTGTTGATAAAAAAAACTGGTAAAACATTGACCGAGATCCTCAATAAAAATTGTATTTACTCCTTAAATCATCGAATACAATAAGAACACGTTGTTTTTGTTTTTCTTCTTATTTTCGTTTGATTTTAGTTATGTTTTTTGCAAACTCCTAATATGGCTTCGTGTGCATTCTCGTCAACATTGAGCCTGTCAAATATGGCTTCCTATGCATTATGACTTAGTTTAATAGTTTTCAGAATTTTTTCCTGCATGCTTTTATGATTCTTTCAAGCATGTAAATCTAATGTTGGGTGATGGTTCTTTGAGTGAAGATAAGCTTATGCTTTGGATTCTCACTTGAAATACGAATGTTCCTCTTCCCATTCACAAAAAAAGGATGTTATCATACTCGAATTTGTCTCGGAGAGCTCGGAATTCGGATGATGATAAACCTTTACAATACTTGCATGCTGCAAATCCCAGGGGTAAAAAATTTAAAATTAGTCGATTGTATGGAAGAACGCAAAAATGAAGCCGTATGTCGAGGAAAACTCCAAGTTGACAGGCAATGCAGATTTGCCGGAGAAAATAAAACAGTAAAGCGCATTACACATAAAAGTCGCCGACCCTCTGACCTATGTCAGCAACTTTTTGTTGGCGGGGTAGTTGCAAGTCAGAAAACTTTATCGATAGTATGTTGGCGGCTCGACATGAGGAACTTTTTTGTGACCTTATTGCATGTCGCTGATCAAAAGAGTTGAGCAGTTTCGTAGGCGACATACCGCCAATATGTCGGCGGGCAACGTGTACTTGTTGCCGACATTATTCTTTTCTTATAAGCCGCCGTGTTGTATCAGGGGGTTGGCAGCTTTGGTGTGTAGTGGAGAAGTGTGTAACTTTAGATTCACCAGCGGAATTTTCAAAGTTTTGTTCCATAGTTTGAAGATTTTGATCCCATAGTTGTCAAAATAATAGTGAAATGTATCAAAATTTGTCAAAGTTACGCAGTTACACAAAATTTTAAAAATGCGAGGTCTTTATAAGCTAAAATGACAAGAGGAAGTGTACCAAAGATTTGCACAAAATGTAATACCTATGCATACAAAGCCAGATATGGCTGTACTTGTTTTTCACTAGAATGTATACGAAGCCATATATGGCTCTTACAGGTAACTTCATATATAATAAATGATAAATATTTTTAATGAGTTGATTTATGTTCAATACATACAAATAAAAACGTTTTTGCCTAAAATCTTTTTTATTAACACCCTTCATAATTCATGCAGTAAGGGGTTAAATACAGCTCACCTAAATAACATAGTTGGCTCCGTTTACCGTACCGACTACCGTACTTTGTCAGCCCATATACGTATCACTGCAGGGCACGGACGTCCTCTACAATCTAGAGTATGATTGAGAGTGGTTAGGTCATATAGTCCTCCACGCTGGCCAGATACGAGTTGGCGAACTATACATACCATATAAAATCTTATAAATAGTTATTGTATGCAGGTTTCCTCACGACGTTTTCCTTCACCATTTTATTAAACTCCGTTTATTATATTTTTGTTCTGGTTCTTTTACGATGCGCCGTTGGCCTACTTGTCCTGATTCACGTTAACATATAAATATTTAAATTCATTTCCAGCTGCTATTCTCAGTTGTAATGGTGAATTTAAACGTAATTATTTTGGTAATTATGTATATTGATGAAATATTTGTATGATTTGATTCCATATTATAAAATTTAATTTACTGTGTCCTGGCTTAAAAAAAGCATTGTCACTCTAAAGAAAAGGACAACAGACAACAGTGATGTCATTGCAAGGTCAAATTTTTGTACTTCAGTTTTTTAATCGGAATACGGAATGCAATATCCGTTTGGGTATAAGCATCTTGATCCAAATGGAGATTGCTATACAAAAAAAAATTGGTTTCTAAGAAAAATTTGAAATAAAATCGTTTGTTCAAGTATTATTGTAGATACCAGAAGAAGCATAGTGGAAGCATAATTAACGTGACCATACGTCCCGATTTAGGCGGGACAGTCCCGCTTTCAGGAAGTCTGTCCCGGTGTCCCCAGCAAGGCCTACATAGTCCCGCTTTTGCAAACAGACCAAACGATGATCAAAAAGTATTTCCCGGTCGAAATGCTTTATCGAACTATTACTGAAAACGGTTGGGTCAAATTATTTCAGCACTTTCGTAAAAAATAATATTGATTTAAAAAACTTTTCCACAATTATTGAGTACGTTATGTGTCTGTCTGGAAGTCACGCCACTACTGGGGCTTATAAATCGTGCCTAACTATTTTGTGTTTAGTGCTATGATTATCTTTTTGTAATTCGATCTTCTTTATTAAAAACTTGTAAAGCACCAAAAACTTTTTATTATTATTTAATGCCACAGATGTCTCGCTCTGGCACAAAAAATAAATGGTCACATTAAGCATAATGCATCTTTATGTTAGTGATTGTATTGGTTTAATTTTGAAAGAAAGGTTTTAAAAGCAAACTGAGGTACTGTATCTTAAAGTGTAAAGGTACATCATCATCATCATTGTTTCACACACAGGAAGTCCACTGCTGAAAATAGGTCTCCCCCAAGGATCTTCACATCAACCTTTTGGAAGCGGTCTACATCTACTTTAACTTAAAGGTGTATAAATCATTAAATTTAAATTAATAATGTGATATATCAATTTATTTCTACTAACACTGATTATACACTAAATCTAGCTACTCATTCTTCAGTAACATTCCAAGGTTTCTCTGGCCTGTGCATGTCCCAAGGGTTAGGTTTCTTGTATGTTTCTGGTTCTTGCAGCATGACACCTCCTTTCACCACCTCATTAAGGAATTTTTCCACCTTCCCTCCTTCTTTAGGTTGGATATCACAGTACATTTCTGTGATACCACTTTCCAAGCATCTTTGGGCAAACACTTTACCTAGGTTGATATATGCACAAGTGTCTTTTACACTGTAAAGTCTTTTACGGAGTGGCCATTCTGATGAGCGGGCTTGAATGACTGTTCCGTTCTGATAATGTACTACTTCAGCTGTCACTGTCCTCTGGCTTTGAATTAATACTAATCTGTAAATATACAAAAATATTAGGTGAATCATGAGGGTTATGGCAGCATTACAGTCTGTGAGTTGAATCTCTACATTGAATTTTATTGCAATTAATGTTGTGTAAGTAAAATATAATTAGATGTCCATTGTCATTGATGGACAATGTGGATGATGTACATGTCCAATGCAAAATTTGTCTCTAATATCATAGCACATTTGATTAGTATATTTATTATGAAAATTGATTATTTTTTTAGTAAATTGTTGCTTGTAATCATGATATATTTGAAATGATATGTAACAAATTATAATATGATTAACAGGTGAAGGGTCCACTGCAATACTGATGAATGTCCAACAATATTTAAATCTGAGTGAGTTTGTAATACTATTTACAAACTCTGCAATATCACTTTCAATGAAGAGATCAAAATATTGCATTCTAGCTGTGTAGACACACAGCAAGAATGCACAAAGTCACAGGTTCCCAGGTAAAATATAATGAAATAAAAATTGTAATAGGCCTAAAACAATTTTTTTATAACATCTTATTCCTCATGTTGTAATTTACAACTGTTATAACTTATAGTGTCGACAGTGCTCACTGCATGAAGTTTTGATGACTTTCATAAGATTATATCATTATTCAATTTCAATTAGTTAATAATCCAAAAAAATATATTTTTTTATGATACATGGTCTTTATATGATGGGTATGATAAGTGTGTGGTGGCCTGTTGGTAAACGGATCAGATGCGGCTGCCAATATGTTCACAGTGGTTGCAGGTTCGAATTCCAGTTCACATCTCTGACTTTTCAGAGTCATGTGTGTATTGATATTCAATCACCACACACTAAAACGATGAAGGTAAACATTGTGAGGAAACCTGCATACCATAGCGATTTATAAGAGTTTCTTTAGTATGTAAGTCTGCCAACCTGCACTAGGCCAGCGAGGTGGACTATATGGCCTAATCACTTTCAATCATACTCTCGATTGTAGAGGCGGCCCTGCAGTGGGACATATATAGGCTGATACAGATACAGACATGGTCTTTAAATTGATTAAAAAATATTTTCTTATCTATACTTTTGGTATTTTTTTTTATAAACTTAACCAATTACCTCAAAACTAAAAACAAAGCACATTCATCATTATTGCAGTGGAATCTTCAAGTATTTATATTAATTGCATTGGACCTCTTTAGTTTCAATTATGCTATTACTGACTTGTGCCAAAATTGTCGTCCAGGTTTTTCCAAATGATATCCATCAGGTTTTCGGGCTATCCTCATACGCTCAAGATTTCTTGGATTTCTATTCACGAAGTCCGGCGCTATGCTTGAATTACACCTCGCGAGTTGCGGATTAAATATTATTCTTCTTATTGTATTCATCATTTGTCTGTGATATTCTTCTATAAAGATATTCCAAATAAATATGCAAATGTTATTATCTTCAACATAACCTTTTCAATTTCAATTTGACAGGTTTGGCTTTAGACAATAGAGATGTAACAACTATAAAATATAAATATCAAATCTAACAAAACCCAACGATGTTGCTATTAAAATAACGATTAATATAGCAATTTTGTAAATGTTAGCAACTTATTGATTTTGTACTTTTGTTTACTGCTATATAGTTGTATCATGGAGCTTGGACGACAGCAATTATTAATGTTAAATCAGTTGTCATTTTTTAAAGTTAATATTGTTGGCAAATTTACTTACGGCCACCGAGACTGAGTGTTAAATTGGTTATATGTTTATAAAAAATTAACAATTACAAATATACAATAAGCGGGTTTCGTAATTAGTTATTAATTCATCCTAAACCAAGTTTCCAACTACTATGAATAAATTTTTAAGTTGTCACGGAAATTTGACAGACAGTTAACATCTGACTTCACTATGTTGGTTTTTAGCTGTAGGTGTGCGCGTACACTGTAAAAATTTTAGTCTCATATTCACTACCAATCACGACAAAAGAAGTATAAATTCAATGGTACGGTCAAGAGACGACCATAATATTCCATTCTGACTCTCCATTTAGAATGTTAGAGGCTTTCGTTCTATCAGATATAGATCTGAGACTAATTGGGACATTATCAAATAGTTCAAACGGATGTCCACTTTTTCCAATTCTCACTCTAAATTTAGATTATCGGAACGAAGGTTCTTCTGATATCGATTTTGAAACCAAACGGACTAAAAATTTAATAGTTAAAAACTTTGTATCTGTATCAGCCTATATACGTCGCACTGCAGGGTACGGACCCCTCTACAACCGAAAGTATGATTGAGAGGGGTTAAGCTATATAGTTCACCACGCTGGCCAAGTGCGGGTTGGCAGACGTTATATATCATAGAAAATTTTACAAATCTCTATGCAGGTATGCACGTTTTCCTTTACGATGTTTTCCTTCACCGTTATATTTCGTGGTAAATGTAGATTGACTGTCAATGTACATTTGACTCCAAACTTTTCGAAGTGTGTCCTGGAATTTCAACCCGCGGTCGCGTTCGTTCGGCCACCACCATGCATTAAATATATCAAAATAGTGACCACTATTTCCAATTCTGACTCTAAATTTTGATTATCGGAGTAAAGGATTCCTGTAATATCGATTTTGAAACCAATCGGATTCATGAATAAAAAGTTAAAATTTACCTCCACAATTTTCTATTCTGACAATCAATTTAGAATTTCAGGGCGAAGTCCCTCAAATTTTGATGAAATAAACCCAACAGTCAGATAAATAGTTCTGTGATTAGAACACTAGGATCGAGTCTTGTATCGGAGGTATCAAAAACTACGAGAAACATTTCGATCTCACAAACACTCATAACCCAAAGAAATACCTGTGGTTCATACAAATATTGGTTTCGGTGTTGGGTTCGGACCAGCAGCTTCTTGTTTCACAGCCGGCGTCTAACTATGTCACGTATGCAGTCAAACCTCTTCAAAATGAAGTAAACCATAATAAAATATTTTTATTGGATTATTTTCCATTCAAATATTCTGTTTGAGAAGATATCATTGAAAAGAAGCTGGCTAGCATGGAGCTTTTAAATGGTTTTTTACGGCCTCATACTAAAAAAAACAAAAAAGAAGGAACTCCACACGAATATTTCAACGCTGTTACTGTGCCCTGTAAAAAAAAGAAAAGTGTGTGTGCAATGCATTACGTCCATGGTGCAATGTAAAGTTAAAATAGTGCATAATTTATTATACAATCCATGTAAAATTGAAATGCTTAGTTTTGACGTGACAACGTCTTAAATTAGGTTGCGGCTGGGAGTCACTTATGAAAAAGTGTAACGCCCGGTAACGTTACGATGAGTCACCGAACGAGAGAGAGGCCCGCCGAATGCCTTGCGTCTCTCTCCCACTCAACTATGATCTAATTATAGTTGAGTGATTAATTTAATTATATTCATATCAATAAATATTCTACCGAGAAAAAGACGTTGTCACGTAAAATCTTCGCCCGTAAAACCGACTTTACAGGCAACCATTTTATGTGTTATTTATCACAAAAATTATTTTTTAAGTGTTTTGTAAGCGTCTTCCATTTTGGTGTAAAATAAAGCATATATAAATTAAATCCTCATAAAATTAACTAACTTTATAACTATTATAATACGTATTATAACGAAATAACGTTAACATTATGGTTATCGATATTTATAATTGTATGTCGTTTGGTCGTTAGTCACATAATCGTGTGCACAGACGACTAAAATGATCGTGTGTATCCGATAATCAATCGTTATCGATGCGGAACATCGTTGTCTACCAGCGGAAGCACAACACTCAAAAAAATCACGTATTAATTATCAGGCCCGTTTAACTTGGGCCTAAAAAGTGATGCCATTTTTTATCTCGCTTTCTCATATGCCGTTTTCGCCCCATCTTTTTCACTTACGCTATTTTTGTAAATGTGTGCGTGTGCCGTATGCACCTGCCGCCATTTTTATCAACAGTCAATCGCTGTTTGTTAGTTTGGTTCGGCTGTTTTATTTATATTTTTTATGTTATTTCATCTATTTTGTAATCAGTAACGTAAATATTTAGCAGTGCGAACGTTATATAGTTTCCTTTGTGCAAATGGTATCTATAAACTTGTGATTTACATGATTATTATTAATGTTGGTCACGTGTTTTGTTCCCGGGTGAATTTACCACAAATCAAATAAAGTATTGAAGAATGTGTTGTGTGTCCTTCCCAAACAAAGTATAAAAACAATGTACTAAATGGACAGAGCTATGTTGGTGGAGCATGGAGCACCAAATTGTTGAAAAACATAATTCTAACCTCATCTGACAGAAACAAGGTAAATATAATATTTTATTCCGCTGTGACCATGTTGTGATACTATTCCTAGTTTTAAATTGTTGCCGGAATATAAGAAATAACAATATGTTCAAATACATTGTAAAATACAGATTTTTTGGATCTCATAACATGTGAAAAGTTTAGCTTTTTGTATGAGTCCAGAGTGACGAATTATATAGCCATACACCTTTCATTGATACTCTCGGTTGTAGAGGATGCTCGTGCTCTGCAATTGGGACAACATAGACCGATCTAATACAGTACAATTCAATATTGGAGCTTTTTTTTGGTATAGGTACCCGTAAGTTCATCACAGCTTAATCTATAATTATTTAATGTTTTATAATTATTATTTAATGTCAGGCAAGCAGTGAAAACAACTGATTGTGTCTTTTTCATATTTATTTTCTTATTAATTAATTGTTTTATAATTTCCAGGCAAGACTCGGGTTAAATTTGCAGTCCAAGTATTTAGCAGGCAAATGTGTTCATCGTTGGAAGCATAAAGAAAGTTTCACCTGTGTCTGAAGGATCTCTACTCTGTAGGTTTATATGTTAATATTTACAAAGGTTAATTCACAGCATAAGTAATTATGTTCATTCATAATTTGTTTATAATATTGATACTATTTGATATAATTAAGATGTTCAGAAAAGGCATTTGTTAAAGCTTTTTGGTCATATGTTATTAAAATGAAATGCAATGCAGTAGTGTATTGAAGTTAAGAATGAAATGAATAATATTGAATACAGTATGCATAAAACAGGAATGCCTACCAACCTATATTATGTACTGTAATAGCATAAAAGCATTCTTCAAAATTACCTTATTATAAACATATTTTTGCCTATTTCTTTAATATGTTGTTATATAATAGTTAATCTCAAATGTTTTAGTATGTTGGTATTATGCATTTAATGTGTTCTATGATTTGAAGCCAACACATTTATTGTTATAATTTAACAATATTGCTTATTCTTCAATATTATATTTTTCATTACACTTTACACACATAACATTATTGCCTATTTTTTAATGTATCATAATATCATATCACTTGATATACATTTTTGTGTATATTTTCTTATTGTAAATATGATATTATGACTTTCCCAATTATATTTTTCATTACTTCCTACTTGAAATAATAATTTGTTATAATACTTCAGATATGTAATGACTTCTTATATTTAATTTACACTTTACAAATATAGCAATATTGTGCTGTTTCATGGTATTGGAAAATATATTGTGCACTGAATGTTTCCATTTATACTTTTATTTGTTAGTGCAGTGATCATATTCTTTGATTTGGCATTGTTTTAATAGTCCTAAAATTAACAGAATTAATATTTACAAATTAAAACTGTTTAAATCAATTTGAAAATGTATAAAAATTATTTTAGGTTGTAATATTAAATTATGATCAAAATGTTAAAAATAATGTACAAATATGAAATAACATACATTTATAATGTTATTGAGTAAAGGTTTTGAATTATAACTTGGTTTTATTTTTTTATTTTCGTATGAAATCGAGTAACTTTAACGTACATACGAATGATACCCAAATATAAAACCGGTAAATTTTCGGTAATAAAAATCGGATTGCCTAAAATATGTAGTACATCCCTAAAATTGAAAAATCGGCAATTTCGGTAAAGTACCGATTTCCAGCTCTGGTCCGAAACGCGTCGAAATATATATACGTATAACGCGCGAAAAAGATGGCTCAAATACGCGGAACAATAATCTTTAATACTATTGGTCAGTGGTAAAATTATCAATGAAAAGAAAGAAAGGTCCGATGAACATTTGAATGAATTCTATGGAATTCTATATGTAGAATGTATAAACACATGTAGTTGTGTGAGTTTGCTTAACGTGTTAAAACATTTGTATGGAGTTGGCCGTCTGTATTTTTAGTCGTCTGTGTTAATTATTATGTGTATTCACTTCGCCCACCCACACGTTCAGTTTTGATAAGAGAAATATCAGTTTATGTTTATTCTAAGCACGTTTTGTTACCATATTGGCGGAAGGTGATTGTTCCTGGTAATGTGACAGTGTTTGAAGTATGCGAGCAGCAGACATTGGAGTGTGGCAGTTGTTTTGTGTATTTAGTTGGGTCGGTGTCGACGGGCGGAACAGTGTTTTGTAATTAATTCATACGCCCACTGAGCGACGGCGGTGTGTGTATGTGTAGTGCGTGATGGTACATAGTAGAACAGAATAGAAGTTAAAATGTCACTACAGAAGAGCGTGAAAAGCGCGGGTGGCGACAGAAGCGAGCAGGCTGACACTACGTCGATATGCTCATCGGTAACAACACAACCGGATAGACACGGCTTTTTTGGAGGTGCTCAGTATAGTCCAGAACCGTAAGTATTGCCCAACTACTATTAACTGTATAATTAACGCAATAAATAAACAGCCTGGTAAAAACTACCTACCTGGTGTAAATCTATATGAGCGTTCTGCTGTTTTGTAACTATTAACTCATCTGTTACCACGTAATCACAATAAACACGTTTAAATACATACATTAATTTACTTTAGAATTACTACCTACTTAATTCACACATGGTCCATGAAATGCACCTTAGGAATACATTCGCTATTATATCTGAAAAAAGGTAAATTAAACTACTCTTCAATATCTTCCAAAAGTTTATGTTAGTAGCATAAAACATCCATTATGTCTTGATATGATATCTATGTTGTCAAATACTTAAAAAAAGAAATATAAGCATATCACAGTAATTCAAAAGTTTCCTTATGTAATTAATCAGAGTAATTGCAAATTTATTACTGTGTGGTATTTCCGTTAAGTTTTTAATAAATGTTCCCTGTCATTGATAATGCAAGTAAACATGAAAAAAATATAGAATTAATTAGAGACAGTAACATACAAATAGTTTTTATTAGAGTACGTAATTTGCTTGATATTAATCATTATACAGGAAGTTCTAACTTTTAGGTGCTAAAATGACAAGTTTATTAATTGTTGAGTCATGTTATGGAAATATTATACAAAGGCTAAAATGCATTTTGAAAATTTTGCAAAATACTGCACACGAAAACCTAATGAATTTTTATTTTTTGGATGTGCTTAGTAATAAATATTCAGTACTTTAGACACAAATCTACCAAAGTAAACATTCCAGCATTATTGGGGCTGTACATCCATTCTATGACATTTAAGTTAAATAAATTGATAATGCTTAATTTAAACTGAACATTTTGACTGTGGTTATAAATTTATTTGACTTAATTTTATCATATTTTCCATCCTTAGAAAAATGACTTTAGTTTATCATATATAGCATACTTAGAAACTTAATCATTATTATTCTTATCAACATTGTTGATACAAACAAAACCAACATTTTTTATTTTTTATTTCTTACATGATATGGTCTGCAACAATACATATCATTATTTCTCACATGTCTTCTAGGAAGCCATGTTAAAAGTAATATTGAACCAATAACAAGTGTGTTAAGCATTGTTTCAATGTTGGATTATTTTTATGAATTTTGCAGAGTTATTTAGTCAAGTTTTTTTAGCAACAAAGTTGATGGCAACTACTCATTCACAATTAGGTAGTTTTAGGTATTAAACCAACACAATTGGTAATTGTGGGTTGATATATAAAAGTTTTACTTAAGTTATGAACAATATAATCCTACGATTTTGTTGCCATAATTTTTTTTATAATTATGCTGAACAGCAAATTCTTTATTAATCACAACAGGCTATCAAATAGCGGTGACAAAATAAACGAGTCACCTTGTGTTTTGCACACACTAAACTTAACACTTTTTTCACATTGATAAAACAAGTGATTTGTTTTTCAAATAGTTAACCATAAAAAATATTATCAGATGCATATGACACATTTTATAATGGTTATTATTGTGTGTTGAAGAAATATTTCTTTTTACATCAAATAGACAGTACTATGCGTTTCAAATAAGAATAGGAATGTCAATGACCTTTAGTTGTCAAATATCACACAAAAAGTATGGTTAGCAACAAAAAAAAAATTACGCATCAATTATATTTTTTTTCACATAGTTAAATTCTTGAACATAAATTAACTACTTAAATAAATTGAAACAATTACTGTCGTCAATCGTCTCTGAACTGTTATTTTTTACTGTGTACAGTAAAGAATTAAATAAATAATATGTAGCATAATATATTATACAAAACTAGTCATGAAACTATAGTAAATACAACTCTCGCCAATTAAAAAACAAAATATTATTATGAATGTTTAGTTCTCTTCAAAATTTTTGTACAAAATATTCCTCCATTACTTACTTTAATTTAAAAACATTTTTTTATAAAAAAATTAAAATTATAAAGTTTAAAACAAAATAAAAAGCATGCTACTTTTATATTAAATTAAAATGCATCAGAGTGGAAATTTGAGGCCACAGTTATATTTTTTAGTTATCATAATGAGTCATTAGTTATGCATCTTGATAAAAAGATAAAAAAAATCACACTTTACACATGAGAAAGTGTTGATGAAAGTAGGGTAAATACAGTGTTCACAAAGTTTTTATAAGGGGATTATGATCTTTTAATGATGCAGATACTTATTGAGAATCATTTGCTTCATGCAAGTAATAATTACCGAATCAGAAGACAATACCATTGGCCCGATTGAACATTATTTAGTGTTTGTAGTTATATTAACATTAAATGCAAATATTCGCCCCCTATCACATCATGCGACAGAAAATAACCGACGAAACGTAGGTGTCATGGTTGCACATCTGCCTACTTCTTATGGGAAAAAAGGCGTGAGTTTATGTATGTGTGTATTCTTCTGATTATTGCCTGCGTAAATCTATGAATTTATTATTATTAATAAACACGTTTAACATTTGCAGATTTGTCCGCATCTGAGATGAATCTATTATTGAAATACGAAATACTTTCACGCTTGGATGTTTCACACATAGGTAATCAATTGGAGGGACTGGAAAAACGTTTCTCAGCTTCCCAGATATTGTATGTTGATTTGCGTGTCGCAATAGCAAAAGTGGTAGTACTAGAATTCCCCGCTTGACTTCACAATACCACAGTTATCTTCTAGGAACTCGAAAATACCTTATTACTTTTTGTAAACTCGATATAAATACATGATGTGTGGGCGAAAAGGGGAATAAATTATGTTTATCATTCAAATATTTTATTAGTTATGTGGTACCTATATATATTATATTATAATAAATATGAATATGTTATGCCATCAAAAGAATTGCTCCTTTAAAATACTAAGAACGATGTGTCATGCATCAATAAAAGTCACAATCTCTGTTCATTCAATACGAAACTCAGGAATGACTCAGGTTTGCATAGTAATCTACAACACGGTTTTTTTTTCATATTTTCTGAATATGGTCAATCAATGGCAATTTCATAGTTATGCTTGATTTAAGTTTTTTATGTCCAATATCAAGGAAAATAGTTAGAACTCATTATAAGATCAAATATTCAATGCTCAGCTACTGGTGCCTCTATCGTAAACTACAGATTTTAAATTCGATTTTGAGTCTTTAGCAATAACATCATTAGAAACGTTCCACAAAGTTATTATTTTCGTAGTTTTATGTCATACAGAAATTATGTTCTCGTTAAGTCGAGTCCTAAATGCTTTATTCACCATTTAATGTTGTATTTGCACTCGTACCTACCAAATAAACAATAATACTTACACCCTATCAATTCGCTTCATTTAACGGGTTCTCCTAGCCTAATTTTTAAGGCGCACGCTATTTGCCCTCAAAACCCATTCAAATACCAGCAATTCTAGGCCTTCCATGGTCTTTCATTGCTGGCGCCCTAGGCCATCGCCAGACTACGCTGTATCCTAACGCCGGCATTGCACCCTATAGCTCTAGGCATATCATACACCTTACGTTAGGTACTAGGCAATATTATATACGTCTCAGATATCATATTTTCTAACGGACTTTTCAATCCGACCTAAAACAAACATGGGTAAATCATACACAATTATATAGGTACGGACTAGGCCACTCAAATTATACCATAGCATTACCGGTACGGTATCCATACCTTGGACACTGGGTGGTTTTTTTTCTAATAATTTATACTAAATTCGTTGCCTCATTTTGCCTACGGAAAAATATGCTAATGTATCGACTTTTTCCATAAAGATGCTCGTCAGTAGAATGACGTAGCTCTCATGGGGTAACGACCTACAGTATTGAAACTGATGCTCCATTATTGATAACACAAATTAGCACCCTCAAACAGTTAACTGCAAACATTCTGATTTTGGGTCAATATTCCATCCTAACTGTAATCATGAATTATGGATCCAATAGCAACAGTAAAAAAATGTATAGAACTTAATTTATAAGTTCTGGAACTTACAATTGCGATGTGTTGTTAAAAATATATTAATATAATAATACTTTTTGTAGGTAAACTACATATTCCAGTTTATTACCGATCGTCTTAAATACTACTTGAGTAGTCAGTTTTCTTGCCTTGTTTAAATTTATTTTACAAATAAACAACTCAAGCTAATTGAATCTACATTCTCAATTTTATTTGTGCATTTGGTACTCTGTTTTGCCTACACTAGTGGATACAATTGAGTTGACGTGACTGGCTCGAAAATAGAAATTCCTAATAGAAATGTGGACGCGGACGCCCTTAATGACACCGAAGGGTATATTTAAAATTTCTTTATATAGATACTTCCGTGCTTTTCTGAGAACAGTATGGTGGGGCTCCTCGGACCAGTTGGCGCTTGACAGTTAATTTGTTTCGCTGGAATATGTAATTTTATCTTCCTCTTAATTATTAGGCTTTAAAGATGAAGGGAAGGCGCTCGTGTTGTTTTGTTTTTAAGATCTGCGTTATTTCGTTAGTGATAAAACGTATCAATGTTCTATGTATGAGCTATTTTCGTGGCTTTGGAATTGGATTTTTAATCTAATGCAATCTACAAGTGAAGAGTAATTTTTATATTCTTCATTCTGTATTGTAACAAATAATTACCAGGCTTATGCCACAGTTTCAACTACTGGTGTAATTTAAATGTTATGGCACCAATTTTTTACCTCACGTATAGTAGACATTTCTTTGCCGAGCTCCCATAACAACGGAGCCTTCGTTTATGCTCACACTAGCGTTATTTTAGCTAATTACCGAAAAGTTTCCCTCTGTTGAAACTGCGTCGGTAAACGTATAATTTATTCAAGCGGTCTGAAACTGCGCACGAGATAAATGAGCCCCTTACATCCTGCAGAAACTTTGAAGCTAAGAGACTCGCAACTATTCCTACCAAAGTAACATTATTCCAGGATACCTGAAATTGTAAGCACCAAGTGTTGTTTTAGTCAGATTCAATTATTCAGGAAACATAATTTGCCGGCTTTGTATTTACGCTCGACACTTCTAAAGTTGCGTAGGTTAGAAATACTACAAAGTCATTATGTAGGAACATAAAACAGGAGTTTGGTAGAAAACCAAGCAATTCAAATTAATTTGTATTTCAGCTTTGTGCTTTACATCAAGGTTGATATTGTAAGCAAGCAGAAAGGAATCTTTATCCAGAAAATAAATAGAAAATATTAAAAAAGTGACATTGTGTATAATTAGGCGACATGAGTTCAGTCTTGGTTTTAATTTTTATGTTCATTGTTCATTTTAAAAACTACGTAATGTCACGCAAGATTTCTGATACCAAGGTTGTATGCTTAGTGTATTGTTCAATACACTGTCTTAACTTAACTCCATCAAAAACCAAGTATTATACTAAAATGAGTCCAACACATAGTACTTATAAGTTATTTTTTTCCTTTTAGACACGTTCGAATTTAAAATTATACGAGTTTCAGGGATCATTTCTTTGTATGTTCTTGCCTATTCTTTATTATAAGGTATTTTTTTTTACTTCGCCATATGAAATAATTAACCTTTTGCTAAAATTGTATTCAATTCATGAGCCCTTAATTATTTTATTATTTTCATAGTTTTGAAGCAGAAATAGGTAATGATATTTTAATCAAGATTAACTTAACCCAAGCATAGTATAAAAATAGCAACATAGTTATAATGTTGGTTTTGTTATTGTATGTAAATAGTTTAGTGAAAGCTCAGCCATTCGTTGTTTTTAGTCGTGGCCGGCATTCAGAACGGGGCCTTGGACGCACAACACTGACTCTTAATTAGCGGCCAAAATATACGTTGCAGAAGGGAAATAAGTATACTATTTTGTAGAAAAAATTATGAATCCAATTAAATTTGGCCTTTTTATTGCATATGTTCACCAACTAGCAAACCCAACATCTAATGGTATTACTGCCGCCCATGAACATCCAACACGTTTGAATCATGGATGTCCTGTCGGCCCATCAGATCGAGAGGTCAGAGGACAGTGGGTAGGAAAAATAGGGGTAAGAGAAAAGGGTATTGGATATCCTGCAATCGCACTCATAGAACGTAACGTGACATCAGATATGTCGCTTCACGTCGATTTTCTGTGAGACCATGGTACCGCCCCGGACGAGCCTGTCCATTCATGCTTAGTCATGACTGACAGCATCGTGGCTCTACCACATGTCTAGCATATTTTTCATATAGTAACTCTACTCTCTTTGCTGTAGCTCGCGAGTCGTGGTACATGTAATGTAATCCAGATTACCGACTGGTGACAGATAATTAAAAATCACCAATCATGCCGAGGTGCTCAAAATCGGGGTTCATTCGGTCATATGTAGATCATTATGATGATAATTACTCTCTGCGTATGGCGATTGCTTTCCGATGTAATATGAATATTCTAAAATCGTTCTCATAAAATGTGGAACAGTCTAGTAAAGATTGGGACTTTGTTTATCAAGATTGATGTCTTCAAGACTGATGTCTAACTGTATCGTTTTGTCAATACGACTCATAGTCTGTCTAACGTTAGCAACATTGAAACTCATTGGTTTCCCGCCAGCATCTCTGCTTGTTTGTTTTCTTTCTTTAGCTTGACCTTACGAAACGCATACATCCGTCACTGCTTCCTAACTGTTAGTCATTTGTTTCTAAGACCCTTATCTTTTCTACGTAATTCCCTCAATGGAACAAGCAATTATGCCCGTTGGTATTTGAAATATAAGTAATAAAATGTTTTGTTGAGACTTTTACGTAACAGGGTTAATGTGGGATTTAGACCTAAATCCACCTAGGTAAAGAAAATATGTAGATGTTAAAAATATCGTAACATTTGATGGTGAATCGAAACAATAACCGCAAAAATATTATCATCGCTCTGTACCAATTTATATTAATTAATTTTCCAATATATTTTGTATTGACGTCACTATATTAAATATTAAATATGAAATACTTTTGTCGGGAAAATACACATTGAGTCAGTATGAGCGTGCTGCTCTCTTTCAAAACAATAACACTTGAACAAATAGACTTGGCGGTCACCGCTGTGTGCTTTTATGAACGGCGCTGTTATTAATTGCTTCTAGCTAAGAATTGTTTTATGACTTCAAAATTCTGTGGTTTACTTATTAATGGAAGATATGCGTTCTTTGTTAATTCTTGTTTTATTTTTACACAGGTTTCTGTATCGAAGAGTGATAAAATGTAACTAAATATTTTCGTTTTAATGTTTAGAATCGCCAGCGTGTAATTAAACAATCGTAACTTAGAAATTTCAAATATTACATTAACTAGAGATTTGATAGGGCCCGTCCCCATCTCTCATAAAGATGTAAAAGTTAATACAAATCAATATAGATGTCTTTCTACTTCGGTCGTTGTCAGTTGTCACTGTACGCCTTTTTACTGCACTCCTCCATTTCGTCCAATCGTTAGTCCTATAATTGTAATTTAACCTCCTATTAATTTAACTTTGTGATTGATTTCGTTGCGGGTTAAAGACAAGTTAGATGTTCCCGGCGTCTCGCCGAGCTTCAATGCAGTGTCATTACAATGCGCGCCATTGTTGATCCTGGCGTTTAAGTGTTGCAGTGGTGGGTGGGACAGTGTTCAATTGTACTATCGTAATTTTGTAATAAATTAGTCAGAAAAAGACACCTCTATTACTCAAGTCATTGTAATTTAGTTTATTTGTTTCGTCACGAGCCCTACTCTTATTATTATCGCGTGCCTAATGAATTAGTTCAATTAGCCATCTAGTAGTATTACGTGATATTGCTGTACGTTCCGTGTTCACAATGTTTAGTACTTTTTACTTAGTGTACGCAATATTTTTTTGTTGTTCAGCTTCGTATGGGAATTCCCAAGCACGTCCCATCAATTTCTCGCTGCTCTGATTACCTGTCTATTAGAATGTGAAAGTTATTATACAATAGGCATGCAAGAAGTACATTGGCTCGCGTTATTACTGCATGGAATGGAATTTGTATTGAGCTTTGAGACACGCGGTATGTCTTTGAGGTTTCAAATTACTATTGTAATTGTTTTCTGATGACACATTCACATTGTCAATCATGTTACTTTGGAGCTGGTGATTGTAGTAAAAAATATATTTTTTCCATTGCGAATTTGAATAACAATTTTTCCGATTTCTTTTATTCTTGTTAAAGAATACAATATTTGTGGCGCAATTGGTGAAACCAGAGGCCTTGCGTTCCATCCCCATACTGGTACAAATATTCTTTTTGTGGATTCGTGTTGTCTGACCAAAAAGCCTCGTAATTTCTGATACCCACAACACAAGACTTGATACCTTGTTGTGGAATTTCATTATTTAGCTGTTATTATATTCATTTTTTAGAGTTTGAAAATGAAAAGGACCTCATAAATTACATCATCATGCGGCCATATAAAGACCATTTTCAAATACTATTGTCCTGTGCATGGTCCTGCATGAGTTGTCGTTTGAAGGTGAAAGTCACGTGATATTAAACGCAGTACATACTGTATGAAGCAGCAATCGATGAAGGTCGTCTCACATGTGTGTACTGCATTCGATGAAAAGCGTTAAGAATTCGTATAGACCTTGAATAGTATTGCCAAGTGTAACTTGTTTAGTAATTTTAGACAGGTATTTAACATTGTGAGCTGAATTCAATTTTTAGACACATTGTTAGGTTTGCTATTCGTTCACGGATCATGGTTGTAAACTTGAACTCTACGGTTTGGTTGATTGTTTTTTTATTTAGTTGTTACTACGTGGTGAATCAACTACCTACCTTATATTAAGCGGTGGTTTTCTTTTATTTAACTATATATATACATGATTCATTAAAATTACTCTGCCTCCTTTATGAAATGCATAGTATCAACAATGTGACAAAACTGTATATTTAAGGGCTTTATTCATAGATAGTTTTAAAGTCTATTTAAATTATCGAATTTTTTGTCCCTTTTGAACGACTGTTGAAGTTTGAACGAAGAAGATAAAACATAGTTAAAATAGATTTTTAAACAGTTTAAAGCCGTAAGATTAAACATGGCTTTTTATTCTTGTAATATGTGGTATGTAACAGTATTTGGAGCAGTGGCGTAACAATAGGGTGGCAGAGTGCGCAAAATGCCACGGGCCCCCGACCCTAGGGGCCCCCGACCCTAGGGGCCCCGGCCTAGACCTGAAAAGCCTTAAGCAGGGAAAGAACCTTACATTTATTACCAACAAAATTAAAGACCAAAAACATTTTTTTATTATTTGTTGGACTAGTTTTATCAAATGTGGCGATTGAGATTTTCACAGTAAGGGGGTAATCATCTTTGCTGCATTTTTGCCACTTATTAAAGAGAATAAACTTGTAGTGGGCTTTCCCAAATCAAAGGTAATTTTTTTTCATGAATCTCGGAAAGGGCCCTCTACAGAGGCCCATGTAAAAGTGCGTTACTATCGATTCTTCGATGAAGTATCTTGGTATTTTATTTGATAGCTTGAAGTTTTGAAGTTATTTGATGGAAGAACCACGCATAGGTGCTTCAAAAGCCTCAAGCCTAAATTGGTGAAGGCACGTTGAGTGGAATGGGGCCCAACCTCGAGGGTGCCAGCATACCTTAACGTAGATTGTATGCCGGAGTTGTATGATCGATGACCCTTTACGAGTGTCCCATATGAGCTGAGTCTCTGACCAGACGCTGTGCTATGGTCTTGTGTAAGCCGCAAACTCTAGTGGCGCAGTGGATAATCAGGGCTATCGCACAATTTCTCTGAGGTGGCCTACGTCTTAGCAGGATCAGTCTCAGGCGCCATCGACACCAAAGAGCCCCTAGAGGTGTGCCAAACGAGCGTCCTTGTGCATAATCTCCGTGGAGAAGTGGCGCTTTAGACTGAATAATTCCAGTGCTGGTGCATTACCCTTTGTGCCAGTGCATCCTGGCTTCT
Source organism: Hyles lineata (assembly GCA_030180105.1). Classification (NCBI taxonomy): domain Eukaryota; kingdom Metazoa; phylum Arthropoda; class Insecta; order Lepidoptera; family Sphingidae; genus Hyles; species Hyles lineata. Next base: position 2,150,287 of record JARJEE010000026.1, read on the forward strand.
ATCAGTGATTGAACTAGCGCCACGGCGTGGCGCGACGACACGGCGTTTCGCCTGACATAGGTCCTATCGCGTTGCTTCGGTAAATAACTGGGTAGGAGAGTTAGAAAAGAAGAGGAGTGAAGAGATTAATGTTAAGAGCCCGTCATATGTCACCACTGTGCCAAGAAACAACTGTCCGGAAGACACAGTCCAGCACAATCTCTCGGAGACCAGCTCGAGGTGACGAACGCACAAAATTACGAGCATCCCTCAAAATAAACCTCTCGCTCTCGGCCGTGAATCCTTCCACCGCCAAGAGTTAGGGGCCAAGGCAGGCAATGTTTACGTTTTCTGAGAACGTGATGTCACAGTAAACGAGCGCAATACGCGATCGTGAGCGGAACCTTCCCACTCGGCGCCACCTTCATAGAAGTAAGCGTCAGGTCATGAAGGGCTGAAACGATGAATTCCAGCACGGTACAACGAAACGGACGCGGATGTCAACATTTTTACGGTAGTCACGGCTTCAAATCCCAGGGGGCACACCTCTGACTTTTTGGAGTCATGTATGTAAATGATAGTCAATTAATACGCACTATAACGGTGAAGGAAAACATCGTGAGGAAACCTGCATACTACTCGTATAACAATTTGGAAGGATTGCTTAAGTATGTAAAAGTCCGCTAACCTGCACAAGGCCAGCGTAGTGGACTATACGGCCTAACCCCAAGAAGGAAAAGTATGGAAAGAGGCAAGGGGCATCCGGCAATCTCATTCACCGAATGAAACGCGATCGCAATGCTGTCATGTCACGTCGATCTTATGTGAGCCAGTGGTACCGCCCCTGACGAACCTACTCATTAATCCTGAGTCATGGCTGACAACAGCGTGGCTCTACCACTTCCAATAAATTCAACAGTATATGTCTCGACACAAAAAAAGGGGGGCCCCATCCGATAATTTTGCCACGGGCCCCGGCTGGTGTAGTTACGCCACTGATTTGGAGCAAGAGTTAACCTTAATATATCGATATCAACTTAGTACGTGTTCTTATCACCGCAGGCTTTACGTAAAGTAATAACAATGCAGTATTTTGCGATTACGTAAATTGCAATTGACGTCCTTATTAAACGTTTGTGCGAACTTTGGGTGTTATTTTTTGTACACTTTTTCCTATTTTCATATAAAATAATATATTATCATCATTGTTTTCTCGATGTAGCAGCGATTTATCGATTTAATGAATATGAATTCCAGGTCAATCGATATAATGTTAAGGCGTGTTTTGATTTATAAGAAAACAACGGCAATCAAAGACAAGAATTTGGTTCTGCCTTGCGTTTAGCTATCTCATTGCTTCGTGCCTTTTCCACAGATGTGATAAGCCAATTTTGAATACTAGTGTTCATAACTGAATTTCAAATCCCCAGTAATGTACACTTGTCTATATCATTTAATCAATAAAATCGATATTGTTCATTTATAATGGCAATGGCTTTTACTAACAGTATTGGATAGTAAAACAATTATCCGTATCCGCACATTAGACCTTTACGAAGGTGCTGGTGACGCCATTTTTGTTAACGCAGCTGCGGCACTATCCAAATCCGTGCAAATGAATACTTTAACACGTACACGGCATTGTATTGAATTTCCTGCTCGAACGTTCACGTTTCTGTAGCTAGGAGACATTTCACAAATCGCACGTGAAAATAAAAATCTAATGATTCATGTGTCCGCGTTGCAACTTACCGCAGACTGTTCAAAATCATTGAAATTGACATTAGTATAGACGTGACGACAGTATCAAAAGATCAAATATTTTATGATGTTAGGGGAAAATACATATTAGAAGGGTTTAAAACGATGTTTTAGTTTTAATCCAGAATTGGAGATTAACAAGATTTTCAATAAAATACAAGTACAAAATATAGCAATCGACCATTTTGACAGAAACGCTAGTCACGACGCATGATGTCACGCCTATGTAAATCTGCCGTAAACATTACCAATTTCTTTAGAAATGTGGAATGTGAACTTTACCGGAACCACTTATAGATTTTAGAATTCATTTTTATCAAACGAAATATGTTTTGTTTCGTTTACTTTCGTCGCTGCGCATAGACACAATGACATGTTTACCTAGTGGTGACGTTATAACGGACGCCATGACACCCACTAGCTTTTTCTGTGTACTATTGAAAGATGATTAGAAAAATGGCTTAAAACTGTGTTAAACTTTTGTTGATTCTTGAAAAAACTATATTTCGTATTATATAATAAATGGGTATCCATATTATTGAACATGATTTTAAAATAATTCGTCATGCCTATTGCAGCCATAAGAATATCTGACGTGCTAAATCATTTCAAGTGAAATTTTACATAAGTTAATTAAAATCAAAATAATTTATAAGTAGCGAGAAGAAATTTCTTTATGTCTCGTTTACTTTCATGTACTTCAAACAGAAATACGATTAATTCGAAAAGCACTGTTGCGTTTATTACTTCCTATAAAAGAACGTGAATAGGTAATTAAGTGGGATTTAATTGAGGCGTCCTTAGAGAGAGGCCCACGTGTAGTTTACAATTGTTTGCGCTGCACTGTGTTTATCTTTACCTCCGGTGTAGCCAATTAGGCGTTACATAAAAGTGTTTTCTAATTACATCAGATTTACTTCATTGTCTGCTACTTTTTAATTAACTTCATAGTGTTATAGACGTCGATAAAGTTCAGTATACTGAATAATATTGAGACATTGAGGCTCAGTTACGTCAAGTAATTTTGACCATTTCTTTAATTTTAACTTTGTTAACGCTACCTATTATACATGTATTTTAATTGAGTGTCAAAAATTTGAGAATTATATAGTTAAAGTTATGGTCGCTTGCTGCATCTGGCTCGAAATTAATTTCAAATTCGCTTATTTTATCATGGCGTAAGGGATATAAAGTAACAATAATTTCCCTCGTTTTTCACTTGATGCTCGTCGACCCATATCACAATCTGACAGGCGTCGAGAGCGGATGTGGTGTGATCATGTCCCCCTCCCCACCCTGTCTCCGTATCCAATCCCCCCTTCTCCCGAGCGTACCTCAATTTTTGCCAAGCGTGCCGTCAGGTACAACGAACGCCTATTAGGGCGATTAACAACGTTTGCGCGTGGTATGGCACGCCAGGTTCGTTCATATGCTTGGGAGACATTTCTCAGTCTTAGGATAGAGTTACCGATTTTCTGATTCTTGGTTATCCTCCGTAACATCATTTATTTCCTTTGCATTATTTAGAGAATAGTTTTTATCTATGTGTTGGCAATAAAAGTGTTATAACTTTTACTATGTTGTAACAATACATAATATTTACAAAAATACATTGTAAGTGTTTTGCTAATTATCATAGCATTACATAAAGTAGTTATATAAAATATGTAACCTCGGATCGGCGTGTATTTGACATAAACTTTATGGACATTTAACATCTAAATACTACGGTCCGTGTTAATGGTCCCTGAATTCCACAAGACGATTGTGGGTTATAGGCATTCAAGGTTACCCATATATGGACAGGAATTCAACATCGCTTTTAATTAAATGTGTTTCTATAAAATTTAATGGAAATGTAGAAATTTAACATATTTTTACATCTTTCGCTGAAAGTTGTAAAGGTTGTAAAAACAGTTTAATTCAAATTATTTGTCATGGTATATTTAAAATATGATATTTTTGCTACTTTAATTATGATATTATCCAATGATTTATGTTTTGCAATTTAACTGATATTTAGATCTGTGTTCAATATCTTTGGCTATTTTATTAACCAATAAATAAATACAGAGATGACGTAAAATTCCATTGTATATAATTGTTCATACATATTTAGCGAAACACTAAGCCATATCAATTAAAGGTTTTAGAAGGTAATACGATTAAAAAGCTTGATTGTCATCAATGTTGTAATGTAAAGGCAAGTGCGGTCGAGCGTGAAATTAGTGCTGAAATGTGTATATTGAGTAAGTGGTGTAAAAACAACTAGCCAATGAATGATAGAAAAAGAAGTAAACTCTAATAAAACAAATTGAGGTGACGTTGGGAAAGCTGAATTACAAATGAAAATCACCATGTTGCCAGTTTTAATAATCTTTTTTATTGAATCTCGCCCGTACGGGTAATATGATTTTATATAAATTAACATTTCCTTATTAATTTTCGTGCATGTACGTTCGGAGTAGGATTTCAGCAGTTCAACAACCTTCAAAATTAAACCGTATTTTTGCAATTTCCCTGGTTTTGCGGATATTCACGTGCGATAACTTATCATAAGCGATCTCTTTTCACGGTGCTCTGCGATCATAACTTGAATATTTTAAATAGAAAACATTGACTCTGATTCCTGTAATTTCTGTTTAAATGTTTTGTCTTTATATACGTTTACTGAAGGATGATTGTTAATCAGATTCACTGCCCTTTTTTAAATCATTTAAAATATAAGTTTTTAGAAACCTCATTCAGCAGAATTTCGTTATAATGATTATATTTTGTAGGCTTGGTCTTTATAATGTTGTAACTGGTGTCAATCCTTATACTGTGAACGAACCGTGACGTAGCGGCAATGTGTAGTAAAGCTTGAGATATTCGCATGGCGTAATGGCGGCGCGGCGCGTCGGGCGACCTTCGTCGGCGTTGTGCATTAGTGGACTAATGCCTTTACGCTCGGCTCATTGTTATTTCGGTTGCGACTTGCCGCTTGCGACCAGTAAGATAGACCTCCTTGCTTTCTACTGCTATACATCTTTCACTTTCACGAGATTTTGAAACGGTTACGTTTTAAGATTTTTTTGTTACGTTCGATTGTATTTTTGACTACATTATTTGATATTTTTCATTTTTAGTATTACAAAGATCAATAACTCATGGTAATGGCCTTTTCGTTGCTATGGTAACTGTTTTCGGAAATGAATTTCTGGTTAGTCGTTCTTTTATTGAACATCGTTAATTTTATTGAAATCTTATCCTCCTATGTCTCAGGATGGCGAGCGCAGTGGAATGCCAACCATTGCGTTTTTTAATTTATAGTGCTATTTGTTTCTGCTACTGTCCCATGAGCGGTCGTTTTTGTTACTATAAGGCGAATGGCATGCTCGTTTCACCCCTCATCGCAATAAGAAAGCAACTTTGGTTTGGCAAGGGTTTTCCAGATGGCCTCCTCTATCTGTGACCGTATCGTCTCAAATATATTACCTTACCTTAGTGTTAGGTAGTATTAGTTTATTATATTATTTGTTAGTACAGAGCTATCTACGCTATCTCAAATTAATGTGAGATATATTAAAAAACTGCAAGACAAGGTAGAGTGTTAAATAATGAAGTACCATGAGCTTGCTGGTAAACAATGGCAGCCTTGTCATTTTGAACAATGTTATTCAGATAATCTGTAGATACACTTTTAGATTTTAAGTATGCATTTATGCAAAAAATAATGTGTATGTATAGGAGTGCTGGAAAGGAGCGATAAAAAATTGGAAACTGCACTGTCTTGATATTAAATCGGATTCCCAAAGTAATTTAAAGTTTTCGACAGCTGTCATGACATTTTTTACTTATACAATTTAGTAGCCAAAAACTGTTACTTTCTCGCAAACATTATAATAATGGCGAAGTTAACGGAAACAAATTCTTCGCTTTTCACTTACTATCACTTGCAAAAAATTGTTTTCGTTTCTTTTGCATCAAATATAGGAGACATTTATCATATAAATTCAGTATATTTTCTTGGACTAATTTTGCGAATAACATTGATTAAAATACCTCAACGGTGCATAATAATTGTTGCATTTTGAAAATGGTTGAACCAAAGATTAGGAAGATTACATTAAAGGATTTTAGGCTATAAACATGCACTAAATTACAGTCTGCTTATTTAGTTATGTCAGCGACTGAGCTACGAGCAACCGACGGATAGATGTTTAAACGTTTCTGTCGCGTTGTTTATTTATTTTGTATAAAGACATTAGTATTATCAGTGTCCTCAATTCGTCTTCGCTTTAATCCTTGTTGTGTTTTTGATCGAGTTTACTTACAGAAAACGCATTTTATGATCACTTGGCCCAAGAACATTACTAGTAAAATACGTTACAAGTCATTGCAGTTCATCTGTTTTATAGAGCTCAAAAAATTAAAATAACCTTATGAATATGTGTAATATTATGCATTTTTCAAATAAAAGTTAATAATGAATTAGGTTATATCTGTTACTTCGGTTGAAAATATAAGTTCAATAAACAGGTATTCATTACAGGATAAGTAAATTTCAGCAGAATCTAAAGTTATCAAACTACAGCCAAACAAAACACGATTTCCACAGTCCAAACACGAACCTTGTTCAACAGTAATTCACAAGTACTGTGAAAATTTTCACACGTCTGGCAAAGGTCAAACGACATCAGTTTACCGACCTCAGCGCAAGGCCGCGCGTTACGAATTAGAGCGAGCCCCGCCGCGCAGGCAGCAACAATTTTCCTTTTGTTTACATTGCTGAGCTCGGAAACCGAGGAACCTTCCACGTCTGCGGACTGCGTCGTGTCAGCCGGAAATTGCGCATTATCATATTTTGGCATAAGCGTTTACCCAGCGTTATTGTTGTACGTCATCGGTTGTTTAAAAAGACGCAATATTTTGTCGCTTAACAATACCACGTAGGATCATTCGGTAGGTTCTTATCTAACTTGGGAAAATGACTAACCTCGTCCTGATTGTAATTGCATAATGTTGTCCAGATTCTCGATAGCGTGTCGAAGAGCGGCAGATGATTATCTCTCCCCTGTTTTTTGTTGTCAGGCACCGGTTTATTATTAGATATAAATAGATTGTGTTCTGTTTATTATAAACAAACTTTGATTGCCAAGGTGATGACTACTTCGCCAACAATTATCAACTACTAACTGTGAATCAATATTAGTTACTTGGTTTATTCGTAAAAACTTTCAATAAAATGGTTTGTATACTGTACTTACGTTTTATCAAGTTTTATAATCTAACGTTTATCCATGAGTAATGTTTGATTCCGTTTTCCTCTATTTCTGCCGCTTCCGCCGATTTTTGTTCTAACTTCAAGGAATTGTTTTCGTTTTACTCCTTTTGTAGCATTTTCAGGATCAAATTGAAGTAAATAAGCCTTACCGCACTTCCAACTTAATATAACGTCATCTTTCTACAAATGCTTAAGTACATTAACTTCAGGCGATGTTTGGACAACTGCGGCCTCGCCTAACGATATAGTTTGGAAAACAAGGCAACGGACGGAAGGATTGAAGAAAATATTTCAAAACCCAAACATTCAAAGCTGCATGCAGCTGCATACCGTCGGTGTGGACAATTAATTGGTACACCGATGCTATCTCGTTCGATCTGGTGATTTCTCGCCTTGGGCCATGACTAATGTTTCATAAAAGTTGAATGACCCACATTTGTTATCGCGATCACTTTGATATTGCGTTGATAACTCTACAATGTATGGGTGTGGCCATACATACCTTGGATAGAACACATTCGTTGTCAGACAGGTTTTTGAGCACGTCAAATTGTTGGCTCATGTCTAATTTCGTATCAACAGTTTGGCGTGTGAAAGACTCTTCTGTGTGTTCATTTTGTTTGGTTCTCGTCGTTTCGTATCAGCCGTTGACATAGTTTAGTCGACAGCTAAATATGGACTATTTCAAGAGTTCTCACATATAGGTACATAGAGGCATAAATTTTGACTATTGTATGGGAAAGGATTTCCTCGCGATGCAAATTGAATTAAACTCCTTTAGAAATTATATCCGTTGTAATACGATAGCATTTAAAACACTGACAAATATATACTTAATTATACAGAATATTATGTAAACAATATTATATAAAACGGTGTCAATGGAATGTCTTATGTATTATCAGAGAAGTTGCTTACCGACTTCATTAAGGGCATGTAAAATTGATTGGTCTCAGTGTTCAGTGAGCAACGGTTATTAAGGACACGTCGTTTGTTAGGCGAAGTTTGTCGGGATTCCCGGATGACGTCAACTGTCTGTTGCAACACAGTAAAGGTTGAGGAATTTAAAAATGACTACCTCCGGAAGGATTCTGAACTTATGTGGAGTCGCATACATTTTATTAATGATTCAAAAAGGGGTTAAATCTTTTTTATAAAAAATTACGTTCGCAGTATATGTCTAAGTTGTAAAAATATGCAATCATAACAACTATTCTCAGTAAATAAATTTAAGTAAAAAGGAAAACCTGTACAATGAGAACATAATTCGTAGAAGTAGAAATGTTTACCTCACAGTACAGCTTATAAAAGAACTTGTTTTTTTTTCGCTAGCGTGCAACATTCCGAATTCGTTACAGAATTTGACTTACACGAACATTCCGGTGAGATTTTATGCTTGAATACGCCTTTACTAAATAAATTGTGGGGTCGTCCGTGACGTCAATGTTTTGGGTGACTTGGGAATACAGTATGTTACCACAGCTGAATTCATTTCACCAAAAATAGCAACTCTGGTATACCTAGTAACACAATTTTACATAAAACATCTTTGACCACAATGCGTCTGTTAGAAATCCAGTTTAGCGATTAGCTACAAAATTAAATTATTGTATATTTCACCTAAATCTAAACTGTTGCAAACTATAGTAAGTGGTTGAATATAAAGTTTATTTAAACTTTTATGGTAATTGTCATCATCTTAAGTCACAGGAGTCCATTAATAAACATTGGTTTCCCTGATACATTTTCTCACACATGACATGACTGAATTCTGAAAATATTGGACACTGAATGAGTTGAAAATTAATTTCTACTATTTTATTTTTCTAGAAAGCGGACCGTATCGCCGAGCACGATACTGAAACGGGAACAGAAGTGGCTACGAATGCTAAACAACTGGGAGGCTTTTATGAGCAAGAACTATAAGAAAGTGCGCGAGAGGTGTCGCAAAGGTACTTATTTTTATACTTCTGATTATAATAGTTTCTGGTGTGATTGTATTCAAATTTATAGGAGTTGACGTAGAACATAATAATCATTTTTTTTAAAGTGGTTTGAAATGTATAGTTGTAGTAGAAAAACATGTTACATTACAATATGTTCAGTATTAAAGAGACGAAATACAGAATGATGTAATAAGTTAGATATATAACATTAGTTAGGTCTAGCGTCATCCTTATTTAAATATCTGTAACGTTATTATGTCTGTCATTTTTATCTTTAAGACAAATAGTGTATCAACTCGACATATTTGCCCAAATAAACAATAGTGGTCAGCAATAATCATAGCAAAAAATTTTGTCGATTTTTTTTAATTCGATCACTTCAGCATTTGATATTTGCAAATCAATCCTATATTAATTATGTTATGTAGATTTTAACACAAATTTAGTAAAACATTTACCAAGCAAATTATATTTACCAACAGACTATCGCAAGGTGTGTGAATGATGAATGAAATCGGTCAGTGTAACCGGCGTGTAATACCCAGATGCGAATTTAGAATTGTTGTAAGGAAATAAACAGGATGTTTTTAACACGTAAGTTAAAAACGGTTGAATGGACACAATCTTGCCTTTTCATGTTTTAATTGCATAGATGTCTGGGAATTTTCTTACGTAATGGCTGAGAACGACCAAGAGTTAAACGATTATTACGGAGTAACACAATTCATGATCATCTGCAGTGGTGTGATGTAAAGTTAAATTGAAAAGGAGCAGTGACTACTTTAGAGCAGAAAGATTTAGATATCACAATATGAACCGAGACGAACACAATAGAGAGCTGTTTTCTTATAGTTTCAGAATGACGTCAATGTTTCTTTGTATTAAATTTTTTAGTTGAGTTGAAGACTAGTCTAATATTTCTGTAGATATATTACCTTGTTGTCCAGTTTATAACGCTACTTTCCACCTTTCGGTATGAGGCTTAACATAAGCTAAAGCCAAAACGCTGTCATCTTAAATGTATTTACACGATATCGAGTTATCCACCATCCTTGGTCGATATATTGACTGGATACGAATATCCTAACATCATTACTCCCATCAAAAGATATGAGAATGTAATAAAGATGGGGCCCAATACTCGAGTAACACGTTCTAAAACCACGCCCGTTTGATATTAATGCAATATTGAACACATAATTATCGTGTTGTAATAGACCACACACTTCACTGATTACGAAATGTGATGATTATGACGCCACTCAACTTTTTACTTTGTTTTGACTTGAGTCACGGAATGAACTTTCTAGAACTATCCTTGAACTACATATTTTCTTTTACAATAATGTTTAATTAGGATGATTGTCAGTGATAATGATCGTGCTAATTCAAATACAAATATTATCAAGTTATCTAGTGATAAAAAATAAAATACAGGCGGGACATTGACATCGCAAGGATTTTCTAAGATACATTTTTGGAATTTTAAACTTTCCATGATTATGTCATAACACTAAAATGCTAAAAAAGCTTCAACACCTAACTTTGGGTGTGTACTAAAGAATTTTGAATTCCGTATTGGGTCCGATTAATATTCTGTAATGTTTTTGTTAATTTTTAACAGTGCCAAATCTCTCAGTATATTGTAATGGGCTCCTGACTAATAAAGTTACATTATTGTCTTCATTCCATCACGATGGCCCCACTCGACCGTGATTATACTGCCATCTTAGAAGTTTTTTCTGCTGTTCATAGATTGATTAGTGAAATTACCGAAGAAGCAAGCTTAAGTATTTTTATTTTTAATCCCTGACTCGATGCCTGGCAGGGTACAAAGATTCTGTAGTATTTGTCTAGCGGGTGGCTCGCGGTGATATTCTTATATCAGTCGAGCCATTGAATCATTCTGCTATGCACTCAACAATTTCAGACCGGCAACAAGTCACGGTAAATACATGAATGATAAAATATAACAGTTTTATAATGCGTGGTAAGCCATCGTGGTTGGTCCCGTTGGCTGTGAAATGGCAGCGTCCGTTACGTCAATTCCAAGAGAATCTATGGACGGTTGAAAATTATGTAGCTAGGCAACCTATCTTTGTAAATTCTGCTAGAAAAGAGCTTGTGGGGGGCCGAGGGGCATGAAAAAAATTGTTAAACAATATTATGTTTCTACTAAATCTATTTATTAAATTGTATTTATCTGACTACCAGAATTATCGATATGTTTAATTTTTTAGAGTGTATTTTAGGTGCACACATATTTTTATAAATGCCGCCCAAATGGAAATAAAGCAATGGACATTAAAGGAATTCTTTCGTGAAACCGAGACGAATTGGACAAAAACGAACGCAGGATGGAATTATTGCTTCCGTTCGTGTCTTTCCGTCTGTTCAGAAAAGTTCGACCGTCGACCGTCTCGCCGAATTCTTGATTCCTGTTTATTTGGTGGCATTCTTTCGCATTATTCATTAAATTAGAAAGTAAAATCTTCACGGATCTAATCTCTAAAATTACTCAATGGTGCTTTGCAGATATCAGTTTGTCATCGTCAGCAATCCAATTTCACATAGGCACATAACAATTTTCATAGCGCTCTGTTAGAAATTAGATTCGACTTACAATCACCGATCTCTAGTTTATCACTTTTCTATGGCAATTTTCCTGGCTATAGCAATATACATACAGTCTGATAATAGTTGAAGTAAATCGTCAGAATACACGAATGTCATTGCCGCATTGAAGAAGACATTTAAAAATTTCTGACGAAACGTATGAAAGGATGGAGGTACTATAATTTTTGTCCGTTCTTATCTAGTGAAATCCGCTTTCCGAACCGGGTGGTAAATAAAAAACTTACTGAATCTAAATGCTGAAACATTTTGATCGATTCAACAAATTATTTTCATTTCCTTTCAATCATTCCAAAATTGTTGCATAACCATCAGGTATACCGGCATCAGTGCGTCCCAGAGCATGGTCCTACCTGTGCGGCGGGCAGCTGCTTCACGACAAGCATCCCAATGAGTACGAGGAGCTGCTGCAAGCACCAGGTGACCCCAAGTGCATGGAGGACATTCGGAAGGACCTTCACCGACAGTTCCCCTATCACGAGATGTTTATCAGAGAAGAGGGGCTTGGGTGAGTGGTTTTGTCATCTTATGTTTTATTTATTCCACGGTCTATAATTATTAAAGTGAGTGTCAGCTAATGGCAAATTATCATACGAGTCTTAGGCATGTGAATGGCCCAGGTGTATAATCAATTTTTGTAAATGGTTCAGGATATATAAAATACGGGATTGATAATAAAAATTATCAATTATATTTTTTGGAATTGTTTGTTGCCCAGTGTTGCGGAGTTGTTACCTTGCTAAATGATAAAGCGGATGTATAATATATTTATAAATCTAAATTTGGTAATTCAACGAGAAACTTAATTGTTTTATCAAATTCTTAAGTGTATTTGATACTTTTAGATAGAACGATGCTGTATCTTTTAAGAATTAATTCTAATATAAATTTCTATACGGCATAGTATAATTATGAAGCGAAAAATAAAATAAAATAATATGTACATTTATAGAAACTACGCGACCATTTACTATAATAGAAATTATTAGCTTTATACCTTTTCTCCGTTTCTATAACATTATAGTGAATGAATTGCTTAAAGCACGCGATTTAATATTGAGTTCTTTCGTGCAATTGATATCAATTACGATTTTGATTAATTCTTCTATGGAAGAATTGGATTGATGCACTTCAAATATTATGTTGTTTTTGACACTGAAAATATTGTCATATGTTACCGCACTATTCATACGATTGTATACGAATATCACTAGACGTGTATCATGTGTGCTTGAAAACATGAAATTTTAAGTTTTATGTTATTGGAAAATTATACGAAGAAAATGGTACAGGATAGAGCATGGTCGGTCCGAGAGAATATAGTTCATTATAGATTAGATTTGCTTCGTTACCATGTTAGCAAGCGGCAACACCGATATTAAAAAAAATGTTCATAACTGAAACTTTTAAATGAATTAAGGTCAGTTGTTACCTCATGCAAAAATTTCTGGCAAAGACGAGGTCAAAGTTGCCGTGTAAAAGAGAATTCTAGGAGAAAATTTATCGTGTCGTCGAGCAAGCGCCGCGCTTTCGGAAGCGTTTTTGAGACTCACTGACTGGTATCTCGTAATAGCACGAAGACATGCGGCAAAAGAAATATGCAGCTTGTAACATGGGTATAAAAAATACGAAAGACTATTTAGCTTCATCCATGTTTAAATATTTTTGAATGGCGCGAACATAAAGGTTTCGGTGCGTAGATGGAATTTGCGAATATTCGTTTTAAAGCCGGCTATGTAAACAGGGCCACCGAGGTCGTCAAGTCTCAGTTTTCTTCCTGCATATAAAATATCCAAAAGCCAGACCCATTTATTAATTGATTTGTTTATTAACGAGGTTTATTTTCATCGTTATTAATATACGAGTATGCACATATACGCCCTCTGCCAAGCACGGCATTTATCTTCTATTAAATATACATATCGGGCCATAATCTACCATGTTGGCCCATTATTTTACTCATTAATACGTTCTATCCTTCGATCAAATATACACTACAGAGACGCCAAAAGTGACCGAAAGTGCTTATACTTATACATTTGAATTTCGAACTATGAGATGTAGCAAAAAGTCTAAAATTATAATCAACTTCAGGTAACAATAAACCTTATTCCTTTAAATTAAGAGTTATTATGTTTTTGGACAATATTAAAATCAAATAAGACCACACGCTTATTTGTGCTCTTATTTCTCTTGCTGTTTTTTAGGCCGTTACTTATAATCTAGTGTATTTTTGATCGAAGGTTCTATCACTTTTGTTACAGTCAACAAGAACTATTCTCAGTGCTGAAAGCGTACTCGGTGCTGAATCCGAAGGTGGGCTACTTCCAAGCGCAGGCGCCCGTGGCGGCGTTCCTGCTGATGCACATGCCGGCGGTGCAGGCGTTCTGGTGCCTGGTCAGCATCAGCGACAAGTACCTCAGTGGCTACTACAACCCTGGACTCGAGGTGAGATAGAGGCAAAGGTTACCTTTCATCTAGTTTTACCTATTCAAGAACGTAATTTGAAGTGGTGATAAGCTTGCAAGGGTCAAGACTTGTCTCCCGAGTCGGTGGTCGCGGATTCCAAAATTCAAGGCACACCTTTGATTTTTCCGAGCTGTGATATTGATCAATCGAGTCAACTACTTACTTTACTTTAACGATGACGGACTAGTTCATGAAATTGCATGCATTTTACAAGCATCTCTATAGTATGTGAAGTTCGTCATTGCACAGACTAGCGAAGTAATCCAAGGTCTAAGTGCCATCCCGATTGTGGAGAGCTAGACTCCTGCAGAGCGATTAATATTATTTGTTGAACTTTTTGTTTATATTGCAGGTCCTGCAACGCGACGGCGACATCCTGCACGCGCTGCTGCGGCGCACGGCGCCGGCGGTGCACCGGCACCTGGTGAAGCACAAGGTGGAGCCGGTGCTGTACGCCACTGAGTGGTTCCTGTGCGCGCTCACTCGCACGCTGCCCTGGGACAGCCTGCTGCGGGTGTGGGACTGCTTCCTGTGCGAGGGGGTCAAGGTACGTTCCACTAGTGACTACCCACCGTCTAACTTCTGTTCTGTTTGGTAATCTACTGACTAGGAATTACCCACCATCTAACTTCTATTTTGTTTGGTATCAGTCCATATACGTCTTAATGCAGGGCACGGTCCTCCTCTTCAATAGAAAGTACGACTGATCGGTCTAAGTAGTCTAAGCAAATAATTAATTAAGCTGCTTGACAATTTATTCTTCACAGCTAGATTCCGATGCGGTGGTAGTTTAAATTGCCGATTAACAAGTTTTATATAAGTTTATTTGAATAAAAAGTTTTTAAAATTTTACTTTTATTGCCTAGGTTGGGCAAACGAGAAAATAGCATACCAGACGGTAAGCGAATATCGTCGCCTATTGTGACAAATTTAGTCGTATGTAGGTGTGACACCAGCTTCTCATTATGAGAATATCAATCGCTTTCACTAATGTTTCTAAATAGCGGTAAAATCGATTCGTTATAATGTTAGTCATAAATAATGGTTTCAGGTAATTTCCTGCTAAAATATTACTCATACAAAAACCACTTCTATAATTTTATTCAAACTTGTTGTTAATAAAAGCCAGTGTACAAATCGAAATAAAATTAATATTTCCTTGTAGCAATTACTAATTGATAATTTCCCCTTATTTATTGCTGACTCCTATTTTTATTTAGAATGTTTTAATTAGGTTTTTTTAATTACATATCAAAATCATCCAACAGCCAGCCCGTAGTTTAAGTACCTACCTTATCCATATATTTATATATAATGAATATACGCGTAAAACAATCTTATTCATCTTTCCAGGTACTATTCAAAGTGGCCCTAGTAATCCTGGCGGGAGCGCTGGGCCCAGCCAAGGTCCGGAAGCGCGCGTGCGGCCTATGCGAGACTCTCGAAGTATTACGACATCCTCCAGAGAGTGTTCTGGCTGAAGAGTACCTGGTGTACCACATGCAGCGGCTCAACCTCACCGAGGAGGACTTCGAGTTCGAGCACCAGCGCCAGACCGCGCGTCGACGCGCCATGCCTAATAGAAGGTCGGTTTAGTTGTACTATAGTCTATGGATATGGTCTGACAGTTTGTCGTAGAT
Source organism: Hyles lineata (assembly GCA_030180105.1). Lineage (NCBI taxonomy): Eukaryota > Metazoa > Arthropoda > Insecta > Lepidoptera > Sphingidae > Hyles > Hyles lineata. The sequence continues at coordinate 2,165,982 of JARJEE010000026.1, forward strand.
GGAGCGTGAGAGAAGATAGTATAGTACGTAAGAGTGAATGAGTTAGAAATAGATATCACAGTACCGTAGGTGAGGGTAACTTTGTGCCATTAGGGTAACTTTGTGCCACCAACTCTTGATAGTGTAATTGAAATTATCTTTATTGTGTTTATAAATTATTGACCTCTTAGAACAATTTAGAAAACTTTGACCTTTTCCCATAAGGTGGTCATAAACTTTGAGCCTTAGCACAAAGCACCTCACACGAAAGATACCGTAATGTCTATGGCTGTCTATCTCACTCCTATGAAATAGATTATCTTCCTGTCGCTCTAACTACTGTTTTTGATTTTGTTGGCGATATCCACCACCTTAATGGTAAAGGTTGTTTTGTATCGGATAGTAGTTTGGTCCTGAAATGTTCCCCTCTGTTTAATTGATATATGGGCTGTGTTGTTTCAATTGTTGTGAGTTGAATGCATGTAGAAGTCCATAGTTTGTCAATATTCATCTTTAATAATATGGAACTGTTTAGAATTGTATCTGTATAACTTTGTATTGAAAAATAATACGCACAAATCAAAATTTGCATGAGTTTGTAATTTATAATGAAAATAAATGCTCACTATATTTATTTATATTAAGTGCTTATTGTTTCACAACCCTGGGTATATATCCCAGAATAGTAAATTTTTCTTATATGTCGGTTTTCTGATTTCGAAAATAAAAGCATAAGATTTGAAAATGTCACCTAAAAAGGCGACTAATCTGGTAATGATATATCAAATCCTTGTTGCACCAAATCCCTAAAATTCTTTAAAAATCTATATATTGTGATGAAAAGACATGTGAGCATTTAATTTCTCAAAACAATAATTACGACGATTGGCAATGCTTCACTAATTATAATCCCACTATAGTAATTCAGCCTTTAAATGAAAATATTGGATATACACCGTGTATTTTATTGTAGCATGTACAAATATATTATGTTTATTCTGGTTTGTTTGTACAAATTACTCAAACTAAGTGCAAACTTGAACAGTAAAAAAATAATTGGGAGGTTTCGTTCAGAAATTGTTATGTATTTTGATAATATAGAGAATATTATTGTGCACTAGCTTACTTTGTACAAAATAATTCGCATACTGACATGTTACTGAAAAATTTGTAGTTGCTGACCCACAATAACCTAATGCACACAATTTTACTGTTCAAGTTTGTAAAATCCATCATACTCTTATGTAATGTTTTACCATATAAAAACTTTATCACCTAAACTGCACCCATAAAAGTGTATGCAAACACCCCACTTTTGTGTTGGACTTGTTAGTCAACAGTTTTGTTCGTTTTCATAGGTCAATAGAAACCAGTTTATAACCATGGCTGTGTCGTGTTCGCAAGGATAATTTATATTTAAGGTATTATTTGATATTCACCCTTAAAGGGACGAGTGCTCTGCGCTTGGTTCCTACAATTGTTCAAGGGTATTATATGTGCTAACATTAGGATTAAAAGTGATGTACTAACATATCTGTGGCTTGAAAGCTTTGACTGTGGGCATTGAGTAATACTAGATTGGACATTGTGAAAAATACAGAAAATTGCGATACTACTGTTCCTATTTTGGTCTCTCTTACTCATACGCTGTCATACTATCTTCTATCTCGTTCAATTGATTTCTCGTGTATCACCCACACATTGATTTTTGTTCTCAATGTCCTTTCTAGTATAAAATCTCGAAAGATTATGGGTAACTTGGTTGTGTTACTGAATGCTGCCGTGAAGTATTTTATTCATGCCGCCGAGGGCTCGATAATACCAGTACCCCTTCCCTTTTTCCCTACCTTTTCGACTTTTCTTGCTTCGTATCATCCGGCGGCAAGACACCTTTGGTGCCTTTCGTAGGTTTATGAACTGTAGTCATCAGGCAGTGTCAAGCTACCTCATCCTGCATAATATAGATTGGTGGTTTAATTTCCATCATTTACAAAATCAGTCATTTAACAGATTAGTATAATGATATTGGCTTTCTGAAAACATTACGTATAGTACATTTATAAACGACCTTAACATCTCGTATAAGGTATAGTTATTCGTTAGATATACCATAACATTATGTTCTCTTCATATAATCCAAATTGGTTAAATGGTGAAGGTGCAAGTTGGTTTAAAATTCATTTTTTTACCATTGGCAATGCTGGGTAAAATTATTGGATTGGCTAAATTTCTATGTGCTTGACTACCATAACAATTTGGGAACTATTTCATATCTAACGGAGCTAAAGTAGGTATAGGGAAATGTCACCTGGATGTATATGTTTAATATTCTGGCGCTGGGACCGTCTCCCTACATTTGAAAGGAAATGAGGGGGTACATAAGGTACTAAACTTTAGCTTTAATTTCCAGTGGCAGCTGATTCAGCGACTGCTCCTACAAGCGTTATTCAAAGAATAACGCCAGGGATCTGTTCAACACGCTGTGAAGCGTCCATTGACTGCCGTGTAGTTAAGTGTTTGTGATACAAGACTGTCGCCTCACCGTCGCCCAGTAATGGACGCGACGATGTGACCAAACGATAACGACTGACGAACTGTGGATTAGGGAACTTAGCATAATCTAGAATATATAGGGCCTTGCAGTAAACGTACCTATGCAAGTTTAGTTATGCATAACCAGCAATGGAATGCTGATTTTGCATAATAGTCCATAGATAGCCAGCAATGTATGCCGTATTGTGCGTGAAATATCTTTAGGATTATCATTCATAGAGAAATGAGACAAAAGAAGCGAAGGTATACATTTTCAAATAACTCAATATTTCTAATAGGTAAGGCAGAAGCAGCATAATTTGTCTATATTAATTGGTTTATAGAGAATAAAGATGCATGTGAGTAACTCGTTACTGTACAAATATAGTTACTCTGTGGTGCCTGTGTAAATAAGTTAGACGTAATAACAGATGTATGTATGTAAATGATTGAATAGTAGCAACTATGTAAATAAAAAACATTCGAATGAAATTGTATTTGCTGGAACATTCCTTATGTTTTGTAATGACTGTATGCTGCGTGTTGATAATTGTAAACATTTATGATGAATGTTATTTGATATAATGACCTCTCCTGGTCTCCACTTAAAATATTTCGAAGTATGTTTCTTATAAAAAATGTAGTTGGGTCATTGTACCACAAATTTTTACATTGCTATTATTCCATTGTAAGGATTCCAAAAATAACCACTTTACGTAAATTTTTCCATATATGTGGTAAGCCTTTCCATTAGTGTGACCTGATGTAACAAAATTGAAATTAAATAAAATTATTTTTTTGTGTAACGTTATTGCAAGGCCTTTTACAGAAGACATTATGTTTTAAATATAAAGTGAAGTTCGGAAGTATTAAGTTGGTTTGAATTTGAAGTAATGCGGACAAACTTCATTGCACAAAGCTGATTAAGGTTACAAATGTTCATGTGTTCTTAGGTTTTTTATAAATTGAGATTGTTAGTCCGCTTCACTTCAAATATACATTCCCACATATTTTATTGTTAACATGTAAGCCTAAAGTATTTCATTTATGTTACTACTTATATTCTCGAATTATAACCATGTGTCCCGTAACTAAGGCTATATCAAAGCCAACATTTATATACAGAATTTGACAGTTGTCCAAAGTGTTGCCGCTTTTTCTCATTATAGTATACAAGTGTATAAAATTAATAGCTTTTAAAATTGTATTTAAATGTGAATTTTGATGAAACTTGTAATAAGAATATTCTAAAACAGTTGCAATAGATCTAAAGATATTAGTTACGGGACAGCGCACAGTATTTCAAATGCCTCATGTGTAAATTAAGCCTCGAGTGTTGAGTATATGCGCGTGATAGTTAGTAGGTTTGTATGTTATCTTTTATGTCTTCGACCACACGCTATTTATTTTGTTATACATTTTCCTATTATGCGAAATGTCACGGGCGCGGTTTCTTACTGTAATCCTTTGCTGATTTCTTATGAAATTAAAATTCAATATCGTATATGATATGGTAGGATTTTTATTACATGGCAATACTGAATTACTACCAAAACATCCCGTTCGTATAATATAAGAATGAGATTTTGCTAATGTGTAAAAAATCAAAAAGTAATATTGTAATTATTCCACATATCGTATAAATGTGTAAATAAAATTATCAGTGATTAAGGGACTGAAATTAGTTACGAGGTTCGGGAAGAATACAATAAAAATATTACATTTTAGTGTAAAGTCTGCAGTCACCTCCAATGTATGTCAATGTAGTGTTATCACATTTTGGGTAAAAAATATACTAAATAGTATAGAGAACATGAAAGCACATAAACACATTTCAGAAATCTTTTAAGAGAGTGAAATGTTTGTAGTTATGTTAACTTTACATTGTTGATGATTTAAAAAAAATGGGTAACATATACTCATCAGGAAATCCTTATTGTAATTTTGAGACTGTGATTACACTTAAGCATTCCGCTAGCCGTTTTTATTGTATGTATGTAATAGGGTTTTCAGAATAGTTTTACCAGAGAATATTTTACAAAAATAACAAGGCTATTATTAGATGGACCAAAACGTGTAGGTATTTTTTTTTAATTTGGAATGAACCACTCATTTATTTACAATGGAGGTGACAATACAAAATATATATTTATAATATAGAAGCCGATGTGTTATAGTACATAAGACTATCTTTACTACTAGAAAAGTACAATTTAGAGTTATTGAATCATTTTGTGACATCTGTTTCATTCAAAGTTAATTTGTCATCAGATAGTTTGATATATAATTTTCATCCTATTTTCAATATTCATTACAAGCATGGGCAATTTTGAACTCTATTGTTAGCTTTTCATTATAAAAATAGTGAATTGTATATAATGAACAATGTTAGTAAATATTCCCATTAGTTTTGATTTATCCAAGATTTATCCTCACATTCCCTCGTGACAGATATTGTAAAAATGTATCTAATTCCATGTAATTGTCTATTTTTAAAAAACAATGTAAGGTTGGTATTAGAAATCTACCAATTGGTATTTATTTTATCATCTGTCAACATTAATTGTTGACAGAATAGTCGTTATTTTGTTTTGTGAGTTAGGCAATAGTACTAATCATACTATGTCGTATAACTTTGTTGCAACATGAGTAAATAAATAGAACTTATATAAATTAAAATAGTTTGCAAAATGAGTTGTTCATTTTCAAATTAATCCATTACACTAACATATTATGTTGACCGTCATCAAATTTTTATTTCGATAATTTGATCAGATGTAAATATATAGCGAATTGTATTTAAGATTTTTAACAATCTAAAGGTAATTCAGTTTTAAGGCGTAGTTAATGTCTTGCAAAAAGTATTAATAATTGAGATTTAAGTAGAAAATATTTTTGGATATTGCTAAGTATTGTATTGTTTAAAGCAAACGAAATTATTACTATTAAAATGTCAGGTTTGATGGCGGTAAATTGGCAATAATGATTATATTGTTGTTTAGAGAATTCAATAATTTGCTACAACATTTTTCATGGAATCAATCGTACGTACTTTTTTAATGATAGAAAGTTATGAAAATTATATTTTTTTCCAATTTGTTTATGACACGTATAATCTGTGTTAATACAAATAATATTATTCACAAATATTAGTATACGTTACTTCAAAGTGAAGTATAGCGTATACCTGTTAATCGCGAGTGATTTCGACGTGGCGTACAAAGCCAAATAAGTTTATATTAAGACCTATCTTCTCTTACACGCTACCTGTTACCAATATTATATAAAAGAGTTTGAAATGTGAAAAACAAATTGTACGTTGAATAGGCTATGATTTAGTTAGGCTCACGCATACGCGTCTATATCGGTGCATAATGTATTTTTTAATAATTATCGCAAGTATTATTTATGAACCGACAGTTGTTGATGTCAAATATGACAGCTGTCATATTTAACTTTATCAAAAGCGATGGCTTAATGATTTTTTTTGTAGGTCACAACTCGCGAAATTCTATTGTTTATGGGCTATCCGCATAGCTTTTTATTTATTTAAAAATATGCACAAGTTTGTATCATTTAGTATTTAGTTGAAAGGCTCGAAACTTTTTACATACTATTATATAACTATGTTCGTGCATATTGTCTTTTTCATAATAAGTGGCATATATGTTTATTTGATATATAATAAGTACCACAAATTAGCGTATATGTATAGTAGAAAGTTTTGGGTTTTAACCATTTTCCGATTGTCAAATTTTAGTCTCACATTTATGTTTGAAAAAATAATTCCATTTTGTATCGCTATTATTAATACAGTTTGTCAATAACGTAACTGAAGAATAATATTTCTCAGATTATAATATATTTTTAAACGAAATATACACATTTAATATATTTTGGGCAATCGGTCGATGGTTAAATCGAGATCTACGCGTATGGAGTGTTGTGTGATTTTTTGTTTCCTTTTCAATGAATTTTAATTAAACGTTATGCGTGTATCGTGGTATTATAAGTGATTTTATTATTTGTTGTTATTGCTTGCTAAATGTTTTTAATCGTATTTAGTGGTAAACTTGCAAAGTTTGTAGCGACATCTAAGTAAAATATTTACTTCGAATTGTCTCTGAAAACTATCTGATCTTATTATTACACGTCTGTAATTATCGTTTCATCATATTCGGAGGTCCTGTTTATATTAGAAAGAATCTTATGATAAATGAAATAGTAAATTCTATAATAGCTATGTATTCGAGATTGATAAGTCGACTTTCTATTCATAGATATAATATTTTAATGTAAGATACCGACGTGCAGCCTATCCATAGGAAATATAAGCTTTATTTCCATGCAATAGAGTTGAACATTGTGATATTTGTTCTCTACTTACAGCGCCTCTGAATATGTCGACAAATATATCTATTTTCTGTCTACTTTTACTTCTACTCAGATGTATCTGATAAATCTAAATTAATTTGTATGTTTGTTTATAAGGGTCGATACCTGTGACAGTGGACAAGCTCGTATCTCGGTAATAGTTTTTCAAGTCGAGACTGTTAGATGATTCGATATCAAACCGAAGCGCCAATATTTTAACAGGAAATAGGTGATGGACAAACAGAAGGCAACTTGTGTTGCCAGCTACTTCTAAATGTCCCTAAAGTCTCGAATGGATGGGGGACCAATTATAATACGACAAATGCAGGTGGGTAACAATAAATTGATTTACCTCAATCGGAGTCGGTTTTAATTAATTTTGGCAGTACCTCAGAGAAAATGGTAAACGAAGTACTTCAAAAATGAGCGTTACAGCCAGTGTTGGTCGAAGACTAATTTTTTATAACTTTCTTTTTATATTTCGTGGTTGCTCGTGCACCGTCGTAGGTCTCGCCCGAATGTTCCACAATGAACCACATTCCGTACACAGACTGTATTCTGTTATTTTACGAAACACTTGGGATAACGTGTGTATTTTTGTACAGCATCTGGAGATTTTCATATTGCTGCAATATTCGTGTTGTAAATAAATATTAAATATGAGACTTGTTTTTTTATTTTCTATGCATATTATTAATGTAGCAAACATTTTACTAGTCGATTTATGATTCCTGAACCAGTAAAAACTATAATCGCTTGTATAAACTCACTGAATTGATGATGAAATATTCTTGGTGAGCCTTTCGCCCTAGTGCTTTTTGTACTCTTATAAATATTGCGTATATTGATATTAACCCATTCAATGCGGCAACAAATTTTGCTCTCGCTACCCAGATGCGGCATACTCCTTAACGTAAACGCCGATCGGCGTGCGCCGCCCCTGACGGATCAAAAATAAAACGCCAATCGGCGTTTTCAGCACTTCGTTAAGAATTTCATTTTATTCATTTCGAATTCATGGGATTTCTCGAGTAGTACGCTATAATTATTGCAATAAGGACTGTTTTTAGCAAGTAGCAGAATTAATTTAATTATTTTAGCCAATTTTGTATGAGATTCGTGAAGATTTGTTGATAGAAATTTGAGAAAAGGAATATCTGCAGTTTTTTTATAGATTATGGATTTAAATGGTGAGTAAATCTCTTTATTTGATAAATATTTCTATTGTGCTCCCCCGTCGTACAAACATCCTTGTTTAAAGCATTAAAAATGATATTATTGATAACTTCGAATATTATCAGGGGTTGCAAACCATTTTTTTTATTTCATAATAATTAAATCTCAATACAAAGTTAGTGTATAGGTACTTATTATTATTAAAATTATCAAAGGAATTTAATTATAAATAAAATATATAAAAATAATTTAATAATATATAAGTAAATATTTTCTCTCAATCTTCTTGATTGAAAACGTATACATAACTGGGTGTCGTTAAATAGACAGAATTGATTTCAGTGTAATGGATAAAATTCGATGGTTTGAAATTTACAATTTTTATGATAGAAATAGAATATAAATCATATTAAAATACCGCGACAATATCCGTAAAATAGTTTTATTATGTTGATTTTTTATGCAGTTCTTCTTTTTCAGAGAGAAAACGTTTCTAGTCACCTAATATATTAATTGATAATCTAGTTTGGGATGACATTTACTTATCTCAGTCGTTATTGGCACCACAAAAGAAACAGAAAAGTGAAAGTTCAAATAAAGAGATTAAAAAATAATTAAAATATCAGGATGTGATAATTGCCAGAGTATCAATAAAATTTTGACAAAAAAGATAAACGAAATATAATATTTGTTAATTTCGCATTTTGCTCACTGTTTTTAAGCAGCAAAACCTACTTGTTTAAGACACTGTGCAGGACCAAGGAAAATAGGGATTCATGTATAATGTAAATAGGACTAGCGGTCCCATATTCGTCCGGTTGTAGATAGTTTTTAAACCAGTCCACATCAAAAACATATTATTTCGCGTAATAATTAGCTATATGAATTAAATAATAACACCGAACAGTCACATATATGGTCCTGACCCCACACTAAGATCGAGTCTTGTGTCGTGGGTATCAGGAACTACGAGAGACTTTTTGGTCTCACAAACACCCAGACCCAAAAGAAATATTTGTGGGCCACACAAACATTTCTCTCGGTGCGGAGATCGAATTCGCGGCCTCTCGTTACACAGGCGGCGTCTAGCTACCTGCGCCACGGAGGCTGTCAATGAATTTCCCGAATGTGAATTTCCTGAACACTGTCGATTATATTTCCCATCCAGTTATGTCCCGTTCTGTTCCGTCTCAGTCCCATGACGAAAAACTTGCAATCCTGTCCTGTCAAATTGGGAGCCACCCATTCTAATTTTAAAAATTAGCTAATATTTCTATTTCAATTCCTGACTGCTGTAATATTCCCGTAGGATGACCCCGGGAATAATATTTTTTTTCGGACTGAAAGCTAGCCTATGTGTCAAACCAGGGTGACAGCTATCCCTATAACTAATTTCATCAAAATCGGTCGAGACGTTTGTTTGTGCAAGAATAACAAACATCCATACATCCACACATCCATCCACACTCACAAACTTTCACATTTAACTTGAATTATAAGTTTGTTTAATAGAATAAATAAATATGTTATTCATGTTTTTAAAACCAATAGTTGTGAATCCCTGGAAAACGCCGATTGGCGTTTGCCGCACCTGAGTAAGAAAACTCAACTTTTCTAGAACTGAAATATCCAGAAACTATTTGTACCAGGCTTTTCACTGATAAATTATAAACACATTGGTCTATATTTTATAATTAAAAAATCAAATTTGGGTAAAATATAAAACAACTCTACATTACGCCGATCGGCGTTGTCAGCATCTGAGTAAGAAAAAATAATACGCCGATCGGCGTGCGCCGCATTGAATGGGTTAAAGACTTGACGAAACATCCTTTCAATGTTGCCCCTATACATACAAATTTAACTTGTCGCGTTTTCGTTTCATAGAATTTCCAAATCACAAGAAAGGTTTTAAAAATATATGACTTTCGAGATTTCTTCTAAATAAAAGGATAAGTAAGAAAAACTAAAATGCCAACAGAAATAAAACAAAATAATATTTTTATAATTTATTGTTTAATACAAAAACACCACTCAAGAATAAATAATACAGTCCATGATCCAATGTATTTCTGGTATTCTTAATGAAGAACCCCATACTAATGGATTGGATCTCGTGGTTAAGCTTTTTTTGCTCGTATTGAATATGGTTATGCGATGTTAACTCTTCAAAAATGTTAGTATTGGTTTGTTTATTTTGTAGCTTCGTAATCTCCACAACAGTCCATTGTTATTGGAAGCCCTGTTCTATATTATTTGGTCTGAAATCTATCGTATGTTTAATTTAGGCCAAAATTATTAGCTCATGTAATTTAATGGATGATTTTTTCGATTATGGCGTGATTTTCTTTCCTGTTTGGAACATAAATTATGCCTGCTGTTGGTCACTTCTCCCTACAATTAGTTTGAAACTTAAGATCATTTAAATCATATTACAAATTGATTAGTTTTTTGAAAACTTTTGAGAACACTGAAATTATTCGTTTTGGAGCATCGAGACACAGTTCATAAAATGAAAGCCATTTAAATTCTTTATACTGTAAAGGATCACAAAAAATTTATTATGCTGACAAATCAGATGAACAGTTTTTAATTAAATATCTCGCAGTAATTGAGCACCACATTCAAAATTATTTGTAAATAATAATTTCCATTCTTTCAATCACCACTGCGCGTTGCTTACATAATAGTCAATTAAATTCTATCGACTAATATCATGGTTAGTGTTATAAGCGTTTTATAATTATAACAAGTATAAATATAGCTTAAAATAAAAGGCAGTGAAGTGTTGTCTTTGTTGGTGACTTAAGTTTGATAATGGACCTTTAAATATTATATTTAAGGTAAATAAAAAGTCGATTTATGTAGTAAAATATAATATAATACATATTGCAACTTGACGGCGCATGAGCATTAGTCTTGTGATAAAGTTATCTATAAACATTCAAGTCTTTGTGTACATATGCTATGTAACAATAAATAGACGACAAACTACGCCATTCTTACTGAAATTATTTCTTAAATCTTAAACTTTTTAAAAGTAAATACATATTAGAAATCGACAAAATGGATATTGGTTATATTGTCCAAACTGAGGTTTTATAGTATGACTTCACAACATATCTCTGATACACATATAATGCAACACAGCAAAATCAAACAAAAATGCTTAAAGACTCAATATCGAGTTATCGATAAATAATCAACGTTACTTACAAAAGAAAACTAGCAATTTCTATCGAGGTTTATTGTTCAAGGCAATCACTGTTAGTGATTTGATTTTTTAACTAAATTGATTCAACATTTTTCTGGTTTCTATTTTTATCGATATTTGAAGCTAATGATTTTTTTACTACAAGTTTGTCGACATAGTGTTTTGCTCGTAACGCCTTATTAACAATGCCGTAATGTTAATTATTTTTAGTATGGATGAGACTTGTATGCAATTTTTCATAAGGAGCAATCGACTTTCATATAAATGTGCTAATATTTTATGCTATTCTTTCCAGATGACTAGGAACCGTGTGCTTAGAATAATTACTGGTCAATGAGAATTCTGTTATCTAAGGTCTGCGTTTATAGTGACGATTAGCGTGGTTCAGTTCGACAGGCTGAGGTATTGTATAAATGCAAAATTGTCTAAAATATTACAACCTGTATAGAATATCGGAAGGCTTGGATCTCTTGTACCTTGTCGCAGGAATAAAATGTAGACGTAGAAGTGTATAATGCTTCTATAAATGCACGACAAATGAGGCCAAGAAATCGATAAAATATATCTTATCATTTCTCTAGCAATTAACCTATATGAATTATCAGTTCTAGAGACCAAAATAATGTTAAATCAATTTCGTTCAACTTGTTTATTGTTATAGATGGATAGGCGAAGATAATGCGGTATATCTACCCATTAAAACATATGTAATTGACATTTGTGCTTAACTCGTTTATTTTATTTCGAAAACATTTTTCGAAAAATCTCATTAAATAGATTTTGTTGTAAAAACACAATGCCAGTTTCAATAAATAATAACTATAGGCTTATTATAATTAAAAATAGAAAGTTATTACGTTTAACTGATTCATTAAGCTTACAGACAGAAAAATATAGATATCGATGAGATCACTAAAAACATCGATATCTATATCTGCGCCTACACGTCTATAACAAAAAGTGAACTCACGATAACAACACCGCCGATTAGCACAAAACAATTATTTACAAGATATGTATTTATTAAAACAATTTACAATGACGCAGTCTGCCACTTATATCACTGAACCAAGCTTTTTAAATACTTCGATTTCTTTTTTAATATATTCCTAAGGTCGTTTAGAACGTCTTCCCTTCCACTTTTCAGTCTATTCTCGACGGGGTTGTAGTATTTGTCTTCTAAGCTTAATTTGGCGAATTCCTCCTCTATAGTCGATGTGTATTCGTATTTGGGCCAATCGTCGAGTAAGTTTTCGAGGAAGGTGATCATATTTTGTACAGTTTCGTTGAGTTTGTTGAGTAATTCGACGGTTTTGAGCTCGTCTGGCGATTGGTTTGTTTTCTTTTTGGATTTCTTTGTGTTGGGCGGCGTTATGAGCTCGTTGCACACGCCGAGGAGGAAAGTTATTATGCCGGTAAACTGGAACAAGTTAATTTAATACATTGTATTTTACCTCTCCTTTTCAATTGGTTCAATGGAATGTAGGTTTAATTTAATTGTTGGATAGGTTACAAGGCACCTCCTCCAAGGTACACCACAGAGCCCGGTCTGCTGCTTTATGCATTCACTCACTGCCGGCCCTCTTGTACAAGTTGGCCCTCCATTTAGCCAGAGGGCATACCACGCTACGTTTGTCAAGACAACAACACGGCTTGGGTGGGTATTATGTGTGAAAATAATGAAGTAGTATTATATTGTATAGATTGAAGTACCACACCATATGGCATGCAGACACAGCAATGTAAATACTCAATATTTAATATGTGGAAAATTTGTTTATTACCTTGACTTATATTTCTAAGATGTACACAATCAGCATATTTTCTTTTGTAATATTTTTTCCCCAAACAAAAAAATAAAATACCTCCAAGTAGTTGGAGAGTGCTTCGAGTCGATCCCGCATGATCCATCCGCTGTCTCCTGCGTACGAGTCTAGTTCTGTGGTGAGCGCGCGCTGCGTGTCGGGCAGCAGGCGGGTGACGTGTTCGCACAGCGCATGCGCAGGTGCCGCGTGCGACAGCGCCAGCTCGCCCACCAGCCGCAGCCACGACGCGTACGCTTCCCGGTACGGCACCGGCGAGTTCACCAACGCTGAAATATGTACATAGATATATAGATAAATACACCCAACAGTCACATATATAGTCCTGACCCCACTAAGATCGAGTCTTGTGTCGTAGGTATCAGGAACGACGAGACTTTTCGCAAACACCCAGAACCGAAATTTTACGAATAATCGAATATAAACGAATATTTACAACCCGATATTTGTGTGAATCACAGGTATTTGTTTCGGTGCGTGGAGCGAACCAACGACCTCTCGTTTCACAGTTGGCGTCTAACTAACTACGCCATGTCAAGATACATCATAGTTTAAATTTTATACTGCGGTGCAAATTGCGAAATAATCTAAGAGTACTGCCTCCAATCAGGGCTGTGAGAATCCAGTGAAGTAAGAGGCAACATAGTGTTATAGAGATACATGCACTGCACTTTTTGTAACTCTGTTTTTTGTTACGGTCTTTCTGATTGATTAACACATGTCGCGTCTGGTCGGGTAACTGCATACATGTTGCGCTCCAAACAACATATTCGAGTGCGCTGCAATCAACGTCAAACGACACTGAAATCGCGACATTCCACGAACAGCCAAAAAAACTAACCAATAATCCTAGAAGGGAACGGGGCTGATATGCAGATCTTCTCTCTATGGCAGTACTTCTCCCTGCACTTGTCCATAGCGGTGCTGAACGCGTCGACGCATGTGTTGAGCTCGTCGTAGTGCGACTGCTTGTCTGTCGCGGGCCGCGAGTCCGCCAGCTCGATGCACAGCGCCACGCCCGACACCAACGCGTCCTTCAACCGGAGGTATGAGACCTCTTGCTCGAAGGTACGCGCTTTCAAGTCCGGGTCTTGGCACTGAGGAGGTTCCCAGTTCAGCATTACGTTCAGGTCGCGGTTGTCGCTGGAATTTTAATGTTTGAATTATTTATTCGTGTTTGTGTGGTGTGGGGATGAGCTAGGGCTATTTGACACGTAGTTGAAAAAAAAAAATGTGTTAACTACTTTTTGTTTTGATTTTCAGCTTTAATTAGTCTCCGTAAATAAGCTGAATTTCTCGTTTATGTCATTTGTTTTTTGTAGACACTTTGGTGGAGAATTCAATATTTAACATCATTGTTCTAAAACACACTTCTTTAAAACGTTGATTAGAGCGCACAATTCTTCGTTTTATGCTTATTCTTGGAGCTTTTAGACATCATTAATCTTTTAGGTATCATTTTGCTTCTTATTATGTTCGTCTGGGCTCCACTAATGGAAAGTCCCTATAAGATATTACTACTAGTACTGACGTGGGTGCGGTGGGCAGCGGCGGCGGCGCGTGCAGCGGCGCGGGCGGGCCGGCCAGCAGCGCCAGCAGCGCCCGCTCGCGCGCGCACAGCGCCGCCCACGCGCACGCCTCCAGCCGCGCGCCCCACGCGCGCAGCTCCACCACCTTCTCGAACGTGCCGTACTTGTACGCGTATGTTAGGTGCTCCACGCTCTGCAACGTGTACACTGGTTAATTATCTTTTATCAACAGTTTTAGTATTTAAAAAAATCGAGTAAGATATCATAAGTGTCACTACTCCTTATAATGTCGACATAGGCATGCCTTTTAACATGAGCAATTAAAGTTTAGTAATACCTAAATTAACATATTGATTACAATTCACATACACATTGTATTTTTGTTCAGATATCTCATATTCGATACTATTGTGTAAAAAGTTAGTATTGGTGTACGGGAGCGAGTACTTCATTTTTGACGTGGTGTTATTGGACAGTACAATTGAAACTTATATTGAAAAGAGCAATGCTAGATTTTCTTGCCCGTTCTTCTCTGGCCAAAAAAGCCTTGTGAACCGGGTGGCGGTGGAAAAAAAAGTGACTGAATCTAAATAATGTATGACATTTCAAATTCAAATTCATTCAAAGTGGGCAGTATGAGTAGCATACATATGGCCTAACCACTCTCAATCGTACTGTCGATTGTAGAGGAGGCCCGTGCCCTGCAGTGGAACGTGGATGGGCTGATACAGTACATCTCAACAATATAAGTTAAGGTTATGGTAATAAACACATTTTCCATGTATTATATGTAAAAGTAAATTATATGCAAAAGTATGAGTATGATGGCACGTACGTCCTTGGCGTGGTGCGAGTGGAAGGCGCGCGTGTCTGCGAGCAGCTGCAGCGCGCGCGCGGGCGCGGCGGCGGGCGCGGCGGCGGCGCAGTGCGTCCAGCCCAGCGACACCAGCTGCACGTGCTTCACCTCCAGCCGCGCGTACGCGCTCTCCGCGCCGCCCGCGCTGCCTGCACACGCCACACTTGTACATTGTCATACAGTAATAACCCGGACTTATGCGATAGGTGGGGCCAAGCAATAGCCGTGTAAGTCGGGGTTCAATTGTGCAACTCCAAAGATACTGTTTTTCGTTTCTTGTTAGGTTCAAACGACTCGTGATTTGCTCGCGTGTGTACCTTCGAATTCGCGTAAAACAGGGTAGCGTAAGTCGGGGTATTAGTGTACTAGCGACCCGACCCCAGGTAATAGTCCAGTCAAATTAGAGTTTCATCTTTAGATAAAAGTTATTAAATTGCTAAAACATACATTCATTTAATAATATGCGGTGTACTTTCGGAATCTTTGATATCTCGCTTAGCGGCGCTGCGATTTTCGAGACACTGTTTAGAATACCAAAATAAAGGGATTTACAAGTTTCCAGCTTATTATCTCTCAATCTCAGATTAACACTTTTTTCGCCTTATTAGACTGGGCTCCATACAGATATTTCTTTAATTTTCTTAATACCAGAAACATCTTATTTTCCGTGTCAGCTTTAGTATATTTCAACTCAATCTAAGTACCATACCGTTTTATTTACTTGCTTACCCATCTTCGCTATTATACAGTTCATAAGAAATATACTATATACACACATCTTTTTTATATTAGAGAATATAATATATACTAGATTTTGCACAGATGCTTAATATCATTCGGCAAAATGTATTTTTCTAGGTATTAAATTATCTTTCAAGAGCTACAGGGTAAGAATATAAGATAAGATCTTTACTTCTGGCATTTATTCATGGCTTGTTTCAATTTATTCTTGTAAATAGTCCTATAGTGTTATGGACTATTACGCAAGTTATCTATTGGTTCTGGCAACCCTTCGCCATTTTGATCATGTGAATATTAAAAAGAATATTGAAGTGCGTGGTGGCCTGTTGGTAAACGGACCAGACGCGGCTGCCAACATGTTCTCGGTGGTCGCGGGTTCAAATCCCAGGGCACACCTCGTGACTTTTCGGAGTCATGTGTGTATTGATCATCAATCACCACGCACTAAAACGGTGAAGGAAAACATCGTGAGGAAACCTGTATACCATATAAGAATTTCTATGGTATGTAAGTCCGCCAACCCGCACTAGGCCGCCGTGGTGGACTATATGGCCTAACCACTCTCAATCGTACTGTCGATTGTAGAGTAGGCCCGGGCCCTGCAGTGGGACATATATGGGCTGATACAGATACAGAATATTAACACGTTGACTGCCATGTCAGGAACCGGTGCCTGACAGACATGGCTCCTGTTAAGGCCATCTCAGTCCCGGGTGACTGACGCAACAGTATGTAATTTAGATGATCTCAGGGAGCTGTCCGGCACGTTTAGCTCATTATTATCTATTGAAATTGACAAATAAAAATATTCATTTAATGCGATTTAGTTGCATATACAATCAAAAAACAAACAACAAAAAAATCTCGTCCTAAAAATTTTACTATGGCAGTTAACGTGTTAAAAATCTTGGAAAGCAAAATTCTATAATATGAAAATTCGAAGAACCTATTTAAATAATCAATTTCAATTGGACAATGTATTAACTTGGTTTTTTCAATGAGTTATGTATAGGCTGAAATTTCATTCTAATAAGAATGCAACTAAATAAATATCAGTAGAAAAAAGAAAAATATGGTAAATTATTGTCTTACCTAGCACATGATAGAGCTTGATGAGTAACAATTTAACATGGAAGTTAGCTGGAGAGTGATGCAACACCAACTCCAAAAGGCACAATGCTTCTATCACCGGCGCAGAACTCTGTTGTTGCAAAGCTACAAACAAAATACACAGTTAGTTACAGTATATTGATTTTATACTAAAAAAAGCAATGTACAGTCGGATTGAGCACCTTCTCCTTTTTTTGAAGACGATTAAAAATACTTAATTTCCATAAAAAGCGAACAATCAATGAAAACAATAATGCGCAAATAAAAATAAAAAATTGTAAATATAGATTTTTTTTTTTTGTAAAATGCATCACAGCCTGTCAATGCCCTTAGGCTAGACATTGACTTTAGCCATACTATATTACACATCTCAGTTACATTCACCGGACATAACAGCCAATAAATACAAAAATCTCACCAGCATAGAAATAATGGTGCGCCGCCAACACCCCGTACCCATCCGCAGCGCAGAACTCCGTGGCGGTAGCGGTGACGAGGCCTCGCTGCAGGCAGCGCACGTAGTGTCCGCGCAGCGTGTGCGCCAGCGCCAGGGCCTCGGGCGCGGGGAGCGGCGCCGCAGCCAGCCGCCACGCCGATATGCACGAGATGTGACGCTGCACGTCGTCTATCTGTTGGATATTATTTTATTTGTTATTCTAATAAATAACAGTATAATTTTGGATCAAAAAAATTGTAAAGTTGTATAAAATGTGTTCATTGAGATTTCAGTTATTTCTGCTTATATAAAAAAAAGTTCTGGAAACTGTTAAAATTGTATGGTAAAAGAAATTTTATCTTGAGTACCTTATGGTGAGTGCGTGGTTCATTAAAATTATTATTCATTTTCTTAATATAAAAGTAATTATACAACACTTACATTGTCCGGTTGACTGTTCTCATCAAAGCCCAAACAAGTCAAAAAGTCCCTACATTTATCTTCTCTCTCTTTCTGCGGAATCATCGCCAAATACGGTCTCAAATCAGGCACAGCACACGGCTTATTCGCAAACACTCTTAAATACTGCACACACAGAGCCATACCGCTACCAAGCAGTGACGAAGGATCCCCTTCGACAGACAACCGTTTCCATAACTCAAGCCTAGCTAAATAAGGTCCTCTCAGAGTTCTCCCAGAAGTCATGCTTTCCACCAACTGGCATATAAACTCATGACACTTTTCTGCAGTATCATCCACACCATTTTCTTCAGTTATGTTTTCCTTCATTAATTGGAAGACTGAGTCAAAATATGGCATGTAGTAGTCCCATCTATCTTGATTGTCATACAATAGTTCTTTGCAAACTGTGTTCAGTTTTTTCCAGTATCCAAGTTTTTTTAAATATGGTATAGAGGCTTGGGCTGTTGAGCCTGGGACTAGTTGAGAGTATAGAGGGCTTTCAATAAACTTGAGGATGTCTTCCCATTTCTCTTGTAGTTCTAATATCATGATATAAAGTCTTGCTTCTTGCTCAGCTTCCATTTTGTTTTCGGATATAAAGTTGTCCACCATTCTTTGTGCTAGGGTGAGGAGAATGCCTTTTTTGGTTGGATCTTCAGTCGATTTGGCCTGCAAAAATATTAATGGATTGATTGTTACCTAATGGTGGTTTTATAATGCTAATTAAGTGTTAATCTAGTGGTTAATATTTATGACTCATTAATTTCCCAAAATTAGTATGATAAGAAAATGAATCCAACTTCATTTTATTAAATAAATTAAAAGTAACCATCCATTGATATCAGCTCTCTTTTCTTTAGGTCTTCTTTCCATAGTATAAGGTGCAAGCTTATTTTAAATAAGTTTTAAAATCTATACCTAGCAATGACATATGCATGAGCATATTCAAGTATTTAATCATTAAAATTCACACAAACCTGCAAGACAATGCTCATAACGGCCCAAAAGTAATATGGGTTCTTGGGTGCAAACTTGTAGAGGGCCATGGCAGCTCTCTGCTGACAGCGATGGTCGCCAACCCTCACATAAGACATGAACAGGTGGGAGTATAGCTCCTCACTTGTTGGCTCCACTTTTACCGCAGCCTCATACAGTGCACACACTTTATGCACTGAAATATGATACATACATAAACTCACACTTTTCTTCCAGATTTTTTTACTTTATGAAAATGACTTAAGGTGTACATACATGGTGGTGTATAAATACTGATACATGGTACAAATTAATATGGCTGTATTTTTTTCTTTTTGGGTATGTTATTATGCTTTTTTATTTATATTTTCTATTCCTTTGATTGTTTAATGTAAAAAGTAGCATATATGCTTTCTTTACTTTTTTATTATTATTGTTATGATAATCATAGCCTTGCAACGCTATCAAGAATAAATAATTTCTTTCTTTCTCTCTTACATGAACATGGTTCAGAGGATTTTGTGCATACTTAAGAGAAAAGGTGAATACGATACTTTTGATGGTAGGTGCTTGGTAGGTATAGTGCAATCTGCTCAAACCAGATATAAATGTATGAGACCCAGATATGTAATAATAAGTGTATATCTTTACTTGTTAATTACTTATTGGAACACATATTTGGGATTACAATTGTCCAGTAATTGTAATATTATATTGTAATCCGATGTGTATTTACTGCCCTTTGATAAAATTTCCATTATTATATATAGTGATCAATATCCAGCCAGCTTCAAATACCTTAACAACAGTAACTGGGGCTATTTGTAACTTAACTCATCAACTGCGGCAATTAACCAATGAACTATTCACATAGGGATTATATCTAGGTAAATAACACATCAGGCATAGCTACTAATGTGTTGTGCCAAGAAACACAAACAGTGTGTGTGAGATGTGAACTAAATGTAAGGTAATATTTTAAGTGAGCAGCCAAATATAAAATCATTGATAATATTATCAGTCAAGCTGTTCAATGTTTTTATAACTATATTTTAGTGTTTGTTAATCTCTTCTACATTTATGTTAGAAATATCATAGTTTTAGCTAGTCAGCAACAGAGGATAAATCATAGTATTCATATTTTTTTGTTAAAAGTAACGACTTGCTTGAGGCTGATTTATTACATTTCAAATGAATGCTAGACATATATTTATAATTGATTTTATATTTCTATAACATTCACATGTTTTATTTATTACCTTTTTTTATGTGACATATTAATAATTATTATTATGACCCCAAATATAAATTCAATTTGCAGACATTTCAGTTCAGTTTTCCTATCCAGTCAATAGCATTTTATATTCTGTTATCGCAAATTAAATTAAGTAATGTGCTACAAGTCGTAATTAGGTACTAATTTACCGCCATTAGTATTACTTACGCTGCTGAGACTCCCTGTATGATATCGTCATCGCTTGTAGCGTAGTATCGTCACTGGGCTTCTCGTCAGCAAGCGCTTCCAGTATTATATGGGCCTCCGGCGCCTTACCTAACCTAAAAAGTGCGAGCGCCTTCAAAGCTCGCGCCGCTTGCAATGAAGGACTCTTTTTTAACACTTTCTCCGCTTCCTGCAAAGCCTTTTTGTTATTTCCATTGTCCAACCAGTCTGAAAAAAACCGTTCATTGCCATATTTTCGCGTAATCTTTTCCTTCTCTCCAGGGGAGGTTGTTTCGAAAAAAAAATTGAAGTTACGTAAAGATTTTACCGTATATTGGGCGCAAACGGCGCTCCACGACACCCCCATCGTGCATGTGCTGCGGCCGCACCGCCATTTTTCATTTATAAATATTTTTCTCGCTAAAGAAATACGCTTTCCGTATTTTTAAGGCTTTCCCACAGCACGTTTGTTTTGCGAGTTTTGTCTGTGGTGCGATTGGATGACTGACATTGACATTTACATTAACGTTGCCCGGGCAAATAATTTAAAAGGCGTCCATAGACAAAAATAAATTTCTGTTCAAAATTCAAACCGATAATTTGCACCGTGCACAACCGTGTATTCTTAATAGCTTAGGCAGCTTTTATCCGATTTTAATTATTTATTTCTCATTGGAAAGAACATATTGATAGGTTTATCCAAGGAACACAACGTGAAGATCTTTTGCGGACCTAGAGAGTAGAACTCTTCAAAATGTAGTAGGATTCCAATGTCATTTTTTTGCATTGGGTTCAATATAAAAACTAAGAAGCTTAACTATAGTGGGTGAGAGAAAAAAGGATCGGGGCGAGCCCCCCTTTCCATCGCCCCTATGGGTGAGAAAATTAATAAACATGTGAATACTCCGATATCTTCGGCAGCTTTTATCTGATTTTTAAGATTTATTTTTCATTGGAAAAAATATATTCTTTGTATTTCTACGTCTTCGTCATTTAAATGCCTATCAACATTAAACACATACTATATAAATATAACATTTTTAATAAAATAATAAAAACCGACTTCAAAACAAACAAAAAAACACTCTAAAGTAAAAAAAAATATTAAAAATACCACGGCAAAACAAAGAAAAATATTTATTGCATTGTACATGTACATGTGGGTTAAGTTGGTTATTAAGTATTTTTTTTTGTGTAACTCAATTTTTTAACTACCTAGTACCTAGTAAAATAGTTGCTTGATGCTTTTATGACCCGCAAATTTAAATCAAAAGAATTATTTCCATAACTTTTTCCAAATCAAACCACATTTGATTATCACAACCGTTAAAAACATTTTATTAAGCGTAGTGTCCTAAGTGAGAAGACACGGTTGGACCTAAGGGACTTTTTTTTTTTTTTATTGCTATGAATGGGGAGACGAGCATGCCGATCGCCTGATGGTAAGCGATACGACCGCTCATGAACAGTAGCAAAACCAAACAACACCTTGAATTACAAAGCAATGCCCGGCATTCCACTGCGCTCGCCATCCTGAGACATAAGATGTTAAGTCTCAATATGTCCAGTAGTTACCCCGGCTACAATGCCCTTCAACCCGAAACACAACAGTGCGTTTACACTGCTGTTTGACGGGAGAAATAGACACTGCGGTGGTACCCACCCAGATGGCCTCTCACATATGAGAGACCTACCACAAGTAACTAACACACAACAACACACAAACAACACACAATAACACTAGTTTTACGTATATGTTTTTTGGTTGGACCACTCCTTAGGGCTATAGCTCTATTTTAGTCATAATTTTAGCTCACCCAGGCCTTATTTTATGTGCATGTTTAAAATCCAGACAATATTTTTATTAGATTTTATTTTAAAAGTAATAGAGTAAGTAAGTAATTATTATATTTTAAAATTACTATTATTGGGATAGTCAAACGAAAGAAAAATATTTTACAACATTTAATTTAACATAAATATAATTTACAAAAGTCAAACTTAAATCTAAAGCTTCATCACCTTAAGGCAGATTTATAATCGATCACCTTATAAATCCAAGCATACAAACGCGCTTGAAATCATTCATACAACTAAATCACTAAAGGCAGTAGATTGTTACTTGTAAAGCCTCGATAAATTCGTTTATTTAGCCCGAAGATCAACAGTTTCGAACCCAGATTCTATAGTAGATATTTTCGGAGGGATCAGTTCTGGAGGATGCTCTCTTGATAAGGAAGCACGCTTGTGTCTTGGTGGGGGTACAGGCGCCGGGGGAGGAACTTTCTTCTTTAACAGACTCTTGATCTTCATGCCACCTCTGTAATAGTATAGGTAGATGCCCGCCAGTACTCCAATCGCAACGAGCAGAGTGACAATGGCGACCACAACTCCGTACCATGAGCTGCCAGTGGATTGTTCTGGTGTCGGTACGGTTGGTCGTCTGTTGGGAGGCACGTAAGTTGGTCTTGGCCTTCTTGTCGTAGTGGCAAAACGTTCTCCAATAGCAATGTCGGCACACGCTCTGAATTCTTCTTGTGGGCCACAACCGACTCCTCCCGTTCCATTAGGGCAGGTGCCCCAGTTGTTCCCAGCGATGTATCTCCATTGCATCACACAGTGAGAGCATTCCAGATCCTTAGGCAGTTGATATTTCATCTCGTATACTCTGTTTCCATCTCTAGGATAGTATTTCGTGGTATCTTTTCCATCTATTGTGAGAACGTTTTTGTCCAAGCAATCCTGTGTGGTTGACATCGGTTCGTCGCATACTCGGAACTCGAAGTAGCCATTGTGGCTAGCAGTCAGCTCTACTTTGATAGTGATCGTTTCGTTCGGTGCATATTTGCGAACGATGACGCCTTTGCCGAATCTTCCTCCGAGCTCATGAGCGCGGGGTGTAGGAGAGTCCCACGCGTCGCCGCAGACACCACATTTGCCGCCATTTTTGTTCCATTGGCGGGTAAATCCTCCGCAGAAGAGTTCGTGGTCGTTGTAATTGTGTGGTGTGTCAAAGCCGAACCGCCAAGCTGACGCGCGAGATGGGGGCTCGATCAGTCTGCCGTGGCCGTTGACCGTCTCCCATGATATGGCCAGTATCGCGAACCAGCACCATATGCTCTGGAACAGACAATGTTTTATCATTAAAAATATGTCAGTAGAAAGAATGTTTCTAATGTTAGAAGTTGACAAATGTGTTGTGTTATGGAGGTCATCAACTTTCTCCGGTATTTTTAGCTACAGGACTAATCGCTTCGTGCACCTATCGAATTTCTTTTCTACAAAGAATTTAAGATATTTATTATACCTTATACTTAGAGTAGGTATATTAATAATACTCTTAGACCTTATTATTATCATAACATATCTTTATTATAATTTTTATGATAAAAGAAAGCTGCATGATAAAAAAAATTCGAGGCTCTTAAGTCTTTACTGCATTTTTCTTTTCTTTTCGAGTTTTACTTAAATATTTCCGTTTATGATATTGCAACTTAAATAACGTAGTCAATAGCTTAGTTAGATAACTTATCAGGTCAATCAGTTACTATGTTATTATAGTCAAACTAAATAACAGGACAAGTTAATGATAATTTAATATTTTTACTGTTAATTACTCGTCATACGGTATTTATATGTTTTAAATACAGTATATAATATTCAAAATAATGGCAGACATTATCCATCATTAATTGTGTGGTTCTTTTTTATATTGTGGTGAATCGAAAGATACATTGGCAAACGTGTTTTCCAATATTGGTATCGTTTAGACCATTATAAAATTGTACGTATTAATGAAATTATACGTTTGTAGGTTGACGAGAAAACAGTAGATTTATTTATTTGTGAGCATTTTGTTTTAAGTATGAGTTATTAGGGATAACAGTATTATGGCCAAGTTGTTGGGCTAATTCCGAATTTGTGAGACTGATTTTTTCTTGTCGTTTGTCACAATAATATTACAGCAAGCACATTGTGTTACCTACCGGTAACTACTTATGTAAAGGAGTAATAGACTACACATATACGTCTTTTTTTAACCCCCCGTCCTAATTTATTAAGTTTTCAACTAAATGTATTTCTAGGAAAATAAACGCCCATATTATTTCTTGTTAGGTGCATTATCTGATTGTCTCATTAATATTATTGCATACATTTATACCAAAATATTTTGATGAAGCCTAAGAAATTCTGCAATGTGTGTGTTGGTGAACTGCTTTTAAATTTATTTTGGATTTGATTCGGACAATCGGTTAGGTACCTATAACCTAGTGTAGAAGTTAAAAAGTTGGCTTACGACGTTGGAAGGGGCAGGTTAGATCTCTGCATTAATTTTTGAATAGTGTATGAATTTATCCAGTACATACTAAATGTTTGTGCATATGGAATATTTATTAGCAAAACGTGTACAGAATGCATAATTTTGCATTCTTTGATCATTATCGAAACCTACGCTAATGGTGAGAAATATCACCGTGAAAAATCCTGCATAACTGAAAATTCTCTACGGCAATTATGAAGGAAGATATGTGAAGTCTGCCAACCGCATTTAGGTAAAACGTAAGATTAAAAATTCTATTCCAGGGATAATGCCAAACAGGCAATCAATTGTAAAATTATAAATCAAATAATTCTGCAATATGCATATGACTGAAAAGAGATGACCGCTAGGTTAATAACCTAAATGACTAGATCAATAAGTTGATAACATAGCCATTAGTTGTACATCTATTATTAAACGCTACTTTCTACAACTTATGTCTTGACATAATCGTTATGGGAACTAAAGCATTCGTCTCAGTAGAGTATTGTTTAGTTTTTCATTCAATTTTCTATAGATCGTGAAGAGGAGACTTAGTTCTGTGCTCATTAGTTTTTATACGCTTTAGTAATACACCGTGACAGCCTCCGTGGCGCAGATGGTTAGATGCCGACTGTGAAACTAGAAGCCACGGGTTCGATCCCGCACCGAGACAATTATATTATATGCGATCAACAGGTATTTGTGAGACCCAAAAGTCTCTGGTAATTTCTGATACCTACGACACAAGGCTCGACCTTAGTGTGGGGTCAGGATATTTCTTTTTTATTGCAATGAATAGCGAGACGTGCATGCTGTTCGCCTGATGGTAAGCGATACGACCGCCCATAAACAGAACCAAAACCAAACAACACCTTGGAATTACAAAGCAATGCTTGGCATTCCATTGCGCTCGCCATCCTGAGACATAAGATGTAAAATCTCAATATGTCCAGTAGTTACTCTGGCTACAATGCCCTTCAATCCGAAACACAACAGTGCATTTACATTGCTGTTTGACGGGAGAAATAGACATTGCGGTGGTACCTACCCAGATGGCCTCTCACATATGAGAGACCTACCACCTACAAATAAATATACCTATGTATGTGACTGTTG
Organism: Hyles lineata; assembly: GCA_030180105.1. Taxonomy (NCBI): domain Eukaryota; kingdom Metazoa; phylum Arthropoda; class Insecta; order Lepidoptera; family Sphingidae; genus Hyles; species Hyles lineata. Next base: position 2,192,049 of record JARJEE010000026.1, read on the forward strand.
GGTGTATTTATAATATTTTATTTTTATTTTGTATTCAGGTACCTGTACTGTAATGAATGGTATTAGTCCATAATCTTCACTTCGATAGTTCGATTGGGGGGGTTGGCATCGTCCACCATGCTGGCCTAGTGTAGGTACGTTTTTCAGACACCTTTTGCTTTCATTAAATCTTAGTTTATTTATTCATACCTAATTTGCAAACCCTTTCACGGCTTTTTACGGCATACCTCGGGGTCTTGTGTTGTGTTGTGTTGTGTTGTTTGTCTTGTGTTGTTTGTTCGAAAGGGACAAAACATTCGACAACTCAAATAGGTTTTATAACTGTCTATGTTAATAAGCCCGTAATTTATAACTATACTAGTAACTCGACTACCTCGGTGGCGTAGTTGTACTACGGCCCGATTACAATGCTGATGTTTCCGGTTCGAATCCCGGGTTGGCCGAAGTGATATTGGATTTTTTCTATTCATTATCAGCCCAGACTCAGGAATTTGTGGCCGATATGGCGGTAGTATCGGCACCTATTACATCGTGGGACGGAACATACAAGGCGAAATGTGGGTGTCCTGGTACCTCTGCCTACCCCTTCTGGGAAAAAGGCGTGAGTATGTATGTATGTTATGTACTAGTAACTAGAGCGTACATCGCGATTTTTTTAAACTAAAGTACCTTAAATTCCCTATCTTAATTTGTGTTTCTTTCTCAATGACCCTTCGGCCATCCCTCTCTTTCCTCTCGCCAGTATAATAATCCCATTGATCATGTCATTTCATAGTGTTCTATTTAGAAAGATTCGCTTGCAAAGGCTAGTTTATAAATACCGGTTACTCAAGTTTTTTTACAAGAAGGCTGTTAACCTCTGTATTGCCATCTAGTTGATGAATTAAATTCAAAAACTTCAGCCGGGAAATACTTTATAGGAGATACAATTACCTGTGCTTTCGTTATGTAAGTGTAAAAAGCTTTTGTTATTCATTCATAAATTTCACGATCGATAGCAAACAGCTCAAAATGGCGGCCACAATTTTCAATTCTGACTATAAATTACCAAGGCCTAATTAACTAACAGTTCGATGAACTGAATTTGCGTCTTGTTTCAATTATTCTCCTAACAGCGATGTTGTAACGTTTTGAAACAACAAACAACGTACATTATTACGCGACATATCGGCCAGAAGTTTGTGTTTACGTGCGACGGTGCGGCGCGGCGCGGCGGTGCGCTCGCCTCGCATAGCAATGAATGCATTCAGGGCCGCAGCGACTTCAGGAATTGGGTTTATGTAACGCAATGAATAGCTAATTACATGCCTGATTTTACGGTTTCAAATCGACGGGTCCTAAGAACAAATTATGTCATATTGGACATCTGACGGAAGATGCGTCGTGACTCGCGAATTGTCGAACGGAACGAACCGAGAGGAAAAGTACACAATTAATCATCCACCCTTAAATATGCAAGCACTAATAAATGAAGCTTAACTCATTTGAAAATCTGATGATATTAAGTTAAGACTGATGAATCAAGTTACAACTGTCCAAAACACTATAGATGTTTTAGTTAATTCTAAAATTCCTCGATTCAGAAAAAAATATTGACTTATCATCATTATACGCATATACACCCTTCGTATGAACGCGTATTTAATTATCTAGGATTCAATAAGGACCAATATTAATGCCAGACCTACCTTTAAGTCAGCCAAAACAAAGCTGAAACTCCAGTTTGTATTCATCTCAATACGTGGAACGACAAGTTCAATAAACACTGATCTGATGAATAATGGAACACTTGTTAGTGCTATAAGAGCATCATTTATTCAACTCTGATAAATAAGATGGTCTTAACGCACCACAAGCGTCTTTGAAAATACTTCCCCATCAGTTAAATACGATTTAACCTGCCCTGCATGACAATTCTATTAAAATAAAATAGACGCCAGAGAACTCTGCGTTAATCAGGAGAGAGTATTATAGTTTAAAAATGCATTTATAAATAAACAAACATATACATATAAATCACATTCTTCTGACAATTAGTGAAATGTCGTCTCTACAAAATATCTCTTGCAGTTCCAGGAGTTAGAGTTTGCGGGCATATTTTTAATGTTACTACAGAAATAGCCCTACCCAGTAGTTATTGTAAGGAGGCGGGAAACACATGACTGACAAAGCAGCAAAAATAATAACCTCTCCTTCTTAGGATGTCCGATGAACTTTAACTACGAAGTATCTCAATATGTATTGAACGTATAATAGTTTTCCATTACATGGCATGCAGAACTGGTGGCCGTTGGGGCCGAAAGGTTCTGGAGTTGAGGCCACGTACAGGCAAGTGCAGTGTCGGATGACCAGCTACAAGGAGGACAGACCTGGTTATGGTTGCAATAAGTCGCTGGATGCATTCCACTTCCAACAGGTGAATGTGGAGATTATTAGGGGAGGCCTATGTTCAGCACTGGACTTCTTCTAGCTAAGAGTAAGAGAGTATCGAATTTTAGATGAATATAACTACACAATCATAATGGAAGCTTAGTATTATTTCACATCAATAGATTTGTAAGCCGGCGTGTGCCTAACGACTGTGAAAAGAATGCAATAATTATACACCTGTTTCTGGTTGTAAGATGATTTATCTACCGCTCTATGTAACTGATTATGATTTCCTCATGTTGTTGAGTTTTTAAGTTGAAGCAGATCCATAATGTTGAATTCCTAAATACAGCTTTGTATATCTGGTTTCATAGATTTACGCGAATGTTACCCATTTAAATAAAACTATTCTTTACGGATACGGGCGGACAGTTCGCCCCGTGACCACGAAAGCTATAAAGTAATCGAAACGTAAGGAAGTCAAAAATGAAAAAAATAAACCAAATCCGCGATAAAATCCGTAGGTACATAATAGTTTTATTTCAATAGTTTCTTATATGTTCAGCCTATGGTCATCCGTAAGCGTCAACCATCCCGGTCTGGTATAGCAACAATGTCACCCTTTCTTTACTAGCACAATAGTGATGGGTATCTAATCATTTTACTGTGCGAAACCTTAACTTGATTTTTTTATTGCACGGTATGGCGAGACGAGAATGCCATACGCCTAAGGTTAAGAGATACTACAACTCATGTACGGACGCAAAACCAAACAATACAATGAAGTAAAAAGCAATGCTTAGCATTCCACTGCGCTCGCCAAAATCTTAAGTCTAATTATGTCCAGTAGTTACTCTGTCTATAAACTACAAAGTCTTTCAAACCTGGAGACTACAGTGCTTTTACACTGCTGCTTTGCGGGAGAAATAGACATTGAGGTGGCCCAGGCGGCCGACATATGAAAGACCAACCACCATAATTCTCGATATCCATTATGAAAGTAAAACTGACATAGCCAGAGCCATAAACAAACGTTGTTATAATCGAATGTGACGGCTGTGTAATCCGGAAATGGATTCATAACTACGTCGTACGTGCAATAGCCTTTTTTTGCATCCGTCCGATATGAGATTACGCTGAGTTCAAAGTTTCAACTGACTAAACGCCACATTGTACTTTTTTGGTCTAGTAGTGGGTGTATCATAGTTTAGATTTAGTTTTTTTTTGGTAATAACAAAAAAAAAGCAACGTTCATCACTTACATACTTAGTGTAAATATTTCTGTTATTATATTTCTCAGCGGTTACTTCTTCTTTGTTACTTCACAGATGTAAAGGATTAAAAATACAGCCCAGGTGATTACAAACTTTTCATATTACTTTTATCTTAAGAAATATTGCATATGCACAAGTTCTATCGTTCTAGTCTACCCATCAAAAACATCCTGTAAAAAAATTCCAAGTCTCGCAGCTCAGGTTTTCTACCGCAAAAAGTTGTGATATGCATGTAATACCAAGTCGATTAATTTATTTAGTCCTCAAGGGACCTTCTATATAAAGTTATTACGTTAGTTATTACCATATCAATATTAAAAATTCTTTACGTTTTAAATAAATAGATCGACTTGGCCATCGCATGAAAACATAATGCATCGTACAATTTGTACATAATGCTGCTGGCCAAGTCGATCTATTTATTTAAAACGTAAAGAATTTTTAATATTGATATGGTAATAACTAACGTAATAACTTTATATAGAAGGTCCCTTGAGGACTAAATAAATTAATCGACTTGGTATTACATGCATATCACAACTTTTTGCGGTAGAAAACCTGAGCTGCGAGACTTGGAATTTTTTTACAGGATGTTTTTGATGGGATCTCACGTCTTTTTGTAGAGTCCTACTTTTTTCCTTTTCGGTACTTCTTACTTCTAGAATATCACTAACGATTTTTCTTAAAGCCTCTGTCTTATGGATTTTTTCTTATTTTTGTAGGTGTCAATTTATCACAAATATAGCGGATTTGATTATTAATGTTCTTTCTTTCATTGTAATTGATATTTTCGAGCTATTTAGTCTATTTATTTGCAAGTTTTTCTTCGTCATGTTTTTGTAGAGGAATGTTGTACAGTTTCATGGGCTGAATACACCATTTCCCTCTCTATATCCCCTCCTGTTATGCCTCATATATATAGATATCTATCTACAACTATTATTCCATTATATACGGGTACAATGATTCATTAACTGCAAATGTAACTTTGTAATCCTATACATTTATATAGGATTACAAAGTTATTCACGCAGTTGGTCTATCTAGAAAGCTAGACACAAATTATGAAATGTTTGAATTTTCCCTTGCTTTAGACACTAAACACTAATTATATTCTAAATTTGAAGGTTCTATGTCAGCTAGAAGTGCCTTAGACTTTTGATGATCGGTCAGTCAGTGAGTGACAAAATTAAGAAATTTGACTAGTTACAATTCTTAAACTACTGGTTCAAATTGAATGAAATTTTAAATATACCATGTTTACACAATGCCTGCTTGGTAACTGAAAATTCAGGCTTCATGCTTTAGCCACAACGAAGTTATAGGGAGTTGAAAATGGTCTGAATTGCTTCGAGAAAAGGATGTTACGGCCTATAGCTCGACTTGGACGGGGGCTCGGCCGCGCCCCCAGATTATATCATGTTGAATTTATTTACGGTGTGTTAACAACTAAGAAGTAAAAACTAAGAACTATCGATTAAAACAACGCCCATCACGGCTCACGTATTACTTTCACTGTTCACGCTTCATTCTCTATATTGATCACGTGAACTGTTTTATTATTTTGTATATGTCAATCATAAAGAAATAAAGACAAAGAAAGCATGCCTGAGCCTCAATATTTCAGAACATCGGCGGAAGGGTGGATCGAAGAAGGGTTCGCTTGATGTCGTCAAGGAAGATATGAGAGTCAAAGGCCTTATTATTGAGGATGCCGAAGACCGGGCCAAATGGGGCAGACCCTGGTACCGAGCGACATAACGCCTAAGTAAGAATCATAAAGACCAAGAATAAGGGCTGCAGCCTCAATTCTATGCAAAACGGAATGAAACCCATTGAAGAGGCCACAGAAGACGCACGCCACAGCTTTGTGGCCACAGAAGACTTGAATATGGATTTTAGCTGTTTCCTGGCCTAATACATCTTAGCATAAACCATGACGTTATTGTATATATATTTTTTTGGCGCACAATTTCGCTTAGCCCTGTGATATGGCGTTTCGAGAATCCTGCTACAGGATTTCTGACCTGTCGTAGGAGGCGAATGGGGCAACTGGAGGTGCTATGTCAGAAATGAATAATAACTTGTATGTTTCACGCGTCCGAATATTGTCTATGGTTTTTTTATTCATTGAAAGGATGGTGTTGCCTCACGAGGAACAATTGGTTTTTGTTTAGCAATCACAGGTCAGCTAGTACGTGAGACGTTTCTGCTATGGCGGTCACTGGTTGAGGCCGCTGTGAGGACACGTACGAAATAATTAGCGAGGTGTAAATTATTCTACTAGACCCTATTAAATTTAAATTAGTGACAATAGTTGTTTTACTGAAATGCTAATTATAATATAATTGGGCACTATGTTTAAAAACAAATCCTTGCTATCTCAATTTTGCATTGAATAATTGTTATTTGTTACTTGGAAATATGCAATCAGGGCACCCATATTTCACCTTGTATATTCCGTCTAGTGGTAGGGAGCGAGCCTATTGTCATATCGGGCACAAATTCCTGATTGCGAGCTGATAATTAATAGAAAAATCTAATATCGGTTTGCCTGAACCAGGACCAAAACACGAGACTTCAACTTTGTAACCGTACACGTTTATACCGTAGTACAACTACTTAATCTAGGGAGTTTTTAAAGGTATTTTATAAAATCACATGCTAAAAGGATATTATGCATAACTAGCAACACAAATTGCGAAATACGCAAGCGTGCATTGACCGCTAAGATTTGACGACAGAACTGCACGCATGATTTCCTATTGGAAACGAAGTGTATGCGAAATAAAGTACATTGTATCGCAACAGATAGTAATCCAAGTCTACCTTAGTCTGTAGTCACTAGTCAGCCTTGCCCAACAACGGAAGGGGCAGAGACAAACGGTGAATGCCGATATTATCAACTGATATTTCCAGAAACGGTCGACTAGAAATCTGTGGGCGGTTGAACTAGAATGCAAAGTTATATTAAAAGTAAATGGATTCTTATTATATTTGGTTTGAGAGCTTTGTCGATGTTGTAATCAATTTTGTTATAGAAAATGAATATTAGATTGACTTGATAGAAATCAAAGCATTTTTTTTTGGTTGTTTGAAAAGCGGAAGTTAGGCAAAGTTTTATTTTATATTCTTAAAAAACCAGTTAGTCTCAGAGGTAACATAATTATTATGTTTTTTTTTTTTTTATTGCTATGAATGGCGAGACGAGCATGCCGTTCGCCTGATGGTAAGCGATACGACCGCTCATGAACAGTAGCAAAACCAAACAACACCTTGAATTATAAAGCAATGCTTGGCATTCCACTGCGCTCGCCATCCTGAGACATAAGATGTTAAGTCTCAATATGTCCAGTAGTTACTCTGGCTACAATGCCCTTCAACCCGAAACACAACAGTGCGTTTACACTGCTGTTTGACGGGAGAAATAGACACTGCGGTGGTACCCACCCAGATGGCCTCTCACATATGAGAGACCTACCACCAGTAAAATGTGTATCAATACATATAATAATTAGTAGTGTATAACTATAATTTTTAAACATTAGTTGAAGATCCTAAACAAGCTGTGGTAGTCATTTCAAATTGTGATCAAGTGCCAGGTCAGGTCCTTTGTTTTAAACCTGAATTATATATAAGAAAATGATTCTATGTATAGGATTGTATATATGGCTTTGTACTGAGACGTCTACTATCCATTGATCTCAACAAAAATAACGCGATAGCGTCAACGAATTTTTTTTTCTTCTAAATTATCATCTTTTTCGTTTGATTATTTTGTTCGCTATAATTGTACTAGGCGTCTTAAAGTTACTTTAAGGATTTAATAAATACAAATAAAACAATTGTTGGTGAGTATGATGTGAGAAATTACATCGGAGTAGGATGCGGCCATTAATTTTATTTGCAGCTTTGTTGAGCAAGTTTTCAACGGTGCTTATTTGTATAGCTGTGCAATTGTTGCCTTCGTTGAATTTTTAAACATACTCATTGCCAAACCTTGCACTGTGCCAAATATTTATTAAGTAATCCTTGACAAAGGCTTTATGAAAATGTTTTTATATTTTAGTAGGTTGGTATTTACTCCATTTCTATTTCAGGTAAGTTGTGACCTGTCACATTGTCTAAGGGCCTCGTTATTGGTTTTATTAATGTTTTTCCATATTGTTCAAATGTTACTAACATCTTTGATCAGCAATGATTTACACAAAAAAATATTTAAAGTTTATAAATGTAGAGTTCACACCAAGAAGCAAACAATTGAATTTGGTTATGAGACAATTTCGTGAAGATAATGTGATTGCTTTTTATAAACAATACCTATAACCTATAAGTAATATTTACCAAACGATTTTTTTTATATTGCAGTGAATAGTGAGACGAGCATGCTGTTCGCCTGATGGTAAGCGATACGACCGCTCATAAACAATAGCAAAACCAAACAAAACCTAGAATTACAAAGCAATGCTTGGCATTCCACTGCGCTCGCCATCCTGAGACATAATATGTTAAATCTCAATATGTCCAGTAATTATTTACAATTGTTTGCTTTGTTCAATATTTTTACGCACATATAAATTTATTTTCCATCTTTATGTATTACTACAAATACGAGTATAATACGCCCGCAGAATACCCAATGTATTCCTTGGTACAAAGTTTATCATAAATTGCTATGCTACACATCAAACCGGAACGTAAAATTCTGAACAAAAGCGCTATTAATTTTTAGGAAGTAATTAATATTACATACAAATTCACGTACGAGTACTTGGCAAGGTCCTAGGGAAGTATGTGTGAATTTTTTGAATCAGTCCACTGTTTGTCTACTGGCACGTACTGAGGTAAGCCGAAACAATAAAAGTCAATGTATGAGTCGTTTTATGAAGTTAGGACTGAGTAACTTGGATCCAGAACCACGGCTGTAGCTAGGGGAGGGCATTGTGGGGTAATGCCCTACCTTGAAATCACAATGCCCTATCTTAAAAATACCGAAAACTAAGATACATTATTATAATTAACCCAACCAACTACCCAACAATTAATTATTACCTAACTCTCACTCATCTGGAAGTTCAACCATCTATGTCAGTATACGTGGTGATTGATTTAGAAGCCCTTGCTTCGAGGACAGATCAATTATTATATTCCTTTACTTCCGACCTACCTGTAACCAATGCTACCCACGTCAAATTCGACTCTAGTTACGGCTCTGCGCAGAACACAAAATAAAAGAAACCAAAAGATATTGATGATCATGGATTGGCTGTGTGGGTACTCTTACTCCTGGTGGTAATATCAGAGATATTATTCAAATCAGCTTTGGTTAAATGACGCATAGTTGCAAAAATATATAAATAATGGTCTGTTCAATTGTTTCATTATAATTTATAGACGATCGATAAGTTACATTTCACAATTAGACGACATAATTCGCATGAAACTCGAAACTACTTCCATATGACCAGAAACATTTGGAAGTAATTCATTGGCCTAAAAGGGGAAATACACCCAAATCAGCTGTTTGATTAGATAGCGTTGGGTCTGATGCCCTGACATGTTTCGCACAATACGGCCCAGTTACAATGAGTCCAGTCGTCGTAACTATTAGTATGCACGCGACATTTTGTCGTTTCCGTGCGTTGAATGCTATAGGAAAGTGAAAACTGGCGAGATGTGTTACGGAACTTTCCGAATGGTCCGTTTGTAATATTTGCCATTATCTTAGTTGACAGTAGTATATCAGTAAATTGTCTTTCTGGCGGTCTGTCATCTTACAGGGACCGTGAAGCGTAAGAATGTATAATCAATTTTAAAAAATCAGTTCCCTTTGTATTTTTTTCAATTTTTTGGCTACTAATGATGATCTTGGGCTTACTTTATGTAGGCACTTATAAAGGGCTGTTCAAGAACAAATTGAATAGAAGATAAATCTTTTTATTTATTTATTTACGAAAACGCAAGCGTTAATGTAAGGATACGCCTTGCTACTTACGAGTACTTCAAATGAGCTGTGTTAAAATTTAATGATTTTTCTTACCATGTACTTACACCTAATTTATATGTATAAATTATGATTCAATAAACGATAGAAGGGCTTTCATGTTTAACAATATTTACGAACTAAATATACCTACTAAATGAAACAATCATCAGAACATTTTCTTACCTGATCTTCCAAGATAGATCAATTCCTTACGGCAAAAAAATCTAAGTAGAATAAAAGGTGTAGAATAATACTGAATGGTACCATTACACAAATAACAATGGAAGGTCTCAGTGCTTTCACCTAAAGTGGATTTTGCAACGCCTTTTCATTTATTCTCTATAGTCGATCCGCGGGTACCATGGAATATAGATGGAGTGTTGACCATGGATTTTATGCAATGAGGAGGTTTAAAAATCTTTGGCACTCTAGATTTTTCTTTTGTAGGTTGTAATATAAAATGTTATGGCTACAATATTTTCTGGTATTCAACTGTTGACTCTTTAAGTTCGTTTACCGTGCAGAAGTTTGAGATTCTAATTTCCATACCGATAAAAAAAACTGTATGTTATTATCTGGGTGTGCGTAATTTTTCATGTCAAATAAGACTTTGTTAAATTCTAATTCTAATTCCATTTTATTTATTATTTTGATATTCTTTTATAAACAGCCTTATAAAAAAATTACGAGCGCGGATTTCCTCAGGAATCAAGAATACGATTATGAGGATTGACCACGCTGGTCCATTTCGGATTTGCGTACATCACATACCATAGGTATCTTTGTAAAAATCTTTATGACACGCATAGATTTATCCAAAGCTCAATTTTATAAGGCCGTTATTATTATCTTGACTTGTTTGGCTGGGTAGCCAGAGACAACTATTTATGGCGAATAAAGTTGTTTTCGAAACAAATCCTGTTAGTTACGTGTTCTGCTATATATTTGGGCCCCCATAGATATGTTAATGCTGGCCTTGATATATTTTTACGGTCACACACGTCGTTGTTTTTAAGAATTTTGTTCGCAAAATATAATTTAAATTCACAATTAATAGGGCTAGCTTTAACGAATTTGAATATTAATGTTCTTTTTTAATTTATAGCATCCTTTTTGTAAAACTTGTAAAAATATTGTAAATCTTACAAGTCTTACAAGTATACTTAGAGCTATTAAATCAGTGTTGGTACATTAATCTTAACACTTTTAAAGTTTGAATTACTTATGTTCGTATTAATGTAGATAATAGTTAAATGATTACAAGTAGTCTTTATTAGTGGGTTTGTTTTCTTTCAGCAGTGGATTGACAAATGTTTTTATTTAGATATGTTTTAAACATACATTTTAAGCACGCGCAATTAATATACGTAATGAAATCGCTATTTATTTTATTAGAACGACGAAGAAACCGAATTGGAACGGAAATATTAAGATTCAAAACATTAAAGTACACTAATGACTAAATAACAAGTTCTAAATCATGCAAGTGTTTGCGCTACTCGCATATTCCGTCGCGGGTACACGTAACGATCGTTCAAGGTAGGTCTCTAGTCTCTACCAAGCAAAATGTAAGGCGCTCTGTTTTGTGCTAACTCTTTATTATACACAAAAAGTATTTATGGTTCTGCGGGAGGATATTATTACTCCCTTGATATTTAGGTCTGCAATATTCATTATCTAGGTAGGTATCTATGCAAGGGACCTTCGGGTAACACCATTGTTAACACAGATCTTCAATTGCTATGTGGTTGGTACTACCGCTTTGTCTATTTCTGCCGTCTAGCCGCAGTATTTGCCATGAGTATTTGCCACTCTACTATTTAAAATATCAAGATCATGATCGGAGGAAATTTGTTAACGTTATCTTTTTAATGAAATGGAAAGTTGTAATAAAATGTTTGCTTTCATTATGTCTGTCGTCTGCAGTTGGACAGAAGGTGTAAATGTAGGTGAAGGTTCATTGCATTGTTTAATATTAAGCAAAAACTATGTGTCGTGTCGTGAACATTATTTTTATTGCCTATATTTTAATGACTGCAAAAGCCTACGATCATCAATAGAGCCGACACTGCAGAACTCCATTTAAGCTCATGGTAGCCCTAAATAATTTGTATCACACGTTAGTATTTTAAGCTATTTTCCAAATACCTTATAGTCTCAATACTTTCTCACTAAGTGCTACTTTCCTTTGATCAGTCACATTTTATTTGAGCACAACTATACTGCATAAAGTCTTATGCCTTATTACCACCCACTTCCAAATGATGTAAATAAATATGTATTCAGGGCCGATTTAGCTTTCTTAATGGAATTTGTTCGAAAAGTTTCGAATTATAGTTAGACGGTAAACAAGAGTATTAAAAGTCCTATACAATTTCATTGACAACAATTAAGAACGAAAACCATGCAAAGTATTACTATTATGTTCACAGTAATTGAATTGAATATTACACAAAATAAAAAGCAGTTAATTTAACTTCAACACAACATATAAAACAGTATGCAGATACTGATTAGACAACGTTTTATTTTCGATCTCTAATGCCTAGGTACCGGAGTCTGGGTTTCACCATCTCGCAAAAGGGAAAGGAGCTTGTTAGGCGCGAAACTGTCTGGTTTCAAGTAAACACTAGGCTATTATAATGGGTGATTATGTTCATGGAAATCTGCGCCAAGTGTGAGGAGAGGAAGGTCTTTGACCTATACCAAAATATTATTGTCAAATAAATCAAATTTAGTGAAATGGGTGAACGTAATTATCGCTTATTTTAAGATACATAAGTACGCTACTTTTTAGTTTTTATTCATCATGATTTTAGATAATTCGAATTTTCTTACGTATTATTATATAAGGTAAATTCAAATAACAACAAAAGTGGAAAACTTCGCTAATACTATTGGCAAAATACATTCAAAATATGATTACCGAGGCTATTAATAAAGTGTATAGTTATGATTTACCAAAGAATAGGAATAGGCAACGTTGGTCTTATTTCAGACATCACTATTACATAATATGAAGATATCTGGAACATCAAATGTCTTGAACTAGACTATATTCAAATTAGATTCTTAAAGACGAATTATGTATTCGAAACATTCTTAGTTAATTGTGATTGGGAAGTTACAACTATTTACATAATCATTTACTCATAGAAAACGATAAATCATAGAAGTCATAGAAAGTTCATACTCATAGAAAATACTCAAACTCATAGAAAATATGTATTTATCTTTACTTTTGACAAGCTCTCTGATTTCTAGTGTTTGTAAAACGCTGAACAATAAATAACAGTCTATTGGTTTAGTACACAATACAAACTGTTTTTACTGAGGAGCTGATGCTTCTGATGCAAAGACGTTGAAATACGATGCCGACTTTTTGTTTCACTGACTAGATAGATTGTCTCTTTCTTTTTTCTCCTTAATAAGAGGGATAGAGTATGTGACATCCCCATAGACATCCCTGTGAAGGTTTCAGCCCAAAAATAAATCTATGTATGAATTGTTATGGAACGGGGATACTTTCCATTACACCGTTCCGATATTGGCCGCTAATCTTAAATGGCAGAAATATTTCGTTAGCGCATTACGCGTTTTCCTATGTTAACTTTACAATACGAGTATTGTAAAGTTAATAAAGGTTACATCTGACGTCAGTTAACCGAATAAAAACTCGGCATTTTTTCGTAAATCAAACTTCCTACTTTATTAATAAATACCTGATGAAAAAGTATGAAAGAAATTAAATTATACTTATACCAGATTGTCACGTTATATTCATGTGACTGTAAGCAGACATCCTAGGAATGTGTATTGTGGTAATAGTGAGAAAAGTGTACAGAGAAATCTAAAAAGAAAGCATACTTTTACATAATTTTTGACGGAATATAATTGTCATAGAGCGTAAGGAATGTAATAAGAGTGTTGAGTACGCAAAAATAAAAATAACTAATGAAAGTTACCGGTGATTTCATTTTTTTCCCCAATGAAGTAGCAAGAGTCAGTATATAGTTAAATCGTACCTACTTTTAAGTTATTTAGGAGTTTAATATCTTGTACTCAAGGTATATCCACATTGCTACTGAAAATGAAGCCAGGTGGTATTTTTAGTGACTTCATACACAATGAAGCAAAAATTTTGCAAAAATAGGCAACGATTTTTTTGTCCTATTGTCGTATTGGGGTGGCAATTACAAAGCTTTTATTTTTAAAGACATTATAGTACGCAAGGGTTTAAAGTAATATTTTAGCAAAAACTGTGGTTTTACCGCCCAAACACGCTATTTAAAACACCACAAAAAAATACTTGTGTTTGCGAAATTTCTATTTGTATGTACAGACACAATCACTAAAACTACCACCCGGTTGCGTTTTCGGTCGCGGTCGATTCTATATATCGTGTATATGGAATCAATCAACAAGCCGCTAACACTATATTTTAAATATATGAACCAGTTGTTTATTTGATTTTAACATTCGATAAATTAAGCCATATAAACTAGACGCTGAATAATTAATGTCGGTGACTAATGCCTTAAAAGGAGACGCCATGTCATATTGATATTTAACATATCCGGATTACAAATACAATTGATCGCCATATCTTATTTTTTAGGCAGTAAAACTACAAATGTCATAGGTTAATGAAATAATAAATATCAATGGACAGGTCGAAATCCAAGTTTTGAATTTAGATTAATGTAAATCAAGAAAAATATGGTCTATCGTCACAGTCACGTCTTTAGTCCTTGAATTAGATCATTTGGAAGTTGGTTTGGTATAATTTTACCAAATTTCAGCTGCATCTAGAAATTGAATTGTAGGAGTTCACAAATTGAACAACGTATTCGGTTTAATATTTATAAGACCTTTGGATTATACTCGTATTTGATGTTCATTATAAAATTGTATAAAAACCTTTTTTTGTTGTGTTACTCCATCTATCAAGTAACTTGTACTTATTAAAGTAATATCCGAACTCAAACCAGTCTCGCATTATATATTTCAATGATATTACGAATTTGAAATTTTACAAACATAATAGTTTCTTATCTATAATTTAGTCTTAGAAAGTGGTAGAAATGAGAAATTATAAAGTTGTAGACAACATTCCTAGAGGCCATCCGCTTGTAAGATATCAATTTCGATTTTCGCGTCACATATCATTTACATACGTTTTAAAAATACGATGCTAACGTCGTCTTTGCTCTAGACTATTGAATTATTATAATTTAAATAATATTATGTATAAGATGATTCATTACTAATTGGCCTTAAACTTGAATCAAATGAATTCTGCGAAACCGTGCGTAAATATTATTGACTAAATCCGGTTATTCTAAATTCAATTTTCAACGTACGTATTTTGCGTCTTCTATTTCCATAATAAAATTATTATTACGTTGATAAATATGTTCATTGTAAATATGAAAGAAAGATATTGCGTTGTCTATGTTTTTTTACGCAAGGGGCTCTTCTCATAAATAGATATTTGATATAATTCCAAGTATAACTCAAATTAAATGCTATTAGTTACGTTTGAACTGGTACTGAAGGACCACTCTCAATAGTATTCTTGATTGTAGAGGAGGCCCGTGCCCTGCAGTGGGACGTATATGGGCTGATACCGTAAGGTCCACTTGATAAAAATAGCCAAACATACAGGGTATACCTAGACTACTGAAAATGAAGCCCAGTGGTAGTTTTAGTGACATCAGACACAACGTAATAAAAAAATATCGCAAAAAAGTAACGATTATTTTTTTGTTTTTTATTCATCTGTATCTATATCTGTATCAGCCCATATACGTCTCACTGCAGGGCACGTGCCTACTCTACAATCGAAAGTACGATTCAGAGTGGTTAGGCCATATAGTCCACCACGCTGGCCTAGTGCGGGTTGGCTTTTTTTATACATATATATAAAAAAAAATCTGCGTTCGTAAATAATAGGAAATAAAACATACAATGACATATTTAGCAGTCGATCTATGATTCCTTGGTCAAACTTACGCATACAAAGCATTAAAACAAAAAGAGAAACAATGTAAAATTCACACGAATTAGCGACGCCACGGTTGGAAGACTAGTAATGTGGAAAGATAATGTAAGCCAATGTGAACTCTATTCGTACGTAATAGATACGTAAATAGTTTTCGCAAGTTGTGCAACGGTACACGCGTCAGTCACGGTAATGCGCGGTGTTTCGTTTCCTTGTGCCACTCTCACTTCTGGAATTGAGGGAAGTTCGATATGTAACTGGTGGTAGGTCTCTCATATATGAGAGGCCATCTGGGTGGGTACCACCGCAGTGTCTATTTCTCCCGTCAAACAGCAGTGTAAATGCACTGTTGTGTTTCGGATTGAAGGGCATTGAAGCCAGAGTAACTACTGGACATATTGAGACTTAACATCTTAAGTATGGCGAGCGCAGTGGAATGCCAAGCATTGCTTTATAATTCAAGGTTTTGTTTGGTTTTGCTACTGTTTATGAGCGGTCGTTCCGCTTACCATCAGGCGAACGGCATACTCGTCTCGATATTCAAAGCAATAAAAAAAACCGATCAATTGAGATTAAAGCCGAGTTGTACCAAATTTTGACCAGTACTATATTTCCTGCAGCCCCACACATTTGGCATTTTAAAGTTAACATTGCGGTCAATTTTACTTGACACAATCAGGCCTTAAATGTATGGACTTTTTAAATCATAGACGATTCTATATTTTTGTGGGTGGCCCATGCTTATCAAGTTCCTGTGGTCGATACTGACTTTGAAGATCATAATATCAGAGCAGTAAGAGAACTCAGATCAGAGCAGTAACTGAAAATGATTATTCAATTGCGTTAGATATTTTTACTAGAAGAAGCCTTTATATATAATCAAGGTACAAGAATTGACGATGACTTATCAGGGTATATTCGATATGTTTACTTAAGGATAATATATTCGTAAGCTATCCGAATCTTTGCAAAAATCGGTAATTTACAGGATCTCATGTTCAATTTAAATTGCAGAAACTATTGATACCTATAATTAGCTGTTGAGAACCCAACGGATTGCCAATAATATCTTGGATGAGAAAAGTGATGCGTTCAGAATTGTCAAGCAGTTTTGAATACCGTTTAGGGTGTTTGTTTTCATTAATAAATTACTACACTACCATAGAGTAGCTCAATGTACACATTTTTTTTTTACATTTACTAAGTGGTAGAGACGCGTTGTAGCAAAAGTTTTTTAATGTAGCTAAATGTATCAGTTCAAGCAGACAGTTACTTGTGTTATAATTGATTGAATCTAAATGATGTACATAACATATTTATGGATTCAATTAATTATTTTCATTTTCATTTCAATAGGAAACGGCGCGAAGCAACCTTTTTTGTTCGTTCTTTTTTCCTTTCTTTTTCAATCACTTCTAAGATCTGTTGAAGTAATCCAAAAAAATATACAACTTTCATTCTCAAAAAGCAACAAATAAGCTAATATGATTCTTTCAATCTTAGGTATTGGTACCGATGAATATCACTTTCCATCACTTTCGCCGTTTGCCATTATCCGATTAAGGGTTAATTTTTAAATAGTAACAAGAAAAATATGCCATGGATAAAATACACGATACACAATTAAAAGTTACTGTTATTTTCAAAATAAGTAACATTTATTAGACGAATAAAATATAACCTATAAGAGGAAGATTAAAAATGGATGAAGCAATTATTTAACAGTATTAAACACAATTATACAATGTTTCAACGACCCATTATATTATTTAAGACCAGAAAGATGCCCATCTAAATTAATTCGCCATTGTTGTTCATATTCCCACGACGCGACGTCGCGGATCAAATTAATGTTTAAACCGTGAAGTTTAAGTAGTACCTCACTGAAAATTGATTGCATTTAAGTATTGAGCCGGTCAGCTGTGGTAACCTTTAACATCCCCTTCATCCCATAAATAGGTAATAAATACGTTTTTTTTTATTTTTTGTAAGTGTAAAGTCGCTGTTTGCCGTAAATTAGATTTATACCTGCATTAATAAATACAAATAAAAATAGCTTTCTAATCAACAAAGCCATTTTAGTTTCATTAAATATAATTCAAGTCAACATTTCAGAAAACACAAATAATTTTGACAGCCTCCGTGGTGCAGTTGGTTAGACGCCGCCTGTGAAACGAGAGGTCGCGGGTTCGATTCCCGCACCGAGAGAAATGTTGGTGCGGCCCACAACAATTTCTTCCGGGTCTGGGTGTTTGTGAGACCGAAAAGTCTCCCGTAGTTCCTGATACCCCCGACACAAGACGCGATCTTAGTGTGGGGTCAAGACTATGTATGTGACTGTTGGGTGTTATTTATTTATTTATTTATTATAATTACCTCGTTCTCACATCATTGAAATAAATAACTTACAACGTTACATAAAGTTTGAATTTCAGATAAAATGGATGAGTAAGTATTGTAATTAATTCCAGTCTTTTATCGTTAAGTCTTCCCTAAATATAGCTAGATTGGTGTATCAATTACTTTCACACTTTACTGAATGACTGAATCACTTGTGGCAAATCATCGGTTCCTTAAACTCTATCCTCATTAAAATTCACTACAATTATACAAGCGAAAATTGAAAGTCATATTTGCGTAGGCCCCGAGGTCCGAACGGTAACAATGGACAATAAACAAACAATGCGAGTAGAAATCTTTAGTGTCGGATGCGGATCACGCGCGCCGCTCGGAAATCATCAGCTGGTGACTGACCTTACTGGTAAGGCGGTAAATATAACGTTTTGTCATCTATTGTGACGTTTTGCATCTATTGATGAGCTATTATTAATGCTGTTGGCTGCATTTAGGACAAAAATATATGTTGATTATATACAAAAAGCGTAGCCGTGCTTCAATTGAATAAAGTTGCGTTTATTTAAGAATTAAACACAATCTGCTTTTGATATTATCTAAATACTTTTTAAGCGAACGCCTCTACGCAATTAATTATAATGATTATTAACAATTAGTACTTTACAATTAATAAAAAATACTGTAGTTGTAATTTGTCAGCCTCCGTGGAATTAGAGTGCGAGAAGTTAGCAGTGAGCAGCGAGCTCGATCAGAATGTCAGAGAATTGTTGCCGTGCGCAACAAAGAATGCCAAATTCTAGATACATGAAATTATGCTTGGCCGGTTGTTGCAGTAAATGGACAACAAGGTCGTTCCATTACGTCAGGGAGATATAAATTGTTATTGTAAAGAAAGTCTTGTCACGACCCGAGGCATTGCCTGTTTGTAGTGGATCGCTAAACGTTGTATTCGGCAAAACGTGACATACTCATTGTAGCAACAGTATACGTGCGTGGTCTTATCGATGGGCGAAGAAACGCGTGACCGATATACTCGTATTATGGACTAATAGCACGGAAATTTAGATCTACAACATTTAGAAATTCGTCTTTAATTTGTACATAAAATTCTTCTATCAAATATATACTTTAATCGAAGATAGAATCGGTACTTTTATCGCATCGCTGTCCCGCCCCGCCCGCTGTTTGACGAGACCTTTAACTTTGTACATGTCATAAGGAGAACGTTAATTGTATCATCATTTACTAGCCCGTCACGTTATTAATACCGAAACAGATATTTAAAGTGTATAAAATTCCGTTTGACAAGTCCAAGGCAATAGTTAATTTATAAACTTGATTTGTGAATGTTTTGCGGGATATTTTACAATTTCGCGCCAATATCAGGCAAGGTTGGGTAACATTCGCGTGAATCATATTGGCTGCTTTATTTGAAACTACTCATGATCTCCATTGAAACTAATAAACGATTCTGGCCGCAAAATCGTAAGGCTGTATCAAATTGTGAAGTCAACGAGCGCGAAGTATTCACTTCCTATTGTTTCTTTTTCTTTCACAAGATATTTGATAGCGATTGTAATATTATCGTTATCGCAGTTGCGTGAATAGTCCGTAACTGTAGCGCTCTCTACTACATTTTTGCAGTTAAGTATTAATTTATTCGATATATTACATTGTCTATACATAGATAATGTGAGAATGTATAACTTTTCTTTGACAGAGTGGGGCAGGGCAATAACTTCGTCTTCTTCAACGTGACCTGACATATTTTATATAAACGTTGTTTAGGCACTGTTAGTTTGTAGGAATGTTTTATTTGCTGGCCAATTTATAATTAACTGTAGGCAAAAATAGGAAGCAGGGAATTCCATTTAAGTACAAATATATATCCCGATTTCCTTGTAATGAAATTCGGTTAGAAACTGCATGACTACTGCGTGACCCCTTCGGTATTTCTGGGAGACAGACACGTCATCCACACCACAATGATTCATCGCAAATAAATTTAGCTAACCTGTTGATCTAACAGCTTAGTTTTTATTCTACATTCATTAATTCTTAAGTTTAAGGTTGCATCACCGGTAGTATGAATAACTGTATTATATTGGCAAAAAATAAACGTTTTGTACAATTTTATCATTCATTGAGCACCAACCAACCACAAATTGTGTGTGATGCTTATTTATTTATTTATTTATTTAATCCTTTTTTGCACTGTACAGAAATTTTAAAAAAGATATTACACAATAAAAACATTAGTACAAGTGGCGGCCTTATCACACTAGGTAATTTCTTACAGGCAACCATGGGATGGATATATTAACAGGAGATAGAAAGGGCAGTCTAAGGTGTAAATGAAATAATAATAATCTACAATTAATAAATAAAAATAAAAATATAACATAATCACACTAATAATACATATTTATATATATATATATATATATATATATATATATATATATATATATATATATATATATATATATATATATACATACATACAGAATATACAACATACTTATTATACATACATATACATAAACATACTATATACCTATCCTAAAAATATACCAAAATAAGAATGGACAAATTATCTCAGCTACAATCTTGTTGTGAAAGGAAATGTAGTTTGACATTTCTTTTAAATGACGACAGTGTTTCAGCCCGTCGCAACTCAACTGGAAGTGAATTCCACAGTCGGACAGCTTGGACAGTAAACGATTTGTCCATGAATACAGTGGAGTGCAAGGGCATTCTCAGTTTCAAGTGCTCCGACGACCTCAAGGATCTTGAATGTGAATCATGGAGAAAGATGAAACGATCTTTAAGGTAAGAGGGCGTGAGAGGATTAAACAGAATATTATACAGAAGTGAAAGAATATGAGTATTCCGACGAAACCGGATGGGTAACCACTTGAGCTTAGCACGAAATTCAGAAACATGGTCATATTTGCGGAGCCCAAATATGAATCTGATACAGAGATTTTGGAGACGCTCAAGCTTATTAAGTTGGTCCTCGGTGAGATCTAGATAGCTGACATCAGCATAATCAAGGATGGGGAGAAGGAGAGTTTGCGCAAGTGAAATCTTCGTGGTAATGGGTAGAAGGTTGCTCAACCTTCGCAAGGACCTTGCCGAGGCAAACAGCTTCCGACTAAGTTCACGAAGCTGCGGACCCCAAGTGAGAGACCTATCAAGAAACAAGCCTAAATTCTTAACGGTTTCACTATATGGGATGATAGTGCCATTACATTATGCAATTTGCTAGGCTTTATATGACATTTCGGGAAGTAATTTTAAAGGCGGACATAACGAGACATCATTTCTGAGAGGTTAGTGCTGGATGCTGGCCAGTGGCCATCAATTCTTTGCTGGGTTTGAGTAGATATATCATGCTTGAGTTTTAAATTAATAAGTAAAATTGGGGTAGTGCTATGTTAATAGCCTCTCCAGTGGATTTCCTGTGGCTGACGGGAAGTAATAATAATTTTAGGGTCGCAATTTCGGGCATCCAGTTAATTTCAATCAGTTAATTTTATTCTGTATTCTGTAGTTAAAATAATAACGTTTTAACAATCGATTACATACTAGGTACGGGTGGAAAGGCGCCCTTTAAAATAGTCGGCTGTTAAAGTGTTAAGGGTTGGGGATATAGAGATATAGGGATATCGCTAATGTTGGTGCTACAATACTGCAATTATTCACTGAATTGGGGAAAAAGAGTATACTGATTCTTCGTTCTGGGCGACTTCGCTTCAGTCAGCCATATTAATTATAACGTAAACATATTCGTATCAAAATATTTATTGTAAATTTACAACAAATTATTATTAATGAACTGCTTTGATTTAAACTAATTTTAAAATGTTGTAATAATCACTACATTGTAAACTGGTTTTGAAAAGAGAACCACTAGAGTTTCTTGCCCGTTCTTCTCTAATGAAAACCGCTTTCCGAACCGTGGTGGTAGATAAAAAATGACTGAATCTAAATGATGTTGAACATTTTGACGGATTCAATAAATTATTTTCATTTCACTTTACATTTTGGAATGAAAAATCGCTTTAACAGGGCTCAATTCTGGATCGTGATTCTTGTACACGTCTTTAATTATTTGATAAAGTTTTTAAGTATATAAAGATTTCTTGAAACATTTTATTAAATTGTGAACATGCGTCAAAAAATATAACTTTCTAGTTGTTAATTTGCTATGTGATAATATAGTTTATCAAGTTTTTTTTCCACGTCGGATCGATGTTCGTTTATTATTTACGTGTGAAAGTTGCCTCGCCTGTTTTACGAGCCGACAGTTGCAGAACGCAAACCTTCCTTTTTGTATCATTGCTTTATTAACTTTAACTATATCTAACAAGAATTTCAACTATTATGTCCTGTTTTTTTCTCGTAGGTTCAGACTCCAGGTATAAAGAGATTTGAAGAATTAAGGAACGCAGGATAGTGAATGATCGTTATTTAAAATTATTGTTGTTTTTTTTAACAACAATAATTTTTACGTTAGACATGATCCGTTAATTATAAATTTAGGAAACATAATTTATTGATACTTATGATTAAAATAAATTTAGATTCTGCTTCATTTAAATTTGAACATATAAAATGACGCGTTGATATCTTTAGTAGGTAAATAACCAGGAGAGAATTCAGACAAAGTAGAGTCATGCTTTTTTTCTCATAAAAAGGAGAAAGGCGGGCGTCCATTAGTTTTCTCTTTTATCGTGGCCTATCGTAGAGCATTTACTATATACAAATAGGTAAACGCATAATATAATATATGTACTTAGGTGTTTATTTGCGTCAAGATTAAATCTGCAGCCATTGGCGCAGTGAGTCGATTGCTTCGGTAGGCTGGTACTAATACTTGTTATTGATAAATTAATTAGACAGGGAGGTTACTCAGTGAAACGATACCTTGTGATCTGAGAACGATACGAACTTCGAATGTCCGGATGTTCGAGGTCCTGAGTAATATGTAAGTTTTCCACTTCTAAAAATCAATACTATTCTCTATTATGCTTATCATTTTCTCCGGTTAGTCTATGGTTACGACGTACGATAGAGGATTCCAACATTTAGTGGAGTATCATAGAATAACCCCCCAGCTTCCGTGGTGCAGTTGGATAGGAAACGGTTATGAAACGTCGGGTTGGGAATCGATCCCTGCATCGATACGTTTTATATTAGTGTGACGCACAGGTATCTGATACCTCCATCGAGTTAAATCTGTTTCGGATCTGTGTGTATAGACTGAAAACCTTTCTGTAGTTTTTGATGTTCCTCAAACAAGACTTGGTATCTCATTGTGTCGGTAAGACTATGTCTAATATATATTTTTAGCAAATGATTAAAAATTTCAATTGATGTTTTCTCTTTTGATTTTAGTTCTTAAGCTTTTTAGTTATGCAACTTAAGTATTGAGAGTTGAAAATAGTGAATTCCTTCGTTTCTATATTGCCGGAAAGTAATTACTGGTATAATTAATGTGTATTGGAATTAGTAAACTAAGTTTTCTGTTATAATTATAGTATATTTTATAATTATAGTTAAATAAAAAAAACACGCGACAGTCAGTCATTATTTCGTGTTATAGAAATTATAATTACACTTATTTCGTAACCTCAGCTTTGAACTTAATTCGCAGTTTTAATTTGCTTTCATAAAGAGCTTCGGTATTTTTGTTTATATTCCAAACACGTGGTGCATATCTTTAACGGTTTAGACGCTGCTTCTTGTTGAACGAGCTATTGTCTTTGTACTTTTCGTAGTTTTATATATTTTATTACAAATATATCACAATTAATAGGTTTGTTCTTTAATGGTTTGGTATTTTATTTTGTTGCTTTTTATGAGTGCTTAGATTGGCTAAATATGTAAGTTTTATATAGATAATTCTTATATGATATTTCTTCAAATCTAATTTTCAAT
The DNA here is from genome assembly GCA_030180105.1 of Hyles lineata. Taxonomy (NCBI): domain Eukaryota; kingdom Metazoa; phylum Arthropoda; class Insecta; order Lepidoptera; family Sphingidae; genus Hyles; species Hyles lineata. The sequence goes on from JARJEE010000026.1 coordinate 2,215,984, forward strand.
AGATTTATTTGGACCACACGTAGCTTTCAAAAAACATTTATGTTAGATATTAACTATTTTTCAATTAATCAAGTAGAAAGACAAATTAAATTCTAGAAATTATTAATTTATAATTTGATGCGTGCCAGTTGATACAGCAATCAGTTTCTACACGTTTAAAGTTTGATGTTTTATTTTAAGAAAGTTTATATAAAAAAAATGGACTCTGCTATTATATAAAGGCGGTGTCAAATCTTGGTTCTGATACCTTATTCCAATAACGATAGTGAACTGAACAAAGGAAATACAGAACTTATTACCTTGGACTGTTTGTCGCAAACGTGAAAGTGCATTAGCTGGAATGCCTATGTAAATTGTACTTAGAAACTTGTGTTTGTTAAATATCAATAGTTTTACAGATATGGAAATAATATTGAAATCCTAAGCTAGAAGTAGTGAGTTTACAGTAATTAAAAATAATAGAATATTTGGTCATGTGTTTTTATTTATATTTCTAATGGAATAATGTAAAAATTGGGATAAGCGTATGAATTTGTAACGCCTAGCCTGCGTGTAAACTTTCTTATCAAAAAAAAAAATAATAACTTACTTTCATTTTTCACTGGCTGTTTGTTCTCTCCGTATCCTCAAGCGTTCAAACAACACACTAGTCTATGGAATTTCGTGTTTGTGTATCAAATTAAAAAGTTTCGTCGGAACCGGTTCCGGCGTAAACAAAATAAATGTTTCGTTCGGTAACGCGCGTGGCTCCTACTCTGGGGCGCATCGGCGACTGCCTAGTTCGGCCGTAAAAAATAAACTTTCTCGTCCGACCGCAATTCTAAACGGCTTATTGGCCGGACTGTAGTTGCCCTTAGTTTACGTAATTGTTAGTCTATTAATAATTTTGTTAACCTGATTTTTGTGTCGGGAGTATTTTTCAATTGACTATTGCAACTTGGTGCAGAGATTGGTTCTCACTTCTCGCTACTCATTAGCCTAAATTCTTATGGCGCGTCCGCGCAAAAGTTTCTCCTTATGATGGGAAAATTGTGATGGCGATGGAGTTAATATATGGAATTTAGTAAAATTTAGAATAAATTCATTTATATCATAAAAATTATAATATTTTTTTTCCAACTCCTCCTATTAATTACACTTTCTGATGAATTTCGTTGCGGGTAAAAGACAAGTTAGACATGAGACTTGCCGAGCTTCCGCCGTCTCGCTGTCGATCCGGGCCCACAGGAGTTTACAGGGGTGAGTGTGAGGGCAGGACAGTCTCCTAAAAAATATCATAAGAATGAAATATGGTTCATTAAGAATCGTAAGCTAACGACATAGTTAAAACGGAATATTAGGGCGCGGCAGCTCATTCAGTTGAGGTTCGAGCTGTGTTACTGGTGGTCACGGGTTTAAAGCTAAGAGACATTTTTTGATCCAGTTTTTAAGATTAATTATCGCTTTTGCTTGACGGTAAAGGAAAATATAAGCAGCCTGTTTTAGATTTATAAGCCAAATCGCCAAAAAAGGAAGAACGATTTTTACACCTATTAAACCTACAGGCATTGGCCCAATGTAGGATGGCCCACTATTATTTGAATGCAACACATATTTAATTACGTAATATTATACCATAATCCTCATCACTAGGTAGGTAGGCAAAATAATTGGATAAGTGTAGGATATTATTAATTACGAAATGTATTATTTAGGTGACCTCGGAATGCATTGATTACCCACCAAATGATTTACACTTCAAAGTTGTTTAAAAATACACAATAGTTAGCAAAAGGTAGAGATTTACTCCATAGGGTCCTGTTAGTAGAAAAACTGCTCGTTGTAAAATATTGGTCTAGTGCAGAGGTCGGCAAACTTTCATTCGGAAGAGTCAAAAATTACAGTTTACAAAATTTCTGAGTATTTAAATAGCCACATGTTATTTTGAAGACAGTGATGACGCGTGTCACGGGGTAGGGGTGCGGTAAAAAACGATTACAAGTGGCTGAGATATATAAATGGTGCTTAATCCTCGTCAATCGATTTCGAACGATTTTTATGTTTATTGTTTTAAATAAATAATATTGGTAAGTATATGGAAAGAGTCGCAGCTTCATATCCAAAAAGAGCCACGTGTGGTTCGCGTGCCGCAGTTTGCCGACCCCTGGTCTAGTGAGAGCTGGTCTTTGATATAATTAAAGGAGGATCCAGGAGGGAGGTCATAGGAGTCATGCCCCCCCCCCTGGGCTGGCTCCAGATTTACAGAATTTATTTATTAGCTTGTTAATAAAATTTATAAGAACAATTAATTCTTTGTATGTCGATAAATAAAGTAAAAAAATGTGTGTGTTCACAAATAAAGGCTGTAACAAACTTTAAAAAAATATGACGAATTCGAAAATTGAAATCGGACCCAGTGTTCTCCCTGACGTAAAAGCTAGATCCACCCTTGGCTATAATTGCGAAGATATCTTTATTACCTAGACTATCGATCATTATGTATGTTTACTGTACACTGAAGGGTACAAAACTTTGATTACCAGAGGCGTGAGTCCCCAATACGAACCCAAGACATCTGTATCGATCGTTCCGTTGGCTCCTGACTCCTAACTAATCTGTTTGATATACATGAGGTTTCATACAGTGCAATGGAACGGAAGTGAATCATTGACCAAATGTTTTTAAATACAATTGAAACGCTATATGTGGCATGAATTTTAACTTGTTTGGTGCAGTCTGTCAACAGGCTTTTGAAGGGTGTGTGATACACATATACGAAATATTGGAGGTGAACCTCGCTAATGTTTGCAAAATTATTTGCCACGTGTATTTAAGGCCTAATATTGGTGTCGGTAATTCATGGTATCCATATAAAATTAAGTGCGTGGTAGCAGGTGGTAGCCTCTTGGTAAAAGGACGGTATTCGCGATGGTCGCGGGTTCGGATTCTAGGGCACACCTCTGATTTTTCGGAGTCATGTGTGTATTGATAGTCAATCACTACGCACTATAACGGCGAAGGAAAACATCGTGAGGTAACCTGCGTACCATAGTGATTTCTATGGTATGTAAACCGCCAACCCGCCAACCCGCACTAGGCCAGCGTAACTATATGGCCTAACCACTCTCATCGTATTTTCGATCGTAGAGGAGGCCCGTGCCCTGTAGTGGGACATATATGAGCTGATACAGAGATATAAAATTAAAGGATTATATTAAATGCGATTTAAATTTCTTAATAACTATGTCTACTAATATGCTAGTGGTAGATAAATTATATAGAATATCATATATCTAGAACGAAGTGAAACAATAATCTTGAAACACACGCACGTTATTTTATCCGTTACCTGAAGGCCTGGCGCTTGCATGCAGTTTATCTATTTTTACGATTATCTTATTTTAATATGAGTAGTATTGTTTACTTGTCTGTGATGAGTAGTACATTTCAGTTTCTAGATATTTATTTTATTACAAAAATGGTTTTGGCGTCCTAGGCGTATATTTAGTTGAAATTAACTAACAGTAAAAATTAAATGTATATAGAGACAGTAGCAGATTGGTCCTGTAGACTAGCTTAATATAATGCTAAACACCCAATGCCTAAAGGAGGGCCATACTTTAGCATCCTAGATTAATATACCTAGTTAGTACGTACCACAGACTTCATAGTTTTCTATTATAAAATGTACTCTGTACTTCATAGAAAGGTACGTACAACGTATACGTATACGTGCTATAGCCTCACGCATGCCTGAGCATAATTTATGAACTTAGAGTATTAATAATACAGAGGGAGCGCTGTCATATATTTTCGCCTTCAAAACCATAGATATTTTCTTGTTCGTAATGTCGGTAGCACTCCTATATTAGCGAAAATTGAACTAATCATTTCACAATAAATTGCTATAAATTCCTTTTATAATCGAAAGTATATTTAGCTATTATCTTTTTAAAACGAGTTTGAGTGGTAAAGTACCAGCGCTACCTCTATAATCTACATTATAAATACTCGTAAGTTTTTGAAGTACAATTTTACTTATATTTTGTTAAGAGAAGTAAAGCTCTATTCTACATATTACTTAGATTTGTTGATAAATCAATATGCCTAGCTAGGAATAGAATCTGATGATTTTGAAAAATATCACACGCTATCTTAATAAGTTAATAACCCTTCGATGATGTTAGTGTAAGGACTTAGAATTGTAGGTAGATTCTAGAACTTGAAGGTAATTAATGCACATTATTAGGCTTATAAAGGCGAATTCTTTGCCTCAAAGTGCAGCGCTGCAACCGCGATGCTTTGGCATTATTTTTTCTTTGAATCTTCGACGACTGACGTTCTTCAACAATCAGCTTCAGCGGATCTAGTTTTCCATTTCTTCGAATGTTATATTTTCAGTAAGTTGGGCATGATTGGTTAAGGTCTACAGAATAAAACTCGGACTAAATTCCAACCATTTATTGAGTACTGAAATATATGTTAAGGTACATTTCTATAATATATGGCGTATAAATTTACTGTAAATTAAGGCGCTTTTTATACTGTTTTTTTCATAAGGCAGTGTATAAATATGTGAAATGAACTTGCAAGTTGTTGTGTGCAGGATATCAGTCAATTTGGATAATTGTATAATAATTTCACATATTTTTATAACGTTTGCAAAATTTAACCATTGTATATAATTCTATATTAATAACATAGAAATATTTTGTATGTAAGCCATTAATATTTAGCTACTGTTCAGATTAGTCCAACAAAAATTATAGATCTTGAATTACACATTTTTCTAATATATTGTAAGTATTTTTTCTAGGTGGATTCGATAGTCTGATACATTTGTATCAATGTGCATGCCTAAAATCGAAATAGGATGCTGGCCCTAATATTATCACGGTTTTAAGTTGCCCTATAATATGTAGATTATTTCATCTATTTTTATTGTTGTCTTTAATTCTACTTATAGCCCACTTACGCGGAGAGCTGCGAGACTAGTATGACATTGTCGCATGACATAATCGCCATAAGATTATGAGAAATGTTTACATGATACAACTTTTTTATTTCCTTACGATAATCGTATCATCGAGGCGAGAAACTCTCCGTGTGAATGGGGCTTTATACAAATGTAAGCAATGTTGTAATATGAAGCGAGTAAATAAAACCAAGCCCATAACCGCACACTAAACTATAACGTAGATAAAACAACACTAGGTAGAGTACATCATTTATTAAATTGAAACAATGAGATGGAAATTTTCGGATTCAGTTAACGTAAATAATATGAAGTTATAATTTATATAATTAATAGTTTATTTCAAGGGGTAAATATGCATTTTACATTTATATTTTAATCCATTTTTTTTAAGTAAACAAGACTGGTCCTGAACCCTCAAAATGCGTAGAGATGTTGGCAAAGAGACAATGTTCTAGAAATGATCTGGTAAAAACGTTGGGAATATATGCAAACACTATATAAATGTATAAAGTTATTGAATGACGATTGGATGCGGTTAACGCCGTGTGACTTGTTGCCAGCTGTCACCGTCGGCGTCGCGAGCTGCAAACAAACATACAAAATAATGATTTATCAAATAGAACATAATTTGTACATTAATTCTACAACATTTACACTCGATTTGATTTTGAAACTATTGTTGATGCATTACCTCCTTTAGGTTTTGCTCTTTGCCAGAAATTGTAAAGTAGTGAATCTTAATAAAAAAATAAAAAACTTGTACAGGCTTTAATTAACACAAACTGCGAATTGTTTGCGCAATCTGTCGCGTCAAGCCTGAAAATGATTTTCCTCTGAGGCCTACCATCACACAACTATTGAACAGTTATGAATGGGATTTATTTCAGAGGCTTAAATTCACGATTACGATATGATGTCGAGCACATGACTCCTTTACAATCTATTACGCCGGCCTACAGCAAGTTAGCGGCCTTCATATGTCATGAATATTTTACTTAAACATGTTTATGGTATCCAGATATCCTCACGATGTGTCGCTTTGCGCTTGAAGTGCATTGTAGTTGACTTCTAATACAAATACGACTCCGTAAATTTACAAGTGTGTAGCTTACGTTTGTCGTCCCTGCGCGGCGGCGGGCGGCGGTCTCGGTCGTCGCGTCGCGGCGCGTCCTTGTCGTCGCGGCGCGGCGCGTCGCGCTCGTCACGACGCGGACCGTCGCGATCGTCGCGCCGGGGACCGTCGCGGTCGTCGCGTCTGCAAATATTGCATGCCATTATAAGACTATACTATAGATGAATATACAGATGAGAAAATATTAGGTTCGGTGGGTGGCCTGTTTTTCAATAGACGTCTTGTGGCCTAGAATGATGAGTAATGTTAAAGTTAAACCCTTATATGTTGTAAATTATATGTTTAAAAAAGTCGTTTTCAACAGTGTGATGCATATTAGCAAAACTATTCAAATGTTTTCTGTTATGTATACATAGAGAATACATAAATATAATAAATCATGCAGCATCTACTCCCATAGGACTGTTAAGGGAAGGGCAAGGTGAAGACGAAGACATAACTATGTTTATTATAAAATATTAAATTATTAAATATGTAGTTTAAAAATGAGTGAATCTTACCTGTCATCCCTTCTAGGCGGGTATCGGTCGCGATCATCGCGGCGTGGCGCGTCACGGTATCTGTCGTCGCGGGACGGAGCGTCCTTGGACCGCCATGAGGAACGATCCTGCAATTATTCATTCATTAGTGATATCACACTATAAATTAAACAGAACAGTGTGTTAAAATATTATATGAATAATTTATTATGCCATAATCGCCCTTGCAACGACATTTATTTGCCTGATTGAGATTATTTTACTATTGTAATGCATTATGCAGTCCTGTCTTAACATTTAGGTAAATATTCTGAATTTGTTAATATACTATACAAACTCAGACACATTGTGTAATCAATGTTATGATTATGTTATATATCTCTACTCAAAGAAATATCGTGATCGTCGTGAATAGCACGAAAAATTTACAGCAACTCAATCTCTAATTTATTTTTCAGAAAACTATAAATACTCTTGATAGTACTCAGGTATTGTTGAATATTACTTTATATTACTTACGGGTGGTCCAGAAGGAGCATCGGATCCGCCGCGGTGCCAGGCGTTTTCTGGTCCGCTGGAGCGACCGCCATAACGAGCTCTGTTAACACAACACAATCGATTAATATAATAATTTACTTTACCTGGTAGATGTTTCAAATAATTTAACACAACTTTATACAGATATTGGAGCAGACACTGCTTACAGTGTGTAAAAGAAACTTTTCGTATTTGTTTCTTGCATACATGCAACATTTGCACGCGTTATTCGTTTCTCTTATCCCCAATGCATTTAATAGTGAACAAGTGACAAACCTCTCCGAGTCGCGGTTGGCGGGGCGCCACTCTCCCTCGTCTCTCGGGCCGCGATCATCCCTGGGACCGCGGTCGTCGCGAGGACCGCGTTCGTCCCGTGGGCCACGGTCATCACGTGAGCGGTCTTCGCGTCTACAAACATACAAGTATTTTAATAACAAACCCACAGTTTTATTTCAGCTGTTTATTATATTACAGCTGAACTCCTAACTGACAAAGTCATAAATTTACATAAACTGAAAAAAGAACGTAATTTTCTTGTTACATTAAAAAGTAGTTAGTATATTTATTAATGGGGTATAGTAGTATTGTAAATGTAGAGTAAAAATACAATTAGAAGATTTTACTAAAACATCAGCATAATAACTTTATAATTAAAACGATTCAAAAAGATTGTTTCTGAAAAAATACAGTTAGGAGGTATTATACTTCACCGTCGATATGTTGTTAGGAAGCAAACAAAAGCATAGGTTTGAGTAAATAAGCGAGTACTGTAAGCTTACCTATCTGGTGGTGGGCGGTCATCGCGACGTCGGTCTGGCGAGCGGGCTGCTTCGCGCATCCGACCTGAACACGAGTTTGCATTTTATAGTATAATATATAATATAATAATATACCCAATGGTGGAAACGTTTTTAATATTTGATTAAGTATTTTTTTAAAAGTACGTTTTTTTCTTCTGGCAGTTCACACCACTATCATAGTAAATTACTTTCATCAGTTGAATAATTTCAACAATTTTGAAGTCTGTGGTAATCTAAACACGATAAAATTATTTTCTGTAGATATCTACTACCACTATTAAAATATGTATAGCACAGTAAATATTAATAGACTTATTTGTAAACAGTTTTAAAACCTATTTCAGTTGTCAAATATCGCATTAGGTTGGTACCTGTAAGATATTGTACTGTTGAAACAAATAAATAAATAAATGTTTTGTCCCTTCCGAATGACGAATTTTTGTCCTCTTCAAGCGAAGAAGACAAAATATTCATTAACTAAATAGTTTTTAAAACCGTAAAAAAAACTATTATTTACGGATTTTATCGCGGATTTGATTTAATTTTCTCATTTTCATTTCCCGACCTTTGGATTACTTTACAGCTTTTTGGTCACGGGGCATAGTATTTACGATAAGGCGGTTATACACAGTGTGTAACTTACTGGAGGCGGGCGGTCCCCTGCGCCACACGTCATCGTCCTTGTCTTTGTCGCCGGCGGGCGGGCCGCGGTCGTCCCTGCGATCCTCGCGTCTACACAATAACAAAGAGATTAATTTTGTCAATGTTTTTTTTTTTAACCAGTGCGAAATAGAGAGTTTGGTGACAAAGTTTCCGAGTTTAGGGGTCTAACACCACATTTATTATATTATAGTTTGCTGATAAAGATATTAGATATAATAGAGTTGATAATTGATTTTTCTTTAGATAATATGATATTCAAGTAAAAATGATTTTAAAAGACATTGGGATATATTTACCTGTCATCTGCGGGCGGACGATCGTCGCGGCGTCTATCAGGCGAGCGGTCTGCCTCGCGCATACGACCTGCGCATAAATACTCCATTAAAAATCTTCACATATGGATGATCAGTTTTTTTTCTTCATATAATCACAAAAATAAAGATTTCTCCATTGATGAAAATAATATGCAATCGTTAAAATAATTTAAATCACGACTACGTTTACACCAACTGATAATGGAGGTACTCACTGGACCGCCAGGGCTCAGACTTCTTCTCGGGCTCCTTGCCGTCCTTGCGCCAGGCGCTAGCACCGCCGGGTGGAGGACCATCCTTCTTGTATCCTCCGGGTGGTCCTCTGCGCCATGCGTCGTCCTTGTCTTTGTCGGCAGCGGGCGGGGCGCGACGCCATTCATCCTCCTTGTCTTTGTCTGTAGGGCCTCCACGTCTCCAGCCGTCGCCCTTCTCTTTCTCCGGCGGGGGAGCTCCGCCCCTTCGCCAGGCGCTCTCGTCCTTCTCCTTCTCCGGTGGCGCTCCGCCTCGGCGCCAACCGCTAGCCGTAGTGGCCTTCTGCTCTTCGAGTTTGCGTTGGATTTCTGCTTCCTTAGCGCGAGCTTTGGCTTCAACGCGCGCCAACATTTCTTGGTGTTCCCTGTTGGGGAGAATAGATTTTGAATAGTATACTTAGGCAATTGGAAATTTAGAACATTATTAGAAAATAATTCTACTGTGAGTATTATCGATACTTTAAAGTTAATGATTAAATACTAACCCAAATGTAAAATATATAGGCAACTTTCTAGAATTGTGTATAATAGACGGTAAATATTTTTTGCATACCTTTCTTCCTTCTCCTTGCGCTCTCTCAGTGCGGCGAGTTCTTCCTGGTGCTTCCTTTCGCGTTCCTCGCGCTCCTTGCGTTCCTCCTCCTCCTTGATGCGGCGAGCCTCCTCGGCCGCGCGCTCCTCCGCACGGTGCTTCTCGGCCAGCCACTATTATTCAAACACAATATGGTTTAAGTGAGAAAATTAAAGCATAGGAATTAACACATACTATTTGCAAGACAGGGAACCTATTTACTTGAAATTATGTTGAGTATAAAAAAGAGTTAAGTACAATATCTTGTCTCCATAAAAAAGTACAGATCATATTATGTACATAAAAATACCAGGTAAAAAAAATCTCTGCACAAGTTGCTGCAAAATGAGCCACATTCAAACAATAACTTTTTGATATTTAAACATGCACAATCCCACCTCCTGGCGTCGCTTCTCGCGTCGCTGCGCGCGCCTCTCTGCCAGCCTCTTCTCCCGCTCGTGCGCGAGTTTGTCGTTGAAGGCGGCGAGTCGTTGCGCATGCGCGGCGCCGCGCTCCGAGCGCAGGCGCGCCATGAACAGGTCGCGGTGCGGAGCCATGCGCGACATGCGGCTCGCGGTCGCCACATCACGGGCGCGCGCCTCTGTACACACACATACATAATTTATAATAATATGTGATTTTGTTTAAATTAAGGACATAAGAAGTTGTTATTCTTTTGACAACCTTCACACCACAGTTGCTTAAAAAAAGAGCCTTTGAAATGTGCTTGATATCTGCGTATCGAGAAAACCAAAAACTTCTCAATTTCTGTTACTCAACAAATAATGCATTTCCTTATTAGTCAGGACTATGTGACTGTTGGGTGTAATATTTGTTTATATGAAATATCCATGGTACACTATATGAAGAATAAAATAGGTAATCTGAAATAAACTCACCAATAAGTTGTTGAATGCGCTCTTTCTCTTGTTGCTCCCAGAATGCTTTGTCCTGGACTTGCTTCTCTTCCAAGTTCTTTTGGAGCAGTGGAATTTCCTCCAAGCGTTTGGCTCTCTCGAAGTAATCAACCTGGGAACCATAGTTATTTGTTACAATTTTTCTTAAGTTAATTTTTCACTATAATAGACCTGACAGTAAAAGTGATTAATGTCATCAGCATACCATCTAAATATTGGGAAGAGAAAGTTGTATCTGGTTGGTTTCATATGATTTACACAGGCTACACCCGAAACATGACTTGAATGAATCACTGTGGTTTACTACAACTTTTTCTTTTTACCTTCATGGTCTGACGTCGCTATTTGGGCGGATACGAATACCTAACCACATTTATGTTATCAAGCAATGTGCAATGGCAAATGTTTATTTACCTTCTTCTCCTGAGACTTGAGTCTCGCTTGCAGCTCGCGACGCTCCTTCATCAACTCCTCGGCTTCACGCTGAGCGATCGCTTCAGCGTCCATTTTCTTCAGATCCTGTTTTATAATCAAACATTTGTCAGTTATTATCGGTTGCCTTTTAATTGCGGCGCTATAAACATTAAACAGCGCGACTGTATTATAAATATGAGGTACATTCAATGCATTAAAGAAATAAAGAGCTATCGCCCGAATATTCAAACGTCATTCAAATATTAAGTTGCTGTTAACTGCGCACGGCCCACTTGGCCAGTACTAAGCGGGATTTACGTAGTTAGGTGCAACATAATATTTAAGTCGCGTTTGAGTATTCGGGCGTATGACAAGATAAGATGCACTATGGATATTCAAGAATTAATGTAAGTTTATCTCATTAAAACATTGGTTGGATCTATGACCACACTTAGATGGTGTACGCACCTCCTCGTTAAGTTTTCCCAGCATCTTCTGTCCGTGCGCAGTCTGCGAGATGTGCGCCATTCTCTCGCGTAAGTGTCGCTCCCGCATGGCGGCGAGCTCGGACGCGTGGCGTTTCTTCTCGCGCTCCTCTCGCTCTTGTTCTTGCCGACGCGCCTCCGCCGCCGCGGCCGCGCGTAACTGCTCCTCTTGACGCCTGAGTATTGAATATTAGTATTAAAAACCTTACACGAAATAAATAATTTAAAGATAATGGTTTAGTATTGGCTTTTTTGTCTTGCAATTTTGTTACAAAAATTTATTGTGCGGGTGTCAATTAATAATGGAAGTAGAGGCGAATTTAACGTAGCCAAGATGGATGTAAATCGCTTATCGCATAGCTTCAAGATGCCTATAACAATGTTGATATTCTAGTTGGATATTTGATTCCTACACATCTTCAGTACTCTACTCATCTCTGTTTGAGTGAAAAGGCGACCAAGTTAAACAGTCAGTATTTTAATAGCATTTTGTTCTAAATTAACCCTTTGAACAAATAAGAGGGGGGTGTATTCACGCAATAACTACCTGAGCTCCTCTTCCTCGCGCACGGTATTGAGCCTCTCGATGTATTCCTTGCGCTCCTCGATGATCTTGTGTCGCTGCAACACGCGGTGGTGCTCGGCGTGCTTGTGTTCGTGGTAGTGCTGCACCATGTGCGCACGCGCACGTTCGCGCTCCACGCGCCGCCGCTGCGGGAACAGCGCGTTCACCGCGCGCGACAACACCTCCGCCGCGCGGACTAGCTGCTCGCGGACCTGCCAATACATTATTTTTTAGTTATATTGCAGGATATTACGGAGTTATATTAACGGAAACTACATCTTGCATGTAGGTTTGGTTATATTGCCGGATATTATAACGGTAACTATACCTTGCATGTATGTTCGGAGTAGGTTTAGATTTTATGAGTCAAAGGTGTTACTCGGTAAACCTATAAAGTCATGTATCTATCACAGTCTATTGCTAACATAGGCCGCTGCACATAAACGCTATATATCCTGAGTTGCTCCCGTATCTCGTTCACTAACTACACTATGTAAATTTTCTTTGTTATTCTAATTATGCATCAAATTGTAATATACTATCTGCTTTGGGATCCTACTTCAGCATATAAATTCACTTTACCTGTTCAGCAGGCGTTGCTTGAAGAATAGCGCCGCCACATGCCTCGTCAGCGGCGGAACACCATTCGCCACCACCGGCTTCCACACCAAAGTGGACACACCTATACACCAATACATTAAATAAATCATTGTTTATGTTTCATAACATCACTTTGGTATATCATAATTCTATAATTATTATAAGTTTCGTAAGTATAAATATAAATTAGCTATCAATCTATAAATTTAGAATTATAGCTATATTAATCTTTCAACTCAAGTCTATGACAACACAATATTGAAACAATACTGACTTGTTAGCATGATCGATGCGTATCTGCATGTCGTTGTGACGCACGCAGTCGACGAGCAGTCTCTCGAGATGGAACAGGTCGTCGGTGGCGGCCAGCTCCAGCAGGCGGGAGAACTGCACGCATGCGTAGCACTGCGCCACCTGCCGGATCAGACGCACCAGCGTCACGTCCGATAGAGCCGTCGTGTACTGCGCCAGAGGGGAATCTGGAAGACAAGAAATATTTAATTTAATTGATTTTCAATGTGTTTTTTTTTCTAAACTTAAATTATGACGATGTCTTCATATGACGCGTGTGAGTTTAAAGAGTGTGGTATTCCATAATCTATTGATTAATTTGTTAATAAATGTCTATTCTTTTTCTAAGTTTGATTAAGACGATATATTCAAATAACGCGTGTGATTTTGACGAGTGTGATATTTCATCATCTACATGTTTTTGTTATTAATAGAAACATACGTGTATCTATGTGATAATGCAAGTATGTATTATTTTATGATTTTACAGCAGTTTTGGCAATTATGGTGATGATAAAATGAACTTTGTGCAGGCTTAAATTAACACAAACCGCGAATTATTAGCGCAATTTGTCGCGTCAAGCCCACAAAATGATTTTCCTCCGAGGCCTACCATCACTTAACTATTTACAGTTAGAAATGGGATTTATTTCGGAGGCATGATGATGTCATTATTGATATTTGAGCTATAGCAACTTTGTCACTTTACTGCAGCTCATAAGCATCTTATCTTTGGGTGAAAACAGCTACCAACTTAAATAAAGCTCAAGCTTTATGGGTGGATTGGTTATTTTGATGCCGGTATTGATAAGTTTAGGTAATGATTGAATCACCCAATTAAGTTATTTTTGAATTATCTTAAGGCCAAAATCTTAACATAGTGAAGATGTTATTTTCAGTGGTAATGAATTTTAAATTGTGTAATGAAATCTAAATTACGAATATTAGTAAATACTAACTAGGTTCCTCCTGCAGAGACTTGATGATGGACTGCACATTGTGGCAGATGGTGAGCGGGTCAAACTCCACTTCAAGCCAGGCATACAGCTGCTGCAGTTGTGGGGACGCCAGCGCCACCACATTCAGGCGAACCACGTCTGTCAAATAAATTTATAAGTAAAACAATAATTGATAAATGAAGACTAAATTGCATGTTGTAATTTCGAGGGAAGATAGTATACTGTGTATTATTTTTTTAACATATTAACTGATTATTCATCCTCCTCATTGCGTCGTATTCCTCAGTATTGAGGGTCGTGACTAACTTTCTGGGTTTCTTTCTTTACAACGAGTTTACTCATTTATCAGGAAACTAATATTCCAAAAATATATCATTTTATTTTTTTGCAATAAATGAGTTTGAATGCAAACTATTTATAAAGATGAGAAGTGCATAAAATACTAAACATATAGTACCTTTAAGCAAGCTGGCCCTAGTCGGTGGCTGGGCCAGACCAAGGAGAACAGCAAGACGTTGAGCCTTCTCAACTGGGCTTTTGTCGGTCTCCACAAACCGATCAAATTCAGGATGTAGTGATGGTAGAGGCACGGATAGGACCGCTACTAGCACTCGACATGCCATTCTAAAAACAAATTAAATGTCTTTAGTATCAAGAAAAACAAAGGTTCCAAAAACACCAAAAGCTATAAAGCTTATTTTATTAGTTCTTGTGCCAATATATAAATGATCAGACTGTTTATTTCACCGTCTGCCAGTTGCACAATCGGCTATATAATTTACCTCTGTTGAGTCACCATTTCTAACCATTTAGGTCAGAATGGTGTTTATCAGAGGCGAACTTGTCTTATTATTTTATTAAAGAAAATATCAATGACACTTATGTGAGCATAATGTTGAGAATCTTCTTACTTTTGTAATTCCTCCTGAGTGATGTTCTTCTTCATCTCCCTGGACAGTTGGAATAGTTTGAGCAGGGCAGCTGCATGGAAGAGACAGTGACCGGCCTTCCAAAACACAAGAGCCAGCTTGCCGTAATAGTTGGCCATGGTCTTAGCCACTGGAGTCTTCTTAGACATGTTCATTAGGTTGTGGATGTCTTCAATGGCTTTGTAGGCTTCCTGTTATTAAATTATAATAATGAAGAAATGCAGTTATGAATGTAGTGGACAGACTAAAATGCTCAGTAGTTTGGTTCAATATTAATAAAAAATTATATTTTTTGAAAAAATAATTGTGCAAATGAGGAAAATAATGATTGGTACATAATTTTGAAATTTTATAATTTTTTTTTATCTCTTTATATTACACTAGAAACTAGAAATCAACTAGAAATACATTATTTTTATAAATATTGTGTTGAATATAAAAAGACAATTAGAATTACATGTAAAGTAAACACAAACCTGCCACAACTCCATTTGAATAGCACAATCAAGTTGGAACAATCTTGTCTCCAAGTTCAATTGTTGTGTCTCGGGTTTCGAGATGCTCACATTACCTGTTTGTACCTGGAAACAAATTCAAATCATGAGCAACAATCTACTATAATGCTGATTCCGCATGGAAATATTGCGACTGGGTAAATATTTGTCGTCTTTTATTGTACAATCTCACAATATTGAATGCTGAATCTATTTTCATTTTTGCTTAGTCTAAGGAAGAAGTCCAGGAGTTTTTTGTTTATGTATAACATTAACCGTTTCATTATTATGCCGCAAAATCTAAGTAATTTACAAAATGACATTGTTTTTGCAGTTAATTTATCCGACTATACCAGTATTAGCTTAAGCCTACCACAAATCAAAATTTCCTGTTTACTTTTTTAAAAAAAAATACATACATTAGGTTTACAGATATCTTCAAGATGCTTCCTCAGCTTGTCGCAGAGTTTCCTGAACTCTGTCTTGCGCGAGTACTTGAGGCAGAACTGGAAGGCCATGCGCGCGATGTCGTGGTACAGCGTCTCGACATGAGCGTTGGTACGCAACAGCTCCAGACATTGGCAGTACGACTCCCACAAGAATTTCACCTATAGTAAATATGTAACATTAGAATAGTTGTGATGGTTGTCCACTTGATTGTTTTATATGCAAAAACGTGATGGAATTAATGAAACATTAGTTTATGGAATAGTTACTTTCTATAAAATGTCTTTTGAAGCATGTAAAACTTTGCTAATCAGTAACTTATATGATATACATATTTGGCTGTCTTTTTCCTTTACTTCAAACCAAGATTGAATATTATATAATATTAACATCAAGACATTTATTTTAGTCAAGGCAATGTGTTACATGATAACACAAAGTATTGGATTATGTCCTATTTAATAATAGTAAAAAAGTATAACTTACCCATGGTGTAAGTATAGTTCTATCAGACCGGTCTTGGGCATCTTCTCCTGATACTGCACTGAGCAGTATGCTCTCAGGGGTGGCCAAATTATCCAAGTCATCAGTGTCGATGACCGCTTGTGTAGACTGTGCTCGAGCTGCTTCAGTACGCTCTTCAGCCATTCGTAGATACCCTCTACAATATTAACAAGGTTTTTGTACATCAATGGTGGTAAAATTGTGAATTAGTTTAATTACTTGTAGGGAACCCATATGTTACGAATTAATTGTCTTATGTGTAATAATTTATTACAAGTTAACTAGTTATCGCTGATAATTTATTGATTAATTAACAGTTATTAAATCAAAGGCCAAATCTTCCCTGATAGGCATAACAAAAGGCCTTGAATATTATGCAAATGTAGACACACAAAATGAGATATGTGCAAGGGCCATTCGTCAAAAGTAAGTTTGACCTTACTTTTGAGTATTCACCCTTACAATACTCTATCCTTGTGGTTTTTTATGCACATTGCTGCAGATGTATTAATTGAACCACTCAAGGAAACAAGTAATATTTATGTTTTTAATATGACTCACTACTAATGAAGCTAGTCATTTTGTTTACATACATAATTTGATGTATGCTAGAATACATCTAGGTAGCTACTATTGGTTGTTGTATTTCTGCAACCAAGTATTTTGTGGCCAATATTACTAGACATGACATGACTTACATTTTAAATAGTGTTACTGCTGTTTCCAGTCAGGTCTGACATTTACCACCAGGTAGGTGACCCATATGTTTTGTAAATATTGGTACCACTTTATTGATTGTTAATCTTGCTTCTTTATTTTCTTATGGTTAGAAAGTCAACTAGCATGCAATAGTGGTTGAAAAATAAAATTACCGTATGACTTGTTCCAGTGACCCCACATTGACAGATTGGAACATGTTCCTATATTGAAACAGGCCTTCCTTAGCTATGTGCGACTTGCGTAGGTCAACACACAGCTCCAGATACTTGAACATGATGGGCTCGAGCACTGACTCCGACCAGTTGTAGGCCCATTTCTTGTTGCGGAACACCTCTTGCAAGGTGTCCAGGGCTCTGGCCGGTTTGTCCAGGTCCATAAACTCTGGATAAGAGAAATTAATTAATATGAAACCATAGTATGCAGGTTATAGATATTTTTCTGATTTCCATGCCTATTTGTAAAGTGTTGTAATCTTTTATTTAAAATCAGGATTGAAATATGCTGCTGAACATGGGCCAATGTCAACTGTTATTCATAGATGAGTTAAAGTAAAAGAATATGCCTAGGTTCAAGGAAACATGTGGTTTAAAGGCGATCAAATGGGATAAGCAAAAATCCATAAATGTGTAAAGCTTTTTGGCTTCCATTGAAAGTTATTCTTTATTTAGGGCCATATTGCAGAAGTGAGAATGTGTTCATGTAGTAAGGATAGTGTAGATTTATGACAAATTACGTAAATGCTGATATGACATATCTAAAGCCCTGTTACACGCCCATAATTAAGAGTATTTCCGATTTATATTCTATTTTCGTTCGAATTTCTTGTCCTAATAATGTTTTACATCATCGCGGTGCTCGAGGATCAAGCACCCATAAGATAACCACAAAGTGATGAAAGGTTACTTAGCATGCAACGTGGAAAATCATAATTTTATACTAACCATTGGCCCGTTTGAGGGCATTTTCCGGTCTTTGACCGTATCGCGCCATGTTTTAGTCGCACTTATCACTTCATCAAGTAATTTTCTGCGTTTTACAACGCCCCGGAAGAATTATATTGAAATAATTCTTCCTCCACCGGCGTATCGCGCGACTGGCGAAAACAAAATGGACGCCCAAAAAGTTTTCAATTTTGTTGTGTTGGCACTTGGCATCAGTAGCAAATGTTCATAACGTAAAAAATTAAAGTCTCATTAAGATTTTTGTGATGGCAATAATTTATCTGAGCTTTTGTCTATTCCCGTAGACGGAGAAACTAATAGACGGAGTCACATGTTCTATCCCTTTTACACAAAACGAAATAGATTTATACATAACGTTCATGTAAGAAAGAGAAGCAAGCTTTTGTAGCCTGTCCTTATCGGCGTAACCAGGCCCGTCCAACTCAGTACAAAAAAAGTTGCACGTTAA
Source organism: Hyles lineata (assembly GCA_030180105.1). NCBI lineage: Eukaryota > Metazoa > Arthropoda > Insecta > Lepidoptera > Sphingidae > Hyles > Hyles lineata. The sequence goes on from JARJEE010000026.1 coordinate 2,234,423, forward strand.
GGATTATATGCTATCTTACTTTTTTAAATGGATGGCATGTTATTTTCTCCGTCCACTTATACTAGTGTGTGTGTCGTAGTAAATTTGAAATGGCTTCTTGTCAAATTTGCGCGGATTAACCGCCATTTTGTATTGTTCCGTGATCAAACCATAATACGGCGAATTTATTATTTTAGATTTAGTTAACATTCCCATCATGGATTTTGGTGCAACTGTTCGTATTTGAAGGCAGATGTTTTCGTTTATTTATTAATTTTGTTTGCTACTGTTTGCATAAAAGATAAAATAACCTTATGTGACCTTAGTGCTTACCGGCTCAAACGAGTAATAGTTTCATTAATTTGTGTTAAAATACTTGATGTTTTTGTTACAATAGTGTGAAAATAATGGTAAATAAGTGCATTATTCTTGGGTGCAGCACTCATACAGGACTGAAACATAAATACTTTTCTGTTCCCTTCAGAAACTAAGCAAGGTAGGAAATGTGGACACTGGTCAGGAGTTTAATAATATATTACTTATTTACAAAAGATTGTGTTAATTAAACACGCCAATATTCGTTTTTGCCATAAACGTTTTCTTCCGGAAGATATAAGTATGAAAAACTTAGATTAAAGCCTTGTGAATTTCTGTGCATAAACTTATATATACAAATTTTAAGAAACCTTATATTTTGAAGATCAACCATTAATAGACTATGACTAGGGTTAAAACTTATGTTTTAGAGAATACTATTAAAGATATAATTTTATAAGTTTTTGATCCAGTTTTATATTTCGAACTACAATTTGTGAACAAGGCTCTGCTAATGTTGTTAATTGCTATTAACTCATGAATATCCAATACCCAACCAAACATATTAACTATTGCACTAATGAGATTTGTTTCAAAATTGGGTCCAACCATGGGTAATTACATATATCAAATTTATAATCATTTTTTAAATCAATTTTGTAATCATTTTTCAGAAAAATAATCTTCTCGTTGGCTATCGAAGGGCATAGTGGGAATGTATTGAAAACCTATACAAAAATGATGGCTTTGGTGGATCAAGAAGCAGTGAACTTATTGAGAAACATATACATCCAACATCTTGTGACAAAATGAAGGTAATGCAATAATTAATGTATACTATTTCTATGAAAAATCTGTTTTTAAGTGATCATTGTTCACAAAAATGTTCAATATATCGAATCTGAGTGATATTAATATGGCATTTAATTTAAACCATGTGTTCCTAACCATCCAGGTAACATTGTACCAAGCTTGAAAAAAAATTCTGCTTGATAGTTTTGTCAAAAATCGCGATTTTAGTTTTGAAGGCTTTTATTCATCCCATATAGGTAGGAGAGTCTACCGCTCAGATAAGTTTCAAATTGAACCAAAGTTTAGCTAAGTCGTGAAAACTAAAATCACGATTTTTGATAAAAAATATAATGTTTTTTTTTTTCAATTGCAAATATCAACTGGACTGATGAGAAACATGTGGGTTAAATTAAATACCAAATGTCCATATCTATAGTTTTGATATTGTTTATTGTTACATAATAATAATTAGAATGTACATACATTCCAGGTCAAACTTGCAGGCCAAGTTTTTAGCCGGCATGTGGTTACATCACTACAAGTTTATACGGACGGACAACATTCTACATCTCCAAGAACATGATTATTCAAAGCTTAATGTGAATTTTGATAATAGTTTTTTCACAGCAGAAATAATTTTGTTTATAAATGATTTGTTTGATAGTTTAATTGGTTTTGACCGCTTCGGTAATAAGTTGACACATGCTATGTCTTGTAATTTTGAACATATTTAATTGTGGAATGTAGATGTAAAAAAATATTATCAATGTGGTTTGACTCTCCTAATCAAAGGGAAGCTAAACCTCTATCGCTGAAGAAGATTTGCGCTCTATTGATAGTGTAAAGTTATATATGAAATGTTCCAATTATGATGATAAAATGTTAGGTATATTAAACAACGTCAATTTACTAAAACAACAATAATTTAGTTTATCCTGAACATCTTTATTCTGAGGAAAGTAAGTTTACAGAAAACTCCATCCCTCATGAAAATATATATCAGTAAATAGAATATATAATACAGAAAATATATAAGTCAATCCCGCTATAATATGTTTGTTAAAAAGAAATATTGACACTACATAGTATAATTGTAATAGTCATAAAGAGTCTAATTAAAGCTTTTTGTTTGTATGTAATTAGAATGCAGATTGTACAATGTTGTAATTTAAATAATAGAATAAATAATGTCGATTGTAGGCTAAAAGTTATAGAAATGTAGGCTCTAATCCGTGATAAAGTCACAAAAGGATTGAGTTATAGGTCAGTAATGAAGCGTAGTACATACTTAATGACAATTGTAGTCATCATCATCCTCAGCTCACAGCGGTCTCAATTGTATGCTGTCAAATTCAATCCTTAACTTTATTGTATTGTATAAAAGTTACTATCATTATTTTTAATAGCATAACTTTGTAACTTGATTTAATAATTGTCTTAAAATTAAAATTCTTGAAATGATATTTGAATGTGGTCACTTAACTCTTTTTTTAGGGTGTAAAATCAAAGTAAACCTAAGTTGCTATGCATTCTCCTACATCTGATATGTACTTACTTGATGATTGTCAAGTAAAGAACATTTTTGCTTTAAATTGTATGCCAATTATATTCTTGTTTTGTAGTATGCTGATATTGCAATTTAATTTTATTGTGTCTTTGTATGATATAACCAAATATATTATTATGCATGGAATGCCTCACACGTTGTAATATGTTGAAAATGCATGTTACAATGTTATGTATTTTGTATTTATGGGTATTGTTTCATTGTATTTAATATGAACCAAATTAAACATGTATTTATTATTTACATTAAAATGAAAGTCATGAATAATGTATTAAATTTATAATTCGTTTTTTTATTTATAAAAATAGTAAGTAGGCATTGTACGCAATTAAACATTGTAATTATTGAACATTGAATATATGGGACGCATGATCGTTAAAACTAAATGTAAGATGGACAAAAACCAATGTATAATTTATTTATTTTTTAAAATTATGTTACAACAAATATAATAAATTCTCAAATAAAATTTATTTACCCTGAAAATATTGTTTTATTTTTTTAAATAACTAAATAAATCTTTCGTGAGTGCTACTAAAAAAATCGGTATCAAAAACCGGTAAATTTGAGGGATTGATGTAAATCAGACCTTGAGGCCATCCCTAATTATTTGAAGATCGGTATTTGCGGAAAAGTATCGATTTCCAGCACTGCTTTTTTATATAGATGTATAACCTGTGCGAAAGAGACAAATCCATGCGTAAAGAAAATGTACACGGTATAGAAAGAAACGACCGATTAATACATGAATGAAATATAAACACAATATAGGTATAAAATACATGTGAGTGCTTTGGTTGTGTGAGTTTTCATAACGTGCACATTTTTTTGTATGGAATTAGCGGTCTGTCTTGTTTTAATAGTCTGTGGGCGTAACCGCTTGACTCCAGGAAATTTGACGTTTTGGAGGCAAATATTTACATAATTTGGGGTGGCCAGCGGTCCGACGGTTGATATTCCCTAAAATAAAAGATATTAAAGATTTAAATTACATATTAAAAAACAAACCTCACTAATTATCTTTTATTTTTTGAACTATTTCCTTATATGTATTGAACTGTATATGGTTGCGCAGTAGATATTGTTTTTGAAATAAAACTATTATTTACGGATTTTATCGCGGATTTGGTTTAAGTTTTGCTTTTTTAACTTCTCCACGCGACGTTTCGATTACTATACAAATTTCGTGGTCACGGGGTGGACTAGATATTATTTTGTTATTAGTTTTTATTACAATAGTTTTTATTTTCAGAACTAGCTATTTAATTAAATTATGTTTATGTTATACAGTGTTTTTATTAGTTCTGGGTGATGGCTGGTGACCCAGGCATGTATGTGCACTGTAGTTCCACTCAAAGTTAAAATATCGATATTTTAGCAATTATATTTTTTTAAAGAGCGGTCAAAGTTTCCCGATACCTAAGGAAAAACGTGTCAACCTGGCCACAATCCCACAAATACCCCTGTGACTATTCCACACGACACAATTTGGTTGTCAATTTATTTTTGATCATGTAGAACGGGCATTAGACTTCCTTTTTGGCGGGAATTTTGGGGTTTTCTCGTAGGTAGGGTTTTCTCTTGAGGTTTTCTCAGTTTACTTGTCTGTGCCAACTTATAGAAATAAAGTAATTTTAAAAGAACAGATTTATAAAAAGTTAAATATGCTAAGTACAATTATTTATTATGTATTCTCTGTAAAATTATTAATTTGGAATATTATTGATGATTTTAAATATTGATGCATATCAGTTTTTTTTCAGTCGAAAAACGAAGAGTCTTCTGCATGTCTAATATGATAATTTTGTCGGAATGAATGAATGAGTCCCTAAACTCCATTAAAGTAATAGTAATACTATTTAAATTAAGTAACTTGTCAAATTTGCCATTGTTTTCCTATGTAAGTGATTGGGTATGTCATGCTCGCTAAAAAGTCTGTGCTTGCGGTGGCGTCGTGTGCCGGGTCGGTCACTTCCCTGTAACATGGTTGGGGAGGCCGATGGCTGGCACATGCGTCATACTCGTGAACGGGTGCTGCTTGCGTAGACTGGTCTATCCGATCTGCTTACATTGTAACGGATTGATTGATGGATTACATAAGACTTTCGCAATTATTCACCACTTGGGCGAAAAAGAGTATACTGATTCTTCGTTCTGGGCGACTTCGCTTCACTCAGCCATAGTAATTATAATATTATAATATTTGTATAAAAATATTTATTGTAAATTTACAATAAATTATTATTAAACTGCTCTGATTTAAACCAACTTGTAAATTTTGTAATAATTCACTACATTGTAAACTGGTTTTGAAAAGAGCAACACTAGAGTTTCTTGCCCGTTCTTCTCTAGTGAAAACCGCTTTCCGAACCGGGTGGTAGATAAAAAAAATGACTGAATCTAAATGATGTTGAACATTTTAATGGATTCAATAAATTATTTTCATTTCATTTCATAGGTATGTAACATATATATTTTTTTCTAACTTTTCACTAACACCCGAACCCAAAACAAATACTTGTGTTTCACAAAAACATTTCTCTCGGTGCGGGGATCGCTCACGCTGCTTCACGTTTCACAGCCGGCGTCTAACCAACTGCGTCACGGAAGCTATCAAAAAATTCATACAAGTGAATGCAGTATGCAGACTTCCTCAGGATGTTCTCTTTTACCGTTTTTGTGCGTAGTGATTGACTATTATTAATACCAATACGACTCTGAAAAGTCAGAGGTGTGCGCTGGGATTTGTACCCGCGACTACAGTGAACACGTTGGCAGCCGCGTCTAGTCTGGTTACCAATGCGCCACCCCGCACTTGATGTTGTTTCTAAAAAAAGTTACAACTTACAGAATCAGTAATGTTAACTACTTCTGCGCCATTGTATAATTTGCAACAATATCAATTACACTTTATATTTATATTCAATAACAAGTACAAACCATTTATTGTTGTTTGTGTTTGTGTGAGAATAAGTTGAAATGAAATAAATAATTAATTCCTGGAAATATTCATTTATCTGTTTCGGAAAAAATCAGTATTTAAAGGCGTTGGCATCCTTTATTAGATTAGATGTGAGCTAGAACTTTGGAAATGCTTAGTGTCTAGTTCCGAGCTCGTACTGCATAAGTACTGTACTATACAGTATCAACCCAAAAACGTCCCACAGTAGGTCACGAGCCTCCTCCATAACCAAAAGTACGATTGAGAGGGCTTAAGTCATATAATCCATCACGTATGACGTAAGACAGATAATTATGTATTCTATTTCTCCCGCCAAACAGCAGTGTAAATGCACTGTTGTGTTTCCTATTGAAGGACATTGTAGCCAGAGCAACTACTGGACATATTGAGACTTTACATCTTAGGTCTCAGGATGGCAAGCGCAGTGGAATGCCAAGCATTGCTTTGTAATTCAGGGTTTTGTTTGCTTTTGCTGCTGTTCATGAGCGGTCGTATAGCTTACCATCAGGTGAACGGCACGATTGTCTCACCATTCATTTTAATAGAAAAAAATATTATAACAGTAGGTATAGAGATTTTGGGTTAGTATCGATAATAAAAAGAAAAATCTGTGGTTCTATTATTTAATTTCACATCTAAACCTAAATATTTAGTAAATATATATACACCCTTAAATAATAAAATAATACCTTAAAGCAATAATCAGACATGAAACAGTCAACCTCCAAGTTTATTGGCCCCGATTTCATAATTTATCTTATACCTCGGGCTTTGGATTACTGAAGATACCACTCCAAAATTTATTTTTAATACGACGACCCGTGCACACGTAATTTACAATTATATACTTAATTAATGTTAAGTCGTAGGAGCAGCAATGGCGTTAGGACAGAGGGGGTGAGGGATTGAGCATTCTTCCAGGCTGCCAGAAGGGGGGTAGCAGGCCAAGTTATACATTTTCATATGGACTTATAACGTTGTTAGGCTGCGCCGTATTAGGTCCGCCTGGCGCGGTTAAGCTAAATCCGCCGCTTTGTACGCATTTTAACACAATATAAATGTATATTATGCATGCCATATTTTAATCTATTCTGTACTTAGAGATTCTGTATGTTATTACATTACTAATCTACACTGCTACCAGTTTCGAAGCATTTTACTCCATTTTGGCGCGAATAGGCATGACGAATTATTTTAAAATCATGTTCTATAATATGGATACATATTTATTATATAAAAAAATAATCTATATTTCAAGAATTAACAAAGGTTTAACACAGTTTTAAGCCATTTTTCTATTATATCGTCCGGCGTCCGTTATAACGTCACCACTAGGTAAACATGTCATTGTGTCTATGCGCAGCGAAGAAAGTTAAAGAAACAAAACATATTTCGTTTGATAAAAATGAATTCTAAAGACTATAAGTGGTTCCGGTAAAGTTCACATTCCAAATTTCTAAAGAAATTGATAATGTTTATGGCAGGTTTACATAGGCGTGACATCATGCGTCGTGGCTAGCGTTTTTGTCAAAATGGCCGATTGCTATATTTTGTACTTTTATTTTATTGAAAATCATATTAATCTCCAATTCTGTATTAAAACTAAAACATCGTTTGAAACCCTTGTGATATGTATTTCCCTCTAACACCATAAAATATTTGATATTTTGATATTGTCGTCTCGCCTATTCTCTGAGACGTCAGCGAACACGATATCAACAACGTAGTGTTTGGATTCATGTTTGGATTCTTTCATTAATAGCTACAGAACTGTATTTCTCCACGAAATAATCGATTTTTTAAAACATAATAGCTAAAACATCATAAGATCGTGTATGCTGTCGTTACTTTCCTTTTCAAGGCTTGAGCCCCGTATTTCAAAAAAAAAATTGCGGCAGAGAAATGACATTTTTAAGTATTTGTTGTGCCAATGTAGAGTTGATGAATTAAAAAAAATATGTCTTTGAGGTATAATTCTTAACAATAGAGATTACAAAATATACATATTTTTACTTATTTTGAAGTCTCATGCATATATTATGGGCCAAGTGATTAATCGGGCATTATTCATAATGCCCGGGCAATATGAATAATGCCCAACAAGAGCGGGCAATGTGATTATAACCAATCAATTTATCACATTGCTTGGGCATTATGAATAATGCCCAGTGCCTATTGGGCAGAGTGATGTAAAGCGAATCGAAATCAAAACAATGAGCCGAAGTGACATTGTGCGGCTATTGCAAGGTCACGCACCTCCCCTGGTACCACTCCATTGAAAAGGTAACGCACCATTTCTAAAGAACATCAATGATAGTAACCTAACCTCAAAACACTTGTTTTTAATTAGTTTCTCAGTCTACGTTTTTAATACAAATTTGCTTCTGCAACGCCTCCGGCGCTACGGGAAGTTCAGCCCCTTCGCCCTTGCGTAACAAAAGATAGGCACCCATGCTCACCTCCGCAGCTTCGGCTTGCTGGTCGCCTCCGGCGACCAGCCTCAGCCGTTACGGCTCGCACGGTTGCCTATCTTTCGTTACAGCGGGCGGGGGCTGCTCTCCCTCCGCGCCTCCGGCTTTTTATATACACTCTAAGGTCGGTGCCCAAAAGACTACGTGAAGTCGGGGTGTCCCGAGTCGGTTTTTGGGCACAGTCGACCTAATTGATCCATGAAGTGGGTACACTAATTTCCTTCTGAAGATAATGTTTCGGACGTTAAAAAACAGCTAAAAATAAGCAGATCAATTCAACCTTTCTAATTTATGGGTCTATCGCAGTTGCGACAATGCGGCAGCGCACCACGTAAAAATTTACCTATTAATCATATTGCCCGATCATCATGTAGCCATATTCATAATGCCCGGGCAATGTGATAAATAGATGAGTTTAGATTATAATTAATCACTTGGCCCGATATGACTGGGCATTATTCATACTGCCCGGGCATTATGAATACTGCCTGCATTAATCACTTGGCCCATAACACATATTCCCTATTGTTAGTTTTTGGTATTTAGACTTTCGATATAAAGTTGTCGAGGAATTTTTGCATAGGCAGTTCTACCATCACGGTGAGTGGTACTGCAAACAGGTACGTGATCACTGCCGTTGCGGCTGCGTCGATGAACTAAAACAAAATATGCAACGATTAATTTTGAAACTAAGGACAGGCTCTTCAGTAAATTTGGAGGATCAATAAGATGGCCGTAAAATTGCGTTTAAGTAAATATTTTGTATAACATTTACGTACATTATATGCTCATGCCTGTATACTCGATAGGCACAGGTGTCCACTTTCTTTATCGGCTTAAGGCAGTTTGGGGATAATTTAAGAATTGTATAGGCAATACTGGTTAAACCGGTTTAAAAAATTACGTTAGCCTGATCGAACTCCAAACGAATTTCGATAATTTGTCTTAGTATATTTTTTTTCATTCTTAATAACTGTATCTGGTATATGTCGTGGTAATTAAATAAATGAATAATAAATGAATGTAAATAAAATACTTACAACTTCCATAGCAGATGTATGTATAGTATAGGGACGCGGTGCAGCGATGATGGTGTTGACGCACCAGTGGATCATCATCACTGAGAGGGACATCCGCGCCATCACGTCAAACCCTCTCCATGCTAACAACCTCCGGAAATGGCCTGTTGGATACATTCAACAAAACAAATCAATGCAAATATGTAAACAGTGTATTTTAAATTTAATTGCTATGTCTACTCCAGACGTCAGATACAAAAAAATAGCCAGATAATTTAATACTAATCTCAGTGTGTTAAAATCGTCATTCCACTTAAATATAAAAATGTGTTATGTTTAAGTGGAAGTGGACAAAACAAAATAGATACAGCGTAAAGGTTTCATTTCCATGAACCATCGGAATTTAGAGATAACACCTTTACGCTGAAACCAATCAATATATCATAAACTATTCATATAACTTACTGTCAAAATTAATAAGTCCTATGAGCTGTGTAGCACTTAATATGCCGAATATGAACCGCTCCAATCCGGCGTAGGCAGCGGTGAAGGCGTGCGACGTAAAGGTCTTGATGTGTTGCCCCGACATCAACCACGCCACGTATATAGGTATCATCAAATGATGGACAACGCCAAGTATCTGTTGTAATATATTTTTTTATTACAATGAATGGTGAGATTAGGATGCCATTCGCCTGATGGTAAGCGATACAACCGCTCATGGACACAAGCAAAATAAAACAACGTCATAAATTACAAAGCAATGTTTGCAATTCCACTGCGCTCACCATCCTGAGACATAAGATCAATTAAGTCTCAAATCTCAATAAGTGCAATAGTTACTCTGGCTACAATGTCCTTCAAACCGAATGATAACAACAATGCACACTGCTGTTTGGTGGAAGAAAAAGACACTATAGTGGCCTACCCTGGTGGCCTTTCACATTTATTAGAGACCTACCAAAAGTAATATGAGATGCAAGTCTAAGAACTGCAGTATCTCTACAGAAATATTGAAACATCGCTATGATGTGTTTTCATCGACATCGGTATCGACTTTTTCAAAGGCATCATTAGTACACACATTAGTACCATCATTTATGGTTTCGGAACCGTTTCATAACTCCCGATGTATAATTATAATTAGTTGTTCAATTGAAGGTTCTAAACAACACGGTTGAAAGTGATTTGACTAGACTAGAGATTAAACACGAAGGTGGTCTTCGGCATCAGTCAGATAAAACAGGGTTAAAGATAGAAAACAAAGAACAGAAAAACTTACTTTATTATCCGATATTTTGTGCTTGTCATCGTTTGAGTAGTATTGTAAATGAGCTATGAAAAGACCCACCATGCAAGCGGGTAGGCTGCCTAATGGTGACGTGTATAGTCCCTGGAAAGCCGGCCAGTGATTGAATAAGCTCTTTATACTTCTGTAAATGCAATAAGTACCCATTTAAATAGTCATTATAGTTCAGTCATCTGGTAGGTTTATCTAGATAGTTTTCCGGCAATTTTAGAAATGGGTCTTGGTAAAACTGTAAGAATTTCAACCAATATTACGATAGTAAATCTAATTTACATGTAGCTAAAGTTAACTTAGTAAGTCTTATGTTGGCACTTGGTATTATTTAGAAGACATCAATATTTGTGTTGTTTGCTTGATTCTTAGTGAGACACCTATGTGCATTACTTGTTGCTATAATGGAGATAGCAGAATTCTGTTTTATCCAAAGTGTAAAGTAATACAACATGCACTTACTCCGGGTTTGCAATATACATCAAAGACTTCCAGTGTTGGAAGTATGAGATAGTGCTGATTAAGATGCAAGAACCGACGAAGAGAGCTCCGTACACAGGCAAAGCTTTGCGCTTCAATGGAGCCAGTGCCAACGTCAAGAAGCAAGCTAGAATGTATAGCTGCATGTCGACTGCCAAGAACCTGCGGACAAAGAATACGTATTGTTTGACCATTTCATCATTAATAATTAGGCATTAGGTGGATAGCTACCGCGATTCTTTTCATCGCTTATCTTTCCGATTTCAGACACAATACAACTAAAAAAAAAGGAGAAATAGATACTTCTTTTTTATAATTTGTTTCAAATCATGCTTTTTGGGTTGTAAATACATAGGTTTTCCTAAAATAATAATGTCCACCCATTTATTTTTAAAGAATCTGTGATACGCAAGGTCGATTTACCATTCTTTAACAATAATATTTAAAACACCATAAAAGAAAATTGTCTGGAAATTTTAGTTGTACTGAGTCTGTACTCACTAAAACTATCACCCGGCTTTTTTTCAGTTGTATTCCTGGGGGCCCTACTATATTCATCCGAAACGAAAATCGAAACCTTGGACGATCGAAGTTTTTTATACGATACGAATGTATTTACTCTGTAAAAGTTCGAATTTGTATAACGTACATCGTAACCATAAGTCTATGGTTACGACCATAAGTCAATAACGACCATAAGTATATGTAGGTACATTCGTATCGTATATAAACTTCGATCATACGAAGTTTCGATTTTCGTTTCGGATGAATATAGTAGGGCCCCTGTATAGTGCTTAGCAGTAAGTAGTCACTTTATGACTACACCATTCAAATCGAAAAATGAATTATCTTCTTTATTCATGTAATACTCACCAAGTTTGTATGAAGCAATGGTTCCGTGAATCAAACAAATTGTTGACATAGAAGGCGTGGTACCAGAACTTCTGCCGGCATATTTGACTCTGGGCGTCGATGACTAGAGGCGATACTGGACCGTCCCTTTCTAATGGCCACCACGTTGCTCCATACCCGACCACGAAAAGGTACACCGGCGTTATCCTGTGAATGTGAGGTTCATAGCTATTATTAGTATTATCAGATTTTTTTTCGTTTTATTAAAACATCTCAAGGCGAGTTGGCCTGATAGGTAGCAAGTAGTTACCTATTTTATATTTCCACACTAGAAATTCCTATGTGTGTGTATTAATGTATCAAATTGTATTAGTCAATCAAGCATAATTTTAGTATTATACTAGTGGTGGATCTCACATGTGAAAGGCCGCCTGGGTAGGTACCACCGCAATGTCTATTTCTCTGGCCAAACAACAGTTTAAATGCACTGTGTTCCAGTTTGAAAGATATTTTAGCTAGAGTAACTACTGGACATATTGAGACATAACATCTTATATCCGAGGATGGCGAGTGAAGTGGAATGCTAATGCTTTGTAATTCATGGTGTTATTTGGTATTTCTACTGTTGATGAGCGGTCGTATCCCTTACCATCAGGTGAATGACATGCTCGTCTCTCTATTACATTAATTGCAATAATTAAAGAAACGCTTTCAACTAGGGTTGGCTGGTTTCGTGAAGAATTAGAGCCAGGCGAGGAGAGGAGTCCGATCCTTTAACAAAGTCATATTCTTTTATAGAAATTACTATATTGCTTTGACCCCATGTAGTTATTGGCTGATAAAAAACATACCTGATTATTCTTTTTATGATTTGACTGGGTAGCTTTTTCAAGGTCAACGGTGTTTTGTGTGACGATAGTAGCATATTGTAAGCGCACAGAAAACTTGAAACCATAACGAACATCTGGACTATAGATGTACCTTTTATCAAAACCATGCCGGGTGTTCCAGCGAATCCCTGAAAAGAAAACCATCGCATTAAATATGTATAACGATTGATTTAGGAGATAATGTGGGCTATCATAATACCGGATTCAATCGAAACTTTCTCCTATTTGATTGACATTAATTCCTTGCCCAGAAGCGAGAAATATTGGTAAAGTTGATCTAACGCGATAGTGGAATTCCCGTCAAGGTGATTCGTGTAAATTTGTGCCTTTCTGGTTCCGCCTAAGTTGATTTGGTATCAAAGATATCGGCATAATTATGTAAACTAGTGAGAGATCATCTTCATAAAGTAGATATTTAGTGGAATAATTTCATATACTGCGGCGTTCTTTAAGTATCGGATGACCCACTATGTGATGCAGCCAGTTAGGTCTGCTGATTTAGACTCTGTCTTCAGCTATAGGAAGTTCACGTTGAGCACAGGCCTTTCCAAAATATTTTCATAAAGTCCTGCAGCAAGGGGTCTGCATCCAGAGGCTTTTGGTAATATTAGTTGGGTCATTTGTTAACCTTGTACGATTATCGCCAGTAACTACATACTTAAACTCATGCCTTTTTTACCCATACAGGCTAGGCATAGGTGCTATCAGAACACCCGCTTTTCGCCTTGTGTGCACCGTCCCACGACGTGTTAGGGGGCGAGCCTATCGCCATATTATGGACAAAATAATTATTGTTGAAAAGGATTTACCTGTTCCATATAATGTGGGTTTCGTAAGTACATAATTTCCTGAAGAATGAGAGCGTGAACGAACAGAATGATTAGCGTCACTATTATCCTGGAAGTACAAGAAATATTCACCTTTAAATTAAGTTATTTAAAAAAAGTTTTATTACAATTCTTGTATCTATACCAATGATCTATACTAATATATTTAAAATCTGAAGAGTTTTTTTATTTGTTACCTCTAATTTCAGGAACTAGGTACTGGTTCGAATTTTAAAATATTTTTGTGTTGGATAAGTTATTTATCGCGGAATATAAATTCCTTATATATATTCTAAATTGATAGTAGTAATTGAACTTTTTGGCCGCCATTTTGAAAAGTGTAATTGCACCCGGGCAGAGCCGGGCCGAACCGCTAGTAATTAATAAAATAAATAGATAACAGTGTGATAACAACACGAAAAAAATAACGGCTTCAAAAATATCACTGAATAGTAACAAATAATGATTATAATGTTATTGCATTTGTAAACGTTGATTAAATTATACTTATTGGCTTGACTTGCTAACAACTCATAATATATGCGTAATTATTGAAGGTGGAACATGTAGGACAGGAATGTCTTATAACAATATGTTAAAACTTAAATTTTTGCGTGTATTTTCTATTCTCGCTGCAAAGTGATGTTTTTATGATTTGTGATTTGTTGCACTGAGTAGCCAAAGAATATTACATAATTAAATATGTTTAAAAGATAGTGTAAATATTTATTTTGACCATGACACTGATTAACTCTGGTTTATGCTCGACGTGTAAAATGATTAGCAAAGATTTATTTAACATTTAAAATTAGCAAACAAGTACAATAATTGATTTACATACTAAAATTTTATTTTATTTAGATAATATTTGTGTCGTGACTTTTATCGCAGATAGTGTGATTAATACAACCATTGCCTATGGCAAAAAAACATGTATTTGGAATTAAATAATCATGAACCAGTTTGTCGAGTGTCGTTTTATTTTACGTATCTACTATTATTATATAAGTATTACTATTTACGTATTTATTTTTATATATTACTATTTACGTTCGCAACTATTTGCTGCGACCAATAACAAGAATACTCCTCGGGGATTTCCGTTTTACAAATGACGCGTCGCACAAATAAATGAGTATTCGAGTTTTAAATACAGGTCTTAAAATAAATATCCGGACACTAAAAAAATAAGTTAACGATATTAGCAGTCTCATATTTCACACTTCATAGTTCATCATAAATTCATATAATCGGCCTGTCAAAGGCGGATCCAGATTTTACGCCGGGGGGGGGGGGGGGGGGGGGGGGGGGGGAGTTACATAGTACGATTTCAATACTCGAATTGGTAATAATGATTTTTTAAAGTTTTTTAGAAAACTTGATTGTGAACACACACACACACTTTTTTACTTTATTTATCGACATACAAAGAATTAATTGTGATTTTATATTTTATCAACAATATAATAGGTACATTATGTCAATCTGGAGCCAGCCCAGGGAGGTCATGACCCCCATGACCTACCCCCTGGATCCGCCCTTGCCGCCTGTTAAGGTTTACTCCTAACACCTTTTTAAAGGTCATTTATTTGATTGACAAACGTTACCTTAAGCGTCTTTCTGTTGAGCCCTGCTATAGAATTAGATAATGCCTACCTTGATCCTTGTATGGGCGCCAAACTGGCGAGTCGAGGATCCTTGGTCTCGTAGGATGCAATTAATCGCTGCCAGTTGGCACGTAACGACCACGCCATTATGAGCCCGTTTTCTGAGAAAAAAAAAAACATTGTATGGACAAGGAGTATATTCATAGGAGGATATCCTCTACCAAGTCAGTATTATACCTTGAAATAATAAGTGACGCGTCAGGTCAAAGAATACTTATTTGGGTAGGTAATAAACCTTGACAATTGTTTGGTGTATTGGGATTTTTATTTTTGAAATTTTCTTTATAAATAATGGACATTTTTATAAGTGTGTTTAAATGTGTAAACCAATGCGCCTCTGGAATAATCTATCATCTCTCGCAAATCATCTGTCAGTATCAAAGTCCAGTTACATTCTCTAAGAATTTATTTTATAGTGACGATACCATCAGGTGTCCTACTTTCCTATCAAATCATAAATCAAAACTGTTCCACTTACTTTTATCCCACCAGAAGATGTCATACATTGTCGCAAAGATGTTCACACATAGCATAACATAGACGATATACAAGTAGACTGTTTGCGGGGTATCCAAGGGCTTCTCCACAACGGTGTCGTTGTGTCGTCGGCAGTAATGCACGGTGTGTAGCGAGGCTACCACGCGCTGTGGCAATGTCCGCCCGCTGGTGCATCTCTGGAGGCGTTGTGTTGCGTTCGCAACGCGACTTGTCTCTGGACAACGCGCGCTGACGCAGTAACCGCGGTGTATGAATGTTCTGTTGTAATACCGCTCATCGTTGGATAATTCCTGGTCATAATATTGTTAGTTACTTCATGAACCGACTTGAAAAGGAAGAGGTTCTCAATTCGTCGGAATCTCTTTTTTATGTATGTACTACTGATTACGTGATGACGCATGAACTGATTTTGAAAATTCTTTTTTTATTTTAATTGGTGATCCCATATAAAATTGGTGAGAAACTGATGAATATCTTGGTACTTGGAGAGTAGAACTCCTCAAAGTGGAGTAGGATTACAATGGTTCTTTTTGCAATAGGTCCAGTATTAATTTGTAACTAAGTATGTTCAAAAACTATAAAAGATCGAAGCGTATTAACTTCAGACCATAGAAGATGAATCCTACCGTTACAGATAATGTATTTCTTTATTAATAAATATATCAGAAGGTACTCAAAAGAGTCATGAACCTAAGTCATGAACAGTTTAATATTGTAATTAAATATTTGACATTCCTTTGTTGACGAAAGGGTTTGACGTCAGAGACAGGTGACCGATCGTAAAATTTTAGGCAAAATATAAAATACGTTACATTGACCCCTTGTGAGTGTGGAATCAGGGCAGGTAAAACAGGTTTGGTTTTTAGTATAAGACTCGCTTAAACTTGCATTGTATTATTTATATTTTGTGGTTTCGGAGAGATTATTTTTGTGGCGTTACCTTGATAAGATCGTATGCGTCTGGCGAAGACTCTGTAGGAGTTAGTTGATACTTGGCGAGGCAATACAGCCCGTCCTTCTGCGAGAGACAGCTATGGTAGTCGTCCAGATGGTACAGACGAGGGAGACTGGAATATTCTTCATCTGAAACAATGTTTCCTCAATTTATTCGCTTGCCGATGTTTTATTTAGCGCCTAGCGGAGTATGGCATCCGCAACGTGCTAAATGCTATTTTCCCAATCGATTGTTTTGTCTTCTTTCCTCAAACTGAATTCAAAAGTCGTTCGAAAGGAACAAAACATTGGATAGCTAAAAAAGGTTTTAAAACTGTCTATGAATAAGGGCGTAACGGTCTAAATTAAAGGTGAGTGCCCTGAGGTGAGTGAGTACCGATTGAGATGAGAGTTGATACCGATACTGCTTAACATTAAGTGTAGCATTTTTATTGTTTGTCCACGTTTTCCTGGTTTATCCCGGGCGACAGATTTTTATAAAATAAAATAATTATCATCACATTTCTTATTTGGTTCACAGAGCCGAAAAAAAATTATTGGTCTTCAAGTTTATCCAAAAACTCCGTGCCTGGGTTGCAAATTACGTTTTTATTTATTGAATATGTATATTTTTCCCTACACAAAAAATATGTTTTATCGAGGCACAAAATTTTCGCACCGATACTAAGTTTCATAGTAAAATGAGCATTATTATAATTTATTGAGCATGAAATGAAATAATCTTCACCGGAACATTGGGTATTTAGTTACTTAGTTGCTAGGAAATAGTTTATATTTTCCCCATACCGAACAATAACAATGCTTATACATTGCTGCTTGACGTCAGAGTCAAAGACGAAGTGGAAGTACCCACCCAGTCGGTCTCTTGCATACGAAGAATACAAACTTTTTTTGGTAAGTGATATGACTGCTCATGAACAGTAGCAAAACCAAACAGCACCTTGAATAACAAAGCAATGCTTGGCATTCCACTACGCTCGCCATCCTGAGACATTAGATGTTAAGTCTCAATATTTCATAATATATACTTTCGTCCATTTCTCACTGACATTATTTAGTGAAGTCTTGAGTTAAGAATAGTTACTAGACTCACCGGTTTGGCGTGTACGTCAATCAGATTTGTGTTAAGCAGGTCGCTTCAATAAATAATCCGTTTATTCACCCAACTGTAGTCAATAAGTTTTTGATTACGGTACTTACTGCTTATTTTGTTAATGGCTTAAACCGGCTTTAATTGTTTTAAATTTTTCCGATTGATATATCACGATTTTTTGCCACTTTAATACAAAAAATAGGTTATAAGTTCAATCGATACTAAGATATAAAGCCGAAGAGTTTGTTTGTTAGTTACCTCTAATCTAAGGAACTACGCGTTCGAATTGAAAATAAAAATTGTGTTGGATAGGTCATTTATCGAGGAATGCTATAGGCTATATATTATCACGCTATGACCTATAGGAGGGAAGCAGTAGTGAAAAATCTAGTCCAATAATCTAGGTCCGATTGGTCGATACTCTAAATTGATAGTAAGAGTTGGACATTTTGGCTGCTATTTGAAATGTGTATTTGGTCCCGGGCGGAGTTTAGATAACTATAGCAATAGATAGAGATTAGATAATAAATGGGGATAGAGATAGACAGAGAATATAATATAATAGATAGAGAATATAGATAGAGTCTCCGGGAGTTACATAGAGGAAAGCATGCATAGATATACGTGCGAGAGAACATAGTTAAGTTTGCTTTAATATGACACGAAACAATGATTACGCTGACAGCTCCATTTATTTATTAATCCGGCAGAGGATAGAGACTGCACTGCACCTGGTGGTAATCGCAAATGCCATCCAGACAGAGTATCGAATGGCATCAGACGGCGGTCCCGTGTCATTCGATACAATCATGGCGGCCTGCTGAAAAGCGTCTTTGCACTACGGCAGAAAGACCTAAAATTATAGGAATAAGGGAACGAAGGGATCTTGATGGCAATTTCCGTAATATAAATAGGTATTTATTGTCAGGAACCAATTCGTATTTATCTGTATAGGGACCACCATTTACTGAACTGAACTTGATTTGAAAGGATAAGCTTAGTTTATGTAAGACAACACTGTCTCATTTAATAAACTTCTGTATTTAAAAATTACAATATATTCTAGTAACGACGAGTGAAGAGGATTGTTTGATCATTGATGTGGTTTTTATTAGAAGAAATAATTACTTATCAGAAGTATCCCAAATTTCTGTTCAGTACTTTGAATTGCTTTAAAACACCATATGCTTCTTAAGTTTTTTCAATTAATACACTACAAACAATGTGTACTTATGTGGAAAAAACGCAGCCAAGTGAAATAATTTTTTTAATTTAGTTATTTGAAACTATGTATCTTTTGCAATTATTATAGTTATAATGTATAACGATTAACAATCTTTTGAATATTTGCATATCTCTATGAATCACCAAATACTTTGATTGGGATGCGTCATCAAAAGGAAATGTTAGCGGTATAATTATTTTAAATGTTGGGCCGTTTAACTTCTTTTAAGTATGTAATCAATATTTATTACACCCTTAAAAGACAATAATGGATTGAATAATTACGAATTTGTGTTATTGATTGAATTTTAATAATTAAATATTTAAATTAATTTTAAACTACAAATTAATATTTATTTGTGCACTATATACTCGTAGAATATGTTATCCATACCTATATTATAAATGCGAAAATAACTCTGTCTGTCTGTTTGTCTGTTCCCTTTTTACGCCTAAACCATAGGACTGATTTTGTTAAAAGTCGGCACAGGGATACACTAGACCTAGGGAACGAACTTATGCTATTTTTTATTTAGATGCGAAGGTTTGAAAGGAATGAAATAAACAATGAAAGTTTATATCTAAACCGTTGAAATTACTGATGTCGAACTTTGCACTTTACTTACTGATTTAAAAACAATAATAATAGCATACTCAGTTTTATTAAAAATAACCTTAAAGGGCTTAAAATATTATAGGGGAAATCGTTGAGTTTAAATAAAATATGGTCTGGCATCTGTATCTCATCTGTGTCTGTACCCGGGGGAAAGCCGGGCTGGGCCGTTAATATATTGTAAAATAAAAAAATATTAATGAATTTGCTTATAAAAGTGACCATTGCTGTCAGCATATGTTAAGACTTTTGTAACTTTTTTTTTACTTTAACTTTAATTTATTCCTAACCAGCACATCCGCGGCAGTCTTGGTGTCCGAGATGTGGCAGAAAAACTCCAAGAATGTCGTATGAGATGATATGAGCACGTCCTAAGAAAACACAGGAGTAGGTACATCGGCAATGTGTGGCTGAGCCTTAATATTCCCGGACTTCGACCAAGGGGTAGGCCAAAAAAGCGCTGGCTAGATATCGTCAAGGAAGAAAAGAGAGTCTTATCTTACTATAGAGGATGCCGAAGATCGGGCGAAATGGAGAGTTAGCCGGTAGGTAGACCCTGGTACTGGCTGGGATAACGCCAGATAGAGGAAGAAGAAGAATTTATATGACTATCTCGATGGCGTAGTGGTACTACGGTACGATTACAATGCTGAGGTTTCTGGATCGAATCCCGCGTCGGGCGAAGTGATAGTTGATTTTTCTATTCATTATCAGCCTGGGGTCAGGAATTTGTGCCTGATATGGTGATAGGCTCGCCACCGATCGTATCGTGGAATGGAGCATACAAGGTGAAATGTGGGTGTCCTCGAGACACCTCTGCCTACGCTTTCTGGGGAAAAGGCGTGACTTTATGTATGAATTTATATGCTTACTAATAATATAAATGCGAAAATCATTTTTACGTTTCGCTTCTACGCAAACGGTCATAATGAAAATTTCCACTCATACACATTGTAAGGTATACAAAAAGACATAAGGTACTTTTGCATTCAGAGAACTAGCTCTGTTTTCGAGGCATATAAAGGTAAATATCGATATAAATTACTTGGAAAGTGATACTAAATCACTTGAAAATTGTGTTCCATGTCAACATACCGCATAAATTTTTTTTTTTCTTTTTTTTGGGTTAACAAACATAAACATATACATTGATACGCTATATGACGAGCAAAACTCATTTCGAAACCTCCCTCTATCTAATTTGGGCTAACAGCGCTGTGCAAAAATACCCCTAAACTAACTATTCGCCGTTTTTTTCAACAGCGTATATTTTTATTATTGTTGATGCAATATTGCACATTATGTGTTAGTAAAATAGCACAATTATTCTTTTATATATTACAATGTAAAAAATGGTAACTATGTAACGATTTTTTAAGATACTGGTATGTGTTTATCAAAATCGGGAAAAGTTAAATGTACGGACGAAAGTAATAACTTGTTACTTTCATCCTTTCATACAATTATGTTCGTGATATCGCTAAACAATAATTATATGTTTTATATTTTTAAGTTAGCCAGAAACAAGAAAGCTAAGATAAGGCAGAAAACTAACAAAGATTGATACTCTAAACAAGCTGGAGATTCAAAAACAAAAATAAATGAAATTCATCAATTTTTCCGGAAATAAAAAAAGCAAATATATATATTAGGTGGACTGAAAAGTTCGTAGGCTAACACATATATAGTCCTACTAGTATTAAATCCACACTATCTTTAGTTATAACCTTCAAGAGACACGTGTATAAATTTATCGGCAATTGCACTATTAGTATGTGAGTTATAAGCTTTTTGGTGTAGCAATTTTTGTTAGTTTGAAAAATCGATAAAAAGGAATTTCGTATGTTAATAAAGCATTGCTTTTTGATGAAAAAAAAATACTATTGAAGCCAAGGCTTGGCTTGGTTAACATTATTTAGACCTTGCACCAGGGAAATCAACGGTACCTATAGAAGTGGTTTGCTAAATTTAAACGAGGTGAACCGAGGACGATGCACGCAATGGGCGCCCCAAAAAGCTGTTACCGACGAAAACATCAAAAAAGTTCACAAAATAATTTCTGATAACCGTAAAGTGAAGTTGATTGATATATTGATAGTGGATACCCTAAAGATATCAGAGGAACATATCGTGAATGAATATTTGGAAAGCTCTGTTTAAAGTGGGTACCGCGCGAGTTCACAATCGAAAAAAAAAACGAATTTATGTTTTTAAGTATTGTTTGGAGCTGTTCAATCGTAACAAACCCGATTTTTTGTGTTGATATGTGACAGTGGATGAAACATAGCTCCATCATTTCACACCGGAGTCCAATAGACAGTCAGCTGAGTAAACTGAAGCCTATTTTGAGGCTAAAGACAAATCGTACTATAAAATTGGTATAGAAAAATTCTATGACCGTTATAATCGTTGTATCGCTTTCGAAGGTACTATATTGAATAATAAAATCAAATTCAATAATAAAAAATATTTTTTATATGCTAGCTTACGAACTTTTCGCCCACCTGTTAATTTAATTTTGGGTATTATAATTTGGTTTATAGTCATCTTGAGACTGATCAAAATAAATATTCTGAGTAACGAAAGCAATTTTCGTTTTTATTTACAATGTTACGAACATCCCTTTACACTGTTTCAACTAAATCTTAGGGTAGGGATAATTGAAAATAATTGTTATTGTTTGTAATTTTTTATATTTATTCATACATTTTTTCATAATCTGTAATAGCAGTTACAAATAAGTTGGTATAAATAGATAGCCAAAAGACCTATATACTAAGTTTCTATATAAGTATTTTGTTATATAAAAGGTCTGTGAGATATTACAAGAAATTTAAAAATCGTTACTTTTGTCCCTGGTCTCCCCTATAAAAATATTTTATTTAAATATTATGGAATAAATATTTTGGCTAGGTATACAGTTTTTATTCAGGAACGTTTTTGTGTTTGAAATATGTAAAGTTTTTGAATTAAAAGTGAATTAATCAAAAATATATCCATTGTTATCAGAGGGCATAAAATCACAACAAAGTTATTTTTCACTGTACTTATTTTAATATATTTTAATTTCTGCCAATAATACTCCATAAATAATTTACAAGTGAAATGTGAAAACAATTTTACAAGACATTTATCCAAGTATTTAATAAAAAATTGACATATTTTTTTTACAACAAAAAAATAATAAAATGCAATCAATTACCTGTGAACTTCCTGGCATAACCACTCCGAATAGACAAACACAACACCAGCACATTAAGGACAACAACTTTGTAGGTCTTCATGGCACCTCATCACATAACCGAATGAACAGTCCTTATATTGTTTTATTAATATAAGGGATACAACCTGCGTGCACGTTGCTGCCAATGGTAATGCGAACATTTTGTAGAGCATCGGAAAACGAGAAGGCTGTTGATCTCATGCTAATTATTGTCCACTTTCGTTCATCGACGCGACTTTTAAATATAATACGCAGATATGCTTTAAGGATAAGTAACTAATTTAATATTCAAATACAGTAATGATAGAGATGAAATAAACAGAATTTGAAGTTTTATGGTTTAAAATAACGAATATATGTAAATAGATAGAGCAATAGAATTTTATGTTAATGTTTAAATATATTGATTTTATCAAGATATTTTTTATTCCAATGAATGGCGAGACGAGCATGCCGTTCGCCTGATGATAAGCAATACGACCGCTCATAAACAGTAGCAAAACCAAACAACACCTTGAATAACAAAGCAATGCTTGGCTTTCCACTGTGCTCGTCATCCTGAGACATAAGATGTTAATTCTCAATATGTCCAGTAGTTACTCTGGCTACAATGCCCTTTAATCCGAAACACAACAGTGCATTTACACTGCTGTTTGACGGGAGAAATAGACATTGCGGTGGTACCCACTCAGATGGCTTCTCACATAATATGAGAGACCTACCACCAGTAAATATATTAAGATAAACCTACTCTGTGGCGCAGTTAGTTAGACGCCAGCTGTGAAACGTGAGGCCGCGGGTTCGATCCCCGCACCGAAATATAAATATTTGTGTAAACCACAGGTATTTGTTTCGGGTTTGAGTGTTTGTGAGAACGAAAAGGCACTCGTAGTTCCTGATACCCACGACACAAGATTCGATCTTAATGTGGGGTTAGGACTAAGTAAGTGACTGTTGGGTGTATTTATTTATTATCCAGAAACTACTTAATTATTTATAATATAAATAAAATTCACAGTTACGATTTATTTAAAGATTTTGTTTTATTTATTTTACATTGAAATATCATACTCAGAGCTTTTGCGTTCTTTGAATCTAGACCTTGTAGGCGTCTTCGATCGCGTGGTTATGATAAATCGGGTACAGATGTTTTTCTATATGTATATCAAATTTTATGACCATGGACCCCTATACTATCTTTGCCCAATACATTATTAGATTTCTTATCTCTGTTGACAGGCTTCTATTCTGGACTTCTATTTCTCTGTATATAAAACTAATCTAAGCTTTTATTTGTTAGAACGTATTATTTTATCACTTGGGAAAAAGTACTTCTTTTTTAAATAAAAAGTTTCCGATGTACTCTTTTGTACTTATAACAACATGTATGCAAAATTTCATAAAGAATATCGCCGTTACAGCGTAACAAACAAATTAATTTTTGGGTTTTACACATTGGTAAGGATGATGTTAAATTTAAATCGAGTCACAGTTATTTTTAAGCTGAACGGTTACTACATTTCTTGGATATTTACCCACGTTGTCTTGACTGCGAGATATATTGCATCCTGGAGTTTTCTAGAAGGCCTTGTGATTCTGGTTAATGTTTTTTCTACACCACACATAACATAATGTTTAGATTTTTAACAAAATTCTACGTAAAGTAACAGTCAAACATGCTCTTGATTGTTCATTCATAAAAACACTGTTATGAAAAACATGACAAGTATTGTTTTGTTTCCAAAATTATACGATTATGTGATGTTACCATTATGCTTAAGGCGGTAAAATATATTTTTCTCATTACTCGTATTCCCTTTTTTTATACTAGCCTTTTTTAATACTTTCCTTTTCTTAATAAAGTAACTACATTTGATGATATGAGTAGTGCAGCCCAAAACAACAACAAGTGGTTCAGTAACTTTTACTCCAACCTCCTCGAAACCGGGTATTCAGTAGTGCAGTATCAATTTGGTCACCCGAAAAGGTAGGTGAACCCGAAACGTGAAACCGTTGCGTGCCTCAACTAAGTCGGGTTGTTCACTATTATGTACGTTATAAATAAATAATTGAAGTGTAGTTGTACTCTGTAGTGTATAAATAAATAATGACACATCTATTGGTAGGGCGAGCGGTAGTGGTGGTGAATGCAGTGACTGCACTGGTCGCACACTTTGTGCTAGTCCGCCGAACGAGCAAGACGTATCCGTTGAAAATCAAACTGTGTTTCCTTTATTTAACCAATACCTAATAGTGACCTGTACATAGTCTTTCGACTTAACCGATTGCTCAACCTGGGGATGCAACTCTGAGATACGGGGAGCTGTCTTAAGAATAGTAACCGAGAATTTGAAAGATACTTGTATAGTCTGAAAACAGACCTATTTTCGGCAGATGACTAAGAAATAGGTCTATTAGATCAAAAGCCTAATAGACTAGAAAAATAGTTAGCATGCGGTAGATGGTCTGTCGTAAAACTAAAGCTAAATTATTATGCAATTTAATTTGGTATATTGTTACGGCGACCTCGCATAAGTGTGGGATCAAGGTAAATAAAAGAAAATATATAACTGGATTCGAATATTCTCATTGAATCATATAAAAGGTTGATAATGAAATCATTAGGTCAAGGAACGTTTTATACGAGACGTATTAAATTATGTATTTCTTTTCGAATAAGATATTTAAGAACAGTTCAAAGTAATACAAAAACATCCGCAATTTTTTTGCTTTTAATGATTGTCTCCAGAAAGGTGTGAATGTTGTAAAAGGTTAAAGGTCTATAATCTTATTTCTCCTCGTAATAATATTGAAAAGGGCCGCATCCGATCAGGAAGTGCACTATACCTTTCCAATTATTAATCATTGTTTAAGTACTATTTTGGATTAATTATAATTTAATATAATTGCTGCAGTTGCCGTCAGGAATAATTTGCAAATATAATTATCGAAAATTGCGGTGGAAATATACGGATGCTTATTTATCAATTTAACGCCATGAAATGCTTATTTTTAACACGATGAGAAAGATAAAAAAGCTATCCATACTACTTATGATTTTATCGTGGTTAATGACAATAAGAAGTCAAGATTGATGGTAGAAGATTCTTATATGTTCGGGTGTTGGATATCAGGACATATTGTAAACAGAATGGGTAATTTTATAATTATGTAACACCGCCGTAAGTGCATAGTGGCCTGTTGGTAAATGGACCAGACGCGACTGCCAACATGGACACGGTGGTTGCGGGTTCAAATCCCATTGCACTCTTTTGACTTTACTTGCGTTATTGCGCATTGACAATTCACAAGTTCCGAATGAACTGCGCGTTGCCACCGAGAGGACCACGCGCGGCCACGGGTGAATCCCGAGCGACGAGGCGGTAACGGGTGGGTCTGATGAGCGGTAACCTTTAGTGTCCTTGTTGACAGACATACCAGGTCATGTCTGGTATTCCACAAGTCACAAAGTTCTGTACTGTCGTCCTCTTTGTTTCTTCCAAGCATTCGCCAATAATGAATTTACTACAGTATAGTGGCTGACTTATAATTACGGGCTTTTAATCTGGACATCATAGAACAATACTATAGGTACATAATTATTTTAATAATACACAATTTATCATTTTTTTGTTAACCTATAGTGTCCCACTGCTGGGCAAAGGTCTCCCTCAATAGGCAATTAATTCATAATATTTTCTATTGTGATATTAACGCAATGACGTACTTGTGCTGTGATCCTCAAATAGGTATACGATTTCAATCTTAAAGTCGTGCTATTTACTTTATTTTATTTGCGAAACATGTTTTTTTGCGGTGTCGACTTTGTCGGTCCACACCGGAATATAGTGACGGGAAGGAAACCCAACGGTGACGTCTGTTTGTTAAATACTACTTTGGTGGGTCTGAGTGTAGGTATTGAAATGAGTAATAACTTCGAGGAAGTAATTATTGTATATTGATGATGATATGATGATGATGATATAAATAAACACAATATACAGATAGAGTAAAATAATAACTACTAAAAGCTAATGCGACTCGGAGCGAGGAAAGAGGAATGTATCTATTCAATATAAGCCGTCCCTTTTATAGGTCGCTCCGAATGAGGATCCGTGGGAATAATACATAAAAATAATATTTAGACGAAACAAAATAAGATCTATCCTCCCAACAAAAAGGTCTGCCCAAACATCTGGGCTATTGTCCAAAAAGGAAAGGTTTACCCAACATATGTACCATTGTCCAATAAAGATTTGATTTTAAGGCTTGCCACTACTAAAGAGCTCAATGAAAACAGTTTTATTGCCTCGGCATGTTCGGGAAAATTACAATTAGAAAACAATAGTTTTAAACAGCATCTTTTTAAGTAAAGTTAGACAAAACGGTACATAAAAATACTCGCGTTGATACATTTTCCGACTCGCAGATGTTTTATAGTTAAACATCTACAATGATATCTTAAAATAATGATGTTTAAATAATATTAAAATTACAAATAAATATAAAACCTAAATCTAAGTTACCACCATAGGACCATGAATCATCTTAGCTTAAATGGTTAAACAGAGCAGGCAACGAGAAATTGTATTTTAACTATATTAACGACCAGAACTATCTATCACTTAATATCTCAGGCAACCCGTTTGCTCATTTGCAGACTCTGAACTATAAAGAGGCTACTGTAAACAAATTAAATCTTAGAACATCTTCTAGGTGGGGCACTGCTACTTAATATGCAATAAAACAATGGCTGTAATTATGGCTTATCTGATTTAATAGTTTGTTATCTGATATCACAATAATGCGTCGAAGAATCTTCTGGTTGGTATCTCGACGAGCAGTGTGATGGGTACTGCCAGCGTGTATGTAATGACGACGGTCGCCGCCCAGTCCACTATCTGTCGACAAAAAATTATTTGATGAAGAATAACCAGCACGTAAGATTTGGGCACATTATATTTCTACTTTTTTATTGCATTGTAGGCGAGACGATCATGCCATACGCCAGATGGTAAGCGGTACGGCTGCTCATGGACAGTAGTAAAACCAATCAACAGCATGAATCTTACAATGCTTGGCATTTGACTGTGCTCGCCATCCTGAGACTTAAGATGTCAAGTCTCCAGTATCCAGTTACTCTGAATCCTTCCGGATTGAATGACATTGTAGCCAGTGTGGTCTTCCGACCACAATGCATTAACACTACTGTTCGGTGGTACCTACCTCGTATACGTCTCATATATTACCACCAGTAAAAGTGGAAAGTATCTTTGTCAAGAGGAAAGCTGTTAAGCATCCCTTCCGGTACGCCGAGAATGGGGTGTGCGGGTGCTAGTAGTTCCATAACACTGACTTTTGTTTTTTACTTAAGCTGTTGTAAAGAAGGTTTATTAGCTTCCCCCTCATAAAAGTGTTAACTTATGTTAATACGGAAATTCTCAACTATGTTTCAGAGTTGGGATAGGTACCACTGGTGCCAATACGCCCAAAGTTGTGTCCCAAATATAATAGTGAGCCAATCGTTTTGCTGGAGATAAATCCTAGTCTCACAGTCCTATGAGAATTTTTGTACTCACGTAAACTGAATTGCTAGACCTGACATTTGTAGATAGGAAGCCCAAGCTAACAGATCTTACAAATTGCTGTTGGTTCTATGAAGTTACCAATCTATTTACTAACTCTAGGTACAATATGTGAAGCCTGTATAGCTAGATCCCCCATTATCATTTTTTTTTCTTTTTCATTATACACCTTAGACTGCCCTTTCTCTCTCCTGTGTCTTATCTCCATCCAAAGGTTGCCTGGAAGAGATTGCCTAGTGCAATAAGGCCGCCGATTGTACTAATTTTGAATATTATTTTTAATTTCTGTTATTGTATTTGTTTTTTTCTGGTGTACAATAAAGTTTATAAATAAATAAAATAATAAATAAATATCATTGATATAAATATAAGGACAGCGAGAAGAGCCGTAAAGTGTTCCGACGCTCCATTGCATCTACAGTGGAGCGTTCATAAAATTAGGCGTCTCTCACATAGATTTTAAAAATACCTGCTTGTATTATGATTTATGATAGAAAATTTAGTAAAATAAAAGATAGGTGCTACTTTTTATGACCGTAAATAATCTGTTACATGAAGTTAATTTAATTAATTTACTGCGATTTTCAAGGCCATCTCTTTTATAATCTAAATGTACTGTACTTAGTTTTTAATTAAATGTCCATCCATATACATAAATTCCATTCTAAATCGGTCATAATCAGTGTTTGCTTAGCAACTCCACTATTTATTTAAACCTAATCTTACTTTGTGATATAACTGGTAATACCCTCCAAATATTTATAACATGTATAATATGATATCATATTAATAGAACCGGATGGACAACTCTCCTCTTTACTAATAAATAATAGGTTCCGCTATCCTGTGCTTACCCGTGCCTACAAAAACAGGTAATAAACATATTGTACTGAATATATAATTCATTTCACGAAATCTGTTTGTCTATGCTATTTAAAGAACATGTACTTTCAAGTTTGATTTAATTAACAATTAACATGCACCACAACTCACACAAATGTTATGTTTTTAACGATTCTAAAACCTTAAACAGATGCTTAGTAAAATGGAAATTTAACATGTCGCCAACTTATCTTGTAATTATAAAAAAATATCAAGCATTTTCAAAATCGTTGCGAGCGACGACTTATTTCAGTAACGTTCCATTATAGATACACTGGAGCGCACGCACCACTTACGTCAGAACGCTTTACGCGCTGTTCGCCCTATCCATATATGTATGCCAATGATTGGAGGCAAATATTTTCGTTATTTGGGGAGGCCAGTGGTCCGCCGCCGCGCCGGTGATATTTTTTAAAGCAAAATATATTCATACATTTAAATGACATATTAAAAAACAAACCTCAATAATTGTCTTTATTTTTCAAACTTTTTCCTTATATGTGTTGTATTGTATAATGTGGTTGCGTCATAGATATTGTATTGTTCTTATTTTTATTACTGTAGTTTTTAGTTTAAGCGCTATTTATATACTTAAATTATGTTAATGTTATTCAGCGTTTTTATTAGTGGATAGTGATGAACCTAAACTTTCTAAAGTTCATATACGTGAGAGACCGCTCGGGTAGGTCACACCGCAATGTTTATTTCTCCCGCCAAACAGCAGTGTAGATGCACTGTTGTGTTACAGTTTGAAGGACTTAACATCTTATGTCTCAGGATGGCGAGCGCTGTGAAATGCCAAGCATTGCTTTGTAATTCATGGTGTTGTTTGGTTTTGCTACTGTCGTGAGCGCTCGTATCACTTACCATCAGCCGAATGGCATACTCGTCTCACCATTCACTACTATTAAAAAAAGTTATGGGTGGTGACGGGCGACCCGGGTATTGTAATTCCACTCCAATTAAAATATCGATGGTGACTGGCGACCCGGGTATGTATGTACATTGCAATTCCACTCCAATTAAAATATCGATATTTGGAGCAATTATATTTTTAAAGAGTAATCAAAGTGTCCCGATACCTTAGGAATACGTGTCAACCTGGCAACACTATTATAATATATCTCATACGAAGTTACACAGTGGCTATCCTTGTGTCCAGACCCGACAAATATTTGTGGGTCACACAAACAATTGTGTCGGTGCGGGGATCGAACCTGTGGCCTCTCGTTTCACAGCCGGCGTCTAATCTATTGCGCCACGGGATTTACAGTAGTGCTAGCCAGATCAGGCGACTCTCATTAACGGCCGATGCCAATAATCAATCAAAAAAAAATTTGAATGATGTCAATCTGGATTGTTTTCTACTTTTCGATTGGTCTCTTGCCATGTTGCCATAGTTTTTTCACTACTGAGATTGATTATTGGCAATATAGTATCAGAAAAAAGATTGAGCTGTCAATCTCAAACGGCATTGGGATTGTTTAATGGCAGCGGCTGTAAAACATAAGCAAAAACAATTTAATGCGTGTTGCGGAAAAGCCTGGTGTAGACATTACAAAGTGGCATTCATTTAATGAAAAAAATATTGGAATATTCCAACCGGGGAATTTTGAATCGAAGAATTTCAGGCAATCCAACTTAAATTGAAACCAATGACGTGATTACTCCGGTTTATGTTAAAAATATGCTTGCACACAATATTTAACATTATTTTTTAAAACCACTAGATAAGTATTCAAGTCGTGCAATATCCACGAGGTGTAGAAAGTTGAAGCTAAGTACGCAATGTGCTTATAATTAAATGTTTTGATAAATACGCGATATTTTTAGTGAATGATAAATATTTCAGTGTTTACCTACGGATTTTTATTGACGTCACGACCAAACCATTGCCGACAGACAGTTACATAGGTACCTAGTATCTACATAAGTATCTACACATGTATTTTTAGCTGCTAACGCAAAACAATTTTTTACATGGAATTTAAGAAATTCCTTGAAATATTCTATTTTGAGCTAGTCAAAGCTTTTATCACCAACATATCTGTGTTTTCCTCGTAATATTTTTGTTTAAACAGAGTTACAAAACGGGTTGCATAACAGTTGAAGTGCGAGTCGGATATGCACACTAAGGATCCACTAAGGTTAAGGTCATTGTGGTCGGCAGCCAAGGGCGTCGCCAAAGGGGGGGTAGGTAGGGGCAGCTGCCCCCCCCCCCCCCTAGAGATAAAAAAAAATGCCAAATGTAAAGCAACCAAAATCTTTGACTTGACTTGCCCACTATACGCTATTTTTTTGCATATCGCCGTAGATGTAAGGCTCGTACTACAAGTGAAAAGCTTCATGTGCTCTTGACTTTACCTACAATTCATACTTGTCTTATTCTCCATATAATTTGCCAAGAGCGTTTTAAATTCGTCAGCAGCATATATGTAAGATCTCTTAGGTTCTCAGAGTATATGATATTAGAAATTCCCGGGCATAGCGGTTCTTTTCACAGCAATTCATTTATGGTCCATGCTGCTCGCTCGTGAAATGATCTGCCACTGACAATAAAAAAAGCCAAATCTCTTCCTTTACTTAAAAAGATTGTCAGTTGTCTGATCACGTTACTTTTTGCCTTAAATTACTATTTTTTTTTTCTCCCTAATCAATATTTTACATACCGTATATAATATTATAATTTATATCGTTTCTCATCACTCTCATTATTATTATTTTAATTTTACTCTTTTTCCTTATATATAATGACCACCCATTTCTTCCATGCTTCCGTCTATTCTAGTCCATTTTAAGGTGGTATGAAAGAAGTCACCGACAGATAAGACAGTTGTTTATTATAGATACGTATTTAAGCGCTTTCTGTAACTCCAGTCTGACACTTGTGTGGTGTACAATAAAGTATGT
Source organism: Hyles lineata (assembly GCA_030180105.1). NCBI lineage: Eukaryota > Metazoa > Arthropoda > Insecta > Lepidoptera > Sphingidae > Hyles > Hyles lineata. Next base: position 2,266,526 of record JARJEE010000026.1, read on the forward strand.
ATAAAATAAGCTTCTTTAATAGGCAATGCTTCACTGTATACCCTGCACCAGTGCAACCTCATGTTAGATAAGGAAGACAAACGCATCTAAACAATTTCTACTGAGCACCGGAGCTTCAAGCGTTTTTTAGGTAATAAGGATACTTCTACTCAAGACTATTATTAGATTTTATTAGATCACTTCTCAAGTACAAAACCTTCAAAACAGTAAAAATAGCGGTTTATCACTCAAGGCAATCGCTTCCAGGAAAGAGTAATATGAAGATATGAGCAAAAAATGGCAGTCAAAAATAACATAAAAATGTAGTCATAATAATCATAAAAAAATATCTTCAGCAAATCAGGTTTTGACGTAAATATAGAGGGATATATGTATAGAGGGATGAAAATCATAAAATCTTATTTAGGTACCGTATACGAATTTTGAAACAATCTATTGTGCATATAATAGGTATAAAAAGGTATACAAACACAGCACGTAATTTACACGTATACCATTTTTTTCACTATCAGATATTTTAAGCCGGAAGTTAATAATTTATTTTATTTTAGAGAATTGCATGACGCATGATCGGTAATAAATACTTAAATGATTTTATGAACGGATATACAAAATTATAAATACCTCCCACATTTATGACTATGACGTCTATGAATACTTACACTTATCTGTTTGTGTTTTAAAGAGTCTTATTTTGCTTGTTTGTAATAAGTTTAACCCGTTTACTGACGCAGGTTGGGCTTCGAATTAGCGCAGACACCGACATATAAAGCCTAAAGGGCACGCCCAAACCTTAAGTTATTTGATCGCATTGTATATTTAAATGCATGCAAACTTGTGAAATTTTCTCAATGTTAGCTAGCGGTTAAAAAAAATTCTTTTCGAAGGCGACTAACGTAACGTTCACGAAACATAAACAAAGGAATAACACAAACTAGGGATTTAGATCTAAATATCAGTACAAACGGCGGTATTATTGCTCATTGCTCACAGCGATATCTCCCAGACAGCCTTTGGATGGACTGGACTGAACAGGAGAAGGAAACATAAAAAGAAATGAAGGACTACTATTGTTTTGTTGGTTGTAATCTTTTCAGACAAGCTTAGGTAATGATAAAATCCCATATTTTATTAATTTGGTTTAGGGTATCAATGTATATTCGAGTCAATACTTAGTTTGACTTACTCAAATACCTTTAACTTGACCGAGAATGGGAAAAACATAGCTCCCTTTACGGTCTGATTTACAAGTTTTATTTGTATTTTAATTGTTTATATTATGTCTTTTAGTACAAAAAGTTCGTAAATAAAAAGATTAAAACGCGGAATAAAATTACGTGTGGGATTTGTCTGCATCAAAGAGTCATTAATGCATGATGGAAAGTTTTGAACTTCCAATAAAACAATTTAAGATGGAGTCAATGCCCTGAAACGCGTTTAAGGATATAAGGTCCTTCCTTGATGTCTTATAAACTGGTTTCGCCCCAATGAAAGTAAGGAAATAAGTACATCCTATATGTCAATTTCTTCTCACATGTATACGGCATACGGAAACGAAAGAAATGATTTATATACTTTAATTTTACTGAAGTTTTCTTTGATGAATAATTGATATTAAAAATACATGAATTATATTACTATACACTAAAGTATTTTTACTAGCATAACCAAGCACCTAGAATGCAATAAAAAGCGAGGAATTTGGATAGTTTATTTAGTGGGACATGTCTTCACATAATATGTTCAAATACATGTATAATGCACTCTGTGCATTTCTCGTTAGTCGATACAATTATGCCGGCTCGTTCAAGATGGATTTATAAAAACTGAACCCGAAAGGAGAAGTAATGCAGTAAGTAACTGGCATTTCTACCATTAAGCAGTATATCTATCATCTAAGCAGCTCTAACATTAGCAAAATCACTCCGTTTGTATTATATTAATCTGTGGTATTAATCAACTACTTACGCCATCTAGTGTCGATGTGGTGTAAACTGTCGGGCGCGCGGCTATGGCCAAGTTGACCATCCAGTGCATCAACATGACCGGCAACGATAACCTAGCCAGGATCTGCCACCCATTCCACGAATAAAGCCATTTTTGAGGTCCTGTAACAAATGACAAACTCATATTCATTTTTGTAATAGTTGTAAAGTACATACTCTTAATTATATGACTGAAGGGGTAGGCAGAGTATTATTTTTCAAACGATTTTAAAATTAAAATTTGTTTTTTGTTAGTGTCAGTAGTCGTTTATATCCGCCGACCCGCACTAGGCCAGCGTGGTGGACTATACCTATAGCCTAACCACTCCCAATCGTACTCTCGATGGTTCAGAAAGCCCGTGCCCTGCAAAGTGTATCATTTTGGTAATTCAATAGTTAAATGGTCCCTATTTTACAATTGTAAGTACCTGGCCAATTACATTGGTGAATTTAAATCGTCAATGTATCGGGATTTGAATGTCTAACATACATACATACATGCATAAACTCACGCCATTTTCCCAGAAGGGGTAGGCAGAGTCACATTTCGTCTGCTATGTTCCGTCCCACGATGTGATAGGTGGTGACCCTATCGCCGTATCGGGCACAAATTTTTGGCCCTGGGCTGATAATTAATAGAAAAATCCAATATCACTTCGCCCAACCCGGGATTCGAATCCGAGACCTCAGCTTTGTAACCGTACCCTAGTATTACTACGCCATCGAGGCAGTCGTGTCTAACATCTATAAATTATTCACTTACCGTCTATAGTAATAAATCCGCCCATATTAACAGCTATTAGGAGGAAGAAGGCGAATCTGTCGACGGTGATGAAGGTGGCTGCGAACGCCAGAGATGTCTGCGTGGTGGCATACTTCCCCGCAGTGGTCTCCCACATCACGCCGAGAGGGATTGCCAAGGTGTGCAGCACCACAAACAACTGCAACACGTTATCATGAAATATTATAAATAAAACAAAAAGTAAAATCAAATCTTTATTTGCAAAGAAAAAATCCGCAATAACCACTTCAAACAAAAAGTATTGTAAATAAGAAAAAATACATGATAACATGACCAAGGAACTTATATATAACCACTCTCAATCGTACTGTTGATTATAGAGGAGGCCCATGCCCTGCAGTGGGACGTATATGGGCTGATATAGATATATAGATAGAAGGAACTTATACTTTAACATAAATTCCTTGAACATGACTAACATTTAAAGTAAGATTTAACTCGTGTTTTGGGTGAGCACTTTACAAAATGTTTTAGAGAGAGTTAGATTGTAGGAGCAATGAACGAATGATACGAGTAATTACGGTGTAAGCTAGAGCGGGTCCTATAACACATTTTAGTAAAGAGACCTTGGTTTGCTACAGGTTCTTGTGTTTGATAAGTAAAAAGTCTGATATAGTACTGCGCCTGTCAAAGTTGCATTTCAAAGTTTACTTTAAGTCAGAAATGCTACTGGAAACACGAGTATAAACTTCCATAGCCACGTGCATTGTTTAAATAGTTGTACACATACATACATAAACTCACGCTTTTTTCCCAGAAGGGGTAGGCAGAGGTGCCAGGACACCCACATTTCGCCTTGTATGTTCCGTCCTAAGATATGATAGGTGGCGAGCCTATCGTCATATCGGGCACAAATTCCTGACTCTGGGTTGATAATGAATAGGAAAATCCAATACCACTTCGCCCAACCCGCGATTTGAATCTGAGACTTCAGCTTTGTAACCGTACCCTAGTACAACTAAACCACTGAGGCAGTCGTAAGTAGAATAAATAGTTGTAAGTGGTCAAAATATAACACTTCCAGGTTTATAGGGATACGTTACAATATTTTTCCTACATGTACCTACCCTATAAAATATCCACGTAGATATTAATCACCAAACAAGATTCCACCAACAATGCCTGCCAAAGTCAAATGTGACTGTTTAAACATAAATAGTCAAAATCATACCTTATAATCACTGAATTTAACTCCTTTTTCCCGCAGTTCAAAATACGCGTGTCCCAATAACAATCCCAGGAAGCAAGCAGGTAGAGCTCCCCACGTGGAATTGTAGAAATAGATGAAAGATTCGTCGCCCGCAAATAGTAGTTTTAAATTCCTGATAAAGATAATTTTATGTAAAATATTGTGATAGGCCGTAAAAAATAATAAGTTTAGAAGAAATATTATATGTGTCTCGTATGTGCAATCCAGTATACGACAAGGATTAATTTGATTAGATAATTATTTTACGTGTTTTTACGTGTGGAAAGTTACCGTTGATTCAACAATAATTTGACACTATACTATACTGAACTTCGTAATAAAAGGTTTTCAGTCAATCGTACTATTTTTCTTAGTTCGCCATTTATTCGCCCGTTCGAAGATGACGATTTTTGGATATCTCAATATTCAATACTTACTCGGAAGTAGACATTAGTACTGCCGATATCCATCCATTGGCATAGCACACGACAGAATTGAAAACCAGTGAAAGGATCAAGCAGGCACTGTATATGGGCAGGGCTTGACGTCTGTAGCGCCACATTACAAGACTCAACCCACAGGCTAGGATGTATAGATGCATGTCCACTGCTAAGTACCTGGAAATTGTTGATGCGTATGTAGCTATAAGGAACTTACTTTGAAGATTGATGATCGTTATTAAAACGATACACCTAAAGGTAATAAAATCATGTAGAATAAATCCTAAACTTGATATCCCATACACAGTTAGATGTTTTTCTTGGTAGTCGTCACGTTAAGCAAAAACAAGAACATTTTATGTCATTTAAGCATTTAAGATGATTTAAGAACATTTTATGTGTTAGATGGCACTCACCAAGTGGGTGGAAGGCATGCGTGCTCCTTGTCGACGATGTTGTTGACGAAGAACAAATGGGTCCAGAACTTGCGCCGGCACGTACGAGTGTACTCTCCTAGAGTGGAGGATATTAAGGGTCCGTCACGCGCTGCCCCCCACCAAGTCGCTGCATATCCCACCAGTAACATATTAACTGGTGCTATCCTTAGGGTACAGAAGGTATTTTGAGAGACATGAATTAATACAATAAGATGCTTGAAGAAAAAATAGACTAGAAAAAGAAAATCAGGGCACTAGAAGTAAGAAACCTGGAAACAAAATTATTGTTACATAAAAAAATGAGGACTGAGGATAGATATATTACAATTGGCCCCCATAATCTTAATTGTAGAACAAAATATAACAGTAAATCAGATGCATCACATAAGTTTTTTTCTGATGTAGTAATACCGAGAGATATCTGCCAGGTAAGTAAGTCAGGCTAATGACATATTCGCTGGTTTATTGCCTAAGTTGCTAAATCTAAAGAAGAAAGTTCTATGAAAGGAAGCAGCCGTCATTCGTCAAACCTTAACACTTAATTAATCCTGGATAAATTAAACATTATGAGAATTCAACTTACCTGATAATTCTCTTTATGATGAACATCGGCAGCATGTGAAGGCCCAGCGGTTGTTTTTGCGAATATATCAAGAACTGGTAGCTTGTTAGAAAACTTGTCAGCACTACGAACCCGTGGGCCAAAAGGGATCCATTTGACAATATTACCCCTTGATTTGATGTTGTCAGCTAAAAAAAACCATCGTCGTTACGATCTTCGGACATAAGAATTGATTATCCCACACAGGCTTCTCCCAACGATTTTACTTTTTCCAGATATTGATTGAGCGATCTCAAAGCACATGACACATATTTGCATTGCTCAGTACATCGGGTTTTTAAATATGTTTTCGTAAATACGATTACGAATATCCTTCTACCACAAACGTCGCTTTTGAGAGCTACTTGGATAGTCGCATATGTTAATATAGGATTAGTGAGCAAGGCTTTATGATCAATCATTTTTATTATACATACTCCGTTTAACGTATACGGGGTATATCAAAACTGCTATCGAAAACGAAGTCGGGTCGTAGTTTTAGTGACTACAAACACAATGCAACTAAAAAGATCGCAAAGAAACGCGACACTTTGTGTGTTTTTAAATATCGCCCTATATAGGTGGTAAATACATAGTCTTTCCTAAAATAAAGACACCACACCACCAAAGACAATCAAGACCAAGAACACCCTTAAAGACAACGGTACGCAAGGGTTTCAATTATTATTTTAGCAATAACTATGGATTTACCACCCAAATACGACGATAGCAAAAAACAAATACATAATTAAAAAATTTCGTCGCAACTTTTGCAAAATTTTAGTTACATTGTGTCTGAAGTCACTACTACCACCCCGCTTCGTTTTCGGTAGCAGTTTCGTTATACCCTGTGATATGTAAATTTAGCTTTAAATATGTTAGTATGTCTTAGGCTGTGTTTCCAATGAAGCAGAGAAAAGCAGACTGGAGCGGAGACATGTAGGCATCGACGATTTATATTGAACATCTAAGTTATCATAGCAGTGATGAAACTATATTATTGGGCCATTTTCTTACTCTGCTTGATACCGATTCAGTGGAAACATACAAAAATTTCATAAAAGAGAAAATGCACATTACCTTCTCTAAAGCCTCCGGATTATGTATAAACATCGGGAAGTGAAATACTCTGGCATGAGCATATATAATCATGAACATTACGACTACTCTGAAAATGTTTGGAAAATTATATTTTAAAGAAGTTATTTTGTGTTACAAATATCGTATCTTTCTTTTCTATTGGCCTCTATGTCACAATTAAAAGTTGGCCCAACATGACTTTTCTGCTGTGTTATACATATATTTACTGTTACATATGTTATACTGGTGGCTGGTCTCATAGGCTGTCTGGGTTGATAACACCGCAATTTCTATTTCTCCGGCCAAACAGCAGTGTAAATGCACTGTTGTATTCCGGTTTTAAGGGCATTGTAGTCATAATAAGTACTGGAAATATTGTGACTTCATATCTCATGTTGATGGTTGGCGCAGTGGAATGCCGATGATTACTTTATATTTTCAAAATTCTTATATGTAGATTAACAGCAGTTTTCAATAATCTATCTGTCTTTAACTAGGGATTTCATTAGATATTTCGATGCATTTTATGTTTTTGTTAACAAAGATACAAAAATATAGATATGGTGCATATGTTTATAGATAGACAAGATAACTATATATGTCTATCGTTGTTTAATAAAGTGTAGCATTGAACCGATATAATAATGGTAGCCAGTTTAACCTCTAGTTAAAGATAGAGAACGGCCGTAACTCACGATGAGGGTAATCCATTCGTAGTGAAATAAGGAGACTGTCCCGCCCTCACACCCACCACTGTAACTCCTGTAAGCCAGGATCAACAGTGGCACGCAATGTAATGACACCGAGCAATGAAGTTCGGCGAGTCTCCAGGAATGTCTAACTTGTCTTTAACCCGCAACGAAATTAATCAGAAAGTGTAATTAATAGGAAGAGTTGGAAATAAAATATTGTCCACTTCCCTCCGTGCAAAGCGGGTGACAAAACAATGAACTAAAGAGGTAAATAACCTCGTCAAAAGTAGTAGTGAAATACAATGCATTAAATTATGTCTTACGTCAGAGTTGGGATCTTCTCACAAGATACGCTCGAACTACGTAACTACTGGAAAGTGTCCGCAAATTCTTACGCTTACGCTGCAGTTAAAATATGTTAATTTTTTCACTACAGCGTAATAAAATTTTGGGACGAATTAGTTATTACGCTGAAGTTATAATATGCTAATTTGCTGACACTTTCCAGTTTTGAAGTTCACGTATTTTGGGCACAAGATATAATATTTGAGATCAGATAGCCTTCCATGTTTTTATATTATTTTCTTGTTACTAGCTTTTAAATATCATACCTGGCTCCTTGTATTGGCACTAGGTCTGCAAAACGAGGGTCACCGCCTTCAGAAATGTATATAAGTCTTTTCCAGTTCGCTGGTACAGACCATGCTGTTAGGAGTTTGTTTTCTGAAAGACATCATAACTTACGATGTAGTTTGTATTAAAAATGAGTTGATGTAGAAATCTAATTTGTACTAATTTGGTCCTAATTTGGACTTGGAAATTAAGCTTAATAAAGTTGGATAATTGGAAATCTAACTTACTGTCAGGTGCGTCTCCAGTCATCATATCATACACAGTTCCGATGACATTAAATACCAGGAGAGCATACAATACTTGTATGAACAAAGTTTGTTCGTAACTCGGTGGAGTTTCTTTAATTGCTTCGTCGTGCGTCCTGCAGTAGTCGAGTTTTCGTATTGTAGCTCGCATCCCATGTTTCTGCGCTAATGCGTCACCGCATTTCTCGAAGCGAAGAGTGTTGTTGGTTTCGATGGAGGGACAGCGACTATTGAGGCAGTATCCACGATGAATGTGTGTTCGATTGAAGTTGTAGCGATGTTCGGAATGTTTCTGAAATAATTGTCAAATTTATAGAGGAACGATAGCCGTAAGAATCGACTCTTTGTGGGATAGTGGATATGTCATGCAAAGGACCAAGGACTTCATGTCAAATCAAATATTCATATTAACACATAATAAGTAGTGGGTATTAAAAACTACAAAAGACTTCTCGCTCTTACATACACCCAGACCCGATAACTACTTGTAGATCGGACAAATAATATTTGCCTCGACGCGATGGTGAGATCGCCTCCGTGACTTCTAGTTGCAAAGCCAGCATCTAAGTAACCGCACTACGAATGCTGGAAATATTTATCGAGGTCAATCGAATAACACAATTTATCACAATATCTACTAAACATGTTTTTCAGTACACCAGTAAATAATTGTTTTTGATGAAAGTTCATTGTCGTCAGCATCATTAATAATAAATGTATTCCAATTTGAACTTGACTTTTAAATCACCCCGTGCGTCAAACACTTATATTTGGTATCTTTTAAATCAAGTAATGTATTGTAAGTTAGTCACATTAAAATAAATAATGAAGGAGACAATAAATTATACTATATCGCTTTGGGTAGTTCTCGCGTTTCGTGCAAATTAAAATAATTGGCGAGAAAAAAATAGAATAATTTTTCAGTGCCAATGCATAGCTACATAAAAAATGAACTACCGTATATGCGCATTACTAAATTGTACGCAAAATTGGCAAAGATATAGGCTTTCTAATTTTCTCTTAGGTATGGTAATGAGGAAAGAATTTTCTTAATGATATTAATAACAATGGCGGTGAAAAAATGCCATTGGTAACGAGAATGTAAGTAAAAAATGTAGTTAAAAAATCGAATCCGAATCCCGGGTTGGGCAAAGTGATATAGGAATTTTCTATTCATTTTCAGCCCAGAGTCAGGAATTTGGGCCAGTTATGGCGATAGGCTCGCCACTTACCACATTGTGGGACGGAACATTAAAGGCGAAATGTCACCCACATTTGGCATCCTGGCACCTTTGCCTATACTCACTGGGAAAAAGGCGTGAGTTTATATATGTATGTATGTAATTCTAAAAATCATTGTTTTGAGTTCTATTACGTCAATATTGTCCGCCCATATTTATTTTTGTCATTAGTATTCCACTTACAGACATCGATCGGTTACAAATTAATTATATTGTATGTATAGATGTTAATTAAAATCAGTTGTTACACTAAACTTCATTACCATTAGTTTGTAATCATTACCATTTTCCAAATAGCTGATGTATGGTAATGAAAGGAAACAAGGGCATCGTCAGCCAATGGCTCAGGGAGGAAGGGGAATAATATGGAGAATGAGAAAAGTATAAATTGTAGTTAAAGTCAAGAGCACGTGAAGCTTTTCACTTGTAGTACGAGCCTTACATCTACGGCGATATGCAAAAATAATTACCGTATAGTAGGCAAGTCAAAGATTTTGGTTGCCTTACATTTGGTAATGTAAGGGGGCGTCCATAAATTACGTGAGGTGTTTTTTTTTAATTTTCTGCCCCTCCCTCCCCCCCTGGTGAGATGTCGTGAGATTTAATTCAACCCCCTCCCCCATCTCCCAATCTCACGTGAGATTTTTCAAAATGTGAGTTTCTTACGTAAACGTGTTGGATTGTTATTGTAAAAAGAAAAAAACAAATTTGCTTCGTGCTTTTATTTACGACTAGTTATGATTAGTAATCAATGTTGCTGAGAGTTTAATTAGTCGAAGTATGAATGAAATTATTTTCTATTGAACGAATTAGTGAATGATCTTTATCGTATTACGATGATCTTATGCATGTACAATCTGGATTAAATGGACCAAAATAGTATAATTTTTTTTTTGTTTCAATCAGAAAAAAAATTGCGTGATATTTGCCGAGACCCCCCCTCTCTCCAACGTAAGATTAGATGAGATTTGACTCGACCCCCTCCCCCCCTTAAACACCTCACGTAATTTATGGACGCCCCCTAAGGCAAGCAGGGAGGGGAGGGGGGGGGGGGCAAAGGAAAGGTAATGATATCTCACCACATTTGTAGAATTGCTCTTTAAATAACCGTAAATAACTTAAAGATTCATTTTAACACCCACAAAGCTAATATAACAATAATTACTGTTTATCGCAAAATATAACTTATGGTAATGAAAAAAACTTACCACACCTAATAATATAGTATTCGTCGTTGTTTTGTCAACGAACCACGGTCGTCCACCCTGTTCTCTGTCCACAGGTCGACAATACGAAGATCGAGCAAAGGGGATAGGAGACAGCGAACATCGCTAGCGCGTCCGTACGGGGGATTTTTTACTTAAAATTCAGTTGAAGGTAATGAGAATTTTTTTTGACAAAGTCATCCCAGCAAATGCAAATAACAATCGTAAATGGATTTTTCACTCATTTTTTTATTGATTGATAAAAATACGCAGTAATACACCATTTTTTATGTTATTTGCTTACAACTAACAAAAATCGATTTCTGACCAGTGATGGTGATGATATTTAGGCATGTATTTTGTTTATATATTTGTTTAGGTTTTAGTTTTAAGTACCTGACATTATTTTCCAGTGGCAGATACACATATGCAACCAACTTAGAGCATAAATACTTGGCGACTTAGGCTTACTTAGTTTAGCTTTTATCCTCACCGATACCTGTTTTGCACGAAACGATAGAAATAGCGTTTGCACATACATATCATTGACGTATGTATATACTTACGCATTACATTATAAGTCAATGTCCAATTAACGACTTATTTTAACATTTGATCAGGCAACCAATTGAGACAATAGATTGGTACCCATGTATATTCTATAAATAGATAGATAGATAGCCAGACAGAAAATATTTGAATTAGTAATATTCTTACCAACACTTGTTCTTAGATTTGAGAATATTTAGAGTGTCTACTACATTCTTAAATAATATAGGTAATACAAGATTTTGACTACTTTACAAGTAACTTCGTTCATTTATGAATGAATATTAATAATGAATAATTATTAATAATCTTAACAAATTGTCGCTAGTCACAAAAAATAAGAACATTAAAATCTTTTTTTATTGTTTTCATTTGAATATTAACATTGGGATGGGTGAGTTTTCCTAGAGAGATTTATCTTACTTACGCTTATGACTTACCTTCATCAAGTTGTATACAGGGTGTGGTTCTTTAACCGGCGCAAGCTGGAACGTTCCGAGACAGTATACTCCATCGCTTTTGGTTAAGCACTTCTCATAATTATCCAAATGATAGAGTCGCGGTAGCTGATAGTATTCATCGTCTAGAAACACAGGAGAACGCCAGATAAATTGAAGAAATATGGCTGCCATAGGTCATCAATAATTACGTAAATTTTATTTGTAACGTATTGTTTAATGATTTCCACAATGACCTGTTTGAGGCAGGCACTATGGAAATGTGTGGGAGAGGCCTATGTGAAGCAGTGGGTAGACTGCCTCGGTAGCGCAGTTGCACTATGGTATGATTGCAAAACTATGGTCTCGGATTCGAGTCCCGGGTCGGGCAAAGTGCTTTTGGATTTTTTTTATGCATTATATGCCTGGAGTCAGGAATTTGTGCCCGATATGGCGATGGGCTCGCCTCTTATCACATCTTAGGACGGAAAATACGAGGCGAAACGTGGGTGTCTTGGTTGCAACTCTAAATACCCCTTCTGGGAATAAGACGTGTGTTTATGTATGTAACCAAGGGCTGGATAAAAGAAAAGGAAATAGAGATGTAAAGGAAATAAAATTATAAACGTATAACCTATCACGAACCTAACCTGTTGTAGTCGTGGCAGTGTAAAATAAGCATGGAAAATAAGTGATTTTACCGACAATGTATTGTTTCAGTCATTCTCTTGCATATCCACCTAATGAAGTAACCTTTCTATAACCTGTAACGCTGTAATGCATCGTAAATAGTAAGCAATACGTAGTTTATATATTAATTAGTTAATTGCGATGGTTAATTGTAGTTTTTAAACGTAAATACTTAATCAGCTTTAAATACACAGGTCATCTAATAATAGAATATTATCGCAGCCAATTTACAAACAATAGAATAAATTAGAATTATTTTTTCTATTCAATAAAAAATATATTTACGCCTTTAATTAAGTATGCCGATTAAAGAAATAAAAAAATGTAATTTGTGGACATAAAAAACGTCTCTGTTGTTTTGAAAACATAATATGAACGTTCCACTAAAACAATAGATTAGCTACAACTAGTAGGTACTTTAATAAAAATTAAATCAATTTAAATAGCATAATTAGTGTATTGGCACACGAGGTCACTAGTATGTAGGATGTGGGCTTCACAATTTTTTCCCGTTTTTGTCTATGGGTTGATACTAAAGAGCCTCGACTAACACTTCCAGAGGCTCTTATTTGGCCGTGGAGCAAAGAGCCAAATGCAGAATACTGGACACGTCACGCGTTGTGAGGAGGTTCTTGATGTTAGATCCCTAACCACTAGTGACTTGGGTCTTTTTAGTCAAATAAATAATAATAAATAACACCCAACAGTCACATAACTATATAGTCCTGACCCGACACTAAGATCGAGTCTTGTGTCGTGGATATCAGGAACTACGAGAGACTTATCGATCTCACAAACACCCAAACCCAAAAGAAATATTTGTGGGCCGCACAAACATTTCTCTTGATGCGGGGAAGAACTCGCGGCCTCTCATTTCATAGGCGTCGTCTGACCGACTGCACCACGCACATTTTTATACTTATGTATTTTTTAGTATTTTTTTATAGTAGCCTAAAAGATCTAGATCCCACTGCTGGGTAAAGTCCTCCCTCTAAGCCCTTCCACATCTCACCATTGAGATTAATTTTACTACTGTGAAACTAAAAAGCTTTGAAATATAATTAAGGAAATAAAAATGAGTCGGCTTCAATAACGAAGTTCAAGACCCGAGTCACCGGTATTTACGGTATTTTTTATGTTATAGGGGGCAAACGAGCATGCGGTTCACCTGATGGTAAGTGATCACCGCCGTCCATGAACATCTGTAACACCTTAGGGAATGGAGATGCGTTTAAAAATAACGGATCTCAAGATATTAAAATAATTATTGACTTGAACCAAATACCTGTAAGCTTGGCAGTTACTCCAGTCGACAGCAAAATACACAAAGGTAATACAATAAAAACACTTTTGTTCCCCGACATCATCAATGCTCGGTGCCCGTTCATCAAATGACAAATTAACATCAATTTAAATATATTATACATTTACAGTAACTCATAAAATTAAACACCCTTTTTAATGTTTTATGTTAGTACTTGAATGCTTCGATTTTGAGTTAAAAAAATACATTACACAAGGTAGTTTGTAAAAAATACACCTTTTTTGGCAGACAAAATCTACAAATTAAAAAGAAAATGTTTATTAAATATTGTATTTTTATTTTTAGGCAATGTTTTAGGAAACTTGTGCTACTCTTTTGTCAATAATGGCACGCATTTTAATGCCATCGCGCATTGAAGTTCAGCGAGCCTTCGGGAATCTTTAACTTGTCTTATAAAAGCCAATTGCTATTTTCTTTCAAATGCGGAGTGCTATAATATGACCACACTGAGGGATACCATACAAGGTTGCGTCAGCAGTTCGTACCTCAAAAAACATTGATTTTATTATATGCGGTTTTAGTGCGTTATGTAATTTATGAGTACCTACTGGAGCTTTTCAAAACAACACTATGTTTTATATATACTGTGTGTGGGTCATACTGGTTACATGGGTGGTTGTAACTTTTAAGCGTGTACATTGGATAGTGCCCGTAAAAAATGTCTGAAACATGTTTCCAGAATTCTAACATTCAAGCTATTTACATAAGTAATTTAATTCTATTTTTAAAGGATCCGTGCCTAAAACGGTAAAACGGAAAACTTAAGTTTAAGGATCTTGTGCGTCTGGCAGTCTGTCAAGACCTATATATTCAGAAACTTCACTACATAGTATTAAACAAAGTCGCTTTCTCTGTCCCTATGTCCCTTTGTATGCTTTAATCTTTAAAACTACGCAACGGATTTTGATGCGGTTTTTTTTAATAGATAGAGTGATTCAAGAGGAAGGTTTATATGTATAATACGTACATATTATTGTAAAGAAATCTACATGCACCCGGGCGAAGCTAGGCCGGGCCGCTAGTAGGGTATAAGAGAAGTAACAAGTTGGAATTTCCAATAAGCATAACTGTGGTCCCTTGGTGTCCTAAAAATCAAGCTTGTAAAATCCGAATTATTTATCTGAAAACGGTTTTTAAAAATTTTACGTTTTAGCGATTTTTTTATATTTTTGGTTGGTTTTTTGTACCATTATATTAAAATTGTGTCATGGTTTACAGGATATTGTATATTGCCTAAAATTGCGCTTTCCTTTAGTTTGCTGTATGTATGTACTATCCAGAAATGGATTCGCATTATTAATATTTCTGAATGATATAAATGTGTTTTTTTTTCTCAAAATCAACCGGTTCGACTCCTAGCTATTTATCATAAGTTTGCGTATGCAGTTTTATTTTTCATCAAAATGCGCTCGTGACACTTTTCTGAATTTCTCGTTATTCCTCATACCTACTTACGGATTTGGCCGTCCACTCCTACATAAAAATAACCCTGTATATTATGTACTGAATTAAGTCATTCACACGCAATTTCAACAGTTGAATTAATGACAACATTTTCAATAAAAAAAAACAAGTGCTTTTTGACGTAAAAGTAACGTTTTAAATTTTAATGAAGCTAAACATATTATAATTGTTATTAATAATGATACTATTATTCTTTTTAATATCACTGATAGTTATTTATTTTGAGCATTTATTCGAATTTTTTTTTACCACATTGACGTACTTTATTCGAAAAATGTTAAATAAAGGCGGGCCACATTAGCGCATCGTACTTATTGGACTCATCGCATACATATAATTATTTGTATAATAGAAAGTCATAGATTCTACGATCTGTACGATGTTAACCAGTATATGAACTTGTATGAATTCCTGTACAAAGAAATAAGAATAATATAATCTGTTTGATGCCATGCGTCCGATTCGTAGGATGCGGAAATGTGGACGCCCGTCTCAAAATGTGTATTTGTTAAATTGCTCACTTGGCATTCTGTAAACTGTACGATGGTTAGATTGGAGTAGTTTCTTAGCTACTTTTGTTATATTTGTTATTTATAATGATTAATTGAGGAGAATATTTACGAAAACTTGCTTATAACGGTTTAAATTTTATAGTTTTGATTTTAAATCTCGCTAAACGTTCGCAGCTCGTACGTGGATACGCTATTTATTAAAAAAATAATAAGATGCGATAACTAATGCATAAAAGTGTATTTTGCATGACGCCCCTCTTATATTATCATATACCGTATTCAATTAGGAACTTAAAAAGAATCTATTTAAAAAATAAACTTAAATATTTTTTTATCAAAAAACCATGTTACAGTATTACAGAGTTTCTATCAGAAAAGTTAAATTGAAAAGATACCTATCTAATAACTTGACAGAAAAATCATCTGGACCTAAATTATCTATTAACCTATTGTTGCCAATGTGGCGGGTCATAATTGAACCATCTTATAAACATATTATATTATAACATTATATAAATAAATAATAAAAAAATAATAAAGCGTATATTCATTAACCAAGTTGTGCTACAATTTCTTAAAAACTAATTAAAAACAACATAATTTTCTCCCAGGGGCTCCCAGGGGCTCCCAAACTAGGCCTAGCTTGTCTTCTTGGGAAACCATAGAGTAATTGTAATAACCTAGTTGTATTTTCTAAAGGCGAAACAGTAATTGCAAAATATATGAGCTCTTATTTCGAAAAAATAGTAAAAATAAAAATTTAAGTTATACAAATCACATTACACTGAAAGAAAATATTATTTAATGATAATAAAAGTTATGAAAATCACATTACGTTGCACTGAAAGAAAATATAAGTAGATCATAATTATAGAAATTGGAAAAAAATATATACTTTATAGATAAAAATATAGCAATATTGTACCTATGTTCCACTTTAACCCATTCCGCGCCACCGTACTCAATTGAGTACAGCAAAGCAATTGGGGATGGAAATCATGTTATAAAAGTCATAATTTCTATAGAATACATATTTATCAAGTATTAAGATAACAAATAAATTTTTAGTAACATTTACCTACGAAATAATTTCGACTTATATATTGGTGTACTCAACTACACCTGTAGGGGGCCTAAATTATTTTTTAAAAATATTTTTCGCTATTTTGTGTTTTTTAAGCATATTTAATTTGATTTGAATTGAACGTTCTTCTTCGCTTTAGTGAAAACGGAGCTATTTGCGTCAATTAGCATAGCTAATTATTGTTTGCATTTAAATATTTTATTGTTTTTTTTTTATATTCAGTGTCATAGAAATTACGTGGCTATTACAACTATAAAAATAAACAGTGTAAAATTCGTAACAATTTTGTTTGAGAGTCTCAATTGCGAAATTATTTTTTGTTTATCGTGGTTAATATATTCTCATATTTTTACTTAGTATATTTATCTAAATGTATGATCACTGACCCTAGATTTCTATAGAGAGATGAAAAAAGATTATTATCCAAGAGTTAAGTGCCTTATCTTACTCTTCTGTCTTCACCCACAAGAAGTCCACTGTTGAAGTTGATCTTCCCCTACTGCCCTATATTTGGAAATAATTCGTTTGCCAGTACGTAGCCTTCTCCGTCAATTTTATTTGACATAAACAAATACTCCAGGGTACTTTTTAGTATGGTTTGTAAAAGTCCGCCAACCCGCCCTAGCCCAGCGTGGTCTACTTTAAGGTCTAACTTTCGATCGTAGTAGAGGCTCGTGCCCTGGGGGTTACTCTATGAAACGATAATGTTGTAATAATGTTCGGACGCCATACCTAAAACTTCACTAATATGCCTAGATCAGTGATTCTCAATCTTTTTTTTGTTGCGGCACATATTTAACGATTTCAAAATTTGGCGGCACACAAAGAAAAAGATAAAAATTATTTACTTATTACAATACACTGCATAAATAGTTTATGACAAAAATTTTAAATATACGAAATAAACTAATATATACTACAATAATGACTAAACGTTAATTAAGGGATTAATTACAAGCTAATAATAAAAATATTTTTAATGCTAAAGAGCTTGATGTTTTTTGATAATTTCATTTATGTTTGGTCGTAAAAATGACAATGCTACTCTCATATCGTCTTCTACATTTAACAATCTTGATCTTTTTATAGTTTTAATGTTGGCTAATGCTAATGCTAATAATATTAACATTATTATATATTTGCAAAATTTGGCGGCACACTTTTAAAATTTGGCGGTCCACAAAAGTGCCGCGGCACAGTGGTTGAGAATCACTGGCCTAGATTGTGGCCTAGATACTCTACAAAATATTGAAATCCTTTATCGTACGTCGTACCCATAGACTGAGTTCGGAGAAAATGATAACTATAATAGAGAATAGTATTGATTTTATTATTGATTTTTTTTGAAGTGGAAATCTTATACCTTACTCCGGAGGTCGAACATTCGATACTCGTATCGTTTCATAAAGTAATCTCACTGCATTGGGACGCATATAGTGGGAGTAAGGTTGAGTGATAGAATGCGAAACACAGAAATTAGCTTGAAAACCGGCGTAGCAGACGTGGGTAGGAAATCAGCATTTCTTAAATGGAACTGGGCGGGCCATGTGACTCGAATGCATCCAGATCGCTGGGCAAATATAGTCACCCAATGGATACCTGATGGTCGACGACGCCGCGGCAGACCTAAAAAACGCTGGCGAGACGACCTGGATGCTTTCGAGCCCATGTGGCCTGAAGTTTCCTTAGAGCGCGAATTGTGGAGAGAAGGGGGAGACTTTTGCCCAGCAGTGGGATGAAATAGGTTAAAAAAAAGGGACGTATATGGGCTGATACAATACTTTAAATAGCGACATAGAGGTACTTAAAATATATTACAAGAATATTTATAATACAATTAAGTTGCCATTATTTAATTATCAAAATAGTCCCTTACAATTAAATTGAAACCGTGTGAAGAACCGCTTTGGAATCATAATTATCAATGTCTATACAATTAGGAATATTTAACAGAGTATAAATAAGGTCAATGGCGTAATCGTTTGTTATTACTTCCGTATTTTTATTTTTATGGCAATACGTTTTATTTTATCGTTTCGGATGAATATAGTAGGGCCCCAGGCCTCTTATAGTATACAGTATTTAGATAATTCTAAATATTGAAGTAGTTATAGACAAAGTCTAGATTTGAGGTAGGTTTAGGATGCTTTAATAATTCGAATACTTTAGTTGTTCAGCGATTGGTTTTCCTAGAACTGTAGAATATATTCTATTTTTTAAATTGACTAACGTATTTTGGCTAAATCCTTCAGGTTCTATTTACATTTCAGTTTATTTTTATTTATACAAATAAATTAAGATGGTGGAAATCAAGTTGTTATCGCTGCGCAAACTCTCTTCATTGGTATTTCTACTAGCAAAGTCAATGGCAAGGCGATCATGTATGTAAATGTAATGGTTGCTGCTCCGTTCGCCAACTGAAACAAGGAGAGAAGGTATTCTAACTACATTCCATTTCAAATATGTATTTATCAAAGAAGACCATATACTAATTAGTCATTATATTCCATTCCACATATTTATCATGAAATTTTCCTGCTACCGAATTGTTCTACCAAAAATTATCCTGATCGATATCAGGTTAATTTTTCTCCTTAATCTTCGCCAGTTCATACGGTAACATAAAAACAGTGCTTTTTGAAACAGGCTTGAAAGCAACTGGCATCTAAAGACATATATCTCCTACGTCATTTATTGTCCAACGTTTTCAATCTATACTATACTATCTATACTTACAATATTCGTAATAGAAGCAGGCACGGGCTGTGGGGATTCACCTACTATCACTAAGGCGACGCACCAGTGTACCACCATTACAGAAAGACACATACGAGACAGACTCTGCCAGCCTTTCCAAGCGAACAACTTTAAAATGAAACCTGCAATAAAATAAGTAGTGAATATGGTGATAATATTGGTAATGATAAGAGCATAACGGATAAATTCTCTTTTTTTTGCATTGGTATGGCAAACGAGCAAACAGTTCACCTGATGGTTGGTGATTACTTCCGCTCATGAATAGACACATTGGTGGGATAATGGAAGTGTTGCCAGCCCATCAAAGAGGTAGGAGAGCGGAAAGGAAAAGGGTATTCAGTATCCGGTTATCTCATTTATTGAGATCCGACAGATGTCGCTTCACGTGGATTGCCTGTGATTCCACTTCCCAAAACATATAGCATCACTGAGTTTAAATTAATGGTAGTTTAAATGCTTTTACTTTGAAGTGATAGACTGATTTATAGATAACAATAAAACATCGTTGTTAATTATTTGTTTTGTTTCTATTTATGGCGTCTTTAACGCAGCTATCTTATGATATCTCATCAAAATATAGAGATCAGACCTTTAAAGAAGGACAATGTGAGCCAGCAAAATTCCCATAACTTTTATAATACAAAATTATGGAAGACAGATACACTGAACTTACTGTCCATGATTGAAAGTATGATGTAGAGAAGAATACACAGTATTTGCAGCACCGACCGTTCTATAGCGGCGTACACTGCTATGAATATCGGGTGTTGAATCCTCTGTATAAAGTTGCCGGTTAACAACCATCCTGCCAGCATCGGTAGAGATAGCACGTATAGCGGGTAGAGGAGCCACTGGAACAAACATATTATAATAAACATACAAACATATATTTACTAGTAGTAGGACATTCCACCAAACAGCAGTATAAATGCACTATTGTGTTTCGGTTTGAAGAACATTGTGGAGAGAGTATCTACTCAGAGAGTGTCTATAAGAACTTTTATTATTGGCGATAAAAATTCTCGCTAATCATCGCAATAAAAAAGAAACATACATTATCTTAGTTTTTGCACAGCTTAACTTGCTATGTCATAGTAACAAAAAAATATAATACGTGATAAACTTTTGTGTAATTCATAGAATAAACATTTAAAAAAAGATGGAGATTCAGATATACATATATACGATTTGCAATAACTACGCAAATCATTGCCGATTCACAAATTACAAATGATTTGTTTAGAAAAATATTATAACATGCGTGTACATAGTTACTGCTTCATATAGTAAAAGAATATATATTTGAATTACCTTATACTTTTCCTTATCGATAGGGTTGTCGACAATATATTTATAAGAATGTCCTAGAAGTAGTCCTAAGAAGCACGCCGGCAGGTTTCCCCACGGCGAAATGTACAAGTATTTGAATGAAGGGATGTACCGGAACATCGTTCTTATGTTCCTGAAAGTTAAAATATTTTCCTGATCCTGATCCTTCTCAACAACAAACGTATTTCTGTTTTAAGTTTATCATACAAACCAATTTTTTTAAATGAATCCAAAAATTTCGTCTTTTCCCAATTTATGTGTTTGTGATGCGTTATAAATTACGTTAGGAACAATGTAAGTTCTTAGTTATTTTAGGTAGGGACTTTTTTAGGAAAAAGTTGCTTGAAATAAACGCTTCTTAGTTACTATTCTACATTCATTCTAATTTTGGTTAATGGCCTAAGAGATAAGACCTACACAAGCTTGGAGGATATTGATAATATCTACATGTACATATGTATAAGTAAGAGTATTAGAAATCTTTACTTACAGTGGATAAAATTAACATGAAATACCAATACTTACTCGGTTACTCTAGTAAAATACATCAAAGGTTTCCAATCGTACAAATATGCCAGCCCTGAGTTCATCAGAATCGATGAAATAAATAATATAGAAAGTATTGGTATCACACCTCGACGCATCCGGCCTATAGTCAAACTTATAAACACAGCCACAATGTACATCTGGATGTCTACTGCAATGTACCTGAAAATAGGGAATAATCGTTAAGTCTCGGCCAAATGGGGAGAGTATCTCCTCTCGAAGATACGATTATAGTAAGAATAGAAAAAGATGCATTATATTAACATTTGTTAGAATACGATAATCTTAAGGCGGTTATATCATGCCATAATGGCATACGATTCTCGCCTCGAGAAACTCTCCCCATGTTAACGGGGCTTTATTCTATTTCCACCTTTTATTCTACGTTTCTACTAAATTTTGTCTGATGACTATTATGTAGTGTATCTGACCACTAGTAAATACCAAATATCAACTTTGCATTTTTATACAAATCTGTCGTTAATACATTTATATTGTCATGGTGATAAATGTATTTCTTTTAATCCTCGTATTTAGTAATATATCAACTTTTACCATTAAAGAACATCGGCCATAATGGACCTTGAAGGAACCAGTTATGAATGGTACATCAAAAAATAGTACGATTTATTAGAATAAAAATGCATATTTCCATATATTTTTAAATAGCCGGATAAAAAAGAAAATCTTGAAGTGTTTTAATAATATTGAACGCGTATGAGCGCGTTCCATCACTCATACTTTGTTTCAAAATAAGGTTTTATCTACAGCGTTGAAGGTAGTCAGTGCTGAATTAAAAATAAAGTGTAGGTATTTTCTATTACACATATTATGACTTCTGAGCGCTGCCATTTGCTTTATTGTGATTTCCAATTTGCGCCTACTGTTATTTCTCTGTTTATATTTATGATTTGGCTTTGATATTTGATAACGGGCTTCGATAGACCCTTGCATTTCTGAAGACCTTGTACGATAGTCCATTGGATAATGATATCGCTTTGTGATTTCGTTAAAAGTGCGAAGTATTCTCATATTTCCAACATGAACCCGGAGCGTCAGTCTATCCTTCAAAGTGTTTTTTGCATTGTGTTCATATAATTCAGCATAGTGTTTCAAAATTATGTTCTTGTTTTATGTTGTTGTTTTTGACAATGACATTATAATGTGCTATTTTTTTATACGTGTAATCCTAACCTAAAAAGTTACAAATATATGAAATATTTAATAAATCCGGCTTTTTTAAAACCTTCATCTAATTGGACATAATTCCTCAAGCACTATGCAACAAAATAAACTATATCTCAGCTGTGTACTATATATTTTTTTGCCAGGTCCCAATATGTATGGACGTGACCGATGTTCTTTCTACCTTGCCCTCCTTCTTATCAAAGTTCTCTACATTGGTTTTCATCACAGGTTTTCATTGTGATTAATGTTGTTGCAGGTTAACGACGAGATAGTATCCATAATGTATTTGCCTTCCCGGATATCGGGCATATCTTTGTGAAAAATTGTTTTAGTTACCACTCACCAAGTAGGCAGAAGACAAATCTTCTCAGGCTCAACCAGGTTGTTGACAAAAAAAGCGTGTGTCCAGAACTTGGCATGACAGACGTTGCTCTCTTCTTCCACCATCACAGGCCATAAGGGGCCATCGTTTATATACGGCCACCAGGTGGCCGCGAATCCAACGACTAGTAAGTATACTGGACTTATCCTGGGAAATGTAATGGGAAATATGTTGATTGTGTTTTTCATCAAGGAATTCACAGGTCATGAGGTCATGGATTTGAAACTCAGATGAGGATCATATTTTTTAGATTTAAAGCTTTTTTTGAGTTAACTAGAATTGAAAGCTATGCTCTTATGATGATAAACTCATATTTTATTACATATTACATGTATAGTATATGTACGTACTTAAATGTACTAAGAAGTAAATCTTAAAAAAGGAAACATGGTAAATGCGAAAACGAAACATTTACCTAAAAATTCTCTTGACAATGATTTTTATAAACAATAGGAAGTTATAGTCGGCTTGTCCTGAATAGATGAGGAGGTAATAAGTGCAGAGAAAAGTGGACAGTACCACGAACATTTGCTGCATCGCTGTACTGTTTTGTATCACCATTGTAAATGGATTTGCGACTATCTGAAAGAACATACAAAGGAAAGGTAAAAATGTGATGAAGTAGAGTTGACACGATATATTTATTCGTCTGAAAGAGGCCTTGGTATTAACACCACCCTGGGCGAGATTTCTATAACCAATACTCATACTCAAGCAACAAATAGTGAACCATAGATAATAAATTATAATACAAGCAGTAAATACATGCATGCGGCGCCTTTTCGCCACTGGGACCCTAGAGCCGTCGCCCAACCGCGTCCTGTCCTAAGGTCGATCCTTATAATGACCCACAAGTGTGTCGCCTTTTGGATTCATATTTGTTATGTTCGTTTGTCATATTTGTGCCGGCGATGTCAGATATTTAGCAATGAAGAATAGAGATGGGACGACCGAAAGTACTAGAAAATGATGTCGGAAACGTGGATGACAACTGATCAAAATTGATTGAAATTTTCTTACCTGTTCCAAAACCCGGGGATCATATAAATACATTGTATAGTATATAAGCGCAGTGTGGGTCATGCACACTGTTAAAGCGATTATTACTCTGAAAGCAAAAGTGTATAAGTACAAGTATTTTATAAAATCAAAACGACGGTTTCGCTTGAATACTACAAAAGAATATTAGTTTAGTTTATGCGCAAAGTTGTGACGACCCTTAAAGGAAGCCCTTTAATTAGCTTTGGCCTGCTGTTATTAAAAATAGTATAATTTTACGCCCATTTAAAAATATAGAAGTTGATTGTGTTCAGCATCTGTGTCTTAAAATAAATTATTCGAGAAATCGTTATCCTATTATTTCTATAAAATTAAACCAAAGCTTTGAGTCTCGTTCCTATGTAGCACAAATCAAATCTGTTCTAAGTATTATGTCTTAAACATGCACAATTTAATGGTTTTCGTCAATGAGTAAACGGCTTATACTTACGTTAAGATCCACATCTTGGTTCATACCTGATTCCCTGCAGTGGAGCAAGTCTGGAATGTTCCTTCATGTCGTATGGAGTTGTCAAAATCATCCAATTTGATGGGATCGACCACGCTGTGAGTAGATTTATTTCTAGAAATAATATATAAAAATATATTACATTGAAGTTAATATTGTAAAGACTAATTTAATACTTTTGATATTAAATTTAGTCTACAAAGCCTAAGCCTAAGAATTTAGTTAGTCAGTTAGTTTGTTGGTTTAAAGTTTTGAAGACTAGTATACATGCTTAAAATATATTATTTTTGTACCTATTACAAAATATACAGTAGATCCTTCTACATGCCTTTTGCAGAACGGTGTCGGACTATCGAATTTATTGAATTGTACAGACTCTCCTTTAGTCCGGACATTTTTCTGAATAGAGCGCCTTGTAATCCAACAAATTGTATCTCAAAGTTGTAAGATTATATCTGAAATAGAAATAAGGACAAAACAAAATGTATGTTTGCGAGCTCCGTTTTGAGTTATAGGCATGTTGGATTACAAGGGGCGCAGGATTACACAGAGACCGGATTACCGGGGGTCCACTATAGTTTGTACTTACTCTTAGGACTATCTCCAGTCCTGATATCATATGTAGTTCCGATGGTATTCATAATAATAATAATGCATATAATTCCAAGAAAAATCAGTTGTGGGACATCAGGCTTTTGGTTACGGCTCCTAACGTCTCTTCTGCAGTAATGAAGAGTTCGTAGTTCTGTCTGCAACCCTTGCTTGTTTGACCAAGCGTTTGCGCAGTGCTCAAATAGCGCCGTGGAATTTGTGCTGCCAGCATTTCTGCTCGTGAGGTTTGTATTCGTAGCATTTGTTGTAGGAGCACATTTGCTGACACAGTATCCTCGGTGTATCAACGTACGGTTGAAACTGTAAGCTTGTTTTGAATATTCCTGTAAAAGATTATTGAAACTTTAATAAATATTTATACATATAACCCAGCTCTAGTACTTAAAACTCCTAAAAAAAACACATGAACAGATTATAGACAAGATTATATCTAAAAGCTTTCTTAAAGCAAATTATCGGAAGTCTACGATGTGATACCTGTTTTAAATCACTTTTTTACTATGAATGAAATATAAAATGCCGTTAAAAAAGTCGATATGAACTAACGTTTACAGAGGAGAATGAGCAAGTTTATTTATGTATTTTATTTATAATTTTTAATTGCTCATGTGGTTGATGTCTCAAATAGGTGCATGCCTTTGACAAGAAAATAATTTCTAAAAGTGGCTTTTGATCTCGCTTATCATCTAAAGCACAAACAGCGTGTGCTGACGTTGAAGACAACTCAGATAGTTGCATTTGCTACGTTTTTCGCTTATTTGACTAGGGTTTTCTAATTTGCTTAATGTTCGTATTAATGACTAAAATTAAATGAGAATGAGTTGAATTTTCTTGATTTTTTTGTTGATTATCTACTTCGAATTTAATACACGTTCATACATAGTAATTATATACGCGTAATTTACAGTAACTTGTGAGCCTGATTTCATATCTATGTTGATTAAGCATATAGTTGACAGTCATTATAACATAAATAAATGTGTTAAATTATTACAAGATTTTCTTATTCCTCAAGGGCCTTATTGATAAAACTCGGATGAGTGGCATTAACTCTATCCCAAGAGTTTCGAATTGACTAGATTTTTTCCGAAGAGAGAGGGATGCACGCCTTTATTAATAAATACGGATGCACTTTTTATTGCTATGTATGGCGAGACGAACATGCCGTTGCTGATGGTAAGTGATACGGCCGCTCATGAACAGTAGCAAAACCAAACAACAGTTTAAATAACAAAGCAATGCTTGACATTCCACTGCGCTCGTCATCTCAAGACATAAGATGTTAAGTCTCAATATGTCCAGTAGTTACTCTGGCTACAATATCCTTCAATCCGAAACATAACAGTGCATTTACACTGCTGTTTGGCGGGTAAATAAATATAAATAAATATTGCGGTGGTACCTACCCAGATGGCCTCTCGCATATGAGAGACCTATCCAGGACTAGCATAATATTTATAAGAATTTCTAAATTATGTAAAGCGATAAACGCGTAGTATACCAGCGTGGTGGACATAGATTAGTATAATATACAGAGATAGATGCGCAACTCTACTTTTTTTTATTTTTCGACGTGATTTCGCCATCAGAGGGCGCGTTAGGCAAACGCGCAAAATTTCCAATTTGTTATATAAATGTTTAAAAATTTGTATCATTTATAATCTCTTGTAATTTAACCAAATCAAGTAGACATTGGTTAAAATATAACTTAAAAAATATATTTCTTAATTTAGTGGCACATAACCGCCATTTAACAATTCCATTTAAACTACTTACACGATAATTTCTCGTTCTCGTCAGAGCGTGGCGCTAGAATCGAAATGTTTGTTTTCAATATTTTTCATGTACGAAGTCGCACCCCCATGGTGGTGGACTTGACCCCTCTCAATCGAGGACCTCAAGCACTGTAGTGGGATGCTAATAGATTGCTTTCTTTAAGTAATTAGTAAGCATAATTATTTACCTGTATTAACTCGTAGAGGGGTGAAGGTCGTGTCGACGTGAGGTGAAATGTTCCCAAGCAGTATAGTCCATTCCTATGTGACAGACATTCGTGGTAATCGTCCAAGTAAAAAAGACGAGGAAGCTGGTAATATTGCTCATCTGGAAGAGTAAATTAATGTAATATAGCAGCAGTGTCATCAGAGTGATTAGCTACGTCCTATGTTCGACTAGGGGGCTTCTTATAGTTCAAGATGATAGTATAAAAATGAGACGCGATTTAAATATTATAACAGTTGATTTGAGGTCCTGTTGATGGCAACATGTATCCAGTAACTTTATTTTTTATTGATTATGTTCGGAAAACGAGCACGTGGGTGACATTATGGTAAGTAATCCACAACACTTGGATCATGGATGTGTTGCCGGATCATCAAATCGGATGGGTCATTAAAAAGGATGGGTAGAGAAAACGGGTGTTAGGTAGTCGGCAATCTCACTCACCGAACGTCCATTTTCTGTGAGACAGTGGTATCGTCCTAGACAATCCTCATGCAGAGTCACGACACAGCGTGACTCTACCACTTCCAAAGAGTTTTTACACCTTTAAACCCGCTAAAAGTGTGTCGCTGTGAAAATTCTTCGAAATAAACAGAAATTTAGGCCGAAGTAAATCCTAACATGCTTATATTTTTGACTGATTCATGCGGTGCGATAGCTAAAAAGTTTTCATTTCGCGTTAAAAGTTACAAGTTTGATGCCTGCTCGGAGAAATATTTAAATGGTCCGCTTATATTTTTTTAGGTCTTTGTTAATCGATAGCGGTTTGCCCATAATATAGGTTTAGCAGTTTAAAAACATTAGCGAAACAGAACGAATTTTGGAAAGGAGGAATGTTGAGTTTTTAACGAAGAGATAAAAAAATCGCGTCTTTCTGGAATAACTTGAAGAGAACATAATATCCTCATAACATGTTATAAAATATTTTTTATTGGTAAAGTCAAATAGAATGATGCCATTCGATACCCTATCTGGACGGCATTTGCATTTACCACCAGGTGCAATGCAGTCACTTTGCCGGAACTAGCATTATATAAAAACTGACAATAATCCAGAGTTTGTTTAATAGCCTTTAATAAATAAATAAATATTTTTTTTTTTAAACCTCCAACTGGCACATTTGAACCTAAATGTAGACGTTTAACATAATAATTCCTTCACACTTTATTTACCAAAAGAAAAGAAAAGAAAACTGACCGGTAAGCTCCGTAGCTGCTGTATATCCGAAGATGAAAACAAAACACAACTGTAGCCACATCACGGATTTCACAACCACGCGCGAAGCAGTCGATCACATGAATGTATCACTTGTGTGGGCTAGTGTGAGGAATCAATGAGAATTACTGGAGGGCTGAGACAAATTATAATGTAATAAACTCACGCCTTTTTCCCAGAAGAGGTGCAGAAGTGCCAGGACACCCATATTTCGTCTTGTGCGTTCCGTCCCACGATGTGGTAGGGGGCGAGCCTATAGCCGTATCGGGCACAGATTCCTGGCTCCGGTCTGATAATGAATAGAAAAAACCCATATTTCACTTTGCCCGACCCGGGTTTTGATCCCGAAATCTCAGCTTTGTAACCGTACTGTAGTACAACGACGCTACCGACGAAATAAGTAATTATATTTATTGGTTCAAATTAATACGATTATAAATACATTTAACTGAATCTTTTTGCGCAAATCGTGGGTAAAGGTCCATGGTAATGACTGACTTTTGATTTATCAGATTAATGTTTGTAGCTGTATTTTGTAGTGAGTGACGGTCTAGTCGGAATCCGGAGGTTCGAATTCAGGAAACACTAAAAAAAATCCTAATTTAGTATGCGCTTTATTGTATCAGCCTGGAATCGTTCACTGTAAGATGCTCCTCTTTAGCCGAGCGTTCGATTGAGTTAATATTAATCGCTGTAATGCGGAGTAAAGCGGTTAAAAGAACTATCTTTCAATAACGTGCATAAACTAAATAATTGGGTCAGTGCGGTTAATTGAAGGTTCAACTCCTAAGTTTGTAGTCTTCTTGGCGTAGTTGGCTAACTAACACCACTTGTGAAACGAGGGGTCGCGGATTCAATCCCCGCACTGAGATAAATGTTTGTGTGATTACCAAGTTCTTTTCTAGGTGTTTGTGACACCGAAAAGTCACTCGTACTTCCTGATATCCACTATACAAGGCGATCAGTGTTTGGTCAGGGCTATGTATGTGATTGTTGGATGTATTTGTTTTTTTTTATTTATTTAACTTGATGCGCAAAAAGGTTTAAGTTAGATCAGGTATCTTTAGGTAACCAAACAGGTTTCTTTATGGACTTGCGACCTTATAAAATATGGCTATTAACAATTTCAAAGTGTTGGCAAGAAAAATTAATGTCTTATTATGTGTAGGAAATAATTTATAGGGCCTCTATTGAATTTGAACGGTGGGAATTAAAATAGGCCTTTGTAGTGAGTTGCTAGGGGAACAGTATTTTATGTTTCAATAAGTTTTAATATATTTATGTTTCTAAGTAATAATTTGACTTATTCACATGCCTGATTACCTATGGTATTTGGAACGCTATGATCGGTGGTGACTGCATAATATCAGATGGGCTGCTGTTAGCAATAAAAACATCGTAACATAAGTACCGACATTACGAGTGTATCTGAAATTAAACAAACTGTTTTATATCATCGAAGGAGAATCAGGTCTAAACTCTTGGAACCGTACAGGTGGAAATCAGGAAAAGAGACAAGACATTATTAATATGAAAAAATATTGGTTCATTCTTAATTTGTGTACGTAGCGCCCAATTTATCCTATATACAAAGTAATAAAAACAATAAATAAATAGTGCCAACGGTCAAGATATTGTACCGCAATGTTATCCGATATTATGGAGCACGTAATCACTATGAAAGTAGAAAAGTTAGTTATAAAAACACATCGACGACGTAACCATTGCAATACCAGCTGTACTAAATAAACATGTTAGTTACAACTTACGACCATTTAGTTATTACTAGAATAGACATCCTGAAGGAAATCTTTGCGCACCTAACAGACACGTAGTGGAAGAGGAGGAAAGATAGTGTGAATGCGTATGAGTGACAAAGATAAATACAGAGATCGCGGTACCTGCGGTATCTCAGATTTTTATGCAAGCATATTGTTTGAGGCGTCCCCTCTGATATCTTGATGAAATACTACGAGCATCAAATAGAACATACTTATGTGAACTCACGCCTATGTTCTAGCGTCTGAATCGAAACTAATGCTAATAAATCAATCTCATTTCAATTGGTGATGAACCTGTATGACTTACCGACGTTTTTCCACCTGGATGATAGTAGTTTTTAAACTGCAACTACTATGGCCGACATTCACCAGAGTCCACTACTTGGACCTTTCCGGCACAGCACCTGACCCAACCGCGTTCTGTCCAAACATCGGCCAATACTTTGGTGTACCTCGATGGACTGAGAAGGAATGGAAGTCTCCTTATTGTGTTTTGGTTCACCGCTTAAACAAGCAATGGTAGTCATATAAAATACCTTCAATGTGGAACAAAATTACATATTGTTGTAAAATAATTATAATAATAATTTGCCGCGGTGAGAATTCAGGGCCAAAGTTAACTATAAAAGTGCCTGACTATAAATTCTATTATTTGTATAGTCTGTTCACTGTTTTTGCCTTCAGTAGTTTTGACAGCTGACAATTGACACTTTGAATTTGAAAGATGACATTTATTTCCCAAAGAAACAAACCAGAGTACTGAATAGTAATACAATTTCATGATATCGTTCCAAGAATTATAAACTCGTCAACATTCCGTTAACAAGAAGAACTTGCGACTCAACCTACTACCATAATTATTACTTGGAGAACTTAACCTCAAAATGCAAGCTATCACCAAAGTCCGCCTATACCGGAGTCCGTACACAATTTGTTTCATATCTGAAGATTTCTTCGTTCTTCCTCATGAACAAGTTTACAAGAACATAGGCTTGCAGGTGGGCGATTGTTGCGAGATTCAAGTGGAGGACGAGAGACCACAAAAAAGAAAATCTGTTAGACTGTCTGTGACAGCACTGTTTTTGAAACCTTTTGTGAGAGAAACTGCGTGTTCCCGCGTTTTCAGAACGAATCTTTTGTCTAATTTGAGAAAAGTGAGCGGATATCCGAAGAGCGCCACTGTTTTCTTGAAACTGATATTGGAGCCGCCAGATCAAGAAATTATTGATTATGCTTGGTAATTTTATACATATTTCACACAATATATAACAAATATTACCACTGACACTGTAGTGTAACCAAGATTAATATGTATATAATTTGTTCGAAACTACATCAACATTAAAGTTTGATTTATATACTACTCATTTCTGCGAGAGCAGGCAGATGTTATATTGTGTTCACTTTTAGAACCCTCTTTATCAGAATTGAAAACCGTTTTATCAAGCCTTCAAAACAATTTGTCTTATATTCCAAGATATAATTTTGATGAGAATTAATGTCTAAATAGTAGACATTTCCTTTTTATTTCATTATACATTTTTTAATACCACCAATGAAATGATTGATAATGTCAGCTAGGAACCAAGTTTAAGTAATAATTAATCAGGGTTTTTTTACAGTCCATACATATTATTAAGTACCTACATATTTAGCAACGGAGAGCTCACTTGTGTTATACCATTATGATCCAATTATTTTATTTTGTGTATTATTTTCCAGGAATGAAAGGATGCTCACATTGATATGGACCAGAGTGGAGATAGAGAATGCATTTTCATGGCTATCCACACTTGGTGGTGCTTATTCAGCATTGGGCGATTACTTTGAGCATTGTGTATGTATCTTCATTTATTTATACTAAATGCTGGCACTTCACATGGCTATTTGTATTTGTGTATTTGGCATATTTGGCAAACAATTACCATGTGTGGTCAGTTTAATTGAGAAAGTGTGGCCTTATTCGCCTATTTGACAAGCAAGGCCAATAACAAATACGTAAGTATAAATTGTCACATTTGCCTCTATTTGCATATTTGCTTTTAACATCATTTATTTTGCCAAATACGACAAATACCCAATAGCAAATACAAACAGCCATGTGAAGTGCCACCATTACATTTGGTTGTCTGATAAGACAGAACTGGCCTTTAAATGTTAGTGTCAAAGGTGAGTTAATTAACTGTATTTGACAAGTTATAGTTGTAATTAAAGTTATTATTTACAACATTTGTCATGATACATACATAATAATTAAAAAATCAGTTGTCACTGCAGTGTTTGCCTCTGAAAATTGGTTTATCTTTTGTTTTATACTTATTAATGCTATTTTCAGGCAGAGGAAGCAGGCAGAATATCATTAAGACAATACAAGTTATCGAAGATGCTTGGTGATGATGGCTTAGCTGCTAGAAGTTGTCTGTACTCCGCCCTATCATATTCACAGAAAGGTGACTTGGTATTATCAAGTCGTATAGTCAGGACAGTAGCCAAATTTGCAATAAGGACGCATGACAAACGCTTAATGCGTATGTGCCAAGGTGTTTGGGCGAAACTCGTTTATTTAAAATCATTAAAAGGATCTGCACAGGGTAAAACGGAAAATTATAATGGTAAAATAGTGAAATAAGTGTATTTTTGTTATTTTTTTGGAGTACATGAGCATGGTAACTTATCAGTGTAAGATTTGTTGATGTTTAAAGTTATTAAAATTATAAGCAATGCCATAACTGTCTTAGAAATTAATATTTCAAGGTCACAAAACTGTAGTCTGTTTTTGTAAGCAGTATATTCTAATATTTACCTATTCAGTTTTTAGCATCAATTAAACTCTGTGAAAAAATGCCACAAGCATTTAACGTGGTTTTGATTTGATGAGAAAAAAAAAAATTCTTATTTCAGAATGAAATAAGTCTTTTTGACATTAGAATAGCAAGCACTAAGATGAATTGACAATATTTTTGCTTTTAACCATAAACCCACCATAATTTCTGTAAAGTGCAGTCCAATTCAAAACAGCATAACAAATTGACATATGTTGCTATTTGCTTACTAGTTACTAGCCAAAGTATTATTCTTGGTATGTTAATTTTGCTAATCAAAATTATTTATTAGTGATTCGTCAGTCATAATATTATAATATTTTCATGTCGTGTCGTGCAGGTCGTGATTTACAGTAATTGAACAATATTTCTTGATGTTTGTTAAAAATAGCATTATGTACTAGCGATTTATAGCCATACAAGTTTTTATACGTAACTGAAATAGAATATGAATGATTGAATTTAGTATTTTGCAATAGTAGCGAGTGTATCAGGTAATAAGGGTTTATTTGTAACTAATTCGGGAATCCCTTTCGATAGGTGATAATTGAATTACTTATATAGATTGTTATTAAAACTTGTTATTGAACATCCTATTAATAATGAATGTAACAAAGTTACCATTTGCAATAACAAACCAATACACATTGTAATGAATGCCATAATATGCTGATTTTTTTTATGGCTTATGATCAATTAAAATTTTTTCAGGAATACGATGTGATTAACGATTCACTTTTTGATTTCTCTATAAATCATTAATTGCAAATTATTCTCTAATAATCTCTATAAACCATTGATTTCAAAATATAGAGTAACCAATTTATTGAGCTATGGTAACCAAATACTAATTTCCCAACATGCTCATGTGTAGAACAAAGTACTCACAATCGAACTGACTACCATAAATATTTGATTGTTGTAATCCTACAATGTTATTACCAACCATGTGATTTTTGTTTTCCGTTGTGATTAGTTGGTGCTGTAAATAAATTTATTTCGATGTTATTTTCTCATTTATTTCAACCAGTTTTTACTTAATCTCAAGAATGGAGTAGGATAAATACAAACATACATAAACTCACGTCTCACGCTTTTTCTCGGAAGGAGTAGGAAGAGAAACTACCTCGACCACGTTTCACATATTGTGTTCCATCCATTGACGTAAAATATATGGACGGGGCGGAGAGTACAAAAAGTGTTGTTACGAAAGTGGTCCGCGGACCAATGCAGCGGTTGTGACGTCACAGCGCACCGGTCTGTAAGTCATCGACAAATGCCTAATTGTATCGTGCGTGGGTGCAATAAAGTTGACCGAAAGTTCACATAAAAAAAGATAACATTTCTTATTACCGCTAAGTAAAAATTATATAACTTTAAGTCAATAAATATTTATTTTAGCATTATTGAAAAACGATTTCATGGCCGCCATTGACGAAAAATCCAACAGATGGCGCGATTTTCACAGGCATCTTTTTGACGTACCCAATGTACTGAAGGGCCTATCCTTAGTTTTTAAATCAATGGTTCCATCCCACGATGTGATATTGTGCGAGGCTATCGCCGTATCGAGCACAAATTTCTGACTCCGGGCTAATAGAAGAAATAGAAATTCCTATATTACTATGCCCGACCTGGGACTAGAATACGATACCTCGGCGTTGTAATCGTGCCGTATTACAACTACGCCACCAAGGCAGGACTAAATACTGTGTTGAATTGAAGAGTTTGACTGATATTGAAAGTAATAAAACCGCTATAAAAAACATTGCTAAATAAGAAAAAGTTTATGTTCAACTGGCATGGCTATATAGCAGAAGCTATATGGCAGAAGTTAATCTTCAAAAGTCTGTAAATTGGAGTGCCAGGGAAATGAGACAAAAGGTTATTACCAACTACACTGGTTTCAGGCGGGTTGGCGGAATTCACAGCACATAATTAATTTAATCTCTGTTGTCTGATGTTTTCCTTCACCGATTAAGTGCGTGGTACGTGCATATGGCTCCAAACAGTCAGAGGTGTGTCCTGAAATTCTATATTTGTCTTCTTATCTTGAAGTTCACATTTTTATGCTATTTTTCTAATGATAGATGAGCACCACTGTATAATGTAAACGAATAAAGACATTCTAAGAATAAGGGAACAATAAAACATTATACATTTTAAAACAATATATTTCAAGTTATACATAATTTGCTAAACAATAAACAACGATCGGCCGCGACTACCTTCATTATGCGGCCGAAACGTTAGACATCAGTGTAAAAATAACAAAAATAGCACATTTCTATTGGTAACTAATCGAACACAATATTTGCAGTAAGGTGATAGCACAAGCATATAGCCATTTTGCGTTTATCTAAAATCCAATGTCCTGCCATAGAGTTGGTTAAAATTATTCTTGACTCTAACAAAAAAACACCCTTTAAAATTGAAGTTTAGCTTTAAATAACCCTCCTACTTTCGCAGTCGGGTAAAAATAATAATTATGCGATGACCATAACTAGTTTACATATTTAGATCAGTCACAAAAATAATATTAGCCAATGTTAAAAAAGCTTACCTACTACTATACCACCAAATATAAAAAAAATATACTCGAATTAAGCAATTTATTTTCTAAAATATTCAAATTTTTTTTTGCTTTAATTAGTCAGATCCATTTTCTACAGTCCAGAAATTTACAACCAATATAAGAATTTTATAAGTTCTATATTGTTTAAATCAGATCGAATTTCAAATAAACCGACATACATACTTTTGTTTGTTTTCTTATAACAGTATATCGACAGTGGAAAAATAATTTCAAATTGTTATTGTAAATAATAAAATATTTTCAGATATAAAACTGGATTTGTTTACTAAACATCCAAAAAGGTGCAAATGCCACCAGATGAAAAACAAAGGCAATCTTTAAACACCTCTTTAAATGATTATTATTTTATTTGCATAAGAATTATTTCTGAGCTGGACTACAAGCATCTGAACTATGCACCTAGTAAAATACTGTTTAGCCTAAATATCGCACACATTGCAGATAATACTAACGACAAATCTTTACTCAGGATCGACACTGAAAGAAAAAACAATAAGGGCCTAAGATTTATCGATACTTGTCCAACTTTAACGAACAATGACCGGTTTGTTTCTAGGGTGGGTCCTCTGTATTGCTTATTAATTTCGCCACATTGTACTAAAGTGACCGAATTCAATAGTCTTACGGCCTTATTCATACTAAGTTATAAAACCTATTTTAGCAATCGAATATTTTGTTTTATTCGCTCAAACTGAAATCAAAAGTAGGTCGAAAGGGACAAAACTCTCGATACTTAAAATAGGTATTGAAACTGTCTATGAATATGGTAGTTAGATCATACAAATAAAGTATGTATGTATGTATGTATGTATGTATGTATATGTAATGTATAAGCGTATGGAATTAAAGAGCCGCATGTGGCTCGCGAGCCGCAGGTTGTCAACCCCTGGTTTAGACCATAGAGCTTACAATTTACAATCATGCATTCTTAGATATTCATACTGAACCGGTAATGTTTTAGCACAGAGACAAATGAAAAGATTAGGAAAAGATATCTAAAGTTAGGGTCGTACATGAAGTTCGGCCCTAACTTTAGATATCAAAATATTGATTATAACCAACTAAATTGAACTCTTTATATTCTAGCTATCTTTGATATAGCAGGTTGAAAATGCATTCCCTTTATATAAACTATTTTGGTTGCAGAAATCCACCAACTCAGGTTTGTTATAAAATACTTCGTAATACCTTCCATTGAAACTCTTATTCATAAAAGCTGAGATAAAATTCAACTATTCATGAATTATTGTATAATTGACACTAAGGAAAGGATTATTTGATAGTTATTTTATCTCACCTTTTATAAATTGGTATTTTCTAATACTTGGAGTTTAGGAATTTACTATAAATGTAATGTTATTCTTTGGTGCAGACGGGACATGCTAGAGTGCCCATGGGGTCCCAAGCGGGCAACACTATTGCTTCTTGCTTGAACACATCCAATACTTCGGACGGCACGTATTTCTTGTCTATAACCACCTGGAATTAGTAATATTAAATTGTAAAAAAGTATTGAAAATAAAATGAATCTTCTAAGTTTTTATTCCAGCAATGAAAGTCCACTGCTATACAGGAATTCCAATATGAAATTCCAAGGATTTTCATATCGACTTGATGGAAGAGGCCTTCATTCAGCAACTTGCTACAACCTTAACTTGGTTGTCTTTTTGACGAATGCGAATGGCGAACTAGCTGTCATTCGTCTGCTGGTAAGTGATACGACCTCTCATGGACAGCATCAAAACTAAGGCATCAGTAGGACTTAAAAAGCAATGCTCGGCATTCCACTGCGCTTGCCATCCTGAGGTATAACATGTTATGTCTCAATATGCACAGTGGTTACTCTAGCTACAATTTCCTCCAAACCGGAACACAACAGTGCATTTGTACTGCTCTTTGGCGTGAGAATTAGACATTGCAGGGGAACACACTCAGGCGGTTTTATTACGACGTTTTTACATGCGTTTATACTACTTAAATCTGCGGATAAATAGATTTTAATTTTAATTATAATTTTAAACATATAATATGTATGCACGTACCTCAAACACGAATTCCCTGAACCACGGCTCAGTAAGTAGCAAATATCCCTTGTCATATTCTTTATCACTGTACGAGTTTTCTACACGGAACTTCAACGGGTTGCCTTTTTCCTGCAACACACAAATAACAAAAAATATAAAATGGTATGCTATGTAGTAGGTGATGTTTACATTAGATGAAAGTATAATTGGTCTTGTACCCAAGACGTCACGATTTTTTATACTGACACGACGAGATCTGTCGCTAGTTGACACAATTATGTCGGCCTAATAGCATCTGGATCTATGTACGTAGTATAAAACTGTAACGCGGTACAAAACCTATGCTCCCAAAAACGCATTATCAGATTTGTGTTCAAATATATCTACTTATGCGTATACGGATATCGTAAAATCGGAATTGGATGTATACAGGATGTCCCATACATCAAAGTCATCATTTTTGGGACACTCTGTGTAAGTATGTATGAATACTTACATCAGTGCCCACAGCGGTGAAGACCATGGCGTGCGTCATGCACGAGTCACCGTACAGCAAGCGGTCCTTCTTCTCCAAACCAATCTGCACCTCCGTGTTGAACACCAAGCGGTAGTCGTGGCTGTAGATAAATAATTCAGATTTGAAACTCTGTTCACTTACGTAGAAGCATTAATATACTATGAACAAATCAGGTAACAGAATATTCTTTGTATACTACCGTTACATTATAATGCAGCGAGCAGAGAGAGACTGTTATAGCTATTCATAGTCAGTTTGATCGAAGAAGGCAAAACACTCGATCTTCGTTTTTCTATGCTTCACTTCTTCTGATCTTCGGACAGATTAAATTCAAAAGTCTTTCGAATTACAAAACATTTGACAACTAGAATAGGTTTATAAACTGACTATGAATAAGGTCTTTAATGTTTTATGCATTTTTCTTGCTGGTAAGTTTTAAGTTGGAATGGAATTGAAGTGGAGAAAATAGAGCAATATTATTTTGACCAGTTGCAGTAAGAGTTTTAAATTGTTTTAT
Source organism: Hyles lineata (assembly GCA_030180105.1). Taxonomy (NCBI): domain Eukaryota; kingdom Metazoa; phylum Arthropoda; class Insecta; order Lepidoptera; family Sphingidae; genus Hyles; species Hyles lineata. The sequence continues at coordinate 2,304,930 of JARJEE010000026.1, forward strand.
TTAGCGTATGGCCATAAGACATGTATAAATGTGCAAAGAATTACGAGAAAAGTATGAAGGATAAATCGAATACTATGAAAAGACTAAAGAATAAAAAGTATTAATTCACTCACGCGTCTAAGTCTTCTAGTCCGTTCTTCCTCTCGAATCGTTTGGACACCTCGCAGCCGAACCACACCGCCTCACCGCCTTGGATACTGTCCTTGACCGCCCTGAAATAATAATATTAAGTTTTGAATCTGACAGCCTCCTTGGCGCCGTTGGTTAGACGCCGGCTGTGAAACAAGAGGCCGCGGGTTCGATCCTCGCACCGAAACAAATATTTGTATGAACCACAGGTATTCGTTTCGGGTCTGGGCGTTTGTGAGATCAAAAAGTCTCGTAGTTCCTGATACCCACGACACAAGACTCGATCTTAGTGTTGGGTCAGGGCTATGTATGTGACTATTGGGTGTATTTACTTATTTTACATTGTATTCTGTATTATATTTTACAGCCCAAAATCATTGGCGATTGGATGCCGCAAGACGAGTATAAAGTCTCAATTTGTCCAGTAGTCTCCCCAGCTACAATGTCTTTCAAACCGGAACACAACAATGCATTTACACTGCTTCTTGGCGGGAGAAATAGACATTGTACCAATCCAGGTGGTCACATATGAGAGACCTACCACTAAACCAGTCAGACATGGTCTCATAATGCTAAGTAATGTTGCTTGTGTATGACTCACTTCATAAGTATTTCGATGGGTTGGTTATTGTAGGCGGTGAGTCGGCCGCCCACCACGTTGCCGAGGCACTGCAGCGTGTACAGCTTGCCGAACGGGTTCGATTCCCGCGGGTCGTTCACCAGACACACCTGACAATTATAAACAAGTTATTGTGTCAACTTTTCTGTGATTTTACTGCTCTTGGTGGAGTGACAAGTACTTAGTGGTTGGTACTTCGTAGATAAATGTATGTAAAATATAAATAATTAAAAATAATTTGAGTATTTTTTTCTGTTTCCAAAGGAGAATGCTCATTCATAGTATCGGTAAAAATATCGTTGATCTCGATACTATTACTGCTTAATTAATCAATTATTTATGGTTTGTCCTTAAACGTTTTCCTGTTTTATCCCGGACGAAAGATTTTTATAAAATAATTTTCATCACATTTTAGATTTTGTTCACAGAGCCGAAGACAAAAAAAAAAATTTATTGGACATTCATTCATTCATTTCATTCATTCATTTCTCCAAGAACACCGGGCTTGAGTCGCAATTATGTTTATATTTATTAAAAAAATCATACACTTAAAAGTAGGTTTCATCGAGGCACAAAAATCTACGCGTCGATACTAAGTTTCATAGTAATTTTACTATGACCATTTGGTCATTCTCCTTTTTCAGATTATAATTTGCGCCCGGTTTAGAGATGTGCTTGAAATAACTGATAAGCTGTGTTGCCAATAATGTCACTACTACCAACTCCTTCGTGGACATAAGGGTGTGTTTATGTATGATTTTCTTAGCGTTGGTTGTACGTAACATTTCTGTCACAAAACTGGGTACGTAAAATCACAAGATAAATAAAAATGGTACGACTTTTTTATAGTTACCTTTTCATTGACGTCGAAGAGTGGGCGCACGTGTTTATCATAAAACTCTTTGGGAGTGAGCGCGCCGAAGTTGTTGTAAGCCTTCTCCTTGTTGTAGAACTCGAATGTGAACTTCTCTGGGGGCGTACCTGGTAAGAAATATTACATTAAAGCAGTTGCTAAATATTTCATACCATATTATAATACACTAAATATTTCATTTCATACCAAATTCATTTGAAGAAAATATGAATTATTTTAGCGTTACTTATGAAGAAATAAAGGCGAGTACATAGGCATGAAGTCATCAGTTATATGATGGATAAATCGACTCACCTAAGCAAGTGGCGACGATATTGTAAATGACAGCAATCTGCTTGTTGATGGTCGCTTGGATCTCCTCGTCAGAGTCCTTAGCGGCCACCTTGTCTCTCAGCTCCTTCGCGAATTCACGAAGCTGGTACAAAAGAAAACAGATTTTTGAGGATTATTAACGGAAAATAATTTTAAAATTTGATCCTTCGAGCCAGATATCATCTCGTTACTGTTCTGTACGAGATCATTCAGTAAAAAAAAATATCTCCAGAATTCCTTTGGCAATGCGGGCCAAGTTCATTCTTTAAATGCTTATGCATGATTTTGGATAGCATATAGAGGGTCCACTAGTATTCTTGCCCAAGCAATCGCACACAATTTTTGATCAACTATAAACTAGATTATAAGTAACAGCCTAAAAAACGGCAAGAGAAATAAGAGCACACATAAGCGTGTCCTCCTATTTGATTTTAGTATGGTCAAAAACATAATAAATGTTAAGAGCGTTTACACCTTGCGCGCAAAGTCAACTATAGGCATTTCTTCGTTTAATTTCACGCACACATAGGCGACCAAAGCTGTGTGCGTAGAGCTGCCGCGTCGGCTCGCTGTAAAATCAGATCAACCAACTTTGATCCGTGCGCTTCAAATATTTAATTGAAATGCAACGTATGATTTATACATTGGTAATATAATGTAATAAAAATATTTTATTTACATTATAAGTAGACAAATATTACTTTACGAGTAATTAACAATACAAATTTAGGTACTAATCATATTATCGTTATTAATACATTGTTAAGTTGAATTCAAATCAGTGTTCAATCAGTAGACACTGCGGACGTTTTATCAATGATTTCGTGTTCGAACCGACACGCACTCGTTCGAACACAGGAATAGAGTTAGGGACCATACAACCCCTTACAACTACGAAACATATTGAATTTCAAATTACAGTACGTAACATAATTTAGCCTCGCAATTACATTTGTCGCAATGTATTAAATCAATGATCTACTAATACCTATGCTAGAAGAAACGATGTCATAAGTATAACCCAGTTGCTATGTGACGAGCTGTGTCGTTTTCGATACTTTTCAATCCACGTTAAAAGATGTCATAATTATTTTAATACCATTTTTTTCTATACAGCGCTGCTATCTAAAATATCGTAGTACGCATATCTAATAACAATAATAAATTGTATTTCTTTAAAATTAATATACTAATCTAAACTAAAATTTAATACTAATCTAAAATTTAGTAAGTTAGTCTAAAATACTATTAAACTCATTATGAAACTATGGTTGCCATGATAATGGAACGCAAATCACTAGTACTGTGTATGCTTTTTTTATTCTATTAAATGGGAAAAGGAACAAATATAACAACTTTTATGACGATGCTATTAAACAAGGTTATTTTGTTCTGAGTATTCAAATTTTAAGAGGAGGTTCAGAATCATGAGTATAGTCCATTAGTGAATTAAAATATATAGGGCACAAATGCATGACATATTATTGAGAAACTATAGCTTTAATATCGATTTGATGCATGTCTCTGTTAAATTTTCTTTAGGATAATAGATAGCTATGTTCCACGTGTCGGTTTTATAGGTGTACTAGCGGTCAGACCCGGCTTCGCCCGGGTGCGGATAGCTTTTGAGTCCAGTATTGAATTAGCAACAACATATTATTTCGCGTACTAACTATATTTTTCCCGCGCACCGTCGTCTATATTTCCCGTCCCGTTATATCCGGTTTATTTCCCGTCTCATTCAGTCCCAAGATGAAATTTTAATTATCATTTATTGTTAAATTTCTTTATATACAATATTTTGTAATTGTGATATTGATTTGTTGGTGGGAGAAGTGGTGGGGGGCGCCCGACGTGAGGGCCCAGTGGTAGCATGCGCGTGAGCTGCGCGCGGTACTGGACATTGCCTACTTTATTTTTCTAAAATAAAGAAATTTTTCTAACATAAATGTAGCCTAAGTTACTCCTTATTATATCAGCTACCTGACAATAAAAGTCCCGTCAAAATCGGTCCAGCCATTTCAGAGATTAGCCCGAACAAACAGACTGACAAAATTTTTTTAATATAATTTTCGGCATATGTATCGTGTATATAACGATATGTAGTAGGACATTTTTAAAATTTTCAATTTACATACAGACACTTCAATTTTATTTATATGTATAGAAGATAAGCGCATCCTAAAAAAACAATTATATATTTTTCAAACAGCCTAAAAAACAACAAACTTAATTATAGTTTTACGCTATAACATTAGTATTGTTCCAGTCAACTTTCCAATATGTTGTTTCCTTTTATTGCTTAGAAATGACTTAGTTTTATTTCTCATTATATTATCTGAAACATAATTTATACTAACAACAAAATCATTGTAGGTAATAAAAATAAAATAAAATATTTTACTACCAAAGTACTAAGGTGTGGCATTCGCAGTACACGCGTGGCTATTTTTACTACGCACGACAACGATCAACTGCAGCCAGGCCGGAGCGACAAGCGATACGTCCTCCCTCTAGAAGGCCTTGCGGCGGTCTGATTTGTTGCAGGTCGGACAGCGTGTTTTATAGTGGTTTTTAAAATATTTGTAGAAAACATGAAAACTAATTTGGCTGTAATATCAAAATGTTAATTTATTGATAAGATGTTCTTCTATTATAATCAGGGACCGAAAACGGTAACGAAAATACCGGTATTTTTTGGTATCAACCGAAAAAAAAATACCGGTATTTTTAAAGGTAACCCCTATACGCCAATTTTATTAGATTCCTAGAATTTAACTGGTATCATACCGGTAACCGAAATAAGGATTACCTCTATGTTTCAAGCGTTGTCGGCAAAATTCAAAGCGTCGCTGCGCCGTGCGTCGACCAAACACGACCTCAAGGCCGTCGCCCCGGTTGGTGCATGTTGTAACTTGCACTGATTCGACGCAGACCATACGCAGACGCGATCTTTGCGATTTTTGAATTTTGAGACTCTTAATTGATATTTCATTCAGTACGCACGTCGCACGGGAGTGTTGAATTATTTGTTTGGTTTGAAATCGGTTTACCTATATACTTTGAAAATGGAACGAAAGCGAAAAAATCATGTTTATGCATATTTTACCTACCAAAAAGAAACAAATTCATCTAAATGTAATGTACAAGGGTGTAATAAAGTTGACACTAATAACGAAAAAGTAATAGTAATCACCACAAATCCATATCTATTTTAAAATACGATGTCTGTGCCTTGTGGTAATCACATTGTTAATATTTATTATTGTCTGCCCTGAGGAACGCCGGCATTTACCGACATGAGCGCCGAAGCGTGTCCGTCGACGACTACACGTATTCTATGCCCATGCAGAAAGCCGGAAATCCACGAACACAGGTTGCCGGGCAGACCGTATGCCGGAAGTTTAGAAAGAAGACCACGGTGCCAGACTCTATCAAACGACTTGGCTATGTCGAGGCTCACAGCAAGAGCCTCGCCACGCCGGTCAATCGCCTCACTCCAGCGATGCAGGACAAACGCTAGAAGATCACCCGTCGATCGGTATTGACGGAATCCGTATTGTCGGTCACTGATCAACGAGTGATCCTCCAGGTAGCGGACCAATTGAGCGTTTATGATCCGCTCCATGACCTTACACATCACTGAGGTGATAGCGATAGGGCGGTAATTGGTAGGGTCCGACCGATCACCCTTTTTTGGGATCGGCTGCACATTGGCCTCCCTCCAAGATTCCGGCACAACACCTGTGCGGTAGGACGCTCGGTAGAGGCAAGTCAGTGCAGGAGACGACTTGGCTGCACAAGCTCTTAAAACCACGGCTGGTATCCCATCCCATCCAGACCACTGGCTTTCCGCACATCGAGAGACCGTAACTCACGCTGCAAACCACACTGCCTGATGCGAATATCCGCCATTGAGAAACCGCAATCAGGCAGTGTGGGCAGCGTCTGCGAACCACGGTCTTCGACGCGGGAATTAGCCGCAAAGAGATTTGCCAGCAAGGCAGCCTTCTCTTGCGGCTTGTGGGCCAGCGACCGTTCTGGATACCTCAGCGGTGGCAACGCTGGACGGCAGAAGTTAGATTGAACGGCCCCGGCCAAACTCCAATAAGCACGACTGCTAGTTGGGTGATTGGCAAACGCACGCCCAATCCTGCTAACGCGCTGGGCATCCACCCTAACGTAGGCCTTCTTACAAGCCTTGGTTGTAGGCTTATTTGAGGGAACTGATATTGGGATCCTTCATGGCACGACTCCTGATCCAAGCGCGGTACGCCGCCTGTTTGTCACTGACAGAATCGGTGCATGCACGATTGAACCAGGAGCATCCAAGGCCCTTACTGGCGATCTCAAATCTCGTCAGCAATAGCGTTGACACTCGCTGACGGATCTTTACCCTCAAAGCAGCGCCGCCTCCAAGAGATGAATGCGAAATATTCCGGCATACCATCCCAATCTGCCACGAGTAATGCCAGACCCTCCGCTTAATCTGCACGGATTGTGGTGGTGATGCGAATGGTAATGACGACCCAACCAGGCAGTTATCGGAAGTGCCTAGAGGCTCACTAACGGTCACACGATACCCGGCTGGATGACTCGCCAGCAGAAGGTCCAGCAGAGAAGGCGCATGACTCGCCACATCCGGGATCCTGGTGGGCTAGTTCACCAGTTGTGTCAAGTCATGAGTTAGAGCGAATGCATGGGCAGCTCTGCTAGCATGATCAGTCCTAGCCACAGTTCGTGATGAGCATTGAAATCCCCCAAGACCACCATTTCGGGCGACGGGAACTGCGCCTGCGCGTCATCAGCCGCCTGGCTAAGATACCTGAACAGCCGAGTCGCCTCATCGTCCCCGTGGTGAGAGCTGTAAAGGCACACGTAGATAAGGCTCAGGGAATCTAGATCCACTTGCACCCACAGAGCGGAGAAGGAGGGGTCCTCCATGCAGTGCAAACGGCGACAGCAGATGTCCGACCGAACACACAAACATACCCCGGCTTTAGGCTTGGAGTTTACTTCAAGCGAATAACCGGGATACAACAGGTAAGAATCATCGGCCGGACAACGAATCTGCATCTCCGAGGAAGAGCAAAGCAGGCCGGGCCGTCTCGAGATGGTGGTGGACGGCATTGAGGTTCGTATGGGGTCCGCGGATATTAGTGAACTCCATAGTGAACGCGGTGGTGGGGTTATGCACCGCTGAAGGACCTGCTCTGTTTAATTGCACTGTCATGGTTGAAAGGATGGGATTGGTGAAGAGGCAACGAATGGCTTAAGTTCGGGCACTAAGAAGGCCGAATGGGCACCGGTACGAAAGGATCGGCAGGAAGCGAATTGATCCGCCGGACGGAAGGGCCCCCGTACCCTCCCGGGATGGGCCGCCGGGACCCCACTTCCGGTCACCAACCGGCACGACGGACCCGCCCAAGATTATGCGCGGCATGGTTAGGCAGCCTCTCGAGGTGGTTAGCCCCTGTACTATACCGCGGGCGGCCAGCGGACAACTGTTTCTACGGGTCTCCCTGGCCGGCGGATCAACATTCCTCCCTTCGACAAACGACTGAAAATACCCACACGGTACAACCTCATGCCTGGACTCAAGCCCCTCGAAAAAAACGGAAAACCATGGGCTGATCCCGGAACGCGATCCCCTTATGGAGATCACTATGGCGGCCTTTACGCCTCGTGGACGGTGGTCGCTACCCGGGCGGACACTTAAGTCCTACCACCACGAACTGTGTCACTCATTTGGCACTACCCAGGGGTCAAGTGTAGGGAATCTAGAGTCAAAGCCTACGGACGCCGGTGACGTTAACCCCCTCGAATGGACTCTACTGCGGTAAAGTGTTGTGCGATGGTAAAAAAAAAGCGAAGACTTGTGGACAGAAATCGGACGTTCGCACCAAAACCCTATGATTCGTCCCACAAAAACCGACAACAATCGGATTCGAGGCGGACGCATCTGTGGACGTTAAATACCTACAACAGACGCACAAATAACCTCCTTTATACGTCGGCGGACGCAACCGAATACGACGTCTTGTATAGAAGGCAGTAGAAAGACGTAAATGCTCAAGGTCATTTGCTCGGGACGTGGTTTATCTTATTTTAATGTTTTATAATTTAAAAATATAGGGTTTTTGTACTAAATAATATTATTTATGTGAATTTAGGTATCTATCTATTTATTTATTAAATTAAATATACTGAGATATAAAAATGTCTTTACTATACAGTATCCCATTACACCAAATTCTTGCCTTTACTCACTTCCTTTTCTTTTCAACACAATTACATCGCAAGTAAAATGAAACGATTCCAGGGATATTGCGTAAACAACACGCCAAGTATAATATATTTTATTTGGTATGCAATATGGAAATGAGTATTCTCCAATGCGCTCTCTTTTACCGTCAAGGTCTTTTTTAGGTTACCGGTATTAAATCGGTTACCGTATATAAGGGTAACCTTTATAATTTTCATTGGTTACCGTCATAAGGGTTACCTAAATCTTAAAGGTAACCGAAATTGGTCGATACCGGTACCGTTATGTACAACCGGTTTCGGTCCCTGATTATAATATGCAATTGCTATAAAAAAATATGTACGATAAGTTGGTGAAAAAAAATATGTTCTTGACGGGAGTTTCTGAATAATTTTGCATTGTTTAAATTTTTATTTTTCAGGAACTAAACACAAAAAGATTATTTTTCTTAGCAAAATCCCTCCATAAGGGTCCTATTAGTCTAACAATATTTTTATTTTCATCTTATATTTAGTGATTTCGGATATCTTAAGCTTCTAAATTGCCATTCGAGGCCTAAATATCGAAACCTGGGTTCAGTAATCCTTATAGTATTCACAAATTATCTATCAATATATAATGTTCTCCACCAAAATCCCTAGATGACAACATTTTCTAAAATTAGTATTAGTTATATTTCCTTTAAATTGTTTATTGGTGGATATTAACTCGTTTGAAAAGTCCTGTTTTTAAGCCAAAAAGCGCGCGGAAGGTATAAACGCTCTTAATGTAAAGTAATAAAGTTTATTGTTACCTGAACTTGAATTTAATACTTTTTAGCTACATCTCGTAGTTCGAAATTCAAATGTATAAGTATAAGCAACCTCGGCCACTTTTGGCGTGTGATTTGTTCCGACCCTGTATCTAGTATATTATATTTGATCGAAGTACAAAACTCAATGCCAGGCGCCTTACCAACCAAGCCCAGCGTGGCGATAGGACTAAAAAAACGCACTATGTTCCGCATATCATTAATCAGAATGTGACATACCTTAGTTTTGATGAGAGCGTTCATATGCAGACTTTTTCTAGAGCTGAATGATTCAGGGAAGCACTTCTTGGGCATCACGCCGTATTTGTTGACCAGGTTTACGATCATGTCCCATTGGCCGCCGTCGTTGATCGGGTCCTAGTAGTCAAAAACGACATATTAAAATACATACAGAGCCTTCGTGGTACAGTTGGTTAGATGGTGATTGTGAAAAGAGAGGCCGCGGGTTCGATCCCCGCACCGAGAGAAATGTTTGTGAGACCCTCAAGTATTGGCGTCGGTTCTGGGCACAAACACCCAGACCAAAAATCTTGTAGTTCCTATACCTACGACAAATGATCTTAATTTGGTGCCAGGATTATGTATGTGTCTTTTGGGTGTATTTATTTATCCTTTTTATTTATTTATATATAAAAAATACTATTGACAATGTTAAAAATAACATTGTCTTTAACCACAATATAGTTTACAGTTTCTTAATTTAATTTAAATATAGTAATATGTCGTAGCCAAGTATATCAAATACGATTATTCTAATAGTAATTAATCGTTAATCGATTCAAGGTTTAATCGATGTCATTATTTTTTTCCCTTGGATAGACAAAACATTTAAACGCCTTACATAATGCAATTATGTAAAACGTGGTTACATAATCGGTGTAATGACTTGTTACACGTTAGTACAATTAATTAATTACATAGTATTTGTAGACGCAATCACGCGCCGACAGTCAATATTTATTCAACACTACAATACTTACACAGGTGATAATTTAATTAATTAGATTATGCATGAATCATGTCATGGGTAATGCAACAAATGTAGTTTTATAAAAAAATATGTCAAAGGAAACAAAGAAAAGTCCTATTATGCAGTTTTGCAAAATCATAAAATATAGATATCATCAAAATGAATCTATATTCGAAATAGCTGTTGATACTATATTGTAATGCTAAAATAATTATTATTGCTTGTCTCTATGTCTATATATTTTTTAATAATTTTCATAACAAAAGAATATTATTATTTGAAGTGGTAAAATGTACCTTGAGGAGAAAGTTGACCAATCTCCCGTTTAGCTCCTCGCCTGCCTTGGCCGTGGCGACGATATTGTTCAGCCAGTAGTGGGACCTCTCAATCTTATCCCAGAAGAATAGATAACTGGAAAAAAATATATACCTCATAAAACCTTATATATTTTATAAGGTAACCTTACATCAATAGAAAACCTTTTTTAAACTTAATGGAGTTAATTCGTTTGTTATTATTCCATTATCTAATTTTAGTTTTTTATAGTTTACGTTTAAAATTGAATAGACAGAGTAGATTGAGGGGCTGAAATTTGAACCCAGGAATTTACCGTTCGCGGATCAATTTATACTAACTAGACCTCTTTGGAACTAGACCTTTTTGTATTGTATGGATTACTTAGCAGTCTTGTAAAGTTTTAATGTATTAATACTTCGGCCTTAAATCGGTTAGGGCGTAGCATAATCTCTGTATCATAGTTATTATGATATTTTACCTGATGATGATGAAAGATATCTTTAACTCATAGGTACAAACATGATTCATTTTATTATAGCTTAAGTCCGGCAAACGAGGAAACGTGTCAACTGATAGTAAGTGATCACTGCCGCCCATGAACATCAATAACAATTGGATTATGGATGAGTTGCCAGCCATTCAAATCGGGAGGGGAGTGGGAAGGATTAGGGGTGGGAAGAGTCTCATTCACCAAATGAAACGCGACAGGAAAGTTGTCGCTTCACGTCGATCTTCTGTGGCACTGGCATTGGTACTACCCCGCCTGCCCATTCACGCTGAGTTATTACTGATAACACCATGACTTCACCACTTGTAATGTAGGTATTATGTTATATGAAAATGATTACGTTTTTACTGTTCCAATTTTAATATGTTTTGCAGAAACTTATCACTTTGCGGTAAGTTATTGGATATTTTTAGTTAGATTTTTCGTAATAACGCAATACTCTGGTTAGGACCAAACATTGTATACCTATCACAACTTTTGTGGGCTTGAGAAATATCTAGAATATGTATTAAAAATACATATTATGTATTAAAAATACATATTATGGTACTTCATTTCCTAAATTGGTAAAAATAAAAAATCAGCAGTGTATGGATTTGTAAACTTGTCAGTCCGTTACGTGGCTACTAGCTAAATATTACTAGGTATAAAATATATAATAAAATCAACTTGAAATGCCACAGTGATAATACAATAGGCAATTATAGTGTTATTTGCGTTGGTACATTTGTATTGAATGTTTAGATGACACAATGTAATATGTATTCCTCTATTTGTATTATTAGTATATAAGTATTCGTTACGTTACGAACTTCATTTTTGTTCTCTTTATTGTGGACCGCCGTCTACCACTATTCCCAATGCTGTCCATCCCACGGTTGCCTGGAAGATATCGCTTTAAGCGATAAGACCGCCCATTGTAACACAAGTGTTGTTTTTTATTTGTTATTTATTGTATTTCCTTGTTTCGGTTACAATAAAGAGTTCTTGTATTATATTTTATTGTATTGTATGGTATATTTCACAATACATAATTATAGAAAATAACCAAAGCATTAGGTGTTATCAGTTGATGTCAGTATCCTTGAGAGGCCAGTTAAAAGCGCTACTAGTTCTAATCATTGTTCGTCGAAGTAATTTCCATCCCAATACATGATGGCTTCAGACAAGTCATATGGGATTATTCAAAACGAAAACAAGAACAAAGTTTATTTACCGAACAGGAATCAAATCTAGGACCGCACGATTCGCAACCACAATCTAGCACTATAGTGAGTTGACCAATGACGTAGTAAACCAAATATTTTATCAATATGTAGAAACGATAAAGTCTGCCAAACACAGCGTCATAGAACCTCCTAGAAGCAGGAATCCTAAAAACATTATTAGCAGCCTCCGTGGCGCAGTTAGTCAGATGCCGGTTAAGAAACGAGAGGTCACGGGTTCGATTCCCGCACCGAAACAAATGTTTGTGAGGCCCACAAGGTCTGGGTGTTTGTGAGATTGAAAATTCTCTCGCAGTTTCTGATATCCACGACACAAGACTTAATTGACTTTAGTGTGGGTTCAGGACTATTTATGTGGCTGTTGGGGGTGTACATACCTCTGTGAGAATTCAAATTCCTCTATGCCATATTTCTTCATGAAGGGCAGTCGCATCACATTGAGTGCAGCGAACAGCCAGCACCGCCCTGAGTTCTCCTGATTTGTTACTGGTTTGCCTTCTGATTCCACCTGCAGACAATATGACCATATCTGTCAGATTTTATGTCTATAAGTCATTGAATTCTTAGTAAAAATATAGTGTATCCTTTTTATAAACTGCTTTTCATTTTCATATACTTTGATAAAGAGAAAAAAATGCAAGTATAAAAATATTTTCTTAAGTTACTAAATGGAGTATAAAAATATTGTGTGTTTAGTACATAAAATGTATTTATTTTATGTACTGCTTATTTGTAGCTGTGTCGTGACAGTAATAAAAAAATGTTACAGACTGTGTACAAAACCAGTATTGGTGTATGAATTATAAATTTTGATAAGGGGCTTAAAGAATCATTATTTCATTTGTACCATATGTTTGATAAACTTATGCTTAGGTTGATATAGATATTCTTGAACTATATTCATTCAGAAACATCACCTTTGTAAAAGGTCATAGCTGGTAAAACAAAGGATATTTTTGTAAATAATAATTTTAATGAAAATGCGCTTAATTATACATGCATTCCACAAATAAAACATTTGCCATGCAGTCACATATTTATGCAAGAGGTTTCAGTGCATATTATGTATAATAATATCATGCAAAGAATATTTAATAATGTATTAAAAGATTAATGTCTTACCAACCATAACTTACACATGTATACAGGGTATATCAAGACTGCTAAAACGAACCATAGGAAAATAATAACAAAAAAAATCGTCCCTTTTTTCCAACATTTTCTGTTGCATTGTGTCTGAAGTCGCTTAAACTACCGGCTTCGTTTTCGGTAGCAGTCTTTATGTAACTTATATAATTATAAATAATAATAATATACACAGCAAATAATACCCCACTGATTATGTTCAATCAGGAGACATACTTGGCAATAATCATATTTACCTATGCATTGATAACATTACTTAATATGATGGGATAATAATTATAAGATTTATTTAATTCTCCTTAATTGCACACAAAGAGAAAAATACTTCTAAATATTGACAAAAGGCATTGACATGCAAAAAACTACTTGATGAACAAATCTGTATCAGCCCATATACATCCCACTGCAGGGCACGGGCCTACTCTACAATCGACAGTACGATTGAGAGTGGTAAGGCCACACTATATAGTCCACCACACTGGCCTAGTGCGGGTTGGCAGACTTACATACCATATAAATTCTTATAAACCGCTATGGTATGCAGGTTTCCTCATGATGTTTTCCTTCACCGCTTTATGAACAAATGTACAAGTAAATTTACTATAAATTACTCACCTTAATGTTGTATACGTGTAGTGAACTATCTGCTTTTTTCCTGCTGATAGCAACTTCAAATGGATCAAATCTTGTGCACACATTCTGGGCTAGTTCATTCTTGAGGTCCCCGTAGAAATCATTTCGGAATTTGGTTAGAGTTTCTAATGATAATGGTACTGAAACAAATAGATGACAAAATATGAACAATTACTTTTTGTGCAATTTAATGGATTAAATTCAAAAATAATAAAAAACTGGGATATTTACTACAAAGTAAAGAAAGTAAAGAATTTTGATATTATCAATTTCTTAGTTGTGTATTATTGTTTTATTTTCAATTTATACAAACCAGTTGTTTCAATTTCGTTAGAGCCTTCATCTAAGTGGGGCTCCTGTTTGTTTGTCGATATATTTTCGTTCATAGAAATAACACTCACTTTTGTGTGCGACTTTCGGAATGTCCGAATAACATCTCAAAAGTTTCTGTACTTCGTATTTTTGTAATGAAACTTTTACTATTTTGTACATCTCATGTTTATTTTTATATAATCCATTTTTAAAATTCATGAAAATACCACGACATTTTTGTCAATCAATACTTTTTATTTGGCATGTCAACATAAAACTGAATGATTATCTTTTTAATTTCATTTTAATTAAAAAGAACCAGCCATTTAATAAATGATGCTATGTAAGACTCTATACATTAAATAGTTATAATAAATAGGCTTTTTTAAGTCTTTTGTTTCAAACAATCTGCATGACTAAGCAATTAATGATTCTTTTGTTCATAATTTATCAGTCCTCGTGAGTACAACATCATTTAATTCATTGAATCGAAATTAATTTTCTGACATGATATTTTATAATTGGAATTAATTAATAGTCGTGTAAACTAAATAAAGAATAGGGGTTATGTTCCTGATTATTTCTTCAATGGTTTAATCATTCAATTTAATTACCTGAAGACATGGTTCTCGATGTTATTTGCAGCAAACTATACGCACGACACTGCAGAATTGACGTGAAAAGTGATTTCACTAGCATTTAGTTTTAACACAATCAACAACAAATTAGATTTTCTTTACCGGTGACGATGGCAAACATGAGAAAATTATGTAGTTCTTAATACAAATGCCGGAGAGGTTAAAATATATTATATCAATATTGGAGTGAGTAGAAAACTATTGCTGTATCTTTCTAACTCATTCATTGGTCAGGCTACGCAAGTTGAAAAGGTTAGTATTTCGGTCATTGAACTCAGCAGCTGACTTGCAGCTGTTCCGTTTTTTTCTGCAACGGCAAATACTAGTCTTTTGAGCCAGTTGTTAATCAACTTCGTAGTCATTATTCTTTTAATCGAAACGCGCCAATTGTAAGTCATAGATAGTGATAATATTACATCGTTTTTTGTTAGCTTATTAAATGTAATAAAACAAACAAACAAACATGATTATATTATAGAGCGCAACGGTTTTGAAAGTATTATTTTTTATTAATATTTGTTAAACAAGTAATAACATAACTCAACTTATAAGTCATAATATTAATAATTTTATACAAGTTTTTAAAAATGGTTTTGTTTTTGTTAATCATTTTAAGTTTTTTGAATCTGGCAACGTCGACAAATTGGCGGGATTTTTAAAAATCAGAATTTATAACGTTTTTAGCGTTTAGTTGAATGAAATAAACGAGAGACTTTAATAAGTTAAGTTAAAATAAAATATGCAATTTTGCTCTATAACTTACATTTTATAGTAAAGTAGACGTTCTCTGGAAAAATTTAAACGACGAATACGAAAAATCAATAATCCCAACGAAGCTAACCTGCTATTTTAAGACTGTCATACGCAGTACTTTACATTGTCTTCATGTAACAACGTTTTATTTATCCGCACTATTATTTATTTAGGTCAAGGTGTTTGTGAAAGTGCCTAAAAGTATTTAAAAGAAATTTAGTTAGTAGCAATGTCGCTGAAAGCTTATGAAGATGCGTGTGCAAGGGCTGAATTATTCGGTCAGCCTTTACCTGACAAAGAAGATTTTATGGCTAAACATAAACATTTGGACGTAGTGGAATTTGAAGAAGTGGAAATTAAAACTGCAGAGGTAAAAACATGTTGCTTAATTTTTTAAATTTCAGTAATTGTTATAAAGGAAATTATTTTGAAATTTCAGAAATGTTCTTTTGTCGACTAAAAACGTTCGACAGAACATAATTTTGGGCTAATCCAGATAACTGTGATTTACTCAATTTTATTGTAGATATCATCTACTTACTAAAAATACATGATACAATTTACTAAATTCCATAACTATGTTTAGCAACATTTTTGAGTCTTGATGTCCGTATTGCAGAATACCGCAATGCTGAGTGATAATTTGAAGGAAGGCAGTAGTGGTCTTGCCGAGTTAAACACTATTTTAAATTCAACACAAACGAAAATCAATCGGTTGAAGGTGAGGAAATTACTTTATTTCATTTTCGAGAATAAATGATGGTAGAACAGGAAAAGAAAGATACAATAGCATGCTGTCTTCTTTTTCCCTGTTTTTTAGCACATAGCGTATTTCTTTGATAATGTTAATAATAACTGCTTTGATACCGACAGACCCAATGATTATTTATTATATTTTCTATATATATTATTATTATTTATTTATTGGATAGACCGGACTCCGCCGGATGATCTTTCTAATTGAATAGTCTTCCTGCAGGTGTTAATTGTATGAAATTACACATATTTTTTATTTTAATAGTTTGTTTTTTTTTTTAACTTATTTTTTGTTATTGCGTAAGTGATCCAATATAAAGATTGTAAAGTTCGAGGTAGTTGATACCATAAAACAATTGAAAGGATTTCGATTTAAATTCAATATAGTTCAGCAGTTATGTGCATATACGTCGGTTACCCGTATGAAGCATTTAGATGAAATTATTATTGCAACATAACAATGCAAAAACATTAAGCAATTAAATGACTAACACAATAGAAGATTTCTTTAAGCCCCCACGAGATAAAAATAAATTCTAATAATAATTCCTATGCGTGATAATCAATAAGTTGCAACTAGTAAATTTTTATCAAGACTGTATAAAATTTCAGGGTGTTTGCGGCAGCATAACAAACTTCTTTAGGGTAAAACTGACATCAAAAGACAACCTATCATATTCTAGTGAGCCTAGCTACATTGGCCAAACTAACTACGACAAAGATTACATTCCACCACAAACTGAAATAGGTTCCATCAACCAAGGTCTTGGGCCCAACGACACCGAAATGACGCCACGAACGAACAAACAAAATGGCCGATACTCACAAAATGGCGACGACATAAACGCGGCATTGGAGGATTTAGACACGATGAAGTTAATGGAGGACCCAACAGAAATCCGCAAGGGGATTGTGAACGATATATCAAAACAAGTGAACATGCAGATGAGTAAGTTGGATCAAATGATTTGCCAGGCTGACAGGGCCCAAGCGTCCCTCCACAATCAGAACAAGCAAATGCGATCTTTCTTGCGATAAACATAGCGGTTGTTTTGCAGTGCCGTAGCTCGGATGTCTATTATTTGGTCAAATGTTCATCAGTCATTACAATATTAAGAATATTATCATAGGGCTCATTTTAGTGAATCATATATCAATAAAATTTAATGTATATCCAACTGTTTCAAATATTTAAATTAATAAGAAGTGTAGTCATCTTTGTAGTGTTTAGACTACACTGAACGTAGCTTCAGTTGTAGTCATTTTAGCTACGGCACTGTGGCTATGCAATTGCTCAATACATTTGAAATCTTTAGCTTTTTGTAATCGATGTGCCTAAATGTAAGTTTGTATAAATGTATATCTTCGGGAATTAGGTTGTTGGATTTTAGCAATGATGGTGCTTTTGTTAAGGCGGTTTTGGCTAGAAGAAGTTATGCCGACTGTGAAGATAAACTGGCTTTTTAAAGTAAGTTTTTTTTATTATTAGAACTAGTCTCGCTAGTTGTGTTAAAGATTTCTTTAAGAGATTTGTTATTTGTATTTTATGACGAAGTATTTGTTGATTAGTGTATAAAATACTACTGTTTTTATTGATTTAATATTTGATTAAGTGGCTCATTATGCATTATATCTTAGCATAGCTTATTGACTATAATAATATCTTATGTGGCTGTAAATTTTATTTTTTTCGTAAGAGAATATTTAGATACAGATCAGATATTCTGTCTACAAATCATAAATTAAATCTAGTATCTAATTTAATCAAGTACTATCTGAAAAATTGCGTTAGAAAAGACACAAGGCATAACTTCAAAAATGCAGATTACGTATAAATTGACAATATAAATTATATGTTAACTTTAAGAGCTTTGAAATACGCTTCTATTGAAAGCATTTGGGAACTCAAGCGAGAAGAAGAAGTGAATCTATATTAGTGGTTTGAGCAATACCTATTCTTGTTTATTTGATGAATATTATCAACATTCTTGTATAATCAGAGAATTACATTTCATTCATAGATACTAGAAAATATATCATAATACGTGGCGCATTTTTTCGTATTATATATTAGTACATATACATGAGAATAAATACCATAAACTTCCAAAGTTAATTATTTTATTGTAACGCGTAGTTGTGATAGCGAGAAATTATCTATTATTGAAATGGAATAATATTAACATGTAACATTAACAAAAAATGATTATAATGATTTTTATATTAACGGCTATTGTAAATATGTTCGCATGCGGACTATTTCATAACTTTAATTATGTTTTTGGGGAACCCTGGTGATGATACGTGAGAAAGCAGTTATTATATTTACCAGATTCAGTAGTATTTTTATCTTATATGAAATAGTCGATTCTAAAAATAACCTATAATTATTCCCTTTAAGAGGTTGATGAAAGTAATATGTCAAGATCGAGAAAAGTATAAGTATGAGTAAGAGCGATGTATAGACTCTGCCAACCCCTATGTGATACAGGCGTGTCAACTATCCCTGAATTTCTGAAGTCTCTTGTTTATGGTTTTAGGCTGATTTTAGAGTCAGGCTGACCGCGCGCTGACCGTCGGCGCTGAAATTTGAAATGTATGAGCTTCTAACTTCTAAGGAGCGTTTTAGAATAACGTGTAGTTGTCAGCGCTGACCCCCGTCCGTAAGCTACGCGTTGAGCTGTCAGCGCCGACAGTCAGCGCGCGGTCAGCGTGGCTCTAAAACCAGCCTTAGAATTCACATGGAGTCTTGTTTATTGATCCTGTGACATGGTGAAACAGGCCCATGTAAGTGTGTGTATTGTGTGTGATTTGTTGATAAGAATTGCTTACTAAAATAAAACCTTCAATAAAACCTTCAAATACCCAAATTACGCAGGCTAAAAAAAACGTGCATGTACCCTCTCTTTAACTATCATCGACCAACTGATTTAGTGAAATGGAACATCGGTTTTAAATAATTTGGAAAAACTATTTTATGTATTTTAATTAAAATGGAACATCTATTTTGATATTTAATTAATTCGGCATGTATAGACTCATTTTGAAAGACTTGATTTGAATTTGAAAATTTAATTAAGTATTTAGATTTATATCAAAAACATTGTTACGATATTTATATTGCAGCGTTAGACATTATTTTAGATTTATTTACAAAAGAAGCTGCTTTTTAATCATAGCCGTATTCTTATAGCAGATTGTAAATTAAAATACATTTTATATATTAAAATTAAATGTATTTCTTGAGGACTCGTGTATATTACTTAATTAGCATGCATTTTAATTTATTTTAGAAGAAATTATGTTATTTTCCCTAATGGAAAATCAAGTTATATTGAGATTAGTCATGGTTAATGGTCTTGTGTACTAATTATTGTGTATACTTTGCTTGAATTACCCTTATTTTATATAGATATTATTTTTAGACCCTTTTCCCCCGTTATTAGCCCCCAAAATTATCTGTAGGCATGAAGAACCGGATAGCAATGGAACCAGATTAGCTATAACACTATCGAGGCGTGGAAAAGTGTGAAAGTCTAAGGTATTGGCCTTTCAGTCGGGATGTTTTATATTACTTATGTTGCCTATTCGCGATACAGCCTAAGCCCATGTATACTATGGCATTCCTGCTATTGTAGCAACACAATTGTTAATTTTATTACCAGTTTAATATACACGAGTCCTAAAATAAACTACTATTAGTGTCAGCCAAAATATACTACAGAATCTATTTTCTATCTTATGCTTCTTCCGAATGTGATGGTAAAATTTATAGTAATAGAAAAAAGTGTTAAACACAATGTTATATTTTTATGATTTGTAACAACATTGAATGAAATGATCTGATTAATCTGTGTTTTATTTAGTCTCAACAAAACGTTATAAATATACAATAACGTCACTATTTACGCATTTGCGACGAAGTGACCAAAAAGTCGTAAAATATATTAAAAATATTTTAAATGCTAATTTATTTTTCTTGGAATATATGAATGGCGATAAACATATAAAGCCAGCGTTAAATTCAACAGTACAAGTTTATTTCGATATGGTGTGTGGATCATTTCGAATATATGGTTATTAGGTGCGGAATTTGGCGCAGATAATACGTTTATATTTAGATAATTAAAAATTAATTCCACCTTTAGGTGTCTTCGAGTTCGCATATATCCTGTTAACAAATCTTTATTTAAAAATCAAAAGCTAGAATATATTAATTGTCTTGGATCCAATTTTTAATAGGCGTTTTCGTTCGTTATTTGGTAAAAGGGGCGGAAAATGGCTAATATTTTCTGCAGTAACTGACATGGATTTTTTTAAATAAAATTCGCCTCGTTTATGACATAGGAAAGAAATCCAGGTCAAGTAGTAAAATTGTGAGTTGCAGCAGTTTTACATCTGCCTACTCTTTTCGGGTAATAAGTATGTAACAAAATTGGACTAATTGGTAGGTTTCTAAGATTATTTTGAGTCGAATATTACAATAGGAAGACGCTATTGTCACGTAATTAGACTACTTTTTATTTATATTAAAAAATAGTCCTTTGTAATTACTAGGAAATTTTGCCTTTCCTGAATTCGGTGTTCAAAGAAGATCCGTACGACATTGGAATGGTCACGCCTGCAATCACGGTCGCGTAAAAACCAGAACGTGCCAACCGTAACACCGTATTATATAAGAATCAGATTAATGTGCTATGACCTGTCACTAGTTCGGAATCCGTGGTGTAGCAATGTTACTGGCACTTATCCTTTGCCACCTGCTCACTTTATCTTTAGCCAACCCATTCCACAGGTATCCGTTCACCTTTGTGCTGGACGTAGGCAATGAAGCTCTCGAAAGTGTTAACACGGAACAGCTTCGCGTGTCGACACCTGGGGGCTCCGTAGCCCTTCGATTTCCGGCAGTCGGTGAAGGAGATATAATAACTCATGTAAGAGTAAGTGGAATTGATTTCGGAACTGATTTGAAAGCAAAAATCATTGACGGAGGGCCTGGTTACAAATACGTTGTTCTAGTATTCATGGGTAACCCAGGAGTACCCTACGATGCTGTTTTGACTGTCAAGACTCTACCCAGTAAGAATTTATCCCAGGATAGTCAAAATTATAATACTGATAATGAAGAAAATGATCCAAATGACAGTGCCGAAGATTTGAGTGATTCGGAGAACGAGTCTAATCAAGTGGATAATACAAAAGCTGAACTCTTGCAGTCTAGTTCAAACGAATACAGTTATGTCCATGAAAGTAACGAAGATTATAGCGAAAGTCAAGGATATGTTTCTGAACAAGATATACCTTATCCTTATAGCAGTAGCTCAGGTGAGACAATAGAATCAAGTGACTATATAAGTGACGAAGATGAAGACAACCTAAGCGTTATTCCCAAGGAAGAAGAATGCGGTGACGACAATGATAGTGATGACAGTGATAGTGAGAGTAGTAATGAAAGCCCAAGTAATGATATAGAGGAGGAACAATCCGAAGTGTTTGATGAGCAAGACGATCCTAATTTTAATGAAGAACATGAAAGCTCTAATATAGATTACAGTGATCAGTCAGAAGATGATGAAGATTCTAACGAAGTAAATAAGAATTTTAGTAATGAAGAATTTCACAGTGGAAAGTATAAAGACTCGAACAACAATAATTATATTGACGCTGACGACAGCTCAGCTGTTGCTTACTAGTTATATAAATTCAATGTATTTTACGGATAAGTAAGAGTCATGTTTTATTTAGAATGATAAGTTAAAAACATGAAATCAGTTTAAATTGCTAATGTAAAATTTGTAAATAAATATTTGTTTGACGTATTTTTATTCGACTCTTTATAATGTAAATATAGTTTTTATGCTGCGTTTTTTGTGTTTCCGTTGTTACTAATCAGCGGTCACGTATTTATTTAAATAATTTTAACTAAGATCACACAAGGATTTATTTTAATGTTTTTCGAGCTGTTTTTACATAAGGCATTCTTTGTATTTGATATCCAAGAAAGAACAAGTCGCCACAAAACTAGTTTACATTATTCGTTTGTATGTATGTAAACTGCCTAATGTTTCTGATTCCAAAGATTACTGGTGGTGCTGTTTTGTTTTCACTGAGTGTTTCAAATATTGCATCCTTCTTTAATAGTGTATTTATCTTTTGAACCTAAAAGCCACTTGGAGCCAAAATTTTCAATATTTGATTTAGCCCTGTGTCTAACTTCCAACTTAAGGTGGACAGACCTATTAAACATTGAGGATGTCATTGGATGTTGGCAATTTCCAATAAATCTTTTTGGAAATATTTGGGGGGACAATGGAATTACTGCTCCTGAAGATAATGATTTTATGGCAAAGTTTACTTCATAATAGAGTTAGGTTATGTGTGCTTCCCATAAGTTCTCACTTATAAGAAGCACACATAACCTCATCATCGGCCTCTCCTGCCTGGTTAGGTACCACCGTAATGTCTATTTCTCTCGCCAATCACCAGGGTAAATGCACTGTTGTGTTCCGGTTTGAAGAACATTGTAGCCAGAGTAACTACTGAACATATTCAGACTTAACATCTTATGTCTCAGGATAGTGAGCGCAGTGGAATGCCAAGCATTGCTGTGTAATTAGTGGTTGTAATGTAATTTGGTTTGCTGCTGTCCATGGGGTGTCGCTTACCGTCGGATGAATAGTATGCTCATCTCGCCATTCATTGCAATAAAAAAAGTTGAATCTGCATCAAAATAAACAGTTTATTTTTGTAATACCGTAGGTTATTATTATCCAATGTTGTTTTATTAACAGTGTAGGCGTACACGAGCATCCAAATCGAGACTGTTGAAAACGATGTCACAACAAATTGTTTGGATGCCCCATGCCCCGTCGTGATTCTGCGGCAAATAGCGCACGTCTCAAGGATAAAGGGATAAGGTTGCCATCAACTCGACAGGTGGTCTTTTATAATCACGGCAAATCGGCACGTTCCCGATAGTTTACACGTGGATTGCCGATTTATTTGTGTCTTGTATTGAACAGCTTAAAGTCTCGCCACGTGGAATTATCAAGAATTTTCCACCACCGAGAGCTTGCCTTTTTTTTTGGTTCAAGAGGTAAAGCTATTAAACTCCCCGTTCGGTACCCGAGGGGAGGCCAAAAGGGGTATGTCAGTGCCGCTAACCTTCCAGCCCGGCACATCGCGGATGTGGTCGAGCTGGGTCTTTAGAAATACCTACGCCACCATACTGGCTAAAACTCCTCGGTAGCCTTTATATCCATTATGAGCGGCCCCGGATATTCCAGGGCGAAGGGCGCCCCGATTTAGGTGTGCGTAACCCCTCGCGCTAAACCATTGGTGATTATATGACCCCCACTTACAGCTTGTTTTTGGACGCCCATTTGTTAGGATGTTATGGACGTACATGAAAGAGACTAGGCCATGCGTTTTATCGCGCATCACGAATACTTGAGGGCACAGTGTGCCCAGCTACCCTAATGACCTCTATAGGTCGCCTCTTTGTCCGGCCAGGGGATACCGTGGCGAAATTCTCATACCCCCGGAACATAAGGTAAGGGTCACAACTGGACGAAAACGGGAGATACACTACTTAGAACGTAAAATTACTAAGCATAGCAGCACTTTGCTAATCGCCTTGAGACATTCGGTGTTAAATCTTTAAATTACTTAATACATTGTTCATACACCATATTAATATTTTCTGTCGTTCAAACAGTACACATTGCTGGGTGTCTTCAGAAAAAAACAAAGCGAGATATGTGTTCCTCTGGATACTCTGTTTGTAAAGCACTACATTTGCCATGACGTACATTTAAGTCACTTTGTTGTGAATGTCTATTAGCTGCCACATCACTAACGACATCGTATTCGACTAACGGAGCTGTAATCTCCTGTTTACCATAGATTTGTATACATTTTAATAAGGTTGCCTCGTTCTTAATACTCCATAGAAACTGTTAGATACATCCTTAATTATGTACATAGGTCATTGCATTACGCAGAACGAGTATAACGGTCAATGGAAATACAAAACATCTGTAAAGAATTGCTCATTGGTCGGATAATGCGAAACTTATAAATTTTAACAAGTTTCCAATTATCTTCTGGAACATACTCCGCAGACGTAGTCTGTGTTAAAAGACTGCTATCTTTGAATACATTTGAGACTTCATTTACCGTTATTTTTTTTATAATATTGGCATAATTGTGCAATTTATACCTACATTCAAGAGCCACATACCGTTTTGAATTCAACATCTACAAGTATTGTATCAGAAATTATGAATGTCTGCACACTATACCTAGGGCACATACAAAATATGATTTACGGATTACCTAACTTGTGTCATGATACGGAACTCGAGCAAGCGGCTTTAAGTTTCTCATCCCTGCTGTTTTATAGTTTCAACAACTGCACCATAGAGGCTTTCTTTTACGATGCCATGCTTGAAATAGAATGAGACTAAGAATAGCAAGTCTGACTCTGTGTCGGTACATGCTAAATTCTAATATCTCACCACTACTACACGTACATGCATGCATACATACGTACATAAACTCACGCCTTTTTCGCAGAAGGGCAGAAGGGAAGAAGAGGACACCCACGTTTCGCCTCGTTTATCTCATCCCACGATGTGATAGGGCAAGCCTATCGCCAAGTTAAGCACAAATTCCTGACTCCAGTCTAATAATGTATACAAAAATCCAAAATCACTTTGCCCTACGGACACCTCGACTCGACGCCATCGAGACAGTAGTATACGTTTTCAATCCAATTACTCGTATATTTTACTTGATTTACAAATTCTAAGTTGGTTCAAAAAACTAGTTCCTCTAACATAAGTGAGTTGCTTTGGAAAAATGTATTTCTCTAGAAACAATTACCAATGACTTTGACTGACTGCTTCCCAATCATTCTGCGAAATAATCTTGCTCTGCGCAAAAAAACTTTTCGGAACCGAGAAGTTCACATGGTAATTTGCTCAAGACAGACCAGCTGTTTTATAAATTGTATATTTTCATAAACCTAATTACAGTAATCAGACAAAAACAAAACAAAAGAATTGGTCTGTGCAGATTATGCGCCTCAATTGCTACAGTTTTTTCACCTAACGTTTATTTAATGATTTTGTAAGATCGTAAAAGGTTTTATTAAAGTCTTTTAAAAAAAAACCGTAACATTCTTAGCTGCAAGCGTCATTTTTTTTATATAACATCTCTGAGAGAAAAAAGTATCAAGTAACCGGGTTCACCAGATCAAGATCTATTGCTATCCCTAATACCAATGAAATTATGGAACCACGGAATCATAAGTGCGTGAACAATTTAAATTAAATTTAAAAGGAATAACCTTTTCCGTTAAGCTGGTTCATTTCTACTTTTCTGTGAATTAATTCACAAAGCTCGTTGCCAACAGAAATCACCAGAGTCGTTAAATTATGTAATTCGTTCGAGAATTGCGCCTATGATGGACGACATGTATAACGGGTGATAGAAATTCAAATTTGGAAAATCAAGTAAACATGTCGACGTTCCATAATTCTCATTTCAAATTATTCGTAAAACGGTTTCTTTGGTTGTCTTTGGGTCGGCTCGTTCCGAATCCATTTTGATTTCTTCTTGTAGAGGCCATCATCATAGGCTTATGGTAAATTTATTTTACACTTTATTGCTAAACAAAGTAGATTTCTTTTAAGTTTTACGACTGTTAATACAAAAATTGTGAATCAATATATTTTGTATTCCGTTTTCATATGCAATGTTTGCATCGTTCCGAATGTTTGTTGGATAGAAACAGATCGATTGTGATTTGCATGTTTTTGATTTATAGTTGTAGGTACAGAGGGAATGTTTTTTGGCGACAG
Source organism: Hyles lineata (assembly GCA_030180105.1). Taxonomy (NCBI): domain Eukaryota; kingdom Metazoa; phylum Arthropoda; class Insecta; order Lepidoptera; family Sphingidae; genus Hyles; species Hyles lineata. The sequence goes on from JARJEE010000026.1 coordinate 2,331,045, forward strand.
TCAATATTCGTGTAATATAATATGTAAAATCTGTATAAAAATGATGTACTAAATTACTTTTATATTTTAAAAATTACAAAGAAAATAAATTTAATATCCATATAATAATCGACTTATTGTTTGAAACATCATATTTTGTATTTCTGGAGCTGTTTTTTAAGCAATAAATGCTATGTGAAATTGTCAATATCTTTTACAATAGAACTACAGATGCCCTTAATCTAACTCTATTTTTGTAAAACATTTAAATTTAAATAATTGCGAGACGTTTTGAAATGCCTGAATATAAAATTCGCATTATGAAACATACCGTATAAAAGGTATCATATTCTTTACTTGTCATATTAGCATCTGCTAAATAAAGCAGAGCCTGACGTTTGGATTCAGTTATAACACTGGCCATTGCATATTTAGAACAAAAACGGTCACCGAATGCGATTCGAAATTCAAATGTCAGTTTTAAAAATAGAACGTCGCCATCACGGCGGGAGCCAGGGGACCGCTAATCGAATATAGGTTGTAGGGGAAAGGGGGGTAAGACGGGGTACTTAACGTTTGAATCTCAATAAAACTAACATTTTCGTGTCTTTATTATCTTTTTTATTCCAGTAATCATCTTTGGTAATCAGTCTTCCATAACTAATTCTAATTAGGAACATATGTTAAATAATTAAATAGAAAATTGACAAAAAGTAGATAAGGTCAGATCTCCCCATCATGCCCCCTCCGTCGGGTAAGATGGGGTACCCTGAGGGGCAAGATGGGGTTGAAAAAAATCAAATTTATTTTTGCTGACAAAATTCGCAAGTAAACGTTGCATCTTCATCTTCATCATCTATGCCAGCACAGCTATATTGAGCCCATTTGTCGCACGTAGAACAGGCAGCCCAGCCTTCATTCGACTCCAAATAACAACCATTACAAAACAAACATGGTGTATTTTCAACTTCACCATCACTGCTCTCTATTGATGGGACATATTTAGATCCTTTTTTCTTTTTGGCCACTTTTTTTTTATTAGCCGCAGATTTTTTTTTGGTTTTCGTTAGTTCTCTTAATGCTTTTTTCTTTTGTTTTTCTTCTTCTGCCAACTTTAACTTTTAACTTTTTTTAACAAAAAAACTGTTTCTTTAGGGCCTAACCGAACCTTCATTTTCATTGTAGCTGAAACATTTTCTTTAGAGCTTTCACGAAACATCTTCACTTTTCTTTCCAAAGTGGTTTAGGGGACACCAAAAGTCTTTGCTGCTAAATAATAACCCATTTTGCCTTGTACCACAGAGTCCACCGCATTTCTCATGACCTCTTCTGATCAATCTCCTCTATTTGTTGTTCTTTTATAATTTTTCACCATTCTGCAATGATAAAAATAAATCACCAATAATAAACCTATAATATACCTATATTACAAATCATTAGTCTTTTACTGATATAGCAAAACATTAGAACTATTTTAGTTCGGGCAAGATGGGGTACCCCATACCCCGTCTTGCCCTCTCATGTCCAAATAAATAAACAAATTAACCTCTAAAAACAATGCTTTCGCACACAAATAAACAAGTGCTTACCTGCATGAGTAATCTTTGACCTATATGAATAACTTTATTTGTACTTCGAAATGCTGATATTTATAGAACAATCACGGTGCAACCAAAGTAAAAAAACGCTAAGAAAATCGCCAATTTACTATTTTTTCGACTTAACAAACAAAAACAGTAGCGTCGTCGATCTGTCACTGCGTCAACTAAAAGCTGTTACGGCGGCGCTGCGTCATGCGCAGAAACGATCCTGATTGGTCAAGCAGTTCCCAATATAAGACGGGTACCCCGTCTTGCCCGCCACCCCGTCTTACCCCCCTCTCCCCTAACGGTTGTTGTAGAGAATAAATCGAATGATTTCAATAATTGATTATTCGCTCCTTTGTTACCTTGAAATGGAATTGTTCGTTGCAGTTAAAATAACGATTAATTGTATTAGACAAGTGTCCAATCTAATGTACCTTTTTCAGACATACATGAGGCTACGTGACTAAACCAGTAAAGCTGATATTGTTTTTTGGCAACATGTGGCGTCGAATGTTTACACACTGATGTCCTTAAAACACAGATACCCGGAAATTGAACTGGGGAACGTGATCTTCCATAATCTGAAATTCAGGGTTATAGGTTCATAAGCACCTATAAGGAGGCGTTTAGAATATTTACGTATCCTATATATTATGTATCCGTTTTTGATCACAGCGGTTTAATTACCTCTACATGAATTTTCGGGATGAAATGAAAATGAAATGAAAATAATTTATTGAATCCATTAAAATGTTCAACATCATTTAGATTCAGTCATTTTTTTTTATCTACCACCCGGTTCGGAAAGCGGTTTTCACTAGAGAAGAACGGGCAAGAAACTCTAGTGTTGCTCTTTTCAAAACCAGTTAACAATGTAGTGAATTATTACAAAAATTTACAAGTTGGTTTAAATCAGAGCAGTTTAATAATAATTCATTGTAAATTTACAATAAATATTTTTGATACAAATATTATTATATTATAATTACTATGGCTGAGTGAAGCGAAGTCGCCCAGAACGAAGAATCAGTATACTCTTTTTCGCCCAAGTGGTGAATAATTGCGAAAGTCTTATGTAATCCATCAATCAATCCGTTACAATGTAAGCAGATCGGATAGACCAGTCAACGCAAGCAGCACCCGTTCACGAGTATGACGCATGTGCCAGCCATCGGCCTCCTCAACCATGTTACAGGGAAGTGACCGACCCGGCACACGACGCCACCGCAAGCACAGACTTTTTAGCGAGCATGACATACCCAATCACTTACATAGGAAAACAATGGCAAATTTGACAAGTTACTTAATTTAAATGATATTTTATAAAGCACACCAAGACTTCCGTTCCGAGATACTACACATTTATTTAATTTTATTCTATTCCCAAGCCTTGTTATCGTCTAAATATTCCGAAATTTTATAATATGCTTTATTGCATAATTTTTGCTTGATAGTAGCTTTGAATTTTGTAATAGATAAGGCTTTAATATGACTGGGATGAATATCATTATAACTCGGTGCATTGCAATCACTTGATCGTGGTAGAACAAACCTAATAAGTAATATATAAATTATTTGAGAGAAATCTTAGCTTTTGTACCAAATTATTTACCCAAATACTCGAGCCAAAGACGTGTTAAGTTATATTGGTACGGATTTTAGGATTGCCTGGATTTAGGCCGCCAATACAGAAGTTTACAGAGAGAGTTTACAAACAGTTCTGTTACACGAGACGTTATAATTACGAATCGGTGACTCATTTGGCTCGTGTCACAGACTTATAGGTGTCAATGAAAGACGTACTGTAATGTTTATTCTTGTTAAACTTCAGTTCTTGATACTCATGTCACTTATTTAACTATTTAATTGCTTATGGGTCTTACACAATATAATGTAATAATATTATTGCCACGAATGGCAAGACGAGCATGCCGTTGGCCTGATAAGTAAGTGATACGCTCATAAACAAAAGTAAAACCAAACACCTTGAATTACAAAGCAATGCTTGGCATTCTACTGCGCTCGTCATCCTGAGACATAAGATGTTAAGTCTCAATATATCCTATAATTATCCTGGTTTTAATGTGAATAAACCAAAGCAAGATAATTTGTGAAGCAGAAGTAGTTGGTTATATCAAAATGTTCTTTATATTGCATTTATTTAAGGTTAGCGCTTTATAACTATTCAGCCATATTGCAGAATGATTTGGAATTTTACGACCGCGTGCCTGTCTGACATCAATTCTTGCGAAACGATCCTTTACAAAGTTTTACCTATCACGAACTCGAATTTTCCAATAGCTTGCCTGATATTTTCATATCAGTTTCCCCATATATTTAAAGTCGATAAATTTACTAAATAAACATCGTTAGTAAAGGAAACTATAAAAGTAAGCCTCCACTATAGACTAAGACTACTACTACTTAATTTTGTACACAACGAATTAGAGCACTAGAAAATTCCTCCCTATCTCTAATAGACACCCAGCATAAGCCGGCAGCTATGCCATCAACGCACACATATTGTGCACATATCCTCTAAAAAAACCAAAATATTTAAAATTATTACGCGTGGTTAATTAGTGAGCTAATTACGTTACCTAATACTCGTGGTTTTGGCAATGTCCTTGACATTAAACGGCAGGTGAACGTTTGAGATTTTACGATCCTCGTGGCCAAGAGAGAGGTGGTTAAAACTATAAAAGTTTATGTTGACCGCAGAGTACAGGAAGCCGCCTGACTCGCACCAGGAACAAAGTAAATGTTTATCGTGATGTTGGCTTTGGGAATAGAGCTAACTTCGGTTTTAGACTCATATTTCAGATATAGGGCATCGTTTGGTTAGTAAATCAGTATTTGGTGAGTGCCAGAGCAGAGAGTAGTGAAATGGGTTACTGTAGGAATGGGCCGTTTTAACCAGAAACGCACCCTAGTTTAACATTAAACCGGTAACTTCAATCATGTTTTATTCTAAAAGGAATCTTTTTTCTTTCGCTCGTTTTCTATCACTCTGCCCTCCTATTTTAAAAGGCTAGTAATGCGTCGACGTTTGCAATGTTGTAGATTTGCATGGATGACAGTATTCACTTTTTCATCAAGTGAACTGTTAGTTATTTGCCAGACCTATTTATTAAAATAAATAAGACACCGATCACCGATTGGCACAGATTCTAAGATTTTAGAAGTTCAATGGCCGCGTTAGATGCTTTGTGTTTGATTCCTGTATGGATAAATGTAGTGTGAATTCTGCAGCTTCTCAGAAAAGGCAAATCTCTTGATATATAATACAAATATTTTGGTTTCGTTTTATCTTAAATTATCGATTTATCGATCAAATTATGATGAGTTTTTATACGGGGGGGATAAACAAAAAATATGCAATAATGTTGAACTTGGCTGGTTTACCACAAGACATCATTTCTTCCAACAAGCAACAAACCTGTTGTGAAAATTTATGCGCGTGCCCTGAAGAAAGAAGAATCCAGAATTCCGATTGATGATATTGAGGATTTGCAATAACATCATAAAAATATGATTGCATATGAAGTGCATGAACCTTGCATGAAAGCTTCGTATCAAAGGTTATCATACGTTTAATCCGTTGGAACTCGACCAGCTATTTCGGGCGCCTTCGATTTTTGTGATGTACTTTACGAGCAGTGTGATTGTAAACGATAGTCGGGAAGAGGTTATTATTGATGTCACTGAATATATTATTAAACTAGTAACAATTATAGAAAAAAGCTATGATTAAAACTGTTATCATGTAATTAACAGTTGTTGTGAGCTTTTCTCTTAGGGCTTTGCCAGTCCTGTATAAAGATAAACATAACATCACGCCTTTTTTACCAGATGGGGTCGGCAGAGGTGCAACCAGGACACCTACCTTTCGCCTTGTATTTTCCGTCCCACGATGTCATAGGGGGCGAGCCTATCGTCATATCGAGCACAAATCCCTTACTCCGGCCTGAAAATGAATAGAATAATTCAATATCACTTTGCCCGACCCAGGATTCGAACCCGAGACGTCAGCTTTGCAATCATACCACAACTAAGCCACGAGGCGAGTTGTATAGTTATAAATAAATAGATGCGAATAAAAATATTTTTATGATATAATATTTCTGCTATATGATGGCGTAATCAAAATCACATCAATGAATATAAACAGTATTAAATTTAAAAAAAGAACAAATACACTTTTAAAAACAAAGTCATTTTCTGTGAATAACCCATTAGAACACTCAGACATAAATACGTTTCGTTTATCCTTCGAGTGTTCCACATTGCGTGTTGATAAACAACTAATAAGAAACAAAAACATTTGATGGACAAATGCTTTCGATTGATGCGTCTATATTCCCTGTTTTTGTCTGATCGAGTGTCGAATACACTTCATATCGGGAGCGAGGTCTTACGATCTAAATGTGTTGGTCAATCGCAGCATTGTTTTATGATGCGTTATGACATAAACCAGCTTTTAAGAGATTTGACGTGATTGGTGAGTATTCGCGTGTGAATTGAATTTAGATCTTCGAATGTCTGGAATTTTGAATATACAAAGCTTATGGTTAATATGTAGAAGGTTTGGATAACCTGTCATACCGATTTTGAACCTAATTACTACCAATGACAGGACATTTTTCAGCAATTAGAGTAAGTAGAGTAGAAGGCCGTAGTCATGCGACAAGCCGAAGACAGGGTAAGGGGTAAGAGCACTTTTTACTGGTGGTAGGTCTCACATATGTGAGAGGCCATGTGAGTAGGTATCACCGCAATGTCTATTCCTCCCGGCAAAAAGCAGTGTAAATGCACTGTTGTGTTTCTGATTGAAGGACATTGTAGCCAGAGTAACTACTGGACATATTGAGACTTTACATCTTATGTCTCAGGATGGCGAGCGCAGTGGAATGCCAATCATTGCTTACTAATTCAAAGTGTTGTTTGGTTTTACTATTTTTCATGAGCGGTCGTATCGCTTACCATTATATTGTGTATTATATTATGCAATAAAATAAACATACATTAAAGAGGCCTGTGTGTAGCAATGGACTGATTGAATATTATAAGATAACATAAATACATAAATAAATAAATACATGTGAGTGTCTTGGCACCTGCTGCCTGCACCTGCTGCACCTTCGCTGCCTACCCCTTCTGGGAAAAAGGCGTGAGTTTATGTGTGTGAGTGTATAAATACATAAATTCACGATTTTTGACAAAATGGGTAGGCAGAGGTGTTACCAGGACATAGGTATATGTTTCCCTAATTTTCACTCATTGAGCTGTGCCATTAGATTTGGTTTTGGGCGAGTCATTGCGGCAAAAATACTCCCAAAGCAACTTCCAACCGTTATTTTAATCGTATTTTTTCTATTAACATAGGTTTAATATTGCTTTTCACGTGTCAGTAAAGTAATACAATTATACCTCTTCTCCTTTCTGCGTAAACAATGATAATTGTCTAAAAAATAAAGCATGGTCAATGGTCATGTGTTTGCTAGAATCCGGAAAATTTAAATCTAGAGATAAAGTGTAAAGTAGTTACTTTTATTCTTACACACAATTATGCTCGTGATATCTTCCAGCATTTTCTTGTTTTTAAGTAATCATAGCTACAATCGAGTAAGAATAATGGAAACGATAGATAAGTTAGAAAACCAGTAAGACTCCATATACGTTTGAATTCCAGAAACAAGCAGTAAAGAAGTAAGATTCAAAACAGTTCCAGAAATGTTTCTTTTTTGTTATTATTAAATATAAGAATTGTATTATAAGATTTTAAAGACTGGTTAAACAAGAACATATAATTTTTTTGCTTTTAAATATGTTATAATCATCCCTTTAAACTTATATTTAACCCTAGGGCCATGATTGTACCAAACGTCACTGCTATATTTGGTCATTTTTCTTTAATTAAATAGCAGTTGCTGTTAAATTTGTGTCGATAGCCGAAAGAACAATTTATCATGTGTAGTAATTAGTATTTTTTTCATCTTATAAGTACTCTCATGTGAGATATTACAAGAAAATTGAAAATCGTCACTTTCGTCCCTAGTCTCCCCTACACTGCTACGAGGCTAATGAATAAAACAATACATAAACTGTAGCATGAAGCGATATGACGTCTTTTGGGTGTGTCCATGTAAATTTTTGGATGCTAAAACATCTTACAGTTAATCTGTCATAGCTCTTGTACTTGAGTTTTTTTAGAGGAAGTGCTAGTCGAAAACGAAAATACAAATGGTGGTCACTTTTTTCTGCCCTCCTTTGACAGCTTGAACAACATGCACAAATTATTTAGAAAATAAAAATAAATAGTTTAGGGGTATTTAATTCCACTCAAATTCGTTTTAAAAGGATCATAGCTAAATATAATTTCGGCTATTAAAGCAAATTAAATAATAAGTTCAATTTTAACAAATATATTAGCGCTACCAACATTACAAACTGAAAATTATTTTTTTGAAGTCGCAAATGTCTGAAAGCGTTCCCTCTATAATATAAATAATTTAGGTCTTGGATTAAAATCAGTCCATTATCTAGTATGCAAATGACTTGTTTGTAGCTTGTCTACATAGACAAATAAAATATTTTATGAATAAATCGATCGTTTTTCCAAACCATTATACACTCTGATGACTGAAGATTGAGGAAATCAATCATGCATCCATCAATTACATTCATTGGTTCGGAGTTTTCCAACAAAGTTTTCCAAGACCCGCCAGTAAACAAAGTCTGCAAAACATATTTACATTTACAGACATAGTTAAAAAAACATGTATTCCTAAGAAATCCTTTGTAATACTATCGGAATTTAAATCTAATTGTAAAGAGGGATCTTGTTGAGCTGGTCTTGTGTTTACTATGTGTTATTTTCCGCCTGCGGTGTGAAGCAACGGATTGATGAGTCCACAACGACCAATGTTGATAGAACTTTAATATTTTATTACATCGGGTTTTCCCGTACCAAATAACTTTAGTACGAAAACAAGCTTTGCCATGCGTTTGTACTCACATATTATTAGATTTTAAAATTACTGGTGGTAGGTCTCTCATATGTGAGAGGCCATCTGGGTGGGTATCACCGCAGCGTCTATTTCTCCCGTCAAACAGCAGTGTAAATGCACTGTTGTGTTTCGGATTGAAGGGCATTGTAGCCAGAGTAACTACTGGACATATTGAGACTTAACATCTTATGTCTCAGGATGGTGAGCGCAGTGGAATGCCAAGCATTGCTTTGTAATTCAAGGTATTGTTTGGTTTTGCTACTATTTATGAGCGGTCGTATCGTTTACCATCAGGCGAACGGCATGCTCGTCTCGCTATTCATCGCAATAAAAAAAAAATCAACAAAAACATGTTTCTGATTAATTGTTTCTGATAAGATTTTAATGATTAAAAGTGATACATTATATCTTAGTTATTATAATTCTTTATCATGAAATATTTAGCGACATATTGGTAGTAAACCGACTGAATGAGATGTTATATCGATTTCCAATGTAAATTTTACTTTGTAACTTGTAACACATTACTTTGTTTGTTTCTTCTAGTATTATTCCGGTTGGCGATGGGTTTCCCGTTCTTCAGTCTTCGCCATTTAGCCCATTATTTAGTATCCTCGATATACTACGAGTCGACTAATGGCTTGACTATTCTTCTCCTAGGACATCAACCCAGCGCTGTTATGTTAAGAGGAGGCATTAGACATATGCTGGTATAAAACTAATATATTTATACCATTATCCATTCTCGCAGGGAAATATTCTCATAGTATCTAATATATTCATCTATCAACCATTTTTAGATTCGTCAACAGCAAAAAGTCTGTCCCCTTAAATTTTCCGGGCATTAGTACTATATAACAATAATAATGATTATTAACAACAGAATTCAGTTTACAATTTAAAACATAATTAAACTAAAACAATTTTGTAAGGGTACCCAAACTAGGCTAGACCTATTTCTTGGCATACCAAATGAAAATAATTAAAAACAAAACCATTACTTCAAATGATTACTTATAAATAAATAATGAAACAATACTATATAATAATTCTACGCAATATCTACTAATTTTACACCCACCTAAAGATTACTACAAAAACAGACAAACAACCGAATGATCGCATATAAACACAGATATTTGTACCGAGCTCGGCGCGAAGTGACTTACAACGAGTATACAGATATAAATCGGAGTCGGACGTTTGTAGGCCCGCGATGTATTTAGATCACCGGGATAAGAAAGATCTGAGTTAGTTGAACGCTACGGATATTTTCATGCTTTCACTAATAAAGATGCAGCTGAAATGCACGTAGGTCAGTATTGTTACACATCCCAAACAAACAGCAGTTTAAATGCACTGTTGTTCAGTAGGAAGAACATTGTAGCCAGAGTAACTACTGGACATTGAGACATAACATCTTATGTCTCATGATGGCGAGCTCAGTGGAATGAATTGCTGTGTAATTCATGGTGCTGTTTGGCTAGTGTCCATGAGCGGTGGTATCGTTTACCATCAGGCGAATGGCATGCTCGTCTCGAAATTCATTGCAATTAAAAATAAACACCATATAATAAAGTAAAAATAAATATAACAGGGAGACCTTATATATATATAACATAAGTGAACAATAGGCGGTCTTATCGCTGTGAGCGATCTCTTCCAGAAAACCATAATCATCGTTTATCAATAAATAAGCCAAATATCTAATTCACTAAAAGGAAATTTCTTTGATTATTTCTGCACTGGCACAACAAAGTAAACACAATGCATATTATTATGGTAACTGCAGTCGCCATAATAACGCAGGTCTGGACATAAAATATATGCACACATACAGGGTATATCAAGACTGCTACCGAAAACGAAGCCGGGTGGTAGTATAAGCGACTCCAGACACAATACAACAGAAAATGTTGGAAAAAAAAAACCGACAATTTTTTTTTGTTTTTTTTATGTGGTCGTATTTGGGTGCTAAATACATTTTTACGTAAAATAATAGTATATACCCTTTTATTTATAAAGAATCTAAGGCTTAAAATAGTTTAAATTATTATTTTAGCATAAACAATGGATTTACCGCCCAAAAATGACGATATTAAAAAAATGATTAAAAAAAAAATTCGCATTTCTTAGCAATATTTTTAGTTGCATTGTCTTTGTAGTCACTGAAACTACCACCCTGCTTCGTTTTCGGTAGCAGTCTTGAGATACCCGGTATATTATTCTCAAAATTATCTGTTTTTATAAGAAGTGAAGATGAAGTGCGTGGTAGCCTATTGTTAAACGGACTAGACGTGGATGCCAACATTTTCATGCAGGTCGCGGGTTTGAAATCTAGAGCACACTTCAGACTTTTCGGAGTCATATGTGTATTGATAGTAAATCACCACGCACTATGAGGGTGAAGGAAAATATTGTGAGGAAACCTGCTTACTATAGAGATTTGTAAGAATATATATGGTATGTTAAGTGAGGGACCCACAACAGGTCAGCGTAGTGGAGTATATGGCCTAACCATTCTCAATCGTAGTCTCGATTGTAGAGGAGGCTCGTGCCCTGCAGTGCAACGTATAATAGGGCTGATACAGTATGAGAGGAATTGTACGTAAGTTTCTATAGGATTCCCCTTGGGTATTTCAATTTGCTGATGCATCTACACATTGCACATTGTAAAGTTCCAAGCCATATGTAAATATAGGTTGAAAAATATTAGCACTCAACCCTTTGTTTGTAAACAAAGCAACTTTTCTTGATGTTCCTTAATTGGTTGTATATCTTGAGTAACAACTGCGTTAATATTTCGGAATGAACTGATGGCGTTTTGAGTGCACATAAACTTGAATCACTTCCTATTTAAAACAGCGTTCAAAGTACCGAAAAATATTAAAACTCTTGAAACATACGAAAATAAACTGTACTGCAGCCGTTTCAGAAGAGGCGATGAAATCTCATCGCGCTCTGTGAAACAAAGTCCTTCGAGCGAATTATTTTTATAATTTTTAAACCAATGAATCAGAATTTCGAGACGATGTGCACGAATGCATTTTATTACTAGTCTTGCTTGTAAGATCTCTTAAAATATTTGCTGAAAAGAGGCTTTTGATTGTCTTTTTATGCATTTGAAAGTTAACATACGAATCAATGAATTGCTTATGAATTCAAATATTTCGAAAAATAAGTAAGGACTTTTTTTAAGGACGCCTATAAATATCTGTTCTGTTAATCAAATATTAAAGAAAATACCATTCGGATTGAGAACCTCCTCCTTTTATGCTCCTATTATTATAATTGATTGTTAATCGAAATAACATTATAAAGGATGCAAAATTTATGTCATTTTATTCAAATTGACAACAAGGAACAGTCGTAGTCCTGTGAAGTAAATTCGCACCATTACAAATAAAATAAAAGGTAGGTTCCTCCTACGTACCTACGTGAAAAAAGTGCATTTATACCAAAGTGTAAATTACTTATCTTGAAACATTTATCTAATATATGAAATGTAATATTACGTAATTTTTTCGACAGATTGGTCTCAATTTCGATAAATGTAATGTGGAAATCTTTATTTTGTTATTCTAAATTCAGAGTCAGAATTAGAAATAGTGGGCCCCATTTTAATATTTTTTGTGAATGATCCGATTGGTGTGTCATATCTGAGCGACATTTTTTAACCTTTCTACTGACATTGTAAACTGATAGTCAGAATTTAATATCTTGACCGTCAATTTGAACCATTAGTTTTTGATCCAATTAGTTTTACAATCCTGAAAAATTATTAAGAAAAGATAAAGATTAAAGGCTATACCGTATACTTGTATTAATTATATCTCATTTTCTTGTAGGCTAAATCCTATTTTCTCTGACTTTTCGGACTCAAGTTTGTATTGATAGTCAATCGCTACGCACTAAAAAGGTGAAGGAAAACATCGCGAGGAAACCTGCATACCATAGCGGGGAGGGTGGAGCGATTATGTTGGGTTCACCTATTGGCATACCAACCAAAACCCCGCGTTGCCCTCTTCAGCGCAATTGGAACGGCCCCGGGAACCCGAAGCAAGAGCGCTCCAGCTTCTACCGGGACCATTCCTGCACAATGCCGCTCAATTTGCGGCCCATATCATATCATCAAACATCTCGAGGTCGCATTGTACGTGAGTACAATGGGCGCAACAACAGCCCCCCACTGCGCGCCCGCGACCTTCACTTCCCCATTAGTCACCTTCTACGACAGGCAGGGGATACCGTGGTGGGATTCTCAAAGCGCCCCCATACCACAGGGCGCATGGTATGTAAGTCTGCCAACCCGCACTAGGCCAGCGTGGCGGACTTTATGGCCTAACCACTCTTAATGGTACTCTCGATTGTAGAGTAGGCTCGTGCCCTGCAGTGGGACGTATATGGGCTGATCCAGAAATCCTATTTGTCAATATATTTGGCTCTTTTTGGTTTTTCAAAATCTTTATCTCATATTTTCTCGAAGGCTTATTCTAAAGTTTCACTTCTCCCTTGTGTGGATTACAAATACCCACTGTCTTTTTTCTATTCTATTATAGCAAAATTAATCGTAGTATTTTATAAACTCTGTTGTGCAAGTATGTACCTGTAAGCTCTTTCCTACTAATTGCGTAATATATTTTAGTAGTAAATTATATGTTTCTCACCTTGCTAGCTGAATGAGTCTTCTCCTTGCTACCATCTGCCTGAGTGGTTCACTGAACGGGCAATGTATCATAAAGGCCTTATAGTATGACAAGTACAGACGGAAAGGAGACAGTTAACAATCTTGGCAAACTGACATCTGACATAAAAGCTGTAATTAGCCTCATATAATTAAAAACAACATAAATTTTGCGCTGCTGAGTTGATAAATTGCACTTTTCGGTGGCTTGTTTTGATTATTAATGGTAATAAATTAACAGGTGAAATTTAATTTGGTGCATCTTTTTCGTCACTACTATGGGTAGACGTAAAATTTATATACATATGTGTAATCAAAACTACCTAATTTATGAATGTATCTTAAAAAAGTTTTTTTGCTGTTCAAAGTAAATTTTAATTAGAACTTATCCAATAAAGCCATGGTTCTATCTGTCTGGGGATATATCCCTACTTTCAAACACATTTATGCAATAAGAATTGCATTATAAATGCTCGCAATCCCAAACGAAGCACCTCGTAAATTTAATTTATAGGAGTGACTTTCCCCATAATTAAAAAGTGACAGCGTTAAATGTCATTTACACACAGAAATCGTTTTGTGCGCCTTTCATGACACTTGGTTAAAAACGTCAAAGTTGCGTTACTGTGGGTACTATATCTTGTGTTGTTTTACTGTTTACTTTATTCCCAACATTGCGGTTATGGCAACTCGTCAAGTCTAAACGCATATACTCCTTAGTATTTACTGTGAACGAATTCAGGTCGTCGACCTCATCCAGTTAATTTCCAGCAAATTATAACTGCGACCCGTTTTTTGTTTTGCATTTATGCTTTACGTTTCCTTTCGCTTGTCAAGTTTAATTTATTGCAATTATTTTAATTTCTATATGCTTTTTAGTCTTCTTAATTTTCCTTTTTTAACACTGGGTGGCAATATGGGCAATTGATCTGACAATATTCATTTCTAATATGTTTTTACTTTGTAGATAGAATTTAAGGTCGCAGCATGCATATATTAGTGCAAATAACAATAGTTTTAATTAAGTATATGAGAACTTAATAGGCTATAAAATGTCTTATTAAATACCTATAATAATTATAGTGTACAGCGAGCATATCGTTCACCTGATGTTAAGCGATACGATCGTTGATGAACAGTAGCAAAAACAAAATCTTGAATTACAGAGCAATTCTTGGCATTCTACTGCGCTCACCATACTGAGATATAGTATGTTAATAGGGTTAATAGTTACTCTGGCTATAATGCCCTTCAAACCGAAAGACAACAGTGTATTTACACTAAGATTTGGCGGGAGAAATAGATATTGCGGTGGTACCTACCCAGGCGGCGTATCAGAGACCTACCATCAGTGTGTATTCTTACTTAATATTGTCAATCATGAAAAACAACCTTTCCGAGTACACCTGTACATATCTTTAAGATATCCTAAGAATTTTATGGGCATTTAAATTTCAACAACCCAAACTAGCCAAGGAAAATAAAAAGTTGATAAATTAAAACAAAAAAGATAATGAAATTAGGTAGCGACAGATCGGCGATCGCTAGGCGTTTTCCTAGGGTGATTTTTGGGAATAGTTGATGATGATATTAGCAATGGGAAACAAATATACAACAATAATATTATGAAAGCGGTGTAATATTACAAAGTACTTGTGTAATCTATTACCCAACTTGCGACATGGGAGCACTCCTCGGAAGCTAAACAATTCGGACATTGCAGAACTTTCTCTCTGTCTCTTGTTTATATTAAGAACATTGTCTGTCTGTATGTAATAGTTTACTGGATATATTGCAATTGGAAATAAGATTAATTACATTCGGACTTACAAAAATTCTGTATTAGCCCTATGATAACGAAGTACATTCAGGATATTCACATAATTATGTCCCCATAAATTGCTATATTAACCCTAATTTATCATCTGCATCGTCTTCGACAGTAGGAAGTCGACTGTTGAGAACAGATCACCATAAAAATATCGATTATTATATAGGAACAGCCCACCTCGTAGTTATTAAGCGCGCTACACACCGAAGTCGCCGTGCTGGCACATGTCGACAACTTTATGCTGGCGGGCTAGTCGGCAGCTTCACTCATTGCAAGTCCCAAATCTTTGTTAGCAACAATCTCGGCGGCTTGACATGACATGAACATTTTTATGACGTTGTTGAGTGTCGTCGGGCAACCGAACAGAGCACATGCCGCCAACATGTCGGCGGGTGTTACATGCTGACCAGTAGCGGCTTTAGCATTAACGACACCCTAGACGAGATTTCTACGGCACCCTATAAGTAATATCAACAACAAAGTGAAAAATAGTTAATTATAGATAATACACTATAGGTTATAGTAAATCCAGGCATTCAGCGCCTTTTTGGCACTGGCAGCACCCCACTCTAACGCCGGCTCTGGTGCGGACGGTGGACGTCGGCATTATTCTTTTCTTATAGGCTGCCGGGTTATGACGGCGGGTTGTCTCGCGGCTTTGGTGTGTAGTGCGCTTTACTCGGCACACTTGGCAGCTGCCTTAATAAGTGTAGATCGTAGCTTCTCGCGCTCATGACGTCACTACCCGTCATCAGCTTGTCATTTGGCTACGTTATCTCAGTGATAGTTATTTGGCCATTTATCGTTCGCCTGAACATCGTTTATGAGCCACTTCTTAATAATGAGGAAAATGAAACCAGCAGTATTACAATTATGTAGCGTATAATGAATGCGGAATATACAAAGAGCTTTCGTCTTTCCACATTTGGAGTATTTCCAGACCACAAAAAAAGGATAGGATCAAAGGTTTTACATTATAATTTAAGCTAATTAAGAAACTACGCATTTGTGCATAATTATGTAGTGAATAATAAAACTGCTGGATGTAAGATATTTATATCCGCCCAGGCAGTTGCTTTGCAATTCATGGTGTTGTTTGGTTTTGCTACTGTCCATGAGCGGTCGTAGCGCTTACCATCAAGCGAATGCCACGATCATCTCGTCATTCAACGCTATAAAAAAATGACACTCGCATGTCTATCGCGTTCAACTTATGTATACCCAGTTTGGAGCAGGCTGGTAGAATTGCATACACCAATAAGATATTACTCCAACTATAAGCCATCAATCCACTGATGACTAATGCCAATTTATCAGCTATCGAGAGGGCTATGAAAATGAATTACTTTTCTCACTGTAAAATCGTCACTCGTGTATTAAAGCAGGCAAACCCGGGGCAGATAGTTAGCGAGCGATAAATCCAGTGCGTTGGACAGTTGTGAGTTATGACGCAAAACGCAAAACGTAAAATGGATCACGCGCTTCATGTTAAAGCGATGTTTAAATACTTTCCGATGATTTTACGCCGCTTTGTGGTGGGATGTTTACTTTTTTATGTTTTTTGAATAGTTGGCATGCTTTTGTTCAGGGAAATGAAATACTTTTGGATTGGGAAGAGATGGGAGAAGCTCCATAAAGTAAATCTGTGCTAATTAAGTCTAATTCTTATATAAACTTGCTAATTCCCTTTTGTCTTTTAGAACCAAGTGTAAATGATTAGCAAGTTGCATTGGCAGTGGGACAAGGCACAGACATTTTAAAGCCTAGAGATTCTAGAGAGAAGACCGTGTACTAACATGCATAGCGCCAGACGTCTCAAAGGGTATGTGAAAATCTTTGGCCTAAGTTCTGCAATAGACTTCTTGGCTCTGAAAATGACGAGGGTGACAACGAAATTGTATAATATATACTATACATATAGGTACCTAGTTATTATGATTGTCAGCGTCAATAGCCTAAGGGTGACTTTAAAAACATTTGTGGAAACGACATCTGCGAGATATACCTATAGATATGAAATAGCTTACAGAATGGTTCATAATTGATCGTAAAATAATTCTAAATTATGTTTTAATTTGCAGTGACGTAAATTAATTTTAATAAATGTCGCAAAGTTTGCGCGTGGATTAAATATGAATTTATTATACTGCCTTTGCGTTAAAGTGCATTTGCGTTTTGTTATTGTTTGCGAAGATTTATTATAATATTTAACTAATTTATTATAACAACACAAACGGATAAATTCAAATGCAAAAGTATAAAAGCCGCCTTTGGATGGATATAAGGGAAAGAGAAAGAGAGGGCAGTGTAAAAATAAAGAATAACTGCTCGAAAAAGAAAAGAAAATAATAAAAACATATTTTGGGCTTATTAACTTTTTAGCGCATCATCTAGCTACCAATATAGTAGAAATAATAGGCTCTTGGTTGTATTAACTTGCGTCCGCAATCGTCATCCAAGGTGATCATCGAAAATCAGCGTTGTGCTGTGGTGCGGACCGCACTTTTTTGCTCAATTATTACCTACTTGTCACAGCCACAACTTGCAAACTTCATCTTTAATTTTTTTCATATTTTTTTTTTTAATTTTTTTGCTCCTTTATTTGTACGTCGTTTTTGTAACTAATAAAAGTTTTCTTTTCTTTCTTCTTTCTTTCAATATTATAAATAGTTCTTCCCCTTAACAATAGTTCAGACTTCAGTTGCAGTCGTCTTAACTGGCTCGACATGCGGCTAGCGACATTGTTCTATTACGCCTTGTGTTTATTTAAGAGACGGTAACATTTTGTTTCGCATCGGACTGTGAACATCCTTGGAAATGACAAATATTGCTTATGTTTATGTCATTTATGTTATATTCTGTACGTTTGTTTGGGATTGAAGGCTGTGTAGTATATTTTGTTCAATATAATTTATATTTACTTTCTTTGTTGCGTTTAAAAAAAACATGAGATTTTTTTGCGATACGCCCGTACACCGACAGCCAAAAAGCGACATGATGAAATTAGCAGTTTAACAATCTGTCAATTAGGGGGCTTTATAATATCCTGATTGAGGCTTGTATGATGGTAGGACCCAAGACCATTTAAATGTTCTATGAAATCACTGTCAATTCAGGGTAAGAAAACAGAATAAGGCAAAATAGAAAGAGCTACTAGCTGTTATTTTTTTATAACCTTGTTAAGGGCTCACTAAAAAGTTTTCAATTGAACTTTTTGCTCATCTGCTTTTGTCATCAATAGATGATAAGTTTTTGTTCGACAATTAATTTACCAACCGTGACGGCCTTCGTTTGTTCCTCTTAAAAAATCTGTTTTTATTCTTCCTTTTCTTTGTTTATCAAATTAATAACTGCACACAATTTGATATAATTTTGTTTTTATATCAAGTAAGTGCGAAGTATAGATTGGTGCAATGTTGCAAAAAGGTAAGGTTTGTTAAGAATTGTAGCAGCATTTATACTAGTGAGAGACAAGTTTACCGGAGAACATACGAGATGGCACTACTGAAATTAGTTTTAAGTTTTAATTTTTGTGTTTTTTTTTCTACCGGCAAACGAGCAAACAGGTCACTTGATGGTAAGCCGCCCATGGAAATCCACAACGTTAGGTCATACATAGATGTGTTGCCAGTCTATCAAATCAGGAGCGGGAAGAGCAAAGGGGTATTAGGCATACGGAAATCTCACTCACCGAACGACACGTGACAGAAAATCTGTCACTGCAACTAACCTAAGGAAAAAATGAAGCTTAATACATTTTGTTACTTACGATTATTAAATATTGTCGTCTACAATCAATTTTACTTGCCTATGTATATAATTTTTGTTCGAGTTTTTATGTTCTAAATTCCTATTACAATTAGAGCATTTTATGATCATCATCTTACATATAATCGGGCTTAAAGAGATTACATGTTTCGTAAATAGTGCTATCCAGATTCGCCATTACGTGATATTGTGTCCGTCTGGGGTATTACAAGCTTGCGCCACGATAAATAAAGGAAGGCTGCATTTAGCAACCAAATATTGAATAACAATAGAAATTATATCAATAATTTAAATGTATTGTAAATTACAAAGAACGCCCAACAGTCACATACATAGTCTTGACCCCTAACTAAGATAGTCTTGTGTCGTGGGTATGAGGAACTACGAGAGACTTTTCGGTCTCACAAATACCCAGACTCGAAAGAAATATTTGTGGACCGTACAAACATTTTTCTCGGCGCGGGGATCGAACCCGCGGCCTCACGTTCACCAGGCGATGTCAAACCGACTTCGCCACAGAGGCTATCAAAAATTGTAGAATATATTCACTTCGATACAATAAATAATTCTAGAAATGGTAACCACGCCATAAATGGCGTAGCAAAATGAAATACAAAGTAGCTGTAACTTTTGCAAAAAATATAATTAGTTATGGTGAATCGCAGAGACTACAAGCTTTAATATTAAAGCCCCGTTTTGGTTATAAATTTTTTTTAGTAATGTTCTAAAACGGTGTAGGAAATCATCGTGAGGACACCTGCATACCGTAGCGATTTATAAGAATTTCTATGTTATGTAAGTCCGCCAACCCGCACTAGGCCAGCGTGGTGGACTGTATGGCCTAACCACTCTCAATTGTACCCTCGATTGTAGAGTGTGCCCTGCAGTGGGACGTATAGGTATGGGCTGATACAGACAGTAATTTACTAGATCCTGTTCATATTTATTTCATTTAGGTACATATGTGTTTATGAATCTGTTACTCTGCTAATATCTGCTTTCAGACACATTCAATACATCAACACGTATCTGCTCTTAAACATGCAAACGTGAATCAAAGTGCTTTTGGGCAATAAAAACGAAATCAATTGTGAATAAACACAATCTTTGTATTAACAAATACATATAATTTACTTGCTGAGGCCTTGTAACAAATTCTTGAACGGAATCCATATTTATTTGGAATAGGAGACAAATGAGTAAAGAGATGCTGCAACACAGGCTACTAAGATACCTCCATATCTCTAAGGAAAGTGTAGCACAACAGTATTCTTTGAGGTGCCCAGGTTATAATTATGTAAATGCCGTTGAAGAAAGTTTATTTCATAAGGAAATGTTGCCCAGAGACGAAACTCCACTGTAGCCCGCTTTAAATTCATTTAAATAAATAAATACATAAGTACACTCAACAGTCACATTCATAGTCCTAATACTACACTAAACTCGAGTCTTATCAGGAACTACGAGAGACTTTTTGGTCTCACAAACACCCCGACCCGAAACAAATACCCGTAGTTCATACAAAATATTTATTTCGGTGCGGAGATCAAACCCGCGGCCTCTTGTTTCACAGTCGGCGACTAACCAACTGCACCACAGAGCTCTCATTTAGGTCTATTCTTATTTTGCTACACCATTCCTATCACACTTGATCAATTTCGGTACTGTCAGCCAGATGTAAAGATCGTCTACGATTTGTTGGCGTATGAATGTTTTCTTGTCATGTTGTTGTCAAAATATTAGATACGGTTTTACTCTTTTCAGATTTTATTATACATGTTAATACTTTTAGATTACAAGTTTAAATGCTTGTTGTTTATATTATAAAAAATATATCTCAAACAGTGCGTTGAATAAATATTTTTAAAATTTTATCCCTAGTTCCAAATTTCGCCAGATGCCAATAGAATTTAGACAGACGTTAGCATAATTCTTCCTAACGTACTATTACCGCTAAAACGCTTGTGTTTACATCTCAATGTATAGCTTTTTTTTCCTTATTTTTTCGGTGTTGACGCCGAGACTTACAGGTCGTTTGTGATTTGGTTAATGTCAGGTCTACCCATAAACAGGATAAACACCACTCAAAACCTATTTTTGAAACGCCACATTGATTTTTTTGTCAGAGTGATACGCAGTAGCCTGAACATGAAAACAATACGAAGGTTGTATGTGTAAATCAATATTTTTGTTGCATTGGATGACCATGGGGCTTTTAAATTTCGATACAAATATATAACAAACAAAACAGTTTTATAATATTACATTATATTTTTCCGCTTATATTGTTATTAGGCGTGTGTGGATGGAAAAGTGGACCCCCTATCCACTATCATATCTATGACCTCACTAAAACTAAATCAACCAATACTATGACGCTTTTATACAGGAACAGGTCAAAAGTAAGTACTCTGAGCCAACGAGAATTCATGAAGAGGATGATAAAAGTAGACGAAGCGAAAGTATTTACTGTCGCTTCATCTTGACAAATGTCAGGATCGGTAAAGTGGCGATTCATATTCTCTGCTTTTCTCGATAGGATGCAGGCGTCACTATTAAGTATTTATTATTCATTATTTACTTATATGTAAAGCTGAAAAGTTTGTTTCTTCGTTTGAGCGCATTGATTTCAGGAATGGTCTTGTTCGAATTTGAAGTTTATTTTGGCCAATAGCCTATTTATTACGGAAGGCTTAAGGCTAAATAAAATCATGCTGTAACCAATTGGAGCAGAGTATTAACAAAAAATGTTGTACAAAAGGCAAAAAGTATCTGCACCCGGGCGAAGCCGGGCCGGGCCCCTAGTGCAACATAAAACTCCATCATAAAATAGTTATTCATAAACAATAAGCGAGAACAAATTAACTATTCTGTATGTATAAATGCATGTAAACCGGGTCGGAAGTGCATTTGAGCCAAGAGCATGCTATAAACACGATACGGTTACCTTGTTGCGGTCGCAGGAACGCACTCAGGGCAACAGGAGGGAGCGAAATCAACTGTGAAGGATGGAGGGGAGATTGCTTATTTTTGGCGCAGATAAAAATGAAGTTTTATGTTTTATTTTTAATAGTGAACACGACGTAATTAGTAATTCATGTGAACAAGTCCGCTGGAATGAAGCGATACTGTTGTATGGAGGTAACTTGACGTGATATGACGATGTTGCCGTTTTTTTATTCAACCGGAAAGATAAACAGTACCTTATAATTCCCCTTTCTATTTATTTAACCCTTAATTCGTCGTTTATACAAGAGTTAGTTGCATAGCTGCACAGGCTTTGTCGTGTTTGGGTAGAGATATTCACCAATTATGAGAAGAATCGCCGGCGTACTTATGTGCATTTCTATAATACGATAACTAGATAAATATTGTTCTTATTTCATTAATACCTCATTTATAAATTATAGTTTTTTATTGTTTTATTTTGTTATTTTACTACGACCTTTGTTTTATAATTTACGTGCCTAACTCATATTATCATCTTTGCAATAACCTAGATTCGACAGGTAGAGAAGGCCTTGCATTAAGCCCACCTATACATCATTTGTAAAAAGTGTTAATCAATAAATGATTTTAAGTAAATTTAATTAACCCTAAGTTAAATTTTATATGTTAAAAATAATTGTCATGACGTGGGTCCAAGTCCCCAAAGATGTTCCCAATTACGTGTCAGTTGATTCAACGTACTGGATGTTTCCAGATAAGTTTCCTGCGGTAATCTCGAACTGCCGACATCTTCACGACCTTTGCGTGGTGAAAGTGTGGACAGAGGCGGATCTTTGTTGGCATCGACCTATTTCCATCAGCGGTTTTGTTGCTGATTTCCGTTTAACTCTTTTCTTTTATTTGATTCCAGTTATATATGAGCATTATGAAAGGAAAGAGTCATTTACAATGCTTAACGTGTTTAATTTTGCTTTTCAATTTTAATATACAGGTCCTATACACTTATGGGTATCAGGAACTACAACAAACTTTTTGGGTCTCTAAATTCAAAACATATGTTTCATAAATGTTTTGCCTTAATGGGCAAAACACAAGTTATTGTTTAGTTTTGTATTGTTCATGAGCGGTCGTATCGATTATCATCAGGCGAACGACAAGCTCGTCTCATTCATTGCAATAAAAAAAATTCGTTTTTCATGATAAATTAATAGTTGGAATAAAACATTTTGGCCGTCATTTTGAAAAGTGTATATGCACCCGGGCGGAGCCGGGCTGCACCACTAGTGATTGGTAGTTCTAATGTTATTATCCAGTATCTTAGCTCGTATTGTGCGATAGGATATGAATGGGACAGGACGTGGAGTGAAGAAAAGTGGGCCTTGGAATACTTCGGGGAAGCTGGGCCAGGCCTCTCGTATTTAAATAGGGATCAGTGCAACGTAATACAGATTCAAATGAGTGTTATGTAAGTAATGCTAATGGGACAGGGCGTCTGTCCTAAATGCATTCCAAATACTTGAAATAAATGCGCATTTGAC
Organism: Hyles lineata; assembly: GCA_030180105.1. Taxonomy (NCBI): domain Eukaryota; kingdom Metazoa; phylum Arthropoda; class Insecta; order Lepidoptera; family Sphingidae; genus Hyles; species Hyles lineata. The sequence continues at coordinate 2,354,390 of JARJEE010000026.1, forward strand.
CTGAGGATTAAAGTTTTAATTCTGTGTATTCAAAACACATGATTGTTACACTGTTACAGATGTTAAAATATTCTTATTCGCTCGCTTAGCGTTGACAGTACACAATGTTGGAAAATTGACGATGGTAGGTGATGATATTCAATATAGTTATTCATGTATGTTTTACTGTTCGGTTTCTATATAGTTATTTATAAATATTTATTTAAAAAAAATCGAAACAACGTCACAATTCACGTTGCCACATGATGCGCCATGACATAACACGTGTTGATAGGTAAATCAAAGGTGCCTACTATGAAACGTGCAAGCTCCAAAGGGAGGGACCTTGGAATATTATCTAGTTTACGAGCCAAACGTGTCAAAGGCGAATATGACACGTGTTAAAAATAGATGTAGGTAACCAGGTCACATTCTTTGAGCATTTATGGCGACGATATGTTTTGACACCTCGGTGACTGCCTCGGTGGCTGCCTCAGTAGCGTAGTTGTACTGCGGTACGGTCACAAAGCCGAGGTGTCGGGTTCGAATCACGAGTCGAGCAAACTGATATTGGATTTTTTTATTCATTATCAGCCCGGTGTCAGGAATTAGTAGCTGATATGGTGATAGGCACGCATACTATCATACAAGGCGAATTGTAGTTGTCCTTACACCTCTGCCTACCCCTTCTGGGAATAAAGCGTGAGTTTATGTATGTATGTTTTGATACGTTTGTTACATGACTCATACATCTTGAAAATGGATGATTTTAAGTAATAGAAATTTTAATCAAGTTGGTTAAAGAGTGGACGTCCTACGCTGCGCTTTCCGACTTTCCGCGCTTTTCTACAAACGACATGGTAATAGTCGCGCGACGTCGCTAGATGTAAGCTGCCTCCAGGTCACTGTGGAAATCATTGGGAGAGGCCTATGTTCAGCAGTGGACTTCCTTTGAGTGATCGATGGATGATGATATATGGTTAAAGGATTGAACATGTGTGACAGTTAGTTTACCGTAGCTTCTTATGATTAAGAAACTGTTCAGTCATGAAATAAAGTACTGTGATTCAGTCAAAAGGGTTTGTTATTTTATTACCAAGAAGTAATGATTGTAGGGTGAGCTTTCCATTAGGTCTAGAGCTATTTAGTGAAATCTTGATGTTATGATTAACAGCAAACTATATAGGTAACAAATGCTTTTGATGGAATTCCACTTATAACAAATATTTATCTATTGATCTATTCGTACAAAAACTTAATTTCAGAATTATTATAATACTTAGGTTATTAATTTTAGATCATTTCGTTTCTCTTACGTAATAAATTAATCATAGACAATTATAGAACCTAATGGGGCATTGCATTGACGTAACGATTGCGCAAGAACTACAAAAACTAATTTATACTTATAACCAGTCTTAAAAATTATGAACCTTATTTTCATAATAAAAACTTCATTAAATAACTTCGAGCGTCTTAAAAAAACTAATACTAAAAACCTCGAAAGAGTGTCTGCTATCAACAATAAAAATAAGTACCTATATAAAACACAATTAATACATGTATATCATGTAATACTTGCAATATAATATGTAAAACATCACTATGTATTTGCAGACAAACCAAACTTAGTTTTGTGAATCTGATTCGTATCTTATCGTATCGTATTAGCTCATAAACGTCCCACTGCAGGGCACGGACCTACTCTACAATCCAGACTACGATCGAGAGTGGTTAGGCCATATAGTCCACCATGCTGGCCTAGTGCGGGTTGGCGAACTTACATACCATAGAAATTCTTATAAATCTGATTATACCAACTATTTTTTACTCTCTTTTAAATTTCTTAATAAACAAGTAATACGAATTACTATTTGGTTTAAGAAATAATTATTATGGATCTCTCTAACAAATAAAGATGGAACAAATTATGATAAGGTAACATGGACTGTTCAAATAATTTACTCTTCTACTTAATGCTCGAGGATAATTCGGGAGCAATTTTTTTAATTATCATATTTTTGTTCAAGATACCAAACATGTCTATTTTTATAATTTAAAGTATTACTCGTAAGTCTCAATTAAATCTAAAACTGCGGTGTTCGATATTCATTTAATATGTATTAGATTTTTTGTTTACTGTTTTTTTTGTTAATATTCAGTAAACATAATATTATGACGGTGTATATTATAATTATTTATGATGTGTTAAACTAAGAGTATATTATATTTATATTTTATGTAATATTAGGTTTTACGATTCATTTGTCATTGTTTCTACAAATAAAACAAATAACATTATAGCATTAGTATCGTCATTGTTTTTTATTAAATTAGTGTTTTGAACTTTCTAAATATCCCATTACTTTTTATTTATTCTATCCAAAATATTGTATGAATATACGAGAAGTTTAGTACTTATTACAAATTTTATTTATAAGCAAGTGTTAGCTTTTATAATTAATTATATTTATTTGGTCCTAATTTTACTCGTATAAGAAAACGTACCTAGAATATCCTTTTATAACTCACTAGCGGTCGGGCCCGGATCCGCCCGGGTGCATACACGTTTTAAAATGGCGGTCAAAATGTTTAATTCTGACTATCAGTTTAGAATATCGACCAATCGGACCACGAAAACGAACAAAATTTCCTCGTATTTGCTAGAAATATCACTACTGCTTTCTTCCTATAGGTCATAGCGTGGTGATATATAGCCTATAGCCTTCCTCGATAAATGGACTACCCAACACTGAAAGAATCATTCAAATCGAACCAGCAGTTCCAGAGATTAGCGCGTTCAAACAAACAAACAAACTCTGCAGCTTTATAATATTAGTATAGATAATGTGCGTGTTCGCATAATATCAGATGTGATATTGATCCATCTGTCATTCACTCTAATGATTATAATTCATACTCGCTCTTCACTCTGACATTCATTCATTCGTTCGTTCCCGGCAGTTCCCGCGAGAGAACCTGGAGGATGCGAACACGCACCTTAGTGATGGAAGTCTGATACCGAAAACAACCAATTACTTAGTACAAATATTGTGAAGCAATTAATAAAAGTAATTGTGGAAACAAGTGAACTATTATTTCTACCAGAAGAGCTAATACAAGCGTGCACAGGATTCTGGATATTTGGATGGATTTGCCAAAATGTGTGTGAAACTTTTGCATGTTATTTATAAATATTTATTTTTAAAAACTTCATCATTTCATGCGCGTTTTCAAAAACATTATTTAAAATTGAGATTCATTACCAGACTAACATGACATGTTGATATTTACTTCGAACTCCCCAGAAATCTTGTAAAAGTTACAGGTATAGGTTTCGTTTTGATATTTTTCGTTGTAGTTAAAGTAAGTTTATAATTTAAAAAAATATACAATCGACGAAACTTAGCGTCGGACTACATAAAACATGAATGAATTTAAATAGATTGCAGGCACTCAATGACTGCGGGCAATTTCCAACATGTCGGTCCATGTAGATATTTTCTTCGAGGGAGTTTGTTCAGTTCCTATATAAGAAAATAATTATTTTACCTATCTCAATCAATTTCGTACAAGTAGAGTTGTGTGGCCTGGGTTAAAAACTCTGACAACCCTCAAAGAATGGTGTGATGATTTAACATAACAAATGAGATACTCTCCTCAAGGCAATAGCGACATTGGCAAAGCATTAATGGTTATTTTCCATGGAAACAAGTCTCGTAATAAATCAGTTTGTAAATTCAAATGATTGTGTATAAACATGTACTTGAATCACGTGTAGATAATTCGTCCTCGGGTATACACGAGACCACCGTCCTTTTGCGTTTCAGGGTGGTCGAGGACAGTCGCGTACATGACATCATGCCATGAACACCGTCCCGCTGTGCGATGTGGCATGCGAGCCTCTACTTTAGTATAAAAACAATAGAAAATAACGTAGTTTATTTAAAAAATAAATCTTATTTTCGTTGACTATAAAATTAGTCTAGAAGATATAGCCTAGTGCAATAATGCTGTCGATTGTACATATTTGAAAGGAGAATGCCCATTCATAGTAGCGCTAAAAATATCATTGATCCCGATACCGATACTGCTTAAAAATGAATATACCATTTTTTATCCTTAAACTTTTCTTGTTTCATTCCGGGCGACAGATTTTTATAAAGTAATTATAATCAAATTTTACATTTTGTTCACAGAGTCCCATAAAAAATGGATTTCAAGTGCATTGTTTATATTTATTAAAAATATATATTTTCCTGGTGTACAATAAGAATATAAAGTAAATAAATAGTCTGGTCCAAATATTTTTTTATTGCTGTCAATGGTGAGACGAGCATGCCAGTCGCCTGATTGTAAGCGATACGACCGCTCATGGACACAAGCCAAAGCCCACAACACCATGAATTACAAGCCAATGCTTTCTAATTCCACTGCGCCCTTCTGAGAAATAAGATGTTAAAGTCTCAATATGCCCAGTAGCTTTGACTACATTGTCCTTCAAAGCGGAACACAACAGTGCATTTCTACTGCTGTGTGGCGGGAGAAATATACATTATGTTAAGGGCTAGATTAATGTCTTCAATAAAGGATATGTCCTTCAGTTGATAACGTTTTGGTTGGAATAACTAGGCACAAAGAAAGAAAGTCTGGTATTTGTAGCTGTATAATTGTTATAAGATTTTTTGCATTTTGTTTATGTTTATTTACTAACGCAGTTGCGCCTAAGTGTCCCTACATAAAGGGGGCAGTAGCTTGTACCATTAGTAAAATGTGTGTCAATGCTGAATAGATTGCCTACCACGTTTCACCTTTCAGTTCGTTCTGTGTGTTTGAATATTTTTGTATAAGCACTATATAATGGAAATTGTAATAATTGCAAGTGGGTCAGTTTAGAAGAAAGTAACATTTTGTAATGTCAATGTTAGTGGGGCCATTGAAGGGTCGAATTAGATTATGGTCGAGTGGAACTATCATGGGAATGTCGTTTTCAATTTCAAATCTAATTATGATAATTAGTTCAAACTATTTGTTTAAACTGCTTTAGGATCAATCCTAATATTAAATCCGTAGGGAGACATTTACACATATAAACTGAAATAGGTTTATATACTGTTTATAAAAAAGCTGGTTAGATTAAATAAATAATAAATAAATAACACCCAACAGTCACATACATAGTCTTGACCCCACACTAAGATCGAGTCTTGTGTCGTGGGTATCAGGAACTACGAGAGATTTTTCGGTCTCACAAACGCCCAGACCCGGAAGAAATATTTTTGGGCCGCACAAACATTTCTCTCGGTGCGGGGATCGAACCCGCGGCCTCTCGTTTCACAGGCGGCGTCTAACCAACTGCGCCACGGAGGCTGTCAAAAATTAAAAGATTAAAAACCTTTTATAGTCATCAGCCCAATGCAAACCAAAAACCCATATCAAGTTATTATACTTTACTTTGTAAACATCTCGCGTTGACAACACATGGAAGTAAACAAACAGTCGATATGAATCATGTAAAAATATCGAGAAATGATATTAAATTACCCGTGCCATTTCGCCTTGTGCACAACCTCGTGTCTGAGTGCTGTCAGATTAACGATAGTGATGCGCTAGTATCGATTAATTTAATATCGATACTTAATCATCTTGGGTTTGCAAAAAACATTGCACAGAATCCATATGTGAGAGTTCTCTATAATATTATTGAGGAAATATACAGTCTATCATAGGCATTAAGTCATCGTGTTAGACAAAAAACCTATCTCTCCAACTAAAACTAAAGTTATAAGCCAGATTATTCCGCAACATGGCTCAAAAGTTATCGCTATCTGATAAGATCTCACGCTTTAATTACGATTGCCTCTAAAGTAAAGGAAGCCCGTAGAGACCAAGTTTAATTCTTTGTATCTCATATCATCGTCCCAGTAAAGTCCCTCTATTTACGCTCTATGCAATCTGAAGACTGAAAATAGCCTTAACATACTGTCTGTGTAGTCTTAACTACTTAGGTGTCTAATACACCATCATAATATTCCCTCAAAATTAATTAATTTCTGCAAGGAACAAACTAACAAAAGCGAGCATATTATTAGTACGTTTAACTGCACTTTGAAAGAAATATCCGTTCAAAGTTTCCGCGCCATTGCTTCATACTTCGACACGTTTTAATTAAACTATCGCAGACTGACTTATTGCTTCATTAACATCGTACTTTTGATATTTAATTAAAAAGTCGTTGAACTCTAGTCATATTTGAAGTAATAAATTCACAAAGTCATTGTTTAATTTGTTAATAAAAATTTCAATATTACGCGCCGATGCCTTTGTATTATTCGATTTTGAAAAAGATTTATCAGAAAAGATGTAGAACTTTTTAAATATTTAATATACATAACTAGTTTGTACGTTATATAAAATATTGTTTAAATGTATGAAAAGTTAATATTGTGATAGAACAAGCCCAGTAAATACAGCGTGGTTGGGTAGTCTCGACAGGTTTGCTTCCATTATCTTACCTAAAACCGAAATTTAATAAAAGTTTTGATATAAATTTCGGGTCAAATTGTCGGAAACCCAGCAAGTAATAGGGTTATGCCTTACTCAATTCTCGAATCAGAACATTTTTCGATTTTCTTGGTGGTAGAATCGCATGTGCCACTGACTTTTCGGTCATGAAAAACAAGACTCTTGACCTCACGACTTCCAACCTTCGACAGTATGCTGCCTCTAAGCCACTAAGGTTATTCATCTTAAACAATAAAAGTATGAATGGTAAACAAATCCTAAAAGACCTATCGACCTCTTAAACTAAATATCGAATTACTTTAAGACATTTGTTTTGACAAAATCGAGTTCGAAACTAATTATTGAAAGACTAAACATAGTTTTTGCAAAAGAAATAGAGACACATAAATTAAATTAAAACAGAATATAATTTGTAAAAACTGTTGTTGATTAAAAAAGTTGTTTGTGAATACAGTTACTTGTTCTATAAAATAGTTATAGTTGTGACAGTTTTTAAAGAACCCAGAAGAAATGTATGAAAATGTAACATATTTTTTGTCAGAAGAAGATGATAAACGTACAGTATTCACAAACATTAGTTAAATCATTTTAGGCCTGCAGTTAAAATGTTCAGATTAATTTTATTATGAAGGAAAATATGTACTACGGCCTCAAATACTACGGCCTTTAGATCTCTTTGAATTTCAAAAGTGGCTTATAAAGCAGTGACACTTAAAACAGGCGCAAATAGATGTAGTAAAAAACCGCAACATCATTTATCTGTCCATCTTAATATTATGTTATGAACTGAATCAACAATTTCGTTATTTCTATTTTATTTAATTTGGAAAATAAACAATGACTAGCCATCTACTGATAATATTTTTTACAAACATAAATATAAAATTACTAACTCACACAATTTGTTTTCTTATGATTAAAAATACATTATGGTATTACTAACTTAAGATATTGTTGTTTTTGGAAGACCTCTGAATTTTTTATATTTCTTTTTGATAGAGACTTCGTAACGACGTATAAAGCTTATTTTCTTTTACTATATTTTTATTTTGTCTCATATTTTAGGCTAACTTTCGATCATGAAGAATCAAAACCCTTAGGATACAGAAATAGTGGTACGGTGGAGATACCAATGATAATATACTGGTGAAATTAGGATGCTATTATATGCATATAGTTTCTAACAGGCACTGTGTAATGTGTGTTTGGGGCGGCCTATGTTCAGACTATCTCGGTGGCGTTAGGTACGGTATGATCACAAAACGGAAGTCTCGGGTTCGAATCCCAGGTCGGACGAAGTGATAGTGGATTCTTCAATTCACATCAGCCGGGAGTCAGATATTTGTGCCTGATATGGCGATAGGTTCGCACCTATCACATGGGACGGAACATACAAGTCAAAACTTAGGTGCATTGGTTGCTACTAGCACCTCTGCCTGCCCCTTCTAGGAAGGCGAAGGGAGGCGTGATTTTTATGCATGTATGTTCCAGAGGTGTGCTTTCAGTGACTGAAGATGTCATGGGTGATTAACGTGACCTGTCTCCTTGAAAAATAGACCAAAGCTTTAGCTTTCTAAAGACGCTTTGCCTAACATATCTCTGTTCACGTATAGATCACAAAGCTACTAAAACGGTCCCATATATTAAATTCATACTACTTTAATTTAGTTACTAGGGACTCACGTTGTTGATGTTGGCTGCACCGAGAGTAGCGGCTGCCAAAATACTAATCTATTTATTAAACAAAAATCATTTATTTGCGTCAATTATATACAATTTTGCAAGAAATTGCTTCCGAAATATATTCGAATTAATCTATTGGCTTTCTATCAAACGGGCTAAATTGCTACACGATTTTTCATCCGTCTGGAAACTTTGGGCAGTTATGAGGACTTCTTGTATGGGTTGAAAAGAAACATAGTTCGTTTTTATAGCTACCTAGTCTACGTAAAGTTACCTATCCTGGACGGTACAAGCTTCCAATTTCATTATCTATCTTCGTGATTTTGTGGATATGTTTGTTATGAACACGGTGGTCGCGGGTTCGAATCCCAGGGCACACTTCTGACTTTTAGGAGTCATGTGTGTATTGATAGTCAATTACCACGCACTAAAACGGTGAACGAAAACTTCACGAGGAAACCTGCATACCAAAGCGATTTATAAGAATTTCTATGGTATGTAAGTCCACCAAACCGCATTAGGCCAGCGTGGTGGACTATATGGCCTAACCACTCTCAATCGTACTATCGATTGTAGAGGAGGTCCGTGCCCTACAGTGGGATGTATATGGGCTGATACAGATACATACAGTTTGATATGAATATGGACGCTTAGGGATCATGAAGACCTACAATAATACCACCACAAGCATTACTAAAGCTAGACGGTTGCAGAGCTTTTCATTTTTGCATAATTAACCTTGTAATTATGATTTCAATGTGTTGACAACATACCGTTGATTTATATTGTTACTATATCCGTGAAAACCTGTAATCGGCTATTAGTTACTAAGTTGTCATCCATTTTTTATATTTAAGCTGTTGGTTTTTCAAATAAATAAATAATGTCTGAAAAAAGTTAACTGCAGTAATTTGCAATACCTATTGCGGTATCGAAATGCTGGTCTTATATCGTTTGAGTGAAGGACGGGGTATTCTTTATAGGTGCCGCCCAGCTAACCTTAGAAATTGAAGAAAATGTAAGGACGCTTGATGATTGAGTGGCACGGAATCAGACGAAGGAAAAATGCTGAAGATTGCTTAAGCACCGGTTATCCCAAAATTTTGAAGCAATAGTTAGATATTCTAAATGGTGAAAGAGCTGGAATGATTTCATGATTCGACAAACTTATTATGTCACTCAGAAAAACTCGAAGATAAACAAAAGAAAATATTTTTCGGTAGTTTCATAATTCCAGAATAGTTTATTTGCCGCGGAGCACTATATTATATATTCAGGATAATAATATGAAAGCCGTGACATTAATAAACTTATATGCACTTCCAAAACAGCGACTCGTTTCCCAACCGGCTTAACGAGCTGGAAGGTCGATATTAATATTTATCGATAATGATTTATTGCTTCGCATCCCTGGTAGCCGATAAAAGCGCCATTACAGCGAGCAGACGATACCGTGGCCCCGAAATTGTCGAGTGGACGCACTCCACTTCTTATTCTGGATCGTTTCAATGCTCGTTTTTGTTCTAACATTACATTTTTATCATGAGAAATATTAAAACAATTCTCTCCAAATCGAGGCGCAGCTAAGACTGATTACAATGGATACTATATTCTATATTTTGACTGCAGTGCACTAAGCAATTAGGTAACTAAATTGTAATAAACTTAGACCACAATCTTTGGTCTTATTTCCATTCCTATTATATATTTTACCGTTTGATTGATTTCGTTGCGGGTTAATGATCACCTGGTGATTCCCAGACTTTTGCTAAGCATCAGTGCTTGGTGTTAATAAAATGTGTGCTCTCGATCTTGGCTTTAGGAATGGCAGCGGCTACTAGAAAAGTGGTATAGCGTCTAATCTTGGGGTTTAGCAATATCCCAAATATCTCTTATTGTCCTTAGTATTTATTATTATTCCTCATCATAGTTTTCAGGGCACATCCATTAAGAATGGGATGCAGACCTAACATGTGACTGTTATTTAAAGACCATCATAGTTGATGGGAAATATTAATTCCAAAGTCATAAAATTAATAACTACCTCAATAATTAAATACCTATTATGGATTTGATTGCTGGTTTGTTTCAGTTGCAGCGTTTATTTGTGTAATGTATACACAAACCCTTGTTTACAATAATGGCGGCAAAACGATGTAGTCAGAAATATGAGTAAAATGACTTCTTTCCTTCATCTCTCTCGTTCTACACCACCTCGAAAGTTGGAAAGCCAGCAGAGTACTGCACACTGCACTGTAAATGCACTGTTGTGTTTCGGATTAAAGGAAATTATAGCCAGAATAACTACTTATCTCTCATCTTACGTCTCAGGATGGCGAGCGCTGTGTAATGCCAAGCATTACTTTGTAATTCAAGGTGTTGTTTGGTTTTGTTACTGTTCATGAGCAGTTGTACTGCTTACCATCAGGGAACTGCAGGCTCGTTTTGCCATTCATTGAAATAAAAAAAAGGTATGCAGCCGACCGATCAAATTGGGAGGGGAGCGGGAAGGAAAAAGAATGGGAAGAGTAAAAGAGGTATTGGGTATCTGGCATTCACACTCACCGATCGAGACGCGACGGCAAAACTGTTTCTTCATTTACCTGAGCCGTGACACGATTCGTACGTACACAGTTTGTTCAAAGGCCTTGAAAACTAAAATAGAGTTTTTGACAAAAAAATTTCAAACTTGCTATTATGTTACTTGAGGTGGTTTGGAATATGTCTGTATCTGTATCAGCCCATATACGTCCCATTGCAGGGCATGGGGCTACTCTACAATCGAGAGTACGATTGAGAGTGGTTAGGCCATATAGTCCACCACGCTGGCCTATGTTGTAAATATGTGTATGTTGGAATATGTGGTTTAAATTAAATACTACATGTCAATATCAACATGTATTCTAAAAAATATACTGGCTTTTGGCAAAAAACAATATGTATATGTACAATAGATCATACAAACCATTGATTAATGCATAAACGAGCAAGAAAATAAACTTGAAAAACAGTAGTCATATATCTTTCATTCTGTAAACATAAATCCAAATGAAATACAAAGCTCTTATAGGCTTGAGGAAAACGCAGAATTAGGCCCGATCGTAAACAACGCGAGCTTTGCGCGTGATGCATCAAGGATTTCCCCACGAACAAGAGTCAAGTGCTTTCTGAATCTTCCTGGATTCATGGACAAGTTGCTGATAACCTTAACGACCCAGATAATGTATCTCTATTTTGCAATAACAAAGAATAAGCACCCAATACGGTAATCTCAAAAATAAATAAAAACTTTTAAATAAAAAGACAGTCTCCGTGGCACAGTTGGTGGTTGGTTGGTTGACGCTGGCTGTGCAACGAAAGGCCGTGGGTTCGATCTACGCACGTGACAAATTTTAGTGTGGCCATAATATTTGTTTCGGTTCTGGCCGTTTGTGAGAGTCTTTTGTAGTTTTCTGATACCTACGACACAAGATTTGTGACAACGTGGCCAACGTTGTCACGTTTATAGAATGTTATTGTAATTTTGTTATACGATTATTCAATCAATAATCTTAACTAACTGGAAAACTATGCATCCACAGCACAAATCATTTGCGTTCTGTTCTTATAGCAACTATAGTTTAAAATATGTATAAAAATACTATTTTCATGATATTACATAAAGTTTAGTATTATAATTTTAACTAAAGACAATTGTCGTTATTAGAAATGCGTACTATAGTTAGTAGCAAGAAATCTTTTTACGTGGAATGAAGTGTCGAAAACGTCACAGCTCTTAAGATAGCAAGTGAAATATAATTCAATGAATTTTTCGTTCGTTTATTTCTTTGGAGATTTGGCACATATCTAAAGAAAATAACGCGATATTTTCATTTCATATAAATTTAAAAAGATTTATGCACGTATGATATTCATAGGCGCCACGTGCCGAGCGCTGTGCGTTGTGATATAGGGTAAATCAATATATTCATTTTATTCTATGATTATATTTATGAGGGTAAAAGTATTCGTCGCGTTTTATGTACTATCAAGCATTACTAGTAATGGAAGTCTTTCTATATTGTGAACTTTGAACACACAATCAGTCCGCCCTACCACGAAAGCTGTACAGTAATCAAAACCTCGGCAAGTTTAAGAAATGTAAGAATCAAACCAAATCCGTGATAAAATCCGTAAATAATAGTTTTATTTCAGACACATTTACATAAAGTTGCTCAAAAAATAGCTTCCTGAAGATATGATTAATAAAACAGAAAAGTTTAACCGGCTTAATCCTGCAAAAAAGCGATGAAAATATAAATACAAAACAATAAACAAAAACTTAAAGTGAAATTTAAATCTCGGATTAACACGTAATATTTCGTTGCATTACAATCTTGTATGTAAACAACGGGCGGCATTCATTAATGTCAACGGTTCTCACAATCGTAAAAACTTGTAGTCATCGCGCGATTAATTGAAAATTACGTCATTAATTGTGTCATTAAAAGCGCCTTCGTTCAGATTGTAAACTCTGCTGGGAGAAATCTCCGCATTCGATTTATGATGATTTGAATTGATGAAAAACGGTCGCTATAACAATGTCTTTACGATTTTCGACGATTGATTTGATTGACGAATAAAATCGACAATCGAATAACATTGCACCACGTTATTCGATTGTCCAAAAACGATCTGGTTAGTTTTGTCGAAAATCGCGATTTTAGTATTCAAGGCCTTTGATCTACCTATATAGTTCGAATCGTTTCATGGCTCAGGTGAGCTCGAAAGAAATCTTCTAAGAAAAATAAGAGATATTTGGAATATTGCTACAACCCAAGGTTAGACGCTACACTTCTAGTAGTCGCTGCCATTCCTGAAGCCAATATCGACCGCACGCATTTTATTTACACCGAACACTCAATCTCAGCGGGTCTCCCGGAATCTATGACTGTCCATGCCTGACCGACTTTGACTGACTTTTTTCCGTGACTGACTTTCTATGACCGTCCGTGCCCTACAGAAGGACGTATGAGAGCTGTTTTTTGTTATATCGACGCAGGAAAGCAAATTTCTCGTATCTCGAAAAATGTGAATATGAGTTTTAGGTTTCATTTAATTTAAAAAAAAATACCGAATCGAATGGCCGTGTAAATGGAACAATTAATTTTAAATTGTTACTACTAAAAAACGGTATTCGTAAATCTTCTAGTTTAGGAGTTATTAGCTTTTTAAATATTTTTTTGGCTCTGGTGTAAAGTTGCATTTTTCGAGACACCACAAGATAGCTTTCTGCCGTCTATATATTAAGAAACAATATCAGACTAACAAGAGAAAGGGTAGAACCAATCACGGCACAGAGGTCACAAGCGATGCGAATCAAGACTTGCCGGAAGCGTCCAACATGACTCGTTTGTCTACAGGCATTCATTATTTTTATCGATGCTTGTTTTCTGAGAATACACGCGTCTTTATATTTGAAGTGCAGGCACTTATGAACTACGATTTTTAATATTAACACGAGCTAAGTCGGTGCAATGTCTAGTGTATTCGCTGATGTGATAAGGTTATCAGCTCTTCTTTCGACACTATCATTATAAGTAATTATAAGGTATGTAGGTATGTATATCAGTTGTACTATAAGAGATTTTTGAGGTATGTAGAAATTATATCAGTAGTATAACAATTTTTTCCAAGTCATGATTTTTTCGTTCATAACCAATGATTGTGAAAAATTACTAAGCAGGTATAATGACAATAATTCTGCCAATATATGCCCCACTGCAGTCTTTAGGACACGCACCTTCTCGACAATTGTTTGGGCTTAAAAATTAACAATGTTTATGACATATGGTATGTAGTATCGCCCAGGTTTAGCCGATTTTATAGCTAATTTATTGATCTAAGCTTCTCGATCGTAGAGAAAACCCGATGTATATATTTTGCCTATGTAGTGTATCAGCACTTATGTCCCACTGCAGGGCACGGGAATCGAGAGAACGATTGAGAGGGGTTAGTCCTTAAAGACCATTTTCCTCATATTAGAATATAATTATTTATAAACGAATTTTACTCGAAGAGTTATTAAAATTTCATTATTGCCAATACCTAGTGAAATCATTAAATTAAATTACAGTTGCTTCTCAGCATTCTTAATAAGGGCATATTTTATTTAATACAGCGATGACAATTACATATAAAATGTCATTCGTCGATGACACAACGGGCAATTTCTTTTGTTGTCATATTCCGAGTATCGGGTTATTTTTATACTTATGTATTTAAATTAAAAAGAAAAGTGATCATTGTAGTAAATTGTGCTATCTTATTAATTTATTTTAGTGATAAATATCGCTGTGCTTCCTTGTAGTCGGCCTTGGAATTGTCAACATTGTATGGAGTTTATGGTTTTCAAGTCGTGACGGGTCTATTAATGGAAAAAGAGGGACAATGAAATTGCTATTTCGGAGCATCGCTTGTTAATATAATTTATTATAATGTGTCATTAAAATTAAATGGTTCTAAGTATGAGAAATAACATTGCATTATTAGGCTGATAGCATAGTATATGTGCTCTGAACAGTGAAGGTAAAATTCCTAGGCACTACGCTTAGTATAAGTTTTTTTATATAGAGATTTTTTGAGATTTTCCTATGAGTTATTCAAAATTTTATTCCTAACCTTCTAAAGCCCAAAAATAATTTACGGTAGGGTTAGCAGCACATTTGCTTGCTGTAGGATGAGTCCATCGCAAACAATCTGATGTCAACTACAAAGTTACAAGTAGGATAAACTATTTTCTTCTCTTTTCGTCTTCGGTTATACTAATTTGGTCATACCCAAAGGTAGACTGATAGGCAGGTAGATAATGCCTCCAGCATAAAGTTCACCTTGTATATAATGTACGTATATGAAGCTTAAATCATAAAATAAAATTACGACCTTCACTCACCGAGTCACATGTCAAGCATGACGAATACCCATAAGATATTGGTATTTTGGTTTGTTGGATTTAATTTAAAATATATTCTATTATTGTTATTAATTTAATTTACATACACAGCCTTCAGTCAGTATTGACTGCCTCCGTAGCGCAGTTGGTTAGACGCCCGCTGTGAAACGCGAGGTCGCGGCTTCGATCTCCGCAGCGAAACAAATATTTGGTTGAACTACTTTGTTTCGGATCTGGTAATTGTAAGACCGAAAAGTCTCTCGTAGTTCCTGATACAATATCCCACGACACAAGACCCAATGGCCCTAGGATAAATACGCCCATGCCCACGTAGCTTCTGAGGTTGCAATTATAACAACAAAGATTGACAATAAAAGATATTTTCGATCGACTCGATCTTAGTGTGGAGTCAGGATAAGTATGTGACTGTTGGGTGTATTTATTTATTCGTTGTTAAGTCTTTTAAAGTCCAGTTATCACATATTACTATTTCCTGCAAACCCGATCAATATAGTTACAGCTGTTGCGGTAGACATTGTAGACGTGAAAACATTTTGAAGCTATTTTCTGTCATGAAAAAATGTGGGAGTTACAATAGTAGTTCACTCAGTTCATCAACAAGGATAAAAATACTTTCAATAGGCATAAGGTAGTCGACATTTGCCAAAAGTTTCACTAGCCGATCTCACGTGTACGATTACAAATTGGCAATGTTTTTGGCGAACTTTTCAATGTCGTGGATATCTGGCTGATACCGTACGCACCTGTTATGAATCACGCGTGGTTCTAATTAGTTTAGCAATTATACCATTGGATTTTTAGGAAAACAGGTTGTTAAATTTAATTTCTCCGGGTTTTTGGCGAAGTTTGATAAACTTGTTTTGAGCAAAGTAGGAAGTTGGCTGTGAAATGGGAGACATCTGCTTTGAAATTCACAATCTTGTGACGTTATACAGCGTATGAGGAACATGGAAATCAGTGAAGGCAATTGGAGATATTTTAACTACGCGAGAACAATAGAAAATTTATAGAAATTTGTTTTTCGCTCAGTTTTGATTGGACCGGCACCGATTGTAGCACCGGTAGTGTAGTCATCATGTAAGCTTTCCCACTAATTAAAAAGTGGACGCTAAGTCGTTTACAGGTCGATCCAGAACTTACCTAGATTCTGGCTTACTGCCAGAATCAGCTTTAGAAGAAAGTTCTCATATTGCCTTTTGTCCTTGTCTTTAACCACATCCCCGAGATCGGGAGCGGAACTAGCACGTGTAGTTAAACAAACAAGCGGATGAAGAAGCGTATTATTATTGGCATGCGGAGTATCTGTAGAGACCCAATTTTGCAATAATTTATACTCAATAACCGTAATTGAACTTTCAACCTGCTGTTACACGTGGACTCGGCACGTTCCATCTATAGGTGATCAAGGTTGCCGTAATCATTATATTTTATTTGCGAATACAAATATATTTTATGTATAATTAAGTATTATAGAAAATGTTTGAGAATTAAATTAATATGTTGGAGAACAAGCTTTACACTAAACTACTACTAAAAGAGTTAAAGAATTTGTAGTGAGAGAGTGCAGTTTCGGTAAGAGCCTTTTTAATCCTAAGGGCTCTTACTTACTTATTTAAACCTTTTGTTTCAAAAATGTTCAAAGTTATTTTTCTAGCAGGTCCGTATAATTGTGTCAGTGAAAGATCTTCATGTGGATCTTCGGTCCTGTTCACTGTTCTATAGGTAAATTCTTTTTTTTAATTGGACTATAGGGGAAGGCCGGGCAAAGTGGATACCTTAAGGTATTTAAGGTTATAGCTGAAAAAGTATATAATACAAAATCAAAATAATTATCAGAAACCAGTCTTTATTTATTGCTCGTACAAATACGGACATCAGTTACCATTAATATTTAAACAATAATCAACTACAATTAAAATTTAAAAAAGTACGAAATTATTCGCTTTGCCCGGTACCCCGGGTAAAGCGGATACAATACTTGGGTAAAGTGAATACCCATATTTAATCTCTGAAAACATAAAAATAACTTTGATAAAAAGAAAAAAAAAACTTAACCTATACAAGGTTTGCTTATACAAGGTCGCATAAGCCGAACCATACTTTTTAGCTGTGCTTTTTATTGATTCTCCAACTCTGCACAAATCAATAGCCGTTTGCATAGCATTTTCATCCCACGTCCCTTGCTTAGATTTTTTTATATTTATTCACCATCTGAAACAAATAAAAGACATGTTTAGATAATATGTCACCAATGTGAAATGGCAGGCAAAGTAAATAGGGCAAAGTGGACCGTATCCACTTTGCCCTATTCACTTTGCCCGTTTAGGTAAGTTTTGATGTTAACACAATTTATACAGAAACTAATAATTATGCCTTTCTGTTAAATATACCATAAAAAGCTACTTTGATATGCTACCAAATTAAGATATTCCTATAAATAAAAAACTAGTAATACAGGAGAATTGATCAATGTACTTACCGCGTAAAATCAATCTTTTATTTACGAAAACACAAATCTCCACTCCGCGGATGGGACGCGACGCGGACCCTCGCTTCTATGTTTGCCGCGTATTAAACCAAGATGGTTAAACGTAACAGTGGTGGCGTGTTGAATGAAAAAATAATAATTTAGGAATAATGGGGAGTATTCGCTTTGCCTGGGGTATTCACTTTACCCGGCCTTCCCCTACCTCCACTGTACAGAGTGTTCATTGCAGTTTCTTTCTCATGGCAGCGTTAGCATAGGTAGGTAAGTCTAGTAAATCTTCGATATACGGGTAAACACTTAGAATGGAAAGTTTTTTAAAACCGAACGAATCTTTAGGACTGGTAACACAATCACGATATAAAGTATGATATAGGTTCTCCAGAGAGCTTAGATCGGTTTTTAAAACTTGCATACTACAGGGTATAAAGTTAAGAACGAAGTATATTTTATGTTAACAACTGCAAATAAATATACGCAAAAATAAACAATTCTATCGAGAGAAAATACTTGAGAAACTTAAAAAAGATGTTCCTGCGTAATTCGCTCCAATTGAAACAAATAAAAACTCAGGAAATTGTAGTTAAAACACTGATCGTGTAATTTACGATGGAAAAGTGGCAAAAAACGAAGTGGATTATACGCTTGAATTGCCGCTGAACTAGTTTAATGATTCGTGCATGGTTTTTGCCGCGGTTTTTTATTATTATGATTGAGGATCGGAGTTCACTTGATGTATTGCGGTATGTTCTAGAAGCTTCCGGGGAAGATGATGGAGGACGAGAGAACCAAGTCGTTCATTTGATTGCAAGCATTACAACTATACGTAAACTGGACCTATGCCATTCAGAAATGATAAAATTATCAAGCACTAGGGCCTCTCGGGGAATGTCGCTGTGGAACCTTTAGTGGAGGCCAATGTTCAGCAGTGGACTTAGAGGTTGATGAATGAACAGAAGAACAGCAATAGGCCCGTCTTGTCACATCTTGGGTTGAAGATAAACTTGTTGAATATAATATAGCTTATGTTGCCCATAGTGCTATAGTGCTAGTACTCATAGCTTTTCTGCCTACCCCTTCGTGAATACAGGCGAAAATGTCTTTGAAATTTATAATTTAAATTTCCTTGATCTGTACAGATAGTTCAACGACGTGGCCGTTTTCAAGGTTTGGCACTAACTTCTTAGATGGCTGACGTTTGCATTAGAGATTATCTTAAGTTAAAATTTATTTTAATTTATGTCTGTTACTTTTAGATTTTGATTATCTGACAAAGATCTTGATAGCAATTTATTTTCTTACGTTTGCATGAACCATGTCCTATTTATACTATGGGTATTTAAGTTAGCAATACTTCAATAATATATACGTAAATAGATAATTTTATTGAAGTATTCTTAGTTCACTTGTTTTATCGGATAAGGACCGTTCGGTGCGAAAACCAGAACACTTGTAAGTTCTTCCCCCAATTTTTTTACATGATCGATCCAGCAAACAAGCAAACTGGTCACCTGATGGCTAATAATTACTGCCGCCCGTGAACATCCTCATAAAACTTGTATTGAATGTGTTGCCGGCCAATCAATTCGGGAGGGGAGTGGGAAGAATAAATGATGGGAAGAGGAAGGTATTGGGCATCTGGCAATCTCACTCACTGATCGAAACACGACGGCAAAGCTCAATGTCACCTCAATCTCCTGTGAGACAGTGGTACCACCCGGATGGGCCTGCCAAGTCATGACTGATAACAGCGTTACTCTACCACTATCAAATTGAAATTGCAAAGGTTTTTGGAGACTGTCCCGCCTTCGCACTCGCAACTGCAAGTTCTGTAAGCCAGGATCAACAGTGGCACGTATTTTAATGACACCGAGCATTGAAGCTCGGCGAGTCTCCGGGAATGTCTAACTTGTCTTTAACCCGCAATGAAATTGATCATGAAGCTAAATACTGGAAGGGGTTGGAACTGTAAAGTGTTATTAAGTGTAATAAATATACGGTACTTGTAACTATGCCATCGTGGTAAAATAATGCCTACACTCATAATGGTCGATGTCAGGCGGGCTGCCGATTGACAAATTTATTTTGCAACATGGCTAAAATATCAAACTACACGTGATCTGATCAAAAAGAAAAAAGAAATAGTAATCTGTAGATTACAGTATCAAAAATAGCCTGTAGGACTAATGAATAAATAAACAATGCCTATCAAAACAATGCCTCTCAAAAGCAAATGTAGACAAAAACCCAATTAATTAACGCCAACAAAGATTCTAAATCTAATAAATGAACTTATGTGTTCATTAATTAAACGTTATTATTTGTTTTACTTCAAAGATGTATTGCATTGTTGTCTGTGGTCAGTGTCATTGATAAAATAATAGTAATAATCTAATTGTTGATTAGAGGTCTTTTATAATCTTCTGTAGCCTTAAGCGCTGTTGTCATTAGTTTTTTCTCTTTACATGGTATTACATTGTACGTAATAACATAATTAGATTGCGAGTATAAGCTTGTTGTTTATATATCTCAGACAATGCGTTAAATAAGTAGATATTTTATAATATAGCCGATATAGCATTTTCATGAATTATGTATCAAAAAACATATTATGTAACGATTACATTATACAGTCTTCGATCAAATATACACTAGATACAACATGAGCGCTTAGAAAATGGGACCAAAAAACAGTGCTTTAAGCACTCTTACGCCTTCAGTCACGCACCGACCGTTGCTTCCAAAACGTCGCAAAACTTTAGACAATATTATGTGAAAAGCTACTTTAATCTTCAGAAATAAGGTGGAATTTGTGTTAATATATTTGGAATATGTGATCTTTTTGTTTACTCTTTTTCATGTCATGCATCGGTGCCACTTTTTAACAGAACTTTTACAGGGAACTGTGTATCTAGTGTATATTTGATCGAAGTATACAGTATTAAACAATAATGCATAAATACCTGTACCAACGGACGACTTGGTTAACGTTGCAGGAACTCGCTGGATGCAGGTCGCTTTCAACAGGTCGATTTGGAGATCTTTGAGGAGGCCTAAGTTCAGCTGTGGACTTTCTGTGGCTGCAGAGAGAGAGAGAGAAATACCTATTGATTATTATGGAAAATCTCTTCAATTTGCGGTAATTAGGCACCTCATGCGATTTCTACTGGTGGTAGGTCTCTAATATGTGAGCGGCCGCCTGAGTAGGTATCACCGCAATATCTATTTCTTCCGCCAAACAGCAGTGTAAACGCACTGTTATGTTCCGGTTCGAAGGAAATTATAGCCAATGTAACTACTGGACATATTGAGACTTAACAACTTACGTCTTAGAATGGTGAGTGCAGTGGAATGCCAAGCATTGCTACTGTCCATGAGCGGTCGTATCGTTTATGATAAGATGAATGGCACGCTCGTACTTCCATTTATTGTAAAAAAAACTTCATATTTATTAATGCTTGTTCAGCTAATGCAATCAGATTGCACTTCACTGGAACTCAATCAAATCAAAGGCAAATAAGTCTGATGATAAGCTATTATCTAATTTCCTTGATAAGGAAAACCCGTGTCTAATTGAACAGGATTTCTATTGTTCGTTGTGTCCGCTGGATAATGTCATTGTTACTTTAATTGCAGGACGTGTAGCCTTGCCTTTTACTGTTTTCTAAATGTTAACATTTTCTATAAAACCAAATTTCCTTATGGAAAATAGTATTGAAAATAACTGAGTTACGCCGGAATAAAGTTGAAAAGTAGGAACCGTCAAACAGAATACATTAGTTGGATGGCAGTTAGAGGATTATTTGGGAAGATTATTTAACATGATTCAATATGTATTTTAACGATTAGGCAGCTAATTTGGCCACGTTTAGTGGCAGGACATGTGGATTGTGACAGAGTCTACTACGAGTCATCATAATTAGTCTTATTAGGACAGGCTTATACTTGCAACAGCCGGGACTTTTAAACGGGGCCGAATAGAGTGTAGGTTTATAAGTAATCTTATTAAACCAACACCGCACCAACAACATTGTTAGTTCACATTATATTAAATTTTTATTGTATTTTTAAATCGTAGATGCGTTGCTTTTGTCTAATATCTACAACAATAATAACTGCAACTCATCTAAGCTTAATATATCAATTTACGCCTGTACCGCAAAGAAAAAAAAAGCCAAGTGAAAAATGAAAAAAAAAATAATTCCTATATTACGTAAACAAGGCGGGGATCATGGCGGGTAATGTCCCTTCATTTCGTCTTAAAATATCTATCGAAGCATCCACAATCGTCGGTTAACTTTCCTTATAACCCTGTCTTTGATGCTATTTATACAATATTTACTGCACATGCCTGTTGTTTTGTGTACATGTGCCTACGGAATGCGACCTTCATTGCCAGAAATAATGGTGTTCCTCAAGTACCCGCATCCTAATTCTGTGATAGGATGACCATGTGAGTGGATTATGGGAATATTTTATGATAATGGGAGAGACTTTACATTTTATGTCTCAGGATGGCGAGCGCAGTGAAATGCCAAATATACCATTGTTATTCAATGTGTTGTTTGGTTTTGCTACTGTTCATGACTGGTCGTACCGCTTACCATCAGGCGAACGGCATGCTCGTCTCGCCATTTATTACAAAAAATATACCTAGCAAGCGCTCTTTTTTATTGCGTATGTATGGCAAACGAGCAAACATTTCACCTGATGGTAAGTGATTAGTCACATGAACATCCACAATGTTCGGATCATGGATGAATTGCGAGCCCATCAAATCGAAATCCTCAAAGAGGAAAGGGTATTGGTATTGGGCCTCCGGCAACCTCACACACTGAAAGAACTGTCTTATGGTATTCATAGGAATTGGTATTCAAACAAGATATGAGGAATCTTCAGTGCGTTGCCAATCTTGAAAGAAAGATAAATAATAAATAACACCCAACAGTTACATGCATAGTTCTGACCCCACACGAAGATCGAGTCTTGTGCCGTGGGTATCAGGTAATACCAGAGACTTTTCGGTCTCACAAACACCCAGACCCGGAAGAAATATTTGTGGGTCGCACAAACATTTCTCTCGGTGCGGGGATCGATCCCGCGGCCTTTCGTTTCACGGGCGGCGTCTAACCAACTGCGCCAAGGAGGCTGGCAAGAGAAAGAGTACTATTTTCTTTGCTCTGGCATATACATAGTATGGAAGTCTGGCATATTGAGTAAGAACAATGTTCCCGACAGTGAAGTGAATCTAAAGATATTAATAAATCTTTAGTAAGATGTTTTTTATCGAAAAGCAGGTCGAAGTAGGATTGTGTCACAATTGCGTGGATCACTGTGGTAGGTTTAAAGCATTGCGCGCATTGTTCGACTTTAGTTGGACACGAAAACCTCACCAACAGCAAAGATAATGCTTTTTTGTAGTATGTATAATACTTAAATAGTTTTTTTGCACATCATAACTAAACCAATTTCGTAAGCTTATGAAACACATTCGTCTACTATTCTGATGGTTTTGTAACTAGTATATGAAGTTATTTTCAAGTTGAAAATTTCAACAAATTTCATTGAAATGAGTGGAAAATTAATAAATGTTTGTACAAGGGATCGCATTTTATAATAAAAATGTGTTAATTTTGGCCGTCTTTCAGACAACCTTTTCGATCTAATTGCAGTAATTCTGTGAATTTTCTAAACGTCCAAAATAGCCTAAACAATTCCAGATAATAGGAATAAACATAGAACGAACTAAATTGAAATTGCCGCTTTTACAGATGGCCGGCCAAAGTGAAAAAGTTCTTTATTTTGTGGTAGTTTTTGCTGGGACTTTTTATATCATACCCATTGGCATAAATAAATGGACAGGGTGGAAAGCCCGAGAAATGTTTCGAGGTAAGTAATGCGGGCGCTCCATTACATTTCTAGTAGAGCATTAGTGAAAGAAAGAAAGAAATACGATTTATTTGTCACAGTCGCAACATACACATTTACTGGTGACAACATAACAACAACAACATTTACTGGTGGTAGGTCTCTCATATGTGAGAGGCCATCTGGGTGGGTACCACCGCAGTGTCTATTTCTCCCGACAAACAGCAGTGTAAACGCACTGTTGTGTTTCGGGTTGAAGGGCATTGTAGCCAGAGTAACTACTGGACATATTGAGACTTAACATCTTATGTCTCAGGATGGCGAGCGCAGTGAAATGCCAAGCATTGCTTTGTGATTCAAGGTGTTGTTTGTTTTTGCTACTGTTCATGAGCGGTCGTATCGCTTACCATCAGGCGAACGGCATGCTCGTCTCGCCATTCATGGCAAGAAAAAAAAATACACAGGCATTGTTAATAAAACACAGAATAAAATACAAAAAAAAAAGACTGGTCGCGGCTGTGACTGGCAGGTGTCCACTCAGCTTATGCTATGATGTGGTGCAAACCACAACATAACGCTGAAATTTGTCATGTCATTGATTTTGAAAATGCTTGCTTGTGTTACAACAGGAAGTTTAATAAAAATAAAGATAGTAATTATGATTATCGTTTAGACGAAATCTATTAAATTAAGTTAAATAATATTTATTGTATTGCGATTTTCACGGATATCTTTTTGAAAGTCCAAATGTACTGAACGAATGTATCCTTAGTTTTAAATCAATGATTATATCTATGTTTTTTTATAAATATCGTCCCAGACTTGAAATAAATATTGTACTTTGAATGATGTTACGAAACACGCTTATTTTTAAGTTTCAGTTATTCGTTGTACGTAATATTATATCATACATGTCGTTTTTATTACGTCACTATGGAGATTCTTGACGCAGGTCTACAAAATATTATGTTCAGTTTAGGGCTTCCTGTGTCTAAATTAATGTTACTTGAAAATCAAGATGGGTTAAAATATAAAATATAATTTAATTTACATATATACATATATGTAAATTAAATTATATTTTATCTGCACGGTATATAACGTGGTCCAACGTTGTAACCAAAGTTTTCACCCACTAATAAATGAATATTCAATTGTAATCAAATACAAGGGCTTTAAATAAAAACTCCGAATTTTTTTATACATCTAACAAAACGGAGGGGCCAGCCTACTATAATATATTATCACAGACCTAATTTTTTGACACGTAAACAAAGCAATTAAATGCATTTTTAATTAAATGTGGAACAAAATAACATTTTAAAACATTTCGAAACATAAATGTTAATGGTGAACCTAATTTTCGGTACTAGAAGTTTTTTACAGTGGCGATGTTGCCAGTATAGATTGGCACGCGATTCCGCTCCACTGCTTCGGAAATACAACACACTTACCTTTGTTTTGTAATACCTGACGGCTCTATGCGCGTTGGACAACAGCTAATGTAGACGAGGAGCTCGCAATTACGAGCATCTCTTGATCGCAATTATTGTCTTGTGTTTTTATTATGGTATAAAATTATTATTTTTTATATTGTAATATGTACTATAATGCATCTGATAAGAACATTAAAGTCCAGACAGAATAAATGCCGACGCGAAATGAAATCTCTTGCCGGTTGAAATAATTATGACGGTATGACTTAGCATGTTGTGCCACTGGTCTAGTGAACCCTAAGAATTGTAAGGTTTCGGGTTCGATCCCAGGTCGAGTTTTATGTCAGTTTTTTGGTTAAGTAAACCTCATATGAGATTAACGAGACTGGAATTTGAGTCCGCCAAGGCTTGTCCCGTATCACATTTCGGGACGGAAATAAGCTGACCTATATGTGACATAAATAATATCTGTATCAACGCCCTCGAGAATAAGCAGGTGTGAGATGGTGTGCAAAATATATTCGTAAAGCTCTGTCGTTTGTCCCTATGACAAACGATAGAGTGCTTCATCTGATGATAAATGATTGTCGCCATTCATAAAATTACAACAACTGGAATATTCGTGAAAATTTTGAGGTTAGGAGGAACACTGTTCCTCTAGAACTTACTATTGCTATTATGGTATCGTATGTATGTTACCTCAGTGATGAGTTGAATTGTGACAGCGATTTTTTACTTTACATCCATACTCTGCGAGAAAATGGTGTTTTGGTTCGTTTATGCTTTAATTTATTTGTAGCATCAATATGCCATTTAAAATGAGTCCTTATTTTAAAGTGACGATGAAACCGTTGATTTATACAATAATTAAATAAACAAATAAGATCTATACTAATATTATAAAGAGAAAAGATATGATTGTTTATTTGCATTGTATGGGTTTTGAAACTTTTGGTTAGCTTTGAATAATCTTTCACCAATGGAATCTTAAATTTTCTCTGATGAACATATGCGATGGAATATTTACAAAAAAATATATCTATAGCCACAGAGCCGTTTCGTTCCACTATTTTTTACAAATCACAATTGTAAATCAAAATACAAAGACCTTACTGAATATGATAATAAATCTAACCACTGTACTTTACGACGGACGTAATATTAATGAGATGCCGTATCCGTTGTGATTGACGTCTCCCCGTCCACTTATCATAGGTAGCGCATATTTGACACAGCGCCAGATGTGTCATGCAACGGAGCGCCTGTTTTAGCGGGCTTGCGAAAATTTTAATGAATGAACCGCAAGATTTATATACGTTTATTTACGTGTTTTATATATATGTAATTGGTGGTTAATTGTCGTTGTGGTCGTAAATTTAGTAGATACATACATAAACTCAGGGCTTTTCCCGGAAAAGGTAGGCAGAGAAGCTCCAGGATACCCACGTTTCGTCTAGTGTGTTCTACCTCACGACATGATAGCTGGAAAGGCTATAGGCATATAGGGCACAAAATCCTCACTCCGGGCTGATAATGAATAGAAAAATCAATATCACTTTGTCCGGCCCGCGACTCGAACCCAAGACCTCAGCTTAGGAATCATGCGGTAGTACAATTGCGCTACCGAAGCAGTATTTGGAAATAATTAATCTGTGGGGTGTGAGTGATTTTTAGTTGCGACATGCAAAGCAATGTTTAGTCTGATACTATACGTCATCAGTTGGTTAATGCAGTGTCTAGGTAAAAGATAAATTGTCGACATTAATATATCTCTAAGTTATGAATAAAACTATGTCGGCGTGGTGTATTGCGTATATTATATGAATTTTCCTTATATTTATTTTAAATAAGTACTTTACAGTTTAAACATACAGCCAATTTTTAGACAAGTTATGTCTTATACTTTACGTATCACAAATTATCAGGAAATTGCTTATTATGCAACACTCAGGATTTAAAAATATATACATAAAGACTTTTCTATAGATGATCATAAGATTTTTTTCTAGGTCTTGAAATACATAAGATATAGCCGGTTTAACATTATTATAAAGAGTTGATGGACAACTAAAGACATTGAAGATCAGGCGAATTCCAGAAAAATCCCAATGGATATTTTCTATAACAAAATACAAACAAAATAATAACAAATATTTGTCTTCGTAAGAATATACGTCCCACACCGCCTATTTACCGTAATTGGATCAAGTGTTTCGCTTTGGACCCTGTCATGTCTAGACATTAAGGATAATAAAATCCACGCAAGGCTTATTTAACCCAGAATGAAGTGTTCACACCTACTAAAATAATAATTCCTTTAACGTAGTTTTAAATTACTGAATCACTATAAACCGTTCTTGTTGGCCTTATTTTGGTAATTATTTTATAACTCTATTAATATAATTACCGGGTGTTATTAGGTTTCCAATTCAAATTAGTTCTCTAGTACAAGCAACCTTTTACCTCGATTTGGATAATACCAACAATTTACCTATTTGAGTAATTGAAATAATATCATGCGCCAGAATTCCGCTTTATAAATCGACCTGTTAACCTCTGCTTAAATTGTAAACAGGTAATTGTGGGTATGTATGTAATAGATACTATTAGAAAATAGTAAACTGGCTCTATAAATGATATACAAATTCGACCACAAATTATATACTAATTCGAATGATTATATTTACAACCATTTACAAATCCATTGGCCACAAATTAGGCAAGCCCGTATTTTGGGGACCAAGCAATAATATTGAATTGACAGCAAAATAGATACCTAACAATGTATTGTAAGTGGACATAAATTTACAAACATTACTTTAATTTAAATTAAATAATAATAAAATAAAAGCTACTCACAAAACAAAATTAGGATAACAAATACTTAATTAAAATACAAAACAAAGTAATAAAGTGACTAAGTTACATGTGACTACATAATTTCTTCTTTACATAGGCTATGTATTATTATAATTAAGTGTTTTTTTATTGCTATCAATGGCGATACGAGCATGCCGTGCAGTTCGCCTGATGGTAAGCGATACGTCTGCTCATTAACAGTAGCAAAACCAAACAGCAACTTTAATAAGAAAGCAATGCTCGGCATTCTACTGCGCTGGCCATCCTGAGATATAACATGATAAGTCTCAATATGTCCAGTAGTTACTCTGGCTACAATGTCCTTCAATCCGAAACACAACAGTGAATTTACACTGCTGTTTGGCGGAGAAACAAATATTGCGGTAGTACCTACCCAGGCGACCTCTTACATATAAGAGACATACCACCAGTTGAAGTAGTAGTGTTTAGTTCTATAATTCCCTGTTTAATCGGTGTTTGCTGGTCTTGCGACTGTAACCAGTATGAACAACGCTGCTGTCTTGCAGTCTTTAGTTCATCAGGACTAGTCTGTGTTAGAGATCTACACATATTTTGATATTTTTTTGTTGCGATATTGAAAATACTCTGCTGTTTTACCTATGTTACCGTCTCTATACAGATAGCTCCCACATCTCAGATTTAACTCTTTATTTAACTCACAAAGACAACCATTAATCTTCAAAGGCTAGAGTAACACATTAGGGGCAAAACCGCTAAGTGGACGGCTGTAAAATTTAGTTCAAGTATGCCTAGTTTAAAAATAAGCCTAAATGTATGTACTCGACCCTTTTCACGCAACATTTTGTAATCCGTGACCGATATTCCATATGTTAATTATAGATGTTGTTTGGTTAATAGTTACACTACTACGTGTACGGCTACGTGTGAATATTTTTGAATTTTAATTTAAATTTTGTTGTTTTCCTTGTTCGTCTATAAATTTTCTTGCGAAATCATCGCGCAATATAAAGGTCTGTTGATACATGTTATTAATTAAAAATGGAGTGTGAAATACTAAAAGATTTTTTAAATCTGTTTTTTATGCTATGGCAGCAAAGCGATTGTGTTAATGGTTAAATATGAGTCGATTGTTACTTTTAATTCATACAGCTATTATGCCGGCTCGTAAAATCTAAACTCTGTCCTTAATTCTATTTTCTCTGCAGATATTAAACTTAATATTCAAATATCCCATCGATAGCAACAAGAATTCATAAAAAACTATCGCTATTTGTCTTGATGTCGTCAGTCTTTGAAGAATGTTATAGTCCACGTTGTCTTCATTTCAAGTGTTGTCAAATACTCTCATTGTTTCCATGAACCGGCATACTTGAAGCACGTGAGCCAATTCACGTGATGGGTATCGATAAATCATGAGTTATGGGACTCGGGACAGAAATCGATTAGTGTTTACGCACGGGATTCTTTGCTTAATCGATTCTTGGAATGTCATTGAGGTTGTTTCGGATTGTTGTGGCGATGGAACTGACTTCATTTCTTTTTTTGAGGAACTAGTGCGGTCACGTGCAGATTTCGATGACGTCCGCTTTAATATGTAGACTCTTGACAATGCGAACTTTCTATAATTCAAACCTCTCCATAATTCAGAGCAGCTGTTGGGTCCGTAGCAAATCTCTCGAAAAATCAAATAAATTCGATAGTACACTCAGTAACTCGACAGACAGACAAATAATCTAAAATTATCAAAAATATGTGTTAATACGAAATTCTTTCACGTAAACACCCTACAAATCGAACTATGGACATGTTGAAACTTGTATACAAACGAAAGGGTACGTTTATTCACTAATACCATACAAAACTCCCAAGATTTGGAACTTTTTGTAATACGAAGTATTAGAGAGGTCCCTTCAACATCGAAGTATGGAGAGACGGCTGTAATTTGCAGTAATTTCAGTTTAATTCTGTTGAACATATGCAAATTAATATCTCTCAGGTACATTTAATAACTCAAGTTTAGTTAGTATACCATGGGTACAATTTTACTTTAATGGGGACAACCCTGGCTTTTCGAATGTTTGAAATTAAAGTTCGAAAGACTCTCGGTCCTCATTGGACGTGATCAATTTTAACGGAATTTTAGGTATTTTGCGACTCTCGTGGAACATAAATAATAGATTTCCCAATTGTGAGCAAAATACCATAAATGTTGCGTATGTTCTGTACCGCCTTTTGTTCGTTGCATACGTAAAGGGCAGTAAAAGTATGAAACAACTGCATATTTCATTGCTGTCTAACAATAAATCATTTGCGTTTGCACACGAAACATACTTACACATTTTATTGCTTTTGTTGCATCTAGAAATTCATTGCGTCTTCCATTCTTACGTCTTGGACGAGTTTATGTTGAAATGAGCAAGATTTAATAATATCAATGTGATATAGCTGCTCTTATTCCACTTTTAAAATTATTTTTACCCTCAAATCATTTCTCAATTATGTTTTATTTATTAATTATTTATAAACTAAAATTAAATTAAAACGGCATGAACCAATTACATCTATTTGTTTTTTACACCTAGTTATATCTAGTTCAAATATATTAAGTTAACAATATATATTAACACACATATCATCATAATCAGTAAAGACTCAGGGTTCCGCAGGAGTCATGGATATTCTTGTACATTAGTAATCACTTCTCGTGAAATAAATCTGCCGGACACAACGTATGTCAAATGCAATTTTGAATACTGAAATCTACTACATCAGTAATATTAAAAAAAAAAAACAATTTGCCTTTTCTGCGATTCTATAAATAGTCAGACAGCCAAGGGTTTCAATTCCTAAAATTTTCTATTTCCGTTGAAACTTAATAAAACAATGTAATATCTATACCTAATAGAAATGACTACCCACTACTCAACATACACAGGTTGAAGATATTTCTAATATTACTCCAATTGCGTACTAAAGTTTGCAAAATCTATTTTATCCTCCCATAAACCACAGCGTGTAATTTTATTGGATATAAATTATAACACATACTTATGTAAGAGATCGTTGAACCGACGCGAGACTTCTATAAAAAGGTTGCACGCGCAAACGCTTCAATGTTGTGGATTGGTATGTTTCACTGTCAATAATATGCAAATCTACAAGTATGGTCAATTGTCGATATTATACTACTCCAGCCCATATACGTTTCACTGCACGGGCCTCTTCAAAATTTTTTTTAATCGGTAGTTCGGACAAAGGAGCAAACAAGTTAACTATAGTAAGTGATCACTGGCGCCTATGAACATCCGTAACATTTGGATCATAGATGCGTTACCGGTCCATTAGATCCGGAGGGGAAGGAAAATGGATGGGAAGAATAAAAGGGTATTGACCGCCTCGGTGGCGTAGTTGTATTACGGTACAGTTACAAAGCTGAGGTGTTTGGTTCGAATACCGAGTCGGGCAAAGTGATATTGCATTTTTATATTCATTATCAGTCAGGAATTTGTACCCGATATGGCGATAGGCTCGCCCCCTTTCACATCGTGGGACGAAACATATAAGGCAGCATGTGAATGTCGTGAAACCTCTGCCCACCCCTTCTGGGAAAAAGGCGCGACTTTATGTATGTATCGGATTATAAGATGGAGAATGTAAGTAGGTGACATTAGTTCAGCGTGGGTTGATATGTAGTGAAATGGAGTATATTAAATAGGGCCTTAAGGTAAATCGGTACTGGAGTGGGTTTAAAAAAAATAGAGCATCCCACCCACTCATATTTGGTACTCCAGTTAACCAGGATTTTAGTTCGTTACTATTAACGTAATAAAATATTATCACATAAATACAAGTATGTAGCATAAAAATGGACACAATACCAATAGCTACAAATTGTTGTATCCGTTAATATTGTACGTGGTGTTTTTGTTCTTATACTTAAACAAATAAAAAATAAATAAAAATAATGTTTTAATGTTTATTAAATGGAATTGCTAAGTACACGTCGCAAAATACCCGATGCTATGTTTTAGTACAAACTTCTTCACGACCATATTAATACCTAAGTATTTAGAGTGAGTAAATCTTATCGTACCATGATGTAGCAATCGTTTGATTAACCGTCAAGGGTTTTCTTCTAGATCCGAGGAGGAATTTCGGCCAGCATTTTCTTATGTACCGAATTAACTCTTTCGTTCGTTTGTTTTAGTCACAGGAAGTCCACTGCTGAACATAGGTCTCCAATTATCTCCATATTGACCTGTTGGAAGCGGCCTGCATCCAGCGACTTCCTGCTTCGGAATAACCTCTTTATGCAATAATATTTGCGTATATAAAGACGTCTTCCATCACGATTATTTAATTTATATTTGGAAAAAATATATGTGTAATGTACGCTCTTATTTTTTTGTCATTATATTATTTAAGTAACAATAATAAAGTAAACCATTTTATTATTACTTTTATAACTTTAAATTGACCCACATTGCATGCCGTATTTGCATCTAGCAGGGTATAGGCTTATAACACCGATTTCATAATCGCATTTAGTATACGTATAATAAAGGAAAACTTTTACGAAAATGGTCCAATTTTGCACGGAATGACGAGATGATGCCATTCGCCTAAGAGTAAGCGATACGCCCGCTCATAGACAGTTGCAAAATCAAACAACACCTAAATTACAAAGCAATGCCCTGCATTCCACTGCGCTCGCCATCCTGAGACACAAGATGTTAAGTCTCAATATATCCAGTCCTTTGATTGGGGAGGTACCTACCCAGGCAGCCTCTCACATAGAGACCTACCACTAGTAACCTTGCAATTAGGTTCATAACGTCACGGTATAGCTTCTGTTAAAGCGGAAATTATTGGTATACGCCTACGCCCACAGCAATACGCCCACAGAGCGTGCGTGTGTTCGCAATATTACAAACACGAGGCAATTTATGGAATGTCTGTTTTTACAGCACGGTTTTGTAACTTGTACTTGACATCATTAATCAAAGTCTGTGACGATATTACCGTGAAGATGAATGGGAAATTAAAAGTCTAGGGTTTTATTTTCAGAGGATGGAGGTAGTGACTAGAATTGATAAAGGCATGTTACGGTGGTTTGGTCATGTAAAGAGAATGGATGAAACTAGAATAACAAAATAAATATGTAATGCGAGTGAGGATGGATGAGTCGCTAGGGGTGGACCTCACCGAACATACACCATCTAAATCGGTGATACTCTCAACAAGGGTCAGATCAAAACTCAAAAGTACCCTGAATCGCTGAGAATGCATGAAGAGGTTGATGAAAGTGGATGAAGCGAGAGTAGTGTGTCAGGATCGAGCAAAGTGGCGGTCTATAGTCTCTGCCTTCTCCTATGGGATACAGGCGTGACGATTATGTATGTATGATTTTCATACCGAACCTTAATGATTTCAAATTCAGCGATATCGATACGACTATTTCAAGACTCTCTATACGTGCCCTGTATACCATGACTTTGTCGGTTTGGTATTTTTTTGTTTTTAGTTTGAATATAATTCATCACTTTACACCTAAATAAAACAGGCGAATACAGAACATCGTTCTTTTTTTGGAATCGATTGATGATTTTCTTAGTATGATTTTTTTTTCTCGCCCTCACACCCGCCACTGCAACTCCTATGAGCCAGGATCAACAGTGGCACATAAAGAATTGACACCGATGTTTTTAGTCTCAATTAATGATACTCATAACTATATTTAACAATTCTTCCTATTATTACATACATATAAAACTCACACCATTCTCCCAGAAGGGTAGGTAGGGGTAGGGTAGGCAGAGATGCCGGGACACCCACATTTCGCCTTCTATGTTTCGTCCCACGACGTGATAGGGGGCGAGTCTATCGCCATAGCGGGCACAAATTCCTGACTCCGGACTGATGATGAATAGAAAAATCTAATATCACTTTGCCCGACCCGGGATTCGAACCCGAGACCTCAGTATTATAACCGTACCGTAATACAACTACGCCACCGAGGCAGTCAAAATCATATTGGAATGTATTCACCATAAAATGACGGATGGTTCTCATATACTCGTGCTGGGAGAGTAAATCTTCCGTCGACATGCGACGGTAGCGTGTGCAACCGTTTGACGTATAGCGCTGATGCAAATAGCCGACTGCCGAATAGTAAGTTGTCTTTATTTGTGCTCTCTCAATGAGCTATTAGGTTGACTGTTCTTGACGCTGAAAACGGA
Source organism: Hyles lineata (assembly GCA_030180105.1). Classification (NCBI taxonomy): domain Eukaryota; kingdom Metazoa; phylum Arthropoda; class Insecta; order Lepidoptera; family Sphingidae; genus Hyles; species Hyles lineata. Next base: position 2,388,398 of record JARJEE010000026.1, read on the forward strand.
AATTTTCCCTTATATTATAAACTAGAAGTTCGGCCCGGCTCCACCCGCATGCAGATACACTTTTCAAAATGGCGGCCAAGATATTCAATTCCGAATATCAATTTAGAATATCGACCAACCAGACCACGAAAAGCGAATAAAATTTCCTCGTATTTGGTAGATTTTTCACTACTACTTCCTTCCTATGAGTCATAGCGTGATTATGTATGTAGCCTACAGTATTTCTCAATAAATAACCTATCATAAACAACAATATTTTTTAAATTCGAACCAGTAGTTCTTGAGATTAGAGGTAACCAACGCACATATAGACAAACTCTTCAGCTTTATATAAACCGGGTATATTAAGACTGCTACCGAAAATGAAGCCGGGTGGTAGTTTTAGTGACTACAAACACAATGCAATTAAAATTTTTGCAAAGAAATACGACATTTTTTTTTATATTTTTTTAAATATCGTCATTTTTGGGTGATAAATCCATTTTTGCTAAAATAATAATTTACTCTTTTATACCTTAGAGTCTTTATAAATAAAAGTGTATACACTATCATTTTAGGAAAAAAATATATTTACCACCCAAATACGACTATATAGGTGGTAGGTATCTCATATGTGAGAGGCCATCTGGGTGGGTACCACCGCAGTGTCTATTTCTCCCGTCAAACAGCAGTGTAAACGCACAGTTGTGTTTCGGGTTGAAGGGCATTGTAGCCAGAGTAACTACTGGACATATTGAGACTTAACATCTTATGTCTCAGGATGGCGAGCGCACTGGAATGCCAAGCATTGCTTTGTAATTCAAGGTGTTGTTTGGTTTTGCGACTGTTCATGAGCGGTCGTATCGCTTACCATCAGGCGAACGGCATGCTCGTCTCGCCATTCATAGCAATAAAAAAAATATATATATTTCTTTCGGGTCTGGGTGTTTGTGAGACCGAAAAGTCTCGCGTAGTTCCTGATACCCACGACACAAGACTCGATCTTAGTGTGGGGTCAGGACTATGTATGTGACTGTTGGGTTTTATTTATTTATTTAATTGCTAGAATAGCGTCGTTGCTTTAAATACGTGGGACGTAACTGCATGCAAACATTGGATTGGACATTATACATACAATAGACATTGGACACTCGACAATAAGATAAAACCGATCCAATTTCGTTTCATTCATTACGAGCGTCACAAAATGTTATGGGCGGCTTTCAAATTTAAAGTCACTATCTTAATCTCAATATGTTATTTAAATTTGTATTTAAATCTCTTTATTTTACTTTCAATTACGTATTATAAAAGACATGTATTTTATTAGTCATACAGGTCCTCATCACGTACTAAAACGGTGAAGGAAAACATCGTGAGGAAACCTGCATATCATAGCGATTTATAAGAACTTCTGTGGTATGTAAGTCCGTCAACCCGCACTAGGCCAGCGTGGTGGACTATATGGCCTAACCAATCTCAATCGTACTCTCGATTGTAGAGTAGGCTCGTGCCCTGCAGTGGGGCGTATATGGGCTGATACAATACAAATATAAATACACATACAGGTCCTATACAAATGAAAACAGTGGCGCCCAAAAATTCAGAGTTCACCACCCCTTTGAGTTACCTACGGCAACTGAAAGTTACTGACGGATCATTTCGGTACATCTGATCCTTGATTAATTATAGAGAAACCTACCTTGAACCTGTAGTTAATATTCATATAACTCCCACTGAATTAGTCGTAATTATTCGAAAAGTTATTCGAATAATTACAATATGTGTTATTCTAGACATAAATTCTGTTCATACGTCAACCAAACTGCTCAGAATATTGTTAGCTTGTAATAATACAATCGTTTCGTAGAATTACAACTTATAACTTTTCCTTACAATCCACAATAGCCTAGGTGCTAGGACAAAAATAAAACAATGACGCAGAATTACAAATTAATGCTAAATCATCGGTGGATTTCCTGCAGCCGTAGGAGAGTGCTATATTTATCCTTAACGCGACAAAATCACTTTAAAAAGTTGAAACATTATTTAACATACAAAATGAATACATCAAGAAATCAAATATACCACACACTAGTACACGAAACTAGTGACGTGACCCGTGGGTACGAGAAAATACGGGAGATTTTTTCATCTCACAAACGTACACACTCGAATACTTGTGGACCACAAATTTATTTATTTCTATGCTAGTATCAAATCCGCGACCTTTCGTTTCACAGCCAGTGTCTATCCAACTACGCTATAATGGCTGTCGTAACTTCAAAATACCTGTCCCAATAAGTTTTGCATCCAAAATTTCCTCGAGTGTAAAGACTCTTAAAAATGCTTGTAATGTCTTGCTCTTGAAGTTCAACGATCTGGTTTTGGGTGAAGTTTTCCACGTGTAGTACTAACGTCAAGTTTTCCACGGTGACCTAGCGGGCCCGCCCTGCAGTTACGCGGTCATTCCCTTCAAAAGTAATCAGTCGACTTGGCACAGGGCCGGATTTAGACCTACAGTTTTTTGCTGTGTCTCAAGCTGTCAAATGAATAAATAATAAATAAAATAAATAACACCCAACAGTCACATACATAGTTCTCACCCCACACTAAGATCAAGTCTTGTCTCGTGGGTATCAGGGACTACGAGAGACTTTTCGGTCTCACAAACACCCAGACCCGGAAGAAATATTTGTGGGCCGCACAAACATTTCTCTCGGTGCGGGGATCGAACCCGCGACCTCTCGTTTCACAGGCGGCGTCTAACGAAACGTAATACGTGCACATTATTGTTTAAAGAAAGGAAAGGAGTTGGTCTGCCTTATGGCACATGGCATTGGCATGGTCACTAACTCGTAATAAACACTCAAGAAAACAGATAAATGGTCTGTGCTTTCCTTGCCTGTAATCAAAATAGTCGTCTCTTGAAGGAAAATCATGGCTGTATAGAATAATTGGTGTGAGACGGTTAATTTTTAATGTATCATAATAAGATACACGTAGATACAGGTAGACAGTAGGCCTAAGCTATTTCAGGCACCTATTAGGGCTTAAGGTTATTGTTACATGCAAAATAAATCTCTCACAATCCGTTTCAAAACTCCACAAAAAAGTTAACAGATATAATAGTTACCATTTTAAGACCTGGCCAGTAATTAATGTTATTTGTCCTCACATTAGAGTTAACAAAACAATATTTTTTCCCTTTCTTTATTGCATAGATTGGCGAGATACGCCATTCGCCTAATGATAGGCAGCCTCTCACATATGAGAGATCTACCAGCAGTAAGAACACTCTCTATAACATATCCCTGATTCCAGCTCTGTATGAACGTGTCAGTCTGTCTAACGATACACGGGGAGGTGAGACATAACTATAATTCCAGAGATGCTCTTGCAATATCCGTCAGCAAATGCACGTCATTCATTCGATGAGTGCCTCGACTTCCAAGTACTGCAAGTGACATGTCGAAAGAACATGTCTTCATAAATGCACCTAAAGTCACGTACATACATACGAGGTCTGTTCAAAAAATAAGGTAAGTTTCTGGCCAAAAACAACACAGCAAACATGCCTCAGCTCATTTGGTATCCTGTCACTTATTCGATATATTTGTTCCCAAGATTGAAAAGACCCATGAAAGGATTGCGTTTTGGGACGATTATGGAGATTAAAGCCGAATCGCTGAAAGAGACATACCACAAAGTGCATATCAGAACTGCTTCAAGAATTGGAAAATACGCAAATAATACTGCGAATACTGACGGGAACTACTTTAATGGGACAGAATAGAAATTGATAAATAAATAAACAGTATTTGAGAGAAATGGAAATTCACCTTATATTTGAACAGACTGCGTATTCTTGAACCCACACTAAGATCGAGTCTTGTGTCGCAAGAACTACGAGAGATTTTTCGATCTCACAAACCCGAAATAAATATCTTCGGTTCACACAAATATTTGTCTCGACGTGGAGATTGAATCAACGGCCTTATGTTTCACAGGCGGCTTTCAACCAACTGTGTGGAGGCTGTCTTTTAAATTACTGTAGACGAAATATGCACATTTCTATCAAAGCCATCGATTTCTTTGCATATGGAACTTAAAAAATATGGAAGCTGCGGGGAGATTCAAGAATTGAATGTGCTGCCAGTACTTGCTAGACTTAAGCGATGACAGAACCACTGTGACTCTTTCTAAGTGCGGTCAATGTTACCTTGCGGTAAGCTAAGGGAGGTACGCGCCCTAAAGGTCTACTTTTGAGGGCCCTCTCTTTTTCCTTTACTTTTGCCCATCCCAATGTAGTCGATAAGATATTGCTTCAAACTCTACCGCCGTTTGTACTACTATGTAATATATTTTTTATTGTTTGTACTTTTGTTTGGTGTACAATAAAGGATACAAATAAATAAAATAATAAAAAATACTAAGGGAACCTTAAGAACTGTTGAATCTTTAGTAAATTTGGAAGATTTCCTCAATATCCGGAAACGATTGAGACTACGAGAGACTCCAATGAGAGACACTATCATTAAAACGGTGATGACATGAATGATTTACTAAAGGGAAGCAATAATTATACGCTTGTCAAACTGCGAAAGTCAAACTGCATTTGTATGGCAAACAGTTAGTTCATAAGATCACTAAGCTATGACAGTACAATGGAAATCAAAACATTCACATTACAATTACGATCAATTGACGACAAAGAATATAAAGAAGTTAATTGGAATTAATTGCGAGTTTTTAAAGCGCAGCGTGTGGTGACACGTGCGACGGATGTTATTTAGCAGAATTACACACAAGATTCTTGGCAACTGGTTATTTTCGGAACAGCTAATTAAAATTAACAGTGCTGTCTTTTAAAATCAGTGATATGCGGGAAATCGAATTGTTGACGAAATTATGGTATATGCATTACAATATTTAGAGAGATGATAAATAGGAAACGTAGGGAATCGAAGACTTTTAGACAATAGGTTGAACAAACCAGAAAGCATTAACAGATTACAATAGCCCCTAAATATTGACTAAGTCTAGTGAACAATAAAGCCTTGCTGTCCTTTAAAAAAAATAGAGGAAATAAAATGTAAGATAGCTTAATATAGTGACCGATAAAAGCTTTTAGTATTGAAAATTATAAATTTACTGGTGGTAGGTTTCTCATATGTGCGAGGCCATCTGGGTGGGTAACACCGCAGTGTCTATTTCTCCCGTCGAACAGCAGTGTAAATGCACTGTTGTGTTTCGGATTGAAGGGCATTGTAGCCAGAGTAACTACTGGATATATTGAGACTTAACATCTTATTCCACAGGATGGCGAGCGCAGTGGAATGCCAAGCATTGCTTTGTAATTCAAGGTGTTGTATGATTTTGCTACTGTTTATGAGCGGTCGTATCGCTTACCATCAGACGAATGTTACGCTCGTCTCGCCATTCAGGCCAATAAAAAAGCCACTTGAAATTCGTGACATAAATATTATGAGCCGATAAGACGTAATTAAATTATTGTACAATTAATTACGATGTTATTATGGTGTATTATGTTACAAATTGTGTACAAACGTTCCAAAGATGGTGTCTTTTTAATTAACGGTGAGCTAAATTACAATAGGCGTGTACAAGATTACCTAATTTTGGGTAATTTGTATTTCAGGTCGAACTGCGACCTCTATTGATTAATTTATCTATGTTTTTGAACTCAATTCTATAATTAGTAATATTGTTAATGTTTGCCCCAAAAACTTATTTCACGTGACCTTTCATGCTATTGTTCTCTTTATTTTGTTATTATGATCTATTAAAAACATATTTGACCTTCAGAGAAAACACCGAAGACTATTGTAAGCTTCCGAAAATGATGACTGGGATCCCCTAGCAGGTGTTAGTATCTGTATCGGCCCATATAAATACGTCCTACTGCAGGTCACGAGCTCCCTCTACAATCGATAAGATAATTATAGGGTTAGGCCATCTAGGCGCCAGCATACGAAAAATATAAAGTTTTTTGAAGCTACCTTTTGTATTTTACACTGTGTCTGTCTAAATAAAACCTAAAAGGAATAAGATTTACAATGCAAGGTGTTGTATTTTTTTCTGGCCGCAATGACTGATCATTAACCTAGATTCCTACTTTAATATTAATTTTACGAAAATATTTTAAAATATTTGATATTTTTGACCCTGAACAAATCACATTCGTCACATTTATCTCCCCAGAATTATAAATGTATACCAAGGTTCATACATGAAAGAAGTAAAATTTGCATTAACAACAAAATACACGATTTACATTGAACTAATTCATTAGTTCAGCGGAGCGGTGCCAACTGCGAGTGTTCCTGTACGAGCGTCGGTGAAATATCGTCCGAACGACTGTGACCATGTTTTAATGATTTTTGGATACCGGCACTGAATCAAATGCGAACTAATATTATAAAGAGGTAAGATTTGATTGTTTGATTGCATCAAATAGGCTCTGAAACTACTGGACCTATTTGAAAAATTCTTTGAAAGAAAATTTGCATTAACAACAAAATAAACGTTTTACATTGAACTAATTCATTAGTACGAGTGTCGGTGAAATATCGTCTGAACGACAGTAACCATGTTTTAATGATTTTTGGATTTTTCATAGAAGCAAATCTTAAGTAATTATTAATAACTTATTATTATAAAGAGGAAAGATTGATTGTTTGTTTGCATTAAATAAGCTCTGAAACTACTGGATCGATTTGAAAATTCTTTCAAAATTGCAATTATCCCTGACATTATCCCTGAGGAACATAGACGATAGAATATTTTTAAGAAAGTGTATTTGCTTTGCACCCGGGTAGAGCCGGGCCAAGCCGCTAGTATTTAATAGATTCACAAATAGTTCTTTTGCATACGGCGCAAGTACCAAACAACTTGTATGAGATATGGGATTTCGTAAACTCACACAAATTAGACCTCTCGATTTGATTCGGAATCAATTCAAAACCCAATCACGTGGACACTAGTAATTAGGAAATTAAACATGTTATACAAAAACATGTCAAGGTTTGTCCATCGAAACGCATGTTCACAGTAAATTGGCATCGGCGCAGTAAAGCCAGTGATTGGCGGTATAACGAGGGCTCTTGTTGTATTGCACGTGAAATTACACGATACATTTCATCTGAACGGAGACAATGACCTGCTTGTCTCACGCTACAGGGTAATTTACAGACGAATATTGTCTGATTAAAAGTACTCACTTTAAATATGTTTTACTGGTGGTAAGTCCCCCATATGTGAGAGGGTGCCTGGTAGGTACCACTGCAATTCTATTTCTCTCGCTAAACAGCAGTGTAAATGCACTGTTGTGTTTCGGATTGAAGGACAGGAATTTATTGTAGTCAGAGTAGCTTATATTTTTTATTGCGATGAATAGCGAGACGAGCATGCCGTTCGCCTGATGGTAAGCGATACGACCGCTCATGAACAGTAGCAAAACCAAAAAATACCTTGAATTACAAAGCAATGCTTGGCATTCCACTGCGCTCATCATCCTGAGACATAAGATGTTAAGTCTCAATATGTCCAGTAGTTACTCTGCCTACAATGCCCTTCAATCCGAAACACAACAGTGCATTTACACTGCTGTTTGACGCGAGAAATAGACACTGCGGTGGTATCCACCCAGATGGCCTCTCACATATGAAAGACCTACCACCAGTAAAAGCTACTGCGCATATTGGGACTTTACATCCTATGTCTATGGAACGCATTGGAATGTAAAGTATTGCATTGTAATTAAAGGCGTTGTTTGGTTTTGCTATTGTTGATGAGCGGTCGTATCGCTTACCATCAGGCGAACGGCATGCAAGTCTCGCCATTCATTGCAATAAAAAAGAAAAGTGAGAAATTATTGGCTTGAGTTCGGTATTTACAAATATTTTCTTTCCTCTTCCTTTAACCTTCTCATTTTTAGAGGTCGATAATGCAACTACGAGTCTAGTAGTAGGTAATTTTATAAATCAAATTCTCTTCGTTTCACTTAATTCGAAGTTAAAGAAAAAACGGCGTATGCAAAAAAATCTCAATTTTTTTATAGCAATGAATGGGGAGACTAGCACGCCTTTCGCCTGATAGTAAGGGATACGATAGCTCAGGGACAGGAGCAACATCAAACAACTCCATGAATTACAAAGCAATTAATGGCATTTCACTGCGCTCGCCATCCTGAAACATAAGATGTTAAGTTCATTACGCTTAGTTACTCTGGCTATAATGTTAAACCAGAATATAATTGCATTTACATTGCTATTTGACGCGAAAAATACTTCGAAACTTGGCAGAAAATTACAGTAGAGATGAAAAAGTAATATTATTAACACAGAAGGAAGCAGCAGCAAAGTCAAAGCGAACAACACAAAACATTACACTTTATAACATTAAAGTGAAAAATCATATCATAAATTATTTTATGTAATAACCACGTGCAACGCCCGACTATTTATAACCAAGTTTATTCTAAGAAAGAACAAGATAATCAGTTCTGAAAAGTTTTCCTCTATCATCAATATGCGACAATGTTCTCCGACGCCGTAGTTCTAGAGTTGTAATGTCGTAACTAACTCGTTTATACTGGGCCAGAATGGAATTTACACATAAAACTGTACTGTTCTGTATCAGCCCACGCTCCATTGCAGGGCACGGGGTTCATCTATAATCGAGAGTACGATTGAGAGTGGTTAAGCCATACACTGCCCTAGTGCGATTTGGCGGACTTTACATACCGTAGAAATTCTTAGAAATCGCCATAGTATGCAGTTTTCCTCACGATGTTTTCTTTCACCGTTATAGTGCGTGATGATTGACTATCAATACATACATGACACTGAAAAGTCAGGGGTTTGTCCGGGGATTTAAATTCGCGACAACCGCGAACAATACTAAAAGCAGAAATAACATTTAAAATCTTAAGAAAACAAATACAAATATGGCTTCAATGTTCTTCATTCTACATGTACTTACACACTATTGCTTGCCGCAAGATATTTACAGAGTAGTAATTGTTAATACCTATCAAGACGGCTTAAGGCAACTACAAGCGACCTACCGTCTTGTATGTACAAGAAACTCATGCATTTATATGTTTTAAACCCACATACATTAATAATACTGTTAGGATCTATCAGATTAAATTTATTTGGTTGGCAACCTCCTTTGTCGGTTGTTCCTTTAAGAGTAGAGTGGATATTGAAATTACCTAGGTAACGGTTTGTTAGTGGGTTACAAATTGCAGATATTTGGTAATTGATTGTTTCCTTTTGAATTCGTTTATAAATTAGGTAGATTTCCTTAGTCTGTGATTTGTGTAAGTTTAAGCTAAATATACGAAGAGTATTTGTGATTTTGTTCTTTTCCCACTTCTGTTCTCAAAAATCAGAAGTGGGATAGGACCCTGTGCCCGCAACTGTTTGTAAGGAAACAATCAACTATCAAATACGATGCCCCGAGCCTCGCGGTCCCGTGGTAAGTCTTCGGAAATAAGTTACCGTGGTAGTAAACGTGTTACGTGTGCGTGTAGAACGTTCTCGAAAACATGACAGCTCGTGCGAGCGATCGCATAATCGGTCTAGATATTACGCACGCTGAGAAATCTTGGTTTAGGTCTCGAAACTGTTCGCGTTAGCAAGTTCGTTCTTGTTCTGGAGGTTGCACACCTGAAGTACCTACGCACTATTCTCGTGGACGTTCGCGACAACGTAACTGAAACCGCACCCGCTCACGTTCGTAGGACTCGCGTTCGCGGTCACGGAGATTACATTCGCGTTGCCATGTTTCGGTAAAACAAGCCTTGAGTTCTATACTCTCACGTCTTAATGCTATCGAAGAAAGTTCTTTGGACGAATCGCGAAAGTCATCGGGTACCGTTCCACAAAACACTGGTCAACAAAATTTGAACGCGCCTTCCGTGGATAGTGCATTAGTTGAACTTCTAGGTACTGCGATAAGAAACAAATCTCAGAACTATTGCGTATCAAATGTCGACCCTTTAATCAACGATATCGCGGTATGGTGTGAGGAGGTCGAACGGGCTAAAGTCGCAAACGGTTGGGGCGATACCGAATGTCTTGAGAGTTTTTAATTGCTTAAAAGGTAACGCAAAAACATGGCTTAAACCATACAGGATTACTTACGGTCGTTCATGGTCCAATTTCAAGTTAGAGTTTACTTCGTTGTGCCCGCGCAAGTTAGATTATGCAAATATTTTGTATGAGATCATGAACAGCTCTTCAGATAAATATTTGACATATGCCGAATACGCCTGACGTTCGCTACTACGATTACGAATAATTAAAGGGTTGAGCAATAATCTCATGGTGCAAATTGTTATTCGTGGAATAACGGATCCGCACGCATGAGCAGCGGGCGCCAACGCTGAACTATCTATTGAAAATTTAGTCTCGTTTTTAGCCATCCATGTTAAGCCTGTCCGAACAAAATTAGATTCTCATCTATCCTCACATTATACGAAACCGCGTAGAGTTGACAAGCCGGGTTCAAAATGTTTCTCTTGTGGTCGGATTGGACATAAAAGTTATAATTGTCTAAAGAATCAATACGCGTTGAACAATTCTAAACAATGCAACTAAACCGTCAACGTTACCAACTTGTACCTTCTGTAAAAAGATAGGACATTAAGAGAGTGACTGTTTTTCTAAAGAACGCTCTGAGGCCCGTAATAATAATCAGAATAGGAAGGTGAACTTGTGTAAAAAGATATCTAGTGACACTGGCAATAATGATGTTGTCACGGCAGTCATTCAGGGCATCCCCGTGGATGTATTGATAGATAGCGGGACGTTAATCATTTCTTTGATAGCATCTAACATACTTAAGTTGTTTTCCTGTCAGCGTAAGTTCAACGAGTGTCAAGTTAAAGGCGTAGGTTATAAAGAGATATCTTGTTGCGAGTAAGTCACTTTGACTGTCGAATTTGAGAATATTTCTCTTGACGTTGATTTAGTTATTGTACCCGCTTCTTGCATGAATACCCCTATAATTATTGTCACTGAAGTATAAAATAGAGAAGGTACAAATAGAATTACAGTAAGAGACAGGTATCCTCTGTCTTTCATTGAGGATCACAGGATGCTTAGACATGGCCTCAGGATTTCATCAGATCCCGATTCATGAGGCCTCTATTCGTAAAACGGGGTTCGTGACTCCGGAAGGCCATAATGAATATTTAAAAATGCCATTCGGTTTATGTAATTCATCAACGATCTATCATAGAATCATCAACACAACTCTTCGGAGATTGATTGAATCTGGCAATGTACTAATCTATATCGATGACGTATTGTTAATGAGTGGGATAATTGCGGACGGGATTACGTTGCTCCCTGGGGTTTTAAAAACATTACAAGAGGCTGTTTTTTTTAGTCTATCTGCAAAAATGTTAGTTTTTGACACAACACGTCGAATATCTTAGCCGTGTAATTTGCTACGGTCAGGTTTGGCCGAGTCCGGGTAAAGTGACAGTTTTGATAAACTCGAAAACAAGTCCGTCAGTTCTTAGTGGGCTACGCGTCAAAAACTGCAACCATATCTCGCTTACTAAAGAAAAATGTTAAATTTGAGTGGGGGTCAGAACAAGAATCTGTCCGTCAATACCTCAACGATAAACTAACCACTGAGCCTATGCTTTCAATTTTTGATGCAGCTTTGCCTACAGAGCTACACACGGATGCGAGTAGTGTAGGGTATGGGGCTATATTACTTTAAACTCATTGTGGTGGTAATAAGCGCGTACTTACTTACAGAGTGTAAATATTACTCCTATGAGTTAAAAACGTTGGCAGTCGTTAGGGCGTTGCAATATCTAAGACACTATCTTATTGGTGTTGAATTTAAGATTATCACTGACTGTAACACTCTAAAGGCTACCGAGCGGAAAAAAGGACTTACTCTCCAGAGTGGCGCGCTGGTAGATTTATTTTACAGGACTTTAACTTCACCATTGAATATCGAAAAGGGTGTTTTAATGCCGCATGCTGACTATCTGAGCAGAAATCCACCAGCAAAGCAAGTTCATCATATTGACAGAGCTCGCAACTGGACCCAGATTGCTCAAAATGCAGACAATAAAACCCAGGAATTGATTCAGAAGTTAAATGAAGGTAACTTCGATCCTCAGAGGTATGCCTGTCAAAATGATTTGCTTTATTACCAATGTATAAGTAATTTGCAGATAGTTTGAAACGTGTTTTTAACAGCGCGACAGCTTTGTTTGGTGTTCCAAAATAATTTATTTGTGATCGACGACGTATATTCCAAGCTTCTAGCTTTGTAAATTTGATCAATGATATGAGCTGTGATATGAATTATACGCGCCTGAGATGCATCACGCGAATGGCCTGGCGGAACATTATATGCGTACTGTCCTAAATATGATTGGTATAGAAATTAGCAATAAAAATATTGGTTGGTTCGATTATTTATGGAGTTTTATATATAACGAAGTAAATAACTAACAAATATTCTGCATTAAGTTTATTGATTGGTACTGATGCGACTACTCCTGCACTACGTGTCCTGGTTCGAGACGTCGCAGTTGCAGACGCTCATCCTAATCGTTTGGCGTGGCGCGAGCTAAGCAGAGCTCGAGCCAGCGAGATGCTAAGAAATGACCAAACGGAGCAGGACTTTCGTGTCAACTGGCACCGAAAATCTCCAAGGGTATTTGAGCTTCGAGACCTGGTGTTTGTGATAAAGTATTCCCAGAGCACGGGCAAGTTGGACTCCAGAATGAGAGGACCCTATGAAGTTACTTTGACTTTGTGTTACAGTTACTGTTGGGAATAAGAGCGTCGGCGACTAACCTCGCTGGTGTGGTGGATGTGCAGCGTTGCTGTGCATAAGTGGGGTACCCCAAGGAAGTTGCTGATTCGACAAGACACATTAAGATACATTTGGCAATGCTTCTTGAGATGTGTGGTACTGGGTATGCGCTGCGGTGACATACCCAGGTATTGGCGCTGCGGTGTCCAATGGTACTGGGCTCGAACTGCGGGGCGAGTCCAGGGAATGTGATGAGACACTTGCTGCGGTATTGTTGTCCATACATTCGGAAATGTGCTGCAGTACATAGTTTGTCAGGCATATTAATTGACATATTTAAAAGTATCTCAATTAATATGTAGGGGTTTTAGTACGGCCGTACAGTGCGATGAGTATAAGATGATGAAAGACTTAATTTTGCTATGGTTGTGAAACTTTTGTTTTTAAAAGTACTTGGTGAATGAGGGCCTTGAAAGCGAGATGAATGTTTGAATAGGCAAATTTGCGAAGGTGACTCAAATCTAATGCAATCAATTGTCACATCTATAGACGATGACAATCAGGATGGCGATTTTGCAGAGGAAGGACCTTCTATCCAGTCTTCCAACGCGCCAGAGAACTTTGCTGCTGAAGGAGTGCCCGAGGACGGACACAGTCAGGAGAGGCCGTGTTAGGATCTATCAGATTAAATTTATTTGGTTGGCAACCTCCTTTGTCGGTTGTTCCTTTAAGAGTAGAGTGGATATTGAAATTACCTAGGTAACGGTTTGTTAGTGGGTTACAAATTGCAGATATTTGGTAATTGATTGTTTCCTTTTGAATTCGTTTATAAATTAGGTAGATTTCCTTAGTCTGTGATTTGTGTAAGTTTAAGCTAAATATACGAAGAGTATTTGTGATTTTGTTCTTTTCCCACTTCTGTTCTCAAAAAATACATATAAGCTCCCACTGTCCACAAATCTATGGAATATAATACTACAGTCATATTCAGACCCATTTATTTAGGTTTTGCGATAACAGTCAATCAACAGTTGAATTAAGTTTTTTATTTGTGATCTAGTTACGACTAAAATACAATTTGAAAATTCCATAAACAAACACGCGTTGGGAATTAATGAACTTCCGATTAAAGCTGCAAATAATACAGAATAACTAAAAGTTGTGTATAAAGTTCGTTGACCCCCCACGTGTATCTATGTTTGCCGCCCAGCGCCCACGGGACTAAGTGGCCAACTTTTGATTGCAAACTGGAAAATGTACTGAAAAGTTACTTTATTTGCGGTAGCTATATCACGGAGGTGACATATTTGAAGGCATCCGCGTGGAGTGTTAATCATTTAAATGGAAAGTGAGAGTATAAAGTTTCTTGTAGTTTCTGACACATACGACATTATTTTTGGTAATTTATTCTTTGATTGGGACTCTGTTACTTTAGGTTGTGTTTATGTATTTATTACTCTTGCCCCAAATACGGGCCCAAACTACAAATGTAAATGAGGCATAATTATGCGCTTACTTAGAATGATGTAGCGCCGACAGACTTATCTAATACATATGTTATGGGCCAAGTGATTAATTTGGCATTATTCATAATGCCCGGGCAATATGAATAATGCCAAATACGAGCGGGCAATGTGATTATAAACTATAAATTTATCACATTGCCCGGGCATTATGAATAATGCTCAGTGCCTATTGGGCACAGTGATGTAAAGCGAATCGAAATCAAAACAATGAACCGAAATGGCGTCGTGCGGCTATTGCAAGGTCACGCACCTCCCTTGGTACTACTCCCATGAAAAGGTAACGCACCATTCCTGAGAAATATCAATTATAGTAACCTAATTTCAAAACAATTATTGTCAATACAAATTTGATTCTGCAACGTCTCCGGCGCTTCGGGAAGTTCAGCCCCTTCGCCCTTGCGTAACAAAAGATAGGCACCCATGCTCACCTCCGCAGCTTCGGCTTTCTGGTCGCCTCTGGCGACCAGCCTCAGCCGCTACGGCTCGCACGGTTGCCTATCCTTCGTTACAGCGGGCGGGGGCTGCTCTCCCTCCGCGCCTCCGGCTTTTTATATACACTCTAGGGTCGGTAGCCAAAAAACTACGTGAAGTAGGGGTGTCCCGAGTCAGTTTTGGGGCACAGTCGACCTAACTGATCCATAAAGTGGGTACACTAATTTTCTTCTGAAGATAATTTTTCGGACATTAAAAAACAACTAAACATAAGCAGATCAATTCCACCTTTCTAATTTATGGGTCTATCGCAGATGCGACAATGCGGCAGCGCACCACGTAAAAATTTACCTATTAATCACATTGCCCGATCATCATGTAGCCATGTTCATAATGCCCGGGCAATGTGATAAATAGGCGAGTTTAGATTGTAATTAATCACTTGGCCCGATATGGCTTGGCATTATTCATACTGCCCGGGCATTATGAATACTGCTCGCATTAATCACTTGGCCCATAACACATATACTAGTTTAAAAGTGCGTGGTGGCCTAGTGGTAAACGGACCAGACGCGGCTGCCAACATGTTCACTATAGTCGCGGGTTCGAATGGGTTTGACAGCCTCCGTGGCGCAGTTGGTTAGACGCCGCCTGTGAAACGAGAGGTCGCGGGTTCGATCCTCGCACTGAGAGAAATGTTTGTGCGGCCCACAAATATTTCTTCCGGGTCTGGGTGTTTGTGAGACCGAAAAGTCTCTCATAGTTCCTGATACCCACGACACAAGACTCGATCTTAGTGTGGGGTCAGGACTATGTATGTGACTGTTGGGTGTTATTTATTTATTTTA
Source organism: Hyles lineata (assembly GCA_030180105.1). Lineage (NCBI taxonomy): Eukaryota > Metazoa > Arthropoda > Insecta > Lepidoptera > Sphingidae > Hyles > Hyles lineata. Next base: position 2,404,005 of record JARJEE010000026.1, read on the forward strand.
TTTATTTAATGTCGGAACACACCTCTGACTTTTCGGAGTCATGAGTGTATTGGTAGTCATCACGCATTATATCGGTGAAGGATAACATCGTGAGGAAACCTGCATACTATGACGATTTGAAAGAATTTCGATGGTATGTAAAGTCTGCCAACCCGCCTTAAGCCAACGTGACTATATGGCCTAACCACTCTCAATCATATTCCCGATTGTAGAAGAGACCCGTGCCCTGTAGTGGGACGTATATGAGCTGACAAAGATAGATATTAGGAATGAAGGTACATAATAAAACTGTTATTTCCCTACATTTGCACTTAATTACCTAGATCAGTCTCGTACACGTGGAAAATAAAACTTCACGACCTTTTTATCACTGATGACCTGGCCTGACCTATTTAAAACTGTCGGGGATGTGTCACAAACGCATTTGCGATAGAACGATTTAGATAATTCCTGCCGCCATTTTCACAATCACACCCTGACCTATTAAAACTTTTGAGCGTGATGACTACGTGAGACTATTGAAAACTATGTTTATTATGAACTAGCGGACCGATCTGGCTCCGCCTGGGTGCAGATACACTTTTTTGATAATATTCTATCACCATTCATCAGGGATAGTCTAGGATTCTAATGTCTGTATTCTGTATCAGCCCATATACGTCCCACTGCAGGGCACAGGCCTCTTCTACAATCGACAGTACGATTGAGATTGGATAGTCCACCATGCTAGCCTAGTGCGGGTTGGCGGATTCTAATGGTCGAAGAAATTTACAAGTCGGTCCAGTAGTTTCAGACTCTATCCAATGCAATATCGATATGACCGCTTATAGACAGTAGCAAAACCAAACACCATGAAAACCAAACAAGCCAACCAAAACCAATTACAAAGTATTGCTTGTCATATCACTGCGCTCGCCATTCTGAGATATAATATGTTAAGTCTCATTATGTCCAGTAGTTACTTTGGCTGCAATGTTCTTCAAACCGGAACACAACACTGCTGTTTGGCGAGAAAAATACACATTACATTACTTAGTTCAATATACGTAGTAGAATATGTGCTAATATAAATAAAACCGTTTAAAACTTAAGTACATTTTTATCGGTTTAACAAAAAGTAATGGAGTTAATAACTCATTGAAATCCACACAATAATGTACATTACAGTTATTTATTTAATCTGGCACGCAAATCTCGTCCGGTTTTTTGGTATAAGTTCACGGTCAAGGCCGGAATATTCGTCTGCGCTCACAATATTCGGATGAATATGTAATACTTATTACATATTTATATTGTATTTGTATTGGCCCAGGTGTTCCGGCTTGTCTTGCGCAATGTGATTCTCGGAAATGCTCGGTATGTTTGACCATGACGGTATTGAATTTGAGACGTATGCATAAGATATTCAAGTTTGATTTATGGGATTGTCATATAAGATATACACAGAAACTCGAGCCAATGAAAGGTAGATTGATGTCATTAATATGTCCTGCGTAGATCGGAACGCAAAAACCAATTAACTTTTTAATAATTGTAAAGGGTAGTTAAATTGTAACAGTGAGCGGATGACTAATACCTCAGTCCTCCCCGTGAATACGAATGCTGTAAAGTAATAGAAACGTCAGAAAATAAAAAAATAAACCAAATCCGCAATGAAATCCGTAAATAATTCGCGTAAATTGAATAAAACATTTCGTCTCATAATGGTCTCTTCTTATTCTTATTCTAATAATGGTAATACTACGACAATTCGTCGAGACTATATCCCAACTTGTGACAGGGAAGAGCCTGTCGTGAGCAGGGGAGTCACTCTGTGCTTCGAAATGAAGTTCGAATGTTCGAAAGCGCGACGTCCACGTAGTTTTTTCTTTAAAAATCAATACTATTCTCTATGACACTTATCATTCACTTCGAACTTAGTCTATAGTTACGACGTTCGATAGAAGTGTAACATTTGTAACCTCATATGCGTCGAATGTTCGAACATGCGAACGTCTTGTCGATACATAGAGTAACCCCCCAGCGTACAATATTAAGAATTGTGTGGATATTGTACAATCATAATATTATATATTGTAAACTATTTAAAGTTCTAACAATTTAGCTGACCTTTAATGAGGTGTGTAAAACAACAGCTGTTGCTGTTGTGTTTAGATTTTTGTCCAGTAATAGTTTAATTTATTAAATATAATGAATGGGTAGTGCACATATGCAATTCAAAATGGCATAACCAATATTAGTGGTGATTAGAGGAAATATACATTAAAATGTCAGCTTCCGTGACGCAGTCCGCGGGTTCGATCCTCACACGGAGTAAAATATTAGTATGATCCACAGTTATTTGTTTCGGGTCTGGGTTTTTGAGAGACCGAACAGTATTTCGTAGTTTTTGATACCTACGACGCTATACTCGATCTTAGTGTCCGGTTAGGACTATATATGTCGCTGTTGAGAGTATTTATTATTTAAAAATTGATAGGATAAACATGATGAAAAAATAAGGTATGTTATATGAATGGAGAATCAGTAATAATAATTAAAATGCTTTTTCAGTTAACAATAATCACAACATAAAAGCAAAAATACTAATACAAAAAGAAAAAATACAACGTGATGACCAGTTTGACCACTACAAGATTGACGAAATTATGAATGATCATAAATTTTAATAAAAGCAACAAACCAGGAAAATTAGTGTCACCTAAAAGGCACTGTTCAAAATTTTATTGCATTTTAACATACATACTGGTTTAAACCAGTTAGGATAGGGGCCTCCCCGAAAATTTGAAGCCAGAAGTGGTATATGGTTTTTGTTCATAATAGGCTCATATTTAGGTAATTATAAAAAATCTCTTTTCCCAGATAGGCATGCTTAAATTGCATCTGAATCTTCATCATGATGTGAAGCAATGGTCTCATAAAATACACCTGTAACAGCCCATATACGTTCCACTGCAGGGCACGCACTTCCTCTACAATCGAGAGCTCGATTGAGGGTAGTTTAGCCATATAGTCCACCACGCTGGCCTAGTGCGGTTTGGCGCACTTTACATACCATAGAAATTCTTACAAATCGCTATGGAATGCAGGTTCCTCACGATGTTTTCCTTCACCGTCCATGAGTCCACCAAATTGTATTCAAGTGAAGGAAATATCTCGTATAGTGTTATATTGGAAAAAAGATGGGCGCATATAAAGTCTATCTCTCTCTTATTCTTTAGCCACGAGAAGTCGACTGCTGATCATAGGTCGTCCCTAAAGACCGCCATATTGACCTGTTGGAAACTATACAGATTGTTTAATTCATGATATTAAATGATTGGCATAAACTTGATTATATTTTAGGTAATTTTATTATGTATTCCAGTCGATTTTATTTCTTGCTTTACCTGTTTAGTAAAATGTCATGTCAAGTTGTTTCGCCTTCAAAATGTTCGATGTTATAACAATGTAACGTGTTCGTCCTTTTATTAGATTACAAGACAAATAAACTAATATTCCATTGTGATCTAGAAAACGAAAGGTTGTACTAAGGAAATTCATAGCAGGAACTAATTTAAAAATAATATAATTATATGTATACAATGGTGAGGAAAATTGTTTGGTTCGAGGTCGTTTTAGTCTAGCTTTCGTACGCCGGCAGGTAAATGGCTGTTTGTCATTATAATTGTAAAAGAACAGTATGGACTATTAGCTAAATTGCTTAATTATGTGATTAGTCCCCCTCATTATTCATACGTTCTCACCTCATTAACTCGTTGCGTGAGTTGTGAATTTCCTATCTTTTATTAAACTACGTGTGAAGTGTAAAATTGAATATGCACAATTTGTTTTTAACATGCATCCATCACGTAATAATAATTCGAGCGTGGTATATTACATTCATAAACTCAGTCCGTTTAACCAGAAGCGGGAGGCAGAGGTGCTACAGGAAACCCACGTTTCGCCTAATGCGTTCCGCCCCAGGACGTGATAGTTGATCAGCCTATTGCCATATCGGGCACAAATCCTGACTCCGGGTTGAACGCATAGAAAAATCCAATAACAGTTGGTTCGACTCGGGATCCGAACCCAAGACCTCAGTGTTGTGATCGTCCCGCACAGCTGCGCTATCGACGCCGTAGTAGTATATTAAGGATGGCAAATGGCAAACGTAGCGTGGGACGCTCAGTGGCCAGATGGCGCCTTGCACAAGAGGGCCGGCAGCGAATGGATGCTTAAAGCAGCAGACCGGGCTCTCCGGCGTACCTTGGGAGAAGCCTATGTCCAGTAGTGGACTGCAACGGCCTCATGATGATGATGATGATATTAAGATTATTTTTTAACATTGGATTAAAATTTTAACTTGCTAATCTTATCGTAAGCGTTTTTTTGTTACTTGCGATTTACACAATGATGTGTATAAGATGCCTTAATACGTAAATATTACTGTCGAATAAAACAATGATATCACTACAAACCCTTGACGCTTTGGGTTTGTTTACTACCGGAAAATAGCCGGATAAATGTTATTCGAACCTTGTGCAGTGATTCGATTGTTTTTTATGCTACTAGTTGCTACATATTCCATTGCACAGACCTTCACCCACATTTTGTGAGGAAGGTTTATCCTTAGACTACCACGCTGGACTTAAGCATTTAGGTGATTATACTACTAACATTATTCATACCTGACTACAACTTATAAAATATAAAATCGAAAGTGTTATTCACTGAATTGCACCTAAAACGGAAACTTTAAATATTTTAAAATTAAGATTTTTTTTAGCAAATTTGAACGCAATTCATAATAACTGACATAAAAAAATTGACATAAAATTTGAACGCAATTCATAATAATTTGACAGCCTCCGTGGCGCAGTTGGTTAGATGCCGCCTGTGAAACGAGAGGCCGCGGGTTCGATCCCCGCACCGAGAGAAATGTTTGTGTAACCCACAAATATTTCTTCCGGGTCTGGGTGTTTGTGAGACCGAAAAGTCTCTCGTAGTTCCTGATACCCACGACACAAGACTCGATCTTAGTGTGGGGTCAGGACTATGTATGTGACTGTTGGGTGTTATTTATTTATTATTTATTTATTTAATTATAAACTGGTGGTCTCTAATATGTGAGAGACTCTTATCTCTTTACAAATAAAGAGATTACAAATTATATTTTTTTATATAGTACGATGAGATAAAAGATGAAGAGGCTTCCTGTTACACAAAGATATACGTATGAATCAGCTGATCACCAAGGAAAAATGTCTTCATAGCTCATACTAACACTTGGTGCTAAACTTTGTCATTTAAGAAGCTAAAGCGAAATGCACAGGATTACAGATTTATTTTTAGTTTATAGTCATTTTGGTCTGGAATTCTACTATTATAAAGTACTAGCGGTCCAGCCCAGCTTCGCCCGGGTGCATATAGATTTCTCTACAATAATATGCACGTATTATACACATAAACCTTCCTCTTGAATCACTCTATCTGTAAAAACTACATCAAAATCCGTTGCGTAGTTTTAAAGATTTAAGCATACAAAGGGACATAGGGACAGAGAAAGCGACTTTGTTTTATACTATGTAGTGATTTAGTGACCTCTATCACGGCCAGATAGTAACAATTGGAATCAACGGCTAGACGTAGTCTCCAAATGTAGTTACTCACTATTTTAGTCTCTATGTCAATGTCATTCCATCAAAGTGGTATGACTTTCCTTCTAATAATTGAGGCAAAAGACCTTCTTACTGTCTCTAGCTGAAATAAGTGAAATAATCAATTGTGTAATTATCTATTACGTTTTTAGATTTAGATATTTTTTATGGTATGTATGGCGAGATAACACACAAGATGTTAAGTCTCATTATGTCCAGTAGTTACTCTGGCCCCAATTTGCTTCAGACTGGAGCACAACGGTGTAATTACACTGCTATTTGGCGGGAGAAATAGACATTGCGTTGGTACACTAGTAAAAGTTTTTTTAGAAATGTTGCAGCTCATTGAAATTGTTTTTGTATCATATTGAGTTTGAGAGTTTGCCAATTTCTTAGGCCCTGTTTCTGCCTGTTTCATTCAGTTGTGGTAAGTTAAGCACGTAACTGCATAATTACAAGTTTTTCTAATGATTGCAGTAGAAAAGTGAAACCATTAGAAGGTCTCACATTAGCCTGCGAGACCTGACTCCTTCCGCGTGTGCGACAAGGACGGCAGTATTCTAAGTGTGTCCTACGTGATGCAAATAAATTTCACTTTTGTCTATGGACTGGTTTTTAAGTCAATGTTTTTGTTTTACAAATTATAGGTCTTTTGAGCCAATCTTTTTAGTAAAAGTATTTTCAGTTCATAAATAATTATTACGTCAGTTAGACTGTAGTCTACTGCGCTGACCAAGTACGGGTTGGCGGACTTTATATCTTTAGAATATTATTTAAACAACTCAAAAGTATGCAGGTTTATTCATCTTTCCTTCAGATGACATACGTGATGAAAATTACACCAAAAAAAATAAAGTTTATCCTGGAATTGGAACCCTTGACTACCGGCTTGATTTGTGGAGTCTGTTACCAATGGCCTACTACACACATGAATTTTATAATAGTCCCATCTAATTATTTACTTACTTAATCACCTTTTGCACTACATAGAAAAAATAAGATAAAATAATAATAATAATAATTGTATAAGAAGCGGCCTAGGCAATTTCTTCCAGGCAACCTTTGGATAGATGTATTATATTAAATGACATATGAAGCCTAAGCGTGTCACTTTTTTGCTATCTACTCGATTGTCACAATAGTGGTTTAGTGATGAAATTCTATTTGAGCGATTTCCATTTAATTTTTTTATTATAATTACACACCGTAATGGAATAAAAATTGACAAAAAAGGGCTTAGTGCGGCTACATGTATCGTTACACTTTCGTCTTATGATGCCTGACGCTGACAAAATACCTAAAATATTATTAATTTTGTATGAGTATATAATTTTATGTAAAAATTAAGTTAATGTCAAAATTACTATCCAGGAGTTTCTGATGTGGGTTAACGACGTTGCCATTTAGCAATAACTGGAAGCCAGCCTAATGTCTGCCATTTAAGTTCGCATCCGGAATTCGATGTGTTTAAGTGCGAGTTACGACCTAAAATTAACTGGAAGTTCTTTTGACGAATTAGTGGCTATTATCCAAAGAAGGTTCGAGCCTTGAAGGGAATCTTGGGCCGACTGCGTACTAAAATGACTAACGTTTTATTCGTATAGTGTGTGAGAATGTATAGACTTTTATAATTACAAAAACTTGAATACAATTTATTCTCGGTATGTCTATGGCGATTTGTAAGATATTCTATGGTATGTTAAAATGACTTAAATGATAGTGTGTGAGAATTTACATACAATACAATAGTGCCACCTCTACTTACATCTGATAGCCTTCTTGGCGGATTCGGTTAGACACCGACTGTGAAACGTGGAGCCGCGAGTTCAATCCTCGTTCCGAAACAAATATTTGAACCACCGGTATTAGTTCCGGGTCTGGGTGCTTGAAAGAGCAAAGTCTCTTATAGGATATCAACGACACAAGAATCGATTTAAGTGAGGATCAGAACTATGTATGTGACTGTTGGGTGTATATATTTATTCCTCAGACCTATGTTCAATAAAATATTTTTATGCTATTAGTTATATTTTTAAAAGTCGATTTTATTTAAAATCCTATACTTGTATCCTACTCTTTTCCCTTTATTGTAAAAGTAAAATCCCAAGTATAAAATTAGACCTACAGTCAGACTTTCCTTAAACATCTTATCTTAAGTATTATATTTGAAAGTTTATCGGAGTTGCCTAATGTCGCTGGGTGTTGGGGGCATCCCGCCATTTTCCCTGTTCTATAACCAGTTCAATCTAGTGTTGTGAAATGCACTTATGTGCGCGGTCTCGAACCTATGAATACAAATACATTGAAGTAGGAGCAAATCCTATTTAAAGTAGTCTTTGTAAATGAAAAAAGGAAACCCGTTTCCTCGGCGCTATGACCTGTCCTTCTTCCTAGTCCTTCCCCCCTAGAGATTAAAAAAATGCCAAATATAATGCAACCTAAATATGTGACTGGACTTGCCTACTATACGGTATTTTTTTTGCATATCGTCGTAGATGTAAGGCTCGTACTACAAGTAAGAAGCTTCATGTGCTCTTGACTTTACCTACAATTCATACTTTTCTCATTCTCCATATTAATTCCCTCGCGCTACATCGGCAGGCGACGCGCCTGCAAGCATCACCATGAATATCAAAGCATTGCTTGGCCCTCTACAGCGCTCGCCGTCTTGAGAACATAAGTAACGTGTTATGTTAAGTCTTATAATGTCTAGTAGTAACTATAATATCCTTCAAACCGGAATAACAGACAATAGTAATTGTTCCTGTGTCAACATTTGTTACTTCTTTACGAACATTTGACAAAAGAGAATTGAGGTCTATAGGGTTCTTGTTATTGAAGCAGTTTGTACTGGCGCTACTATGATGACAAATACAATGTTGTCGGAAAATAATGTTTCTCTAAATTGGCCCAATTAATCGTTACAACATGTTTGGTTTTCCTGAATTTTCTAGGAATTGTCAATATTACCAATATATGATTCATAATATTCATAAAGTCAGGAATTAGTGCCCGATATGACGATAGGCTCGCCACCTATTACATCGTGGGACGGAACATACAAGGCGAAATGTGGGTATCCAGGCACCTCTGCCTACCCCTTCTGGGAAAAAGGCGTGAGTTTATGTATGTATGTATGTATGTATGTATGTTTCATAATTATTATTTGGATAAAAAATAACTAATGCGTAAATAAAAACACTCGGTTTTTACGGGGCGTAATCGGAAATGGGCGGATGCTAGATTGAGTTACATTTTATCTGTTCTTTGAAGTGTTTGCGTCCTAAAATATTTACGCAAATAAGTGATGAATGAATCATTATATTATTATGTATTAGTTTAGTTAAACACCAAAGACTGTCCTTTCTCCTTTCTCTTCAAGATCGCCTGTAAGAAATTGGATAGTACTTTTTTTTTTATTGCTATGAATGGCGTGACGAGCATGCCGTTCGCCTGATGGTAAGCGATACGACCGCTCATGAACAGTAGCAAAACCAAACAACACCTTGAGTTACAAAGCAATGTTTGGCATTCCACTGCGCTCGCCATCCTGAGACATAAGATGTTAAGTATCAATATGTCTAGTAGTTACTCTGGCTACAATGCCCTTCAACCCGAAACACAACAGTATGTTTACACTGCTGTTTGACGGGAGAAATAGACACTGCGGTGGTACCCACCCAGATGGCCTCTCACATATGAGAGACCTACCACCAGTACCTAAAATAATTGTATAATAAGCCGCCGATTGTGCTAACTTTAATTATATTTATTTATTTATACTTCAATAAAAAATACAAAATAACAAGGATTAGTGTAACAATCGGTACACATAGTTATAGTTGTTTTGTCTTTTTATTATGTAAGTACAATAAACAACAAAGAATAAAAAATATGGAAATAGTTAAATGAGGGAATACGTGCTGTCAGGGTGGTTAGATCTTATTTATTGGAATGTGTTGGAAAAAGTAATTTTGGGTAGAAAAAAGCACTTAAAAATAGTTGTAGTCACAGAAAATTCATCAACGCAATTAGAGTTGACATATCTGCGCAGTTTCTCAAAAATAAAATGAACTGGTTACAAGTTATTAGTTGCTGCACAGCTCATTCTAGAAACTGCATTCTATTTTTGCCATACAACTTATATTGACACACACAATAATAAAAGGACAATAATCTCTGCATTTTATTGTTGTATTAAAATTATAAAGGTGGTAAATATAAACAAAATCATTCAAAACAATCATTCATAATCAATAATACATTCCTATGAATAGATATGCGCGGAAACAACAGATGTTGTGACGTCACAACGCATTGCGTATGCGACCGTAACCCTGCGTCACAATACTGACCAGGATAAACCAGATTAAATTTGATCTAAACAACACCTTGATACTTGACAATAGAGCTTAAAATCGTTTGACAGAATTCGGCTTGTTGGTATCTTGTATACAAGATAATTGCAATCGGCGATCACAATGACCAAAAAAGTCATGAAAAAGATTTAATTGGTGTATTTTTTCCGGTCAAAACGCGGAATTTTATGGAGTCCATTGGACTTCCTGTATTAAATAATCATTTTGACGTGTTCGATCGAGTATTGATGATTAATCTTTCAATCAGTACCTTAATAAGGCTCCTTTTGGTATATAAGATATTGTTTTATTTCGGTGGACAGGAAAGAAAGATAGCTGTTCTTGCCGTGTTGTGTTTTTTAGAGCCCCTTTGTACTTTTTTAAATTAAAAAGTTATATAAAAATCTGGCTACGTTGCAAGAAGTCGCTGGATGCCGTTTCAAATAGCTTGTTGTTAAAATCATCGGGAAACGGTCATGTTCAGTAGTCGACTTCTTGTGAATAATTTCTACGAATTGTAATGAATCTTTAGGATTTTTTGTGTACCTGTGTCTCGTGCCTATATAGCTGCCCTAAAATTTTCGGAAATATACTATGCGGAAACTTTGGTTAAACATTTTGCATCAATCTGTTTTATTTCGGGAATTATTTCGATTTCAATTAAAATTGTCCCAGAATACTTAAATTGCCCGACTTGAGAACCCAACTGAAGATCTTAACATTTATGGGCGCCACAAACTCAGTGACATTTTTAAGTAATAAATCTGCGTTTTCAAGTTTAAGTAAATCACAAGTGGCTTATCTCAAGTTCACGGTTCAACTGAAGATTATGTGACAATTTATAGAGCGTGTTTTATGTTTATAGCTCTTTCTGGCATGCTATTTATTTATTTTTGAGAACCATAACTATATTAAAATAAATAAACATAGGCCTCCCACAAGAATCTCCACGTCGACCTCTTTTAAAGTAGCCAGTGAAAATTTGAAATATATTTATTTAACGTATAGTTTAAAATATCTATATCTGTATCTGTATCAGCCCATATACGTCCCACTGTAGGGCACGGGCCTCCTCTACAATCGGAGCGTGATTGAGAGTGGTTAGGCCATATAGTCCACCACGCTGGCTTCTAGCTCTAGCGATAATGGTGAAGGAAAATATCGTGAGGAAACCTGCATGCCAAAGCGATTTGCAAGAATTTCTATGTTATGTAAAGTCCGCCATAGTTTGAAATATATTTTTATAATATTGATAACGAGCATTTATACTCGCATTATAATACTAATAAAAAGTGCAATTCAATAAAATGTGAAGAGAAAAACTGTTCCTAATATTCTGACAAAAGAATGATAACATCGCATTCGGACGCCAAAATATCGTAGACAATCTATAAAATAAGATGTACTATTTCCATATAGCAATTAATAGAATTTTCACTAATAACGTGGTTGATAATTTTGTTGGGTTTTATTTTGCCGTGTCATTATTTTGTAGCGAAAACCTGTTATATGTATGTAATTAAACTTATGTTTATTACTAGTTGTTAATATAACCATCATAGCAACAGATAATAGTATGGCGTCATTGAATGATTTATACATTATTAAATTCTTTATTGCTTTAATGATTACATGGGAGCTTGAATGAGCTATGGATAGTGAATTCCCGGGTTGAATTCTCTGGTTGGAAACTTCGTTTTGTAAGGGTAGTTGATTTATAAAACCTCAAATAAGGGGCTAAAATTTGAGGCTGGAAGTGCCATCAGGCTACCAGCTCAATACAGACCACGCTTATTGCTCACTACATTCCGGATATAGCCAAACTGCCCCCGAAAACGAAGCCAGTTTTAGTTTATCCTAAAATAATAAAGTACACTATTTAATTTTTAAAGACCCTATGGTGCGGAATGGTTTTTTTTTTAGCAGATACTATGGATTTACCACTCATGCACGATTAACACAAACAACATTGTCGCGTATTTTTTGCGAATTAGTTTTTGCTTAGTGTCTGTAGTCACTAAAACTACAACCCAGCATCGTTTTCGGTCGCAGTCTTGATGTACCCTGTATTATAAATGCTTTAAGGCAACAGGCAAATTGCTTCCCACATATATTAGAAGATGTTGCAATGTACAATGTCAATACTTATATTTTAAAGTACAATGTCAACCATATAATTCTCGCGATCTTGTTTTTTTTTTATTGCTATGAATGGCGAGAGGAGCATGCCGTTCGCCTGATGGTAAGCGATACGACCGCTCATGAACAGTAGAAAAACCAAACAACACCTTGAATTACAAAGCAATGCTTGGCATTGCACTGCGCTCGCCATCCTGAGACATAAGATGTTAAGTATCAATATGTCCTGTAGTTACTCTGGCTACAATGCCCTTCAACCCGAAACACAACAGTGCGTTTACACTACTGTTTGACGGGAGAAATAGACACTGCGGTGGTACCCACCCAGATGGCCTCTCACATATGAGAGACCTACCACCAGTATCTTATCTTGTAATGCAAATTAGCTCAAAGATTTGTGGGTGGCAGTATGGACCCTCCGCAAATCCTTTCCCATTTACTAATATAAGCTTATGCATATATTTCATTAAATACAGGAATATTTAATGTAGATTATTTATATTTCCTTGCTCGTTTAACAACTATCTATCCATTTATACTAGTCAATCCAGTCCATCTAAAGATTGTGTAGTAGAAATCGCCTATACCGATAAGACCACCGCACCGATTGTTCCACACACGGACTTAAGTTGTTTTTGTTTTGTTTTATCTGTTTTTGAAGCTGTACGCTGTTTTATTAAGTATGGAATATTATAAGCATATTTTAATTCCATAAAACAGGATATTCCATTCATGCCTACGCATAAAATTCTTTATACCTGAAATGATCGTCTTTTTTTTATTTCGAGGTCAGCTGAAAATCTAACCCTCAGTCTACAGAGCATCAATTGATAGCATTACATGCATCAATAAACTTACGCTTTTTAGTCAGAAGGGGTAGGCAAAAGTTCCACCAGAACATCCACGTTTCGCCTTTTGTGTTCCGTTCCATACGATAGGGTGTTTATAGAGACTTTCCTCCCCGTCAGCCAGGATCAACAGTGGCACACAAAGATTTGACACCGAACTCCGGAGCTCGGTGAGTCTCTCAGGGACACTAGCTTGTCTAACCCGCATCGAAATTAATCAGAAAGAAAAACAAAAGGAGGAGTTGGAAACAAATAGTTGTCCACTTCCCTCCGCAGAAAAGCGGGTGACAAAAAATATTGAGTTGAGAGGTATTATTTATCCTCTGATATAAAGATATACAACTGGAGAAGCCAGTTGTATTAAGCACCACGGAATAAACAATTACATGGGTCCTATAGTTTGAGCTGCTAAAGGAGATGTTCCCCGGTGGGCCGTATTGTGTTCATGCAGTTAAAAATCAGAAAAAAATAGTGGTATCAAAAAAAAAATACATTTAGAATGTTTAGTCCACGGGGGGCTGTATACAAAATACGATTGTTTTAGGTACGGGAGCATTATTTTCTTCGATACTCTGTCGGCCATGATGCCTAATTGTCATTTCGTTCAAAAATGCACAAACCCATTATCTTTAACTTAATATGTTATCTTAGGATTAAAAACCCTCTACTAATTTAAATTATTGTCTATATATTTAACTTTTGATACGATAATCCTTAAGTTTTTTGAAAGATGATATAAGTTGTTAAAGACGTCACTATTATTATTTTATTTCTATTTCATTATTTCAGTTTAAGAACGAAAATGTTTGACATGACATGATGACAGCAATTGCTAAACATTATGGCTGATAATCCGAATTTCTTGATTCTTCGGAAATGGTGTTCCGTTAAATATTTCTGCTACCTTCTTAGTTCTTTTAGACCCCACAGCTATGTTGACCTGGCTTCGTTTTATGGATTCTGATTCTCTCATGTGATATTTTCTGATCTTTAAACACAATAATTATTAGTTCGTATTTTGGTAAGTAAACATGTACATTATTTAAAATGCTATAAATAAATATTTTTATGCTTTTTCAATGTTCATATTTCAAGTTCAATTCTGCTTTTCAGTACATCATAAATGACGCTATGCTTGATTTGCACTTCTGCAATTGTTGAAATGAAATGGTTTCTATCATTGAACAGAATCTTAGTAACCAGGTGAAATGTTACATTTCTATAATTCTCTTATCATATTATTAAGTAGTAGTATTAGTATATTTTCTTGGTAATAATTCTGTAGAAACTTATTTTACTCTGTTTTATTGAGTTCACTTGGAATTTAGCTGTGGCTTGGGTATGATTGGCAACTAGACAATTTCTAATACACCTTTTATCTTAACTTCATAAATAATAATGTATTGTTATTTCAGGTAGATATAAATGAGGCTATATGTACACTGTATTCTGCATTTTTTATGCAAGCCGTTATTGGTACCAGCGAAGCTCATGTACATGAAGAATGTGAGCCCCCAAACCTTTGCAACACTTTCAATTGCATTAAGTGCCAAAGAACACTAAGTGTTGAAAGATGTTTTATAGCTGAATTAATTAACAACACAAGTGGTAAATATTATATTTTCTTTTTTCTTCATAAACTAAGGAAATGTATATCTTATGCTAATTAATTACAGTTATTACAAAGTAAGGAGTATAATTGAAGTAATCATGTTAGAGCCAAATTGCATTGTGTCCACAAGACAAGTATACAAGTACATGAATATGTAAGAAGTGATGTTTATTATATTGTTGTTTAAATTGTTAGTTGAATTATATTTTCTGCTATTTCACTCTAGATACCCGAAGAATCTTGGTTATGTCATGCTTATTGGATGTATACATGGAACAGATTGCAACAGCAAGGGATCTCACTATCTTCTAACAATGATATACATCTATGTGTGCATTGCAATTGGTATCTTAGCCCAAGGCGGTCACATACCACATCTGAAAAACTGAAACAAAATGAAATCTTAAATAGGATAAGTTCAAGAGAGGTAATAATATCCATAAGCAACAAAATAATAAAGTGACTAAGTTGTATGCAACTGTGTAATGATTCCGCTTAAACATACTATAAATATCTATGCATGTACTAATACTATTCATAACTGTGGTGATTTATTTATTGTGACTTTTATTCAGATATCACAAGGTGGATGTGTATGCTTGTTGGATGGTTGCACATAGAAAAGTGCAGTGTGCCACAGACATGCAACGGTCTCAACACCTTGTATGTGTAATATGTACCACAACTATTGATGAAAGGCCCACACGTAGTTTGCCTAGAAGTGGCCCTGTGAGGCAAGACGCAGAATGGATTTAAAGTAATTTTTTGTGTAGACTTTGCTACCATACTTGCCATTCTTCTAAATAATATAATGATGATTCATATGGCATAATTAACATTATATTTATCTTAATTCTCCTACTCATATTGAATCTTTTTTATTTTGTTTTAGTTATCATAACAAGCAAGTATCTGTATAAACTACTAAATAAATCAAGCTGTAGACAATGAGCAAGATTTTATTCCAATTCTGCAGCAAGAAGATTTTGTATCAGTCTCAATAATTTTAGACAAACAATAACCGCAAGTGCTTCATGTTTGGTTCCTGGCTACCATAATGGTGAAAGGAATTTAGCTGGACAACAGCCAGTGGGTAGCCATGCTCATACCATGACCATACTGTGGTATTTAAGTTGGGCTCGGCATCAGAACAATATAGGAGCACCGGCATTGTTCCTGGATGTTGTTTTGATTGGAGATGATTTATTGGAAGAATATGAATAAAATATTATAAAGCAGGATCTGGTCTTATTTTATGTTCCTCAAGTATTGTTTTAGATTTCTTCCATCAATGTATTCATACTTTTCCTTGTATTTGCTCAATATAATCGCCAGTTAGAAATGTCATGTACATTATTTGAAAAATAATATCTCTTATATCTTAGCATATTATTCTCAATTTTTAAATATGCAGAAGTCTTTGGTATCCACTTCATAGATGAGTGGGTAGATGGAATATAATGTTTACAACGTTAGCTTGAACAGAAATATTTGCTAGTAAGTTCTTATATTAGATATATTAAGTTATAGAAAAATACTTGGCTGCAATAAAATTCGATTCCATTTTTTTAGCGTACTCATTTCATATCATTTATTCGTAATTAAGAACTTATTAAGTACATAATAATATGATTGTTTATTAACATGCTAGCAGTCCTAACAAGTGATTAAAGTCTGTGCCGTGCTGTATCCCATCAGATTTTTATTCTGGATTATTTAGATAAGTTGTGTAGCCGGTATTTGAACAAAATCGCACTTACAGATAGATATAATTGTACTTTCTAACCCGTAAATACCTACAAATAGTTCGCATATAATGATGTTCGAGAATCTTGCAGACCAGGAAAACGAATTACGACTTTTTATATGATAACCATATTGTGTCAAGTTTTGACATCGGTTGTCAAACATGCGCATTTCAGTAGGTCCGCCATATTGTCGCCATATTACTAGTAGTGTTGCTGTTCTTGGCTTAGTATTTATTTTTGTATCAAGTTAATAAGCAACGCAAAGTAGTATTTCATACGGAAATCGAATGCCAATTTCACGAACTATATTTCATGTTCTGTACACCATACTGGCGCAACTAGCCCAAGGCCCATACATTTCTGGACCATCTCCTTTGGTGTTATTTATATGCCAATCGTATATAAATATCACCCAACAGTCACAAACATATTCCTGACCCCACACTAAGATCGAGTCTTGTGTCGCGGCTGTCAGAAACTACGAGAGTTTTTTTCGGTTTCACAAACACCCAGACCCGAAAGAAATTTTTGTGGGCCGCACAAACATTTCTCTCGGTGTGGGGATCGAACCCGCGGCCTCTCGTTTCACAAGCGGCGTCTAACCGCCTGTGCCAAAACTGCTGTGTGGCTCTCGGGCAAATTCCGGGCGGATAATGAATAGAAAAATCTAATATCATTTTGCCCGATCCGTGATTCGAACCCGAGACCTCAGCGTTGTAATCATACCGTAGCACAACAACGCCATCGAAATATTTGTATGATTATAATATTTTAAATCTTTTGATACATTAATTTACTTTTTAGTACTTGTACGATACTTTTAAGAAATACGTCATTATTTTTATTAACCCCTCACTTTAATATGATGGATGTATTTGCATTCATTTCAAAGGATAAATGCATTTTCATAGATAAATGATAGACGTTACAATTTGTACGGGAATCCAATTTACTACCTCCGGAATAATAAGTCTCAGTTGCACAAACTAACTTTTGTGCAACTGGGCCTAGGTCAACATCTGACGACTTCTTTATTGACAGTTTATACACTTATTTTAGCCATAGAATCTTTTGTCCCTTTTGAACGACTTTTGAATTCAATTTGAGCGAAGAAGACAAAACATTCGATGGTTAAAATAGGCTTATATGCGGACTATGAATAAGGCGGCTAATCTCTATGCAAATTCATTGACGATGGCTTTATAATATATAATTAAAATTAAATTTCAATTGTCTTAAGTCTTTATCTAAACTATTACTATGCAAATTACACAATGTACATGATTTATAGCGCGTACAATGAGCCACAATGAGCCATTGTATCATTTTAGATTTTATTATTTGCTGAATGCCTATTATGTAACCATGGTGACAATCCGTACGTCTCACGTCCTACCTGACGTCTGCGAAATGGATACTATTGTAATGTAGAATGGAATTTGAATCCCATACGATTTACGTGTTTACGGTTACCGTATATGTTTATTGTAATACTAGATTATCGATTTTTCTGTTGACGCGTTTCTAATCTGCGTGTTAAACTACATCGCGATTTAAAGGGGGATTATATTAGTCATCGAAGCTAGTTGTTACTTGTTATGGACTTGTCACACCGTTGATATTTTTGTAAAGATCTTTCAAAATTCAGATATACATTAGTCATCGAAGCTAGTTGTTACTTATTGTGGACTTGTCATACCTTTGATATTATTGTAAAGATCTTTCAAAATTCAGATATACAAGCTTCCTTCTCTGATGAAGTGGAATATGTGCCCGAAGCTCGAACCTCCGGCCTATTATTTGTCTATTCGGTTTGCTGCCAATACACTTTAAATTTTTACGTTATTATGAATAATAAATAAATAAAAATAAAATGGTTTTCTTTCTTTCGTTGTATCTACTGTTGTGCTGTTAAATGAGCAAGAAAATACTAAGTCTTGACCCGACACTAAGATCGAGTCTTGTGTCGTGGATATCAGGAACTACGAGAGGCTTTTCGGTGTCATAAACACCCAGGCCCGAAACAACTCTTAAGTGTATTTATTGTATATAAATTATTTATTATCGGTGTTAGTCATCGTATAAATAATAATACAGTTGAAAGCAGTTATTGAATCTTGAAAAAGGTCAACCACATTTCGTATTTTAAACATTAAAAATTGAACATTTTTAGATGGTTGCTCATTCTCATCAGCACATATTTGAAGTGAATTGTGAACAAAACTAGTTTTTTTTTCTGGTTTTGACCAGATCAATATTGTATAGAAATAACTAAAAACTTGTTATGTTACTAACAAAGTAAATGGAATTGGATATTTTTAATTATTTTTTTTGCTTTTTTAACTAGAACTGCATTACAAGACTGTTAATAGTTTATCAATACGACGCATTTTTTTATATAAAAAGGTTGCTTCAAAAAAAAAATGTAATTCAAACTAAACCAGCTTAGGATATGAATTTAAGTTGTATTAACAAATATTTTATGATCTAAGCAGTAGAACAGTATATTTTTTCTACACTTACCTAAGTATCTAAGTTGGAGTAACTATACTACATACAAAGCTACGATATTGTCCCATTTATCTGCCTTCAAAGTTCCAACTCCTATATTCTTTCACTGAAAATTACAAACTATCTAATTGTTAACAATGTTAAAAGACGGCGATTATACATTTCGATCCAGTTAGTCGCTTTTTTATACTAAAGTCATAAATAGGAAAGATTTGATTGCTTGCATTGCATAGGCTTTGAAACTACTAGACCGATTTGAAAAAACTTTTACCATTATATAGTATAGAATATTTTAAAAAAAGTGTATTTGCAAATGAGTGGAGCCGGGCTAGGCCGCTTGTCAAAAATATAGTCAAATTCAAAAATATATGTATACAAATATCTCTTAAATTCTAGGAAACTAGACCTTTTTATTCGTTCGCAGTTCTAACTACAACAATGTAAGTTTCCGCTTAGCAACAACAGACGGCCTTGGTCGGCCTTGACAATGCCATTGGACAACGGAGCGTGCTGCACGCGTAAAAGAGACAGCTATGGGTAAATCATAGAGGAAGGAAAAGGACGGGTATAATTCAAGGTTTATTTTGTGGATTTGTTTCAATGTTAATTGGAGAAAATAGAAAATTAGTTTAAGGAATCACGAGAATCAGGAGAAAGTAGATGCCAAAGTCCTTGTAGAATCTTAGAGTAATTAGAGATATTTGTCTACAATGTTAAAGAACGAAAAATAAAAGTAAGATTTAATTATTTGGTAGCCTCCGTGCTGCAATGGTCAGGCGCCGTGAGACTAGAGGCCGCGGGTTCGATCGCCGCATCGACCCAAAGTGTTCGTGCGGCCCACCAATATTACAGTAAAAAATTGTGGTTATTAAGTAAGACAAGGGTTTGAGCAAGGAGTTGAAATTAGAATACTACAGTCGTAGTCAAGAAAGAATGTTCAGGAATAATATAGAAACAAAGCAGACATTGACCGAGAATGATCCAGAAAGAATACACTTCCAAGATGATGATTGATGATGAAGAACATAAAATGACTCATAGACTAGACTGCAGACTTTCAGCGGTTGTAGACATCAAAGGTCCGCTCCAATTATGGTGGGGCTGGCCTTTTGGCAATACTCAGACTCGTCGGGAAGTTCGTTAGTAATGTTGGCTTCGGTTCAAAAAACAATAGCATTGACTCAGGCCGATGGGCTTGCGTAATCCGTTCAAGTCCAATGAACCAAAACATTAGGGGAAACTTATTTATTTATAATTATGGTGATGAACGCGGATGTTATGAACCTCATGATTAAAGTATGAGTAGGTCATCTATAGCTAACTGTATCAGCCCATATACGTCCCACTGCAGGGCACGGGCCTGCTCTACAATCGAGAATACGATTGAGAGTGGTTAGGCCGTATAGTCCACCTCGCTGGCCTAGTGCGGGTTGGCAACAGACAATGATAATGAATTAATAAATCAAGGATTTACTGTAATAAATAAACAATACTCGGGAACGCAACGTGGGGAGGTAATAATCGAAATTTCGATTGTAGAGTAGGCTCGTGCCCTGCAGTGGGACGTATATGGGCTGATACAGATTACTCGTATATCTGTTCATCTATCTGCTATTCTGCCTCGAAATTCAAGCTACAAAGTGCTGGTTTCACAGAGATAAATTAGAACTAGTCATAGTCCCCAATTTACATTGAGATTCAAGTCTTATTATGACTGACGGAAACTACGGGAGGCTTGCAACAACAGGCTCGGAACAATACTTATGAATCACGGAAACTTTGTCTCGATGCAGGGTCGAAACCGTGGCTACTTTGATCAAAGCCATCGGCTTTAGTGACTGCGCCGCGGATGTTTTCAAAACAGTTACGTCCTTATTACATAGCTGTAGTCGATAATGAAAATCAAAATAATTTATTGAATCCATTAAGATGTTCTACATAATTTAGATTCAGTCATTTTTTTTATCTACTACCTGGTTCGGAGAGTTTTAGACAGAATAAAAATCCTTAAAAATGTCTATTTTAAATGTATCAAAACAAAGAAAAAGATAGAATTTCAAACATTATGGAATGTATGCGAAAACGTTGATATTGCCGAAAAGGATATAATTTCAGTGTATCATTACAAGAATCAAATTATGTAGCAGTAGTCGTTTTTACAACAAAGCAGTTTTTTTGATTATATCACATAAAATCCTGGAAAATTCTGTTGTGAAATGTTAGTCGCTTGTATATTGACCGTTTATATCCATAGAAGGCATTATATAGAGAGTATACGTCCTTTGCTAGGCCTAACATGGTCACAAGAGTAAAAATAATGGATATCTCTCGAAATTTGGTTAGATTAAACAATTTTGATTGAGATTTTAGCCGACTAGCTCGAAATCGCAATTACTGGTCCATTTGGAAACGTGATATTGAGTGACTTACTATGAGGAGTTTTCCACCATCGAATATGGTTGCTATCCGGGCAGATTCAAATATCCAATTTCTCACATAATAAACATGATTGTTGAACAAAAATAAATTTGTCAGTGTCTTCCTGCCAATAAAATCATAACTTAGTGGAAGATAATCTTTATGATAGAACAATTTCATTAGCATTAAACGTTTCAAAATGCGGCTGTTAGTAAGTATTCGTATTTAATTTAAGACATGCGTCGCACATTGTATTTCTTTTTAATTTGAACTTGAACGGACTTGTCTTCATAATTTGAGTATAAAATAAAAAAATAAAAGTTTAACACTGTTTATGTGAACTGTTGGTTGTAATATTTATTATTTACTGAAATATGCGCATCATCAAATAATAATAAATTAAGCTTTATTACTGATGCTGTCGGAGCTTAGAGTTTTTCATCAAAGTACGACAAATGCAAATATTTTTCAACATTTTACCCTTCATTAGGCGACGAGTCATTATGCAAAGCGGTTGCGCGCCCGCCTTCCTACGCAACTGTCAATTGTAAAACCCACGGGAGAGGTTCGTAACGCTTCTACTGAACAACGTAACTGTTATTACGATGGATATTTAGTTGTATTTGTGTTGCTATGAGATTTTTTTATATATTAGTTAAGTCTAAAATATGGTCTATGGATGTGCAAGTGACAAAGTATGACTTAAAGCAAATTTATCTTTTTGAAGTTGTATGGAAAAGACCACTTATAATATGACAGTCCATTGTATTATTTTGGGTAAGGTTTTTCTGTTATATTTCTTCTATAATATGTGGTTTGCAATAAGTGTATTATAAAGCTTACATTATTTGTTTGCGTCAATTGACTTGTAGCATTTAAAACGTATAACTATTTATAAATCATTGGATAACTTACCTGTTGACACATGATCACCACTTTTTGGCAGGTGGGTGGTAGTTCGGTGCCCGCATCTGAACAGCGACCAACTTAAACAAAAAAAATCTGTCATAGTCACAGAAAGTTGATAAATAAATAAATACACCTAACAGTCACATACATAGTCCTGACCCCGCACTAAGATCGAGTTTTGTGTCCTGGTTAGCAGAAACTACCCGAAACTTTTCGATCTTACAAACATCCAGACCCGAAACAAATACCTGTGGATCACACAAACTCTACTAATTAATATTGATTAGTAAGTAAGGATTACCAAAGAGACGTGTTGGAAGCGGCCAGCTTCAAAGAATATCCCTTTGTTAGTATTGGGCATCTATTTCAAATAAAATAATATGATAATCCTGAAAATAAGATCTAACTCATAACTACATTTCTGTCTTTACATACACTAAATAAAAAAGTCATAATCTTTACACCATTATATTTCAGCCTACATTTTCAGCTAATAAGGCAAATATATACCTGTAAACAAATAAATATTATCCACCATTTACGTAATAATATTTTAAACGATTACTGCTGTAATAGTAGGCACAGATATCGCGTTATGTATTCATAGTAAACATGTGTATGCCTACATATTACATTACTTATCAATAACCAGCTTTATTTTGTTTACATGTGATGTAAACAAACCCTACTGTGTGATCTGTTGATATCTATGTATGTTTATTGATTAGTTCAAGCTTTATATAGTTGAATATGTAATCACATTATCTTAAAAGTTTAAAAGAATTACGCTACATTTTTTTATTGGAATGAATGTCGAGACCAACTGAGACTGGTGGTAGGTCTCATATGTGAGAGGCCGCCTGGATGGGTACCATTGCAATGTCTATCTCCCGTCAAACAGCAGTGTAAATGCACTGTTGTGCTTCGGTTTGAAGGATATTGTAGCCAGAGTAACTGCTGGACATATTGAGACTTAACATATAATTTATCAGGATGGCGAGCGCAATGGAATGCCAATATTGCTTTGTAATTCAAGGTGCTGTTTGGTTTTGCTACTGGTCATAAGCAGTCGTATCGCTTACTATCAGGCGAATGGCATACTCGTCTGCCATTAATAACAATACAAAAAAAAATGAAGGCTATAAAAATCATTATAAAGAAAATTTGTTTACCCTTTTCTTATATCCATCTTATGGTTATCTGTAATCAACTGTCTACAGCGTTCAGAACACTATTTGAATTTTTAAATAATATTACTGTTTTATAATTTATAGATTAATCAATTAAATAAATAAATACTCAAATAGAAATAAACCGCTAGGGACAGTGTTTGGCAAATTTATACTTGATGTGGCGTTAATTGATAAAAACACTGCGAAGTGTGGGTGTTTTTATTACACAACTTCCACTCCCTATACATGTATTATAATCGCATTTGCTTGGAGCACCTGTCAAAAGTCTGGTTAATAACCTAATAAAAGCACCAACATTTTACATGTCTTCGTCGAACACTATCACAACACCCACATAAGAAAAATTAATATGCAACTCAATAATATTGTCATGTCTCGTTAAGGGGTTTGTACACGCGATCTCCTTTTTACCGATGGCACTGACCTTACTAATAAACAAATAAATGCACTCAAGTCATACAGATCTGACCCCACATTAAGATCAATGAAGTTGCGTCGTGACAGAAACGTGAGGCATTTTGATCATACAACCTACAGAACATTTCAACATTCGGAACAAATGTTTGTGGTGGTCACAAACATTTGTCTTGTTGTAGAATTAAATCCACAGACTCCCGTTTCAGTTTTCAGACAGCGTAAGCGAGCTATACACTAACAGCCGCTGCCAATAAACAAGCCCAATCCAAAATTTGTCGTTTGAGATTGACAGCTCAATCTTTTTTCTGATATTATTTTGCCAATGATCAATCTCAGTGGTGAAAAAACTATGGCAACATGGTAAGAGACCTATCGAAAAGTAGAAAACAATCCAGATTGACTTCAATCTATTTTTTTCGATTGATTATTGGCATCGGCTGTTAGTAAATTAATTTACGAATTGCTTTAACTTCTTGTTTTAAACTGAACGAGTCAAATAGAATTGGTATTACTTGAAACAAGTTTCAGTTTTGTGTTACCAATTGTGCTTCGTAAATTATCAATTAATTAATTATTTACTAATAAAAGAATTCCATCCCCAAATTTCCAGTTTCAATCCCGGGGCGCACCTCTGACTTTTCGGAGCCATGTGTGTATTGATTGTCAATCACTGCGTACTAAAAACGATTAAGTTAAACATCGTGAGGAAACCTGCATACCATAGCAATTATTAAGAATTTCTATGGAATGTAAAATACGCCAACGCGTAGGCCAGGGTGGTGGACTATATGACTTAACCACTCTCAATCGAACTTTCGGATGTAGAGGAGGCCCGTGCCCTGCAGTAGGACGTGTGTATATGGGCTGATAAAATACAGTAATAAAAGAATATTCTACAATATCAAAATCCAACCAACGAAAAAATAATTCCTAGAACATTGAGGAGGACATAAAGAGACGGAAACGATTCCACACTATTTTATAATTTAGACGCATTACGGGTCACCTTACGAACGTTGCATCAGTACACGTGACCAAACATTTGAGTCGCACCCGTCGACCAAGTTTCACACCCAACGTCGGAGTTGAGAAGTTGAGTGAATGAACAATGTGCCACGCTGCGGGACACGTGACTATTGAGCAAGCAGACCCATATGCTCCAATTAACTATACTGATTAAATAATTGCGGTCATATTGAGATGGGAGTTGCGTTTAGATGTGAAGCAATAATCGTGCTAATTTGATCGTAATACATTTTTAGAATAGCGAGACGAGCATGCCGTTCGGCTGATGGTGAGCGATATGACCGCTCTTGGACAGTAGCAAAACCAAACAACATCATGAATAACAAAGCTATGGCATTCCATTGCGCTCGCCATTCTGAGACGTAAAATGTTAAGTCTCGATATGTCCAGTAGTTACTCTGGCTACAATGTGCTTCAGGCTGGAACACAACAGTGCATTTACACTGTAAGAAATAGACATTGGCATACAGTAGTATAATAGTTACATATGGGTAATGGAAGGAAACATCGTGAACAACTGCATACTACAGAGTACAGAACATAATTTTCTATGATATGTAGATTTCAGCCCGCATCAAGCCAGTATGGTGGAGCTATGAATGGTGAGTCAAACGTTTCATTCGCCCGATGGTTAACGACAAGACCGCTCATGAACAGTCGCAAAACCAAACAAAACCAGGACTTACAAAGCAAAGTTTAGCATTCCACTACGCTCAACATCTTGAGACATAAGAAGTTAAGTCTCAATATGTCCAGTCGTTCCTGTGGCTACAATGTCTTTCAAACCGCAACACAACAGTACATTTACACTGCTGTTTGGCGGGAAAAATAGACATTGCGGTGGTACCTCTTCAGGCGGTCTCTCACATATGAGAGACCTACCACCAGTAAATAAGAATTCCACTTAGTTTTCTTTTGTAATCTTTTTCTAGTCGTCGCGACTGACGCGTCGGTATGCGACAAGAAAAGGCGCTTGAAAATAGTTTAAAATGCTCGAAAAATAGCTACATGAATCATTAGTAGATATTTAAATAATTTTCCCATAACATTCTAGTTTTATTTATTTTTAGAATCTTATACAAAGCATTTATGTACCGTTATGTAGAATGTTTTAATGAACAATAAATACCATGGGCCTAACATTCTTTATTCATTAGTATAAAAGTAGGCATGAACTATTGTTTGTATATTATTAATATTAAAAGCCGTAATTTAATTGGTTACGTAATAATATATGTACATACATTTTCATTGGATATTGATTTTTGTGTACATTAAGTTTTGCGGACCAAATAAGAAAAAAGTGTCACCAATAAAAATGTAACCTGAGAAAGATATTTTATTTTATTCATATTTTGCACCTTTGATAAATTATCTATGATAAATTTAAAACTATTTAGATAGACGTTGAATATTGATCTCCCTTTTTGATTATTTAGGAGTTAAATGCTTTCCAACCAATTATTTTTTTGTTTCACATGACCTTTTGAGTTTGTGAATCAAAACCTACTAGATTATACAGCTTCCTTCAAGCCTCAAAAATAATAAGATTTAAAAATTATTACCTTGGTTTCTACTCGTAATTATAAAATGTCAATTAAAAGAAAAGATTTTAGGAACATAATGCTCCTCGTGTCTGTATAACCCGGCTAAAATTAAATTGCATGTTTCCTGTAAACAACACAGGTTGGTTTGTGTTGCCTAATTTGGTCGGAGTTGCAGCGCAGAAAATGACTGTTGTCGAGAAAATAATTTCATTTTTAGATTCGTGGAAGTCAGTAATTACTGTTTGAAAGCTTTTGCGTTTTGCGTCGAATATAACATTGTTGTTTTATTTTTGAGTACTTTTATTTGTGAACGACGTGAAAAAATATCTCTGCTTTTTTTCTTTTGACAGGAGGTCCACTGTTAAATATTGCAGGAATATTGTGGAAGCCGGTCACATCCACCGGGTCTGTACTACAAGTATTTGTTCTCTTATAGACTTTCGCCATTGAAAATTTAATTTTTTTGTAACCTTATATATTAGGTTATTTATATTATAATTTTTAATTATGATTTAATGCATATTTGATTACTCTATCGTACTTGTAATAATAATGATATTAATCATAATTTTTTCAATTAAACCTACACCCAACTTCCTGATATAAAATTAATAAGAAAATCTATACGTAGACTTAGGCCCATTAAAATCTATAATTATTGAATGCATTAGTCATAGGTAAATAACTCCCTTATATTGTATCTAGTTGCGGTCCTGCGTAGAATAGTTGTTTTATTCTAGCTTGGTCTCTTCCGCAAATTCTAAGTGTCAGCGTTCCCGCTTAGCTATTAGTGGAATTATAATGTAATGCCATAAAATGTACCATAGCTGTTGTAATATCAATTAAACATATTTCCTTTCGAGCACGGATAGTCCATGCACAATAGAAAATTTATGTTTATAAATAACTAGCGACCCGGCAAGACTCTGCCCGGGCAGGTAAACTTTTTTGAAAATATTCTATCGCCTATCATTAAGGGATAATGTAGAATGTCTAAGGGTGAAAGAATTTGTCAAATGGATAAAGAACACATGGAACAAGCAAACAATTAAATCAAATGTTTCTTCTTTATAATATTGGTATATAGTGTATATCAAGACTGCGACGGAAAACGAAGTTGAGTGGTAGTTGTAGTGCCTACAAACACTATGTAACTATAAATTATGCATAAAATATTCACTATAGATATCAAATGCTCACTAAATTTGTGTTTTTGGTTCGAGAACTTTCGTGTGATTTGTCGAATATTGAACTTTGTACTCGGGAACCCGGGGTATGTCAATGGATTCGTTGACATCACATCTTTGGACGGAAATAAGCTTGTTTTCGGATTTCACTAGTGGCATCTTAGCATGTACGTTTACATTTCGATTGCTATTTTTACTTCAAATAAATAAATATATTTGAAGTAAAAATCCATTTATTGCTGACAGCCTCCGTGGCGCAGTTGTTTAGACGTTGGCTGTGAAACGAGTGGCCGCGGGTTCGATCCGCGCACCGAAACATATAATTGTGTGAAATACAGGTATTTGTTTAGGGTCTGGGTGTTTGTGAGATCGAACAGTCTCTCGTAGTTCCAGATACCCATGACACAAGACTCGATCTTAGTGTGGGGTCAGGACTATGTATGTTACTGTTGGGTGTATTTATTTATTTACAATGTTGTTTACTAGCAGCTGATCATCGATCGAAAAAAAATCGAGAGATAGACTGAGATGGTATAATCCACCATGCTGACCTATTGTGAGTTGACGGTCTCTACATTTCTTATTGTATTAGTAAATAGTTAAATTGAGTAAATGTGACATTA
This sequence comes from Hyles lineata, assembly GCA_030180105.1. Lineage (NCBI taxonomy): Eukaryota > Metazoa > Arthropoda > Insecta > Lepidoptera > Sphingidae > Hyles > Hyles lineata. The sequence goes on from JARJEE010000026.1 coordinate 2,432,180, forward strand.
GCCAGGTCCGGATCCAGTGTAGGGTCAAGGTGGATGACGTCACGATATAGGAATGTGGGCGCGTGTTTGAAGTAATACATCTTTGTTTTGTTTGATTTTACTGATTGTTTAGGAGTTATCAAAGCAGTATTGTCTAAGTGAAATTGAGGATAAATGACTTTTAACTAGAATTATAAATATAATTGTATTATGTATCAATACTGTATACATCTTCCAACAGTTTGATATAGATATTCTTGGGAGAGGATTGTGTTCGGCAGTGTACTGTGTCTGATTATTATGGTGAATATGACTCAAACCAATTGTTGCGGAGCTATAATATTTTGTTATAAGCGGGCTATATCCTACAGGCATCGCTATAAGATAGGAATATCTAGGGCGCTTTAGTGTTTTAAAATGGTATGCAAAGACCACATGACTCGTACCGTCAATAAGTTATCAGATCTCATGTGGAGCCAAGCTTCATACTCTTCAACAAGGGCGGATCCAGCCTCCAAGCTTAAGGGGAGGGGGGTCATATAGTTCTTGTTAGAACACTGAGTACGATTTCAGTATTCGAATTCGTAATAAATCTTTTTCTAAAGTTTATTACAACCCTGATTTGTGAACACACATCCTTTTTTTAATTGTATAATAGAAATTTTTTGTCAATCTGGAGTCAACCCAAGGGGAGTCATGACCCCTATGACCTCCCCAGGGATCCGCCGTTGCTGTTCACTTCCTAACTCTACGAGGCCTAGCTTCACAAACTCCATAACATGTGGCTCTTGCTTTGAACGTTGTTTATCAAATTTTCCGCTGATATATAATCTGTATCCCATAGCAATTTGTAATTTCCCATAATTGGTACAAATATTCCAATCCCATAATACTATTATATGGTATTCCATATCTTCGTGTATATTTTGCATAATTAGATACATAAAACTATGAGTATCCTTATACACGTAATCGTATTTAGATTGTGGTGTACGTGTTATGTATTTAAGGATTTGTCGCGTCGCACATGTCAGAAAAGACATCGAAAAAGTCAACACGTGAATCATATTGAAATCACGACACACGTGTGTGCAAAGCGACAATAGCCATAGGACGGTGACATCTCAAACCAGTTATGTCCTCAATCTCAGCCATAAGTATGGTCCTTTGAACAAAAACGACTACTAGTAGTCTCTCATATGTGAGAGGCCGCCTGTGTAAGTACCACCGCTTTGTCTATTTCTCCCACCAAACAGCAGTGTAAATGCACTGTTGTGTTTCGGATTGAAGGACATTGTAGCCAGAGTAACTACTGGATATATTGAGACTTAACATCTTATGTCTCAGGATGGCGAGTGCAGTGGTATGCCAAGCATTGGTTTGAAATTCAAGGTGTTATTTGGTTTTGCTACTGTTTATGAGCGGTCGTATCGCTTACCATCAGGCGAACGGCATGCTCACCTCGCCATTTATTGCAATAAAACCAAGGATTAGATTATTTTTTTAGTCCAGAAAAATGTCATCGCTGCATTTGATTAAGTTCAGATTGAGATAGAAAATCGTCTAACGGCAGGCGATTATGTGTCGCTTTTCGACGAAGTTATGGCAGTCATTTCGATTGCTGCTTCACGCCCCGCTTAAGTGATGCAATACCAAAAAGCTAATAATTATTTTTTAAGGACAGGTTGTACGTTTTTTTATTTATTATGTGCTGTATTTATTTGACCTGTGGCATCGGTTGATGTGAGTGGGAGCAGTGCAGTGTCGTTTATTTTTATTTATTTTATGACAAGTTTTTGTACAAAACTAAATACGAGTACACAACTAAAACTTAACCTATATTCACAGTACAATTGGCGGTCTTATCGCTATCGGCGATATCTTCCAGACTACCTTTGGATGGACAGGAGTGAATGGAAGTAGGAAATCATTTTATTTAATAGCATTTAGGTTTGAAACCTAAACATATAGCTAAAAGAGGACTTTATTGCTAATATTTTCAAAATTATGTATACCTGTCTGGTCAATAAGATCATATAAAAAGGTATGCTAAATTCTCGATCCAGTCTTTTTATTTTTAATGCCGAATTTATGTTTATCATCGAGGAGGAAAATATATTACCAATACCATTTCTATATAAGTGTGTCTAACCAAAATATCGTGATTTTTCCGTCGACTATAAGGTCCGGCAAACGAGCAAACAGCTTACCTGATGATAAATGATTACTGTCGACCATGAACATCCATCACGCTTGGAGCATAGATGTGTTGCCGATCCATCAAATCGGGATGGAAGCGGGAAAGGGTAACCGGCAGTCTCACTAACGAATGAAACCCGACAAATATGTCACTTTACGTGGATCTTCTGTGAGACAGTGGTACAGCCCTTGAGCCTACTCATGTTGAGTTATTATCGTAGAGTTTACTAATTGAGTGAGAAGTGCGAATATTCTGTATGTACAACTCAGTTGTTTAAATGGTTAACGACATATTTCTAGGAACATTTGGACAGCTCATTTTCAATGACGTAATGAAGTTGGTGCGATAAATTCATGTTGTACTAATAGTATCGTATGAGATTTTTGTCGCATAGAGTTTATCACATTCAGAAAAATAACTCAACAAACATGAACAAGATTTTGAATTATGATGCAAGAAGATAATATTAGTCATATTTATTACGGACATTTCTCGCTTCTTATCTGTTAGGAATTTGGAATATTTAACGACCGTCAATTGCGTTTGTGATGATTGTGCAATATGGTTCTATTTTGAACGGAAAATATTAAAAACCAAACAACAGGCAACTAGTATTCATTCAAACCGCAAAATCACAAGACTACATCCGGTTATAAAATAAAGGAAATGAAATGAAAATATCTATTGAACCAATAAATGTCATACACTATTTGGATTCACAAGGCTGTTTTTGCCAGTAACTACAGTACTGTATATGATAATGATGATGATGGTCTAAGCTTAAGAAAAAAATAAAGAGTTGTCTTCAACTAAAAGCCACGAACCTGTATCATATTGAGGGCCAAGGAAATAAAGGGAGCTCCACACCCAACGGAGGGATACAGTCCGATATAGATCAATGAGTTGTAGGTCGCGTGCGCTGGCGCATGATGCGTACGCTTGCGAAACGCCCGCTCGACGACGCGACGGCGCCTCAAGGAAACACGTGGCAGCACTGCACCCAAGTTATAGGCGACAGCGGGTAGAACTTTAAACTGAGCGAGTGAGATTTATTGATATTTGTAGCAGTGATAGCAAGTTGATCTGAATGCCAATGAGCCAATGTACCAAAAAGCGCAAGGTCTTTGGAATTGAGATAGATGGTTTTTTGACGCTAGGGATGAAGTGGTAGTCAGAGCCGGCGTTAGGGTGAGACGCGGTTGGGTGACCGTCCAAGGGCACAAGCGTCGAAAAGGCGCCGAATGCCTGGATTTACTGTAACCTATAGTATATCTATGATTTACTGTCTTTTGCTTTTATAGGGCATAATAGAAATCTCGCCCAGGGCGTCGTAAATGCTAAAGCCGCAACTGGTGGTAGTAGTATACGTCATAGGTATGATATAGCTAGTTTTAAAGCAAGTGATAGGTATGATGTCTACTTTGGCAGCCACCCCGCTCAAACAGTGAAACTCTCTGTCAAGTGGCACGCAAATGTCACGTTCACCTAAAGTACAGCGATAAGCAAATATCTCTAATCGATACTTATCTCTATTACACTTAAAATATGTGAAGTGTAGTCGCCAATGTTTAGGCACAAACTAAAATCCTTAGAATTAATGCAAAGCGGTATAAAGTTTTTGTAGTAAAACTTATTTACGCTCGCTTGACTTGGAAAGACTTTGGGAGACGTGTAACCGAGCGAGGCTAACGAAATGCATTTATAGATTTGAGGTTGATTATCGGTATGTATTCTTTTTCATTCTTAAATTTATACAGAGTATATCAGTTTTAGAGACTACGAATACAAAGTAATAAAAAATTTCCCAAAGAAACGGGTATATTATTGTGATTTTTTTAAATATTATCCTGTTTGGGTGGTAAATCCATAGTTTTTGCTAAAAAAATAATTATCACCATAGCGTCTTTTAAAATAAAACGGTGCACACTATTATTTGAGAAAAAAATGAATTTGCCACCCAAATAGGAAAACAAAACAAATAAAATTCGTCGCTTTTGTTTTGCATAATTTTTAGTTGCTTTGTGTCTGAAGTTACTAAAACTACCACCCGGCTTCGTTTTCGGTAGCAGTCTTGATACACCCTGTATGTGTGTGTAACATTAAAAATAATATAATTATAGTGGTGAAAGATTGGCCATTGTAAAAATTCGTGATATAAGTGACTTTTATCGTAAAAAATATTATAACTTCTTAAATGTGTATATAAGTACACACGTATTTTTTTATTGTTATAACACTCGCCGTCAGTTGAATACCGGAATTGTTTTATTGCCATGAAGAATTCTAGACTTCGACCTATAGATATGATCGCATTTTATTTATTAGCATTTTGTTGATATATCCACTGTACTTTATCGCTTTTCTAATTATAAATATTGATATGCATTTGGCACTCAGTAGTTCCAAGATACTATCTATAATTGATTAATATTTTGACGTATATGTGATCTAAAATTGGCTTGCAATGACAGCGTGACTCGACCATCGTATAAATAAATAAATACATCCAAACTGTCACATACATAGTCCTGTCCACACATTAAGATCAATCAACTTCGATCAAATATACACTAAATTTTAAGAAACGGTCTAAAAAATGGCAAGAGAAATAAGAGCACAAATAAGCGTGTGCTCTTATTTGATTTTAATACGGTCCAAACCATAATAAATGTAATTTAAAGGAATAAGGTTTATTTTTACCTAAAGTTAATTATAATTCAATACTTTTTGCTACATCTCGTAGTTCGAAATTCAAATGTATAAGTATAAGCAACCTCGGATACTTTTGGCGTGTGGTTTTGTTCCAGACCCTGTAACTAGTATATTTGATTGAAGTCAATTAAGTCTTGCGTCGTGAGTATCAGAAATGACGATAGATTTTTTGTTCTCACAAACACCCAGATCCGAGATAAATATTGGAGGGCCACGCAAACCTTTACCTCGGTGCGGGGATGGAACCCGCGGCCTCTCGTTTCACAGCCAGCGTCTAACGAACTGCGCCATGAAGGCGGTCAAACTTATCGTAAGTATCGCCAACAGAAAACAAGCTGGAGAACCACTTTTCACTGGTGTATTTTTCGAACAATTTACTGCTATAAGTCCAGTCCAAAATTAATAGTAATTTTCCCTTGCACTTCCTATTTCTACATAGTTAAAGTTTACTATCGCGGTTAAAACTTTCGGGTAATTATTTATAATCGAGTTAGCTGTTTATTGTCTTGCTTAACTTCATGGGGGTGCGACTTCGTACATGAAAAATATTGAAAACAATTATTTCGATCCTAGCGCTACGCTCTGGCAAGAACGGGAAATTGTCTTGTAATTAGTTAAAACCTAATTGTTAAATGGCGGAAGTGTACCAGTAAACCAAGAAATATGTTTTGTATGTTGATATTATCAACTTTCTTGATATTAAAAACAATGTCAACTGGATATTAGTTAAAATTACAAGAAGTTTCGAGAGATACACATTTTTAAATATTGGAATAACAAATGTGAAATTTCGCACGTTCTTCTAGCCCGCCCTCTGATGGCGAAATCACGTTGGAAAATAAAAAAATAGAGTTGCGCATCTATCTCTGTATATAATTCTAATCTATGCTTAACTTATGGTATTAAAATACTAACATTAATTATCATGATACCAAACAACACTATGAATTACAAAGCAATTATTGACATTTCACTGCTCTCGCCATCCTGAGACATAAGATGTTAAGTCTCAATATGTCCAGTAGTTACTCTGGCTACTATAGCCTTCAAACCGGAACACAACAGTGCATTTACACTGCCATTTGGCGGGAGAAATAAACATTAATAAATGTTATTATAAGTACTACTAGATACTTTAGTTAATTTAAATATGAGTATAACTGTAAACTATTGCTTGTGACAAATAAATGCTTTCTTTCTTTCTATTTCTATTGTTTATTTCCTTGTATTTTCTTAGAGTTTGCGTGTTTATAACAATTTTATTGTTTTTAACACCGTTACGTCTTTATTGTATGACAAAGGTTATTTTAAAGCATTGTTTTCGAAACTATACAATTTTAAATGAGTTTAAAATTTGTGGGAAGTGCAATAAAAGATAATAAATTTTGTTTGGTCAGCTGCCTTTGTTTATTGGAAATAATAGATGTTGAAAGAAAGTGTATTACTTTAAAATATAAAATAACAATCAATGTTTACGGGAACTGGATATGCTAAGAGCCTTTTTGTATATCGGGACACTACTTTAATTGAATTCTCTGTTACTAACATACTAAGGAACAGATTACAAATTGCAAGAATAGATTTTTTGATTTTTGATTCTTCACTCTTTTCAACAAAACCCATAGAATTCCATTATGGGTGAATTTTGGAACTGCAATGCCTCATAGAATTATGTATTCCAAATTAATAATAAATAAAAACTTTTATATATAAGGTACCACGCACAATAGCAGTGAAGGAAAGCATCGTGAGGAAACCTATATAGCATAGGAATTTGTAAGAATTTCTATGTAAAGTCCCTCAACTCACATTAGGCCAGCATGGTGGATGTGGCCTAACCCCTTTCAATCGTACTTATGGTTGTAGAGGAGGCCCTACAGTGGAACTTATATGTGCTGATACAGATACAGATATACAAATCAGGTGTTAAAAATTAAAATGCATTAATCGATTACAATGTGTTGTAACTCGTCACACATTCAACCATAGAAACAAAACAACATCAACTATGAATTAACTAATTATAATATTACCAAGTCCAGTTTTTAAAATGCTATTACTTAATATAGTAAATGGGTTTGTTAAATAAAAAAACACTAAGTTTTAATGTTGTTTTGTAATAGTTTTTTTTGTCGTTAGAGCAACTGGTTTATTGATTGTCACGCCTGGTGTTGGTATTTAATATGTTTATTAACTTGTTTTATTGATTGGGGTAGATTACATTATGGAAAACTTATGAGAATTATTGCTAACACTGTCTATTTAAATTCGGTTAGTAAGATACTTATATTTATCTTTATATATAGCCTTTTGGCGTAAATCTTATATTTTAACTGATTGATCTAGCAAGCATGAGATTTTAAAAGAACTTTTCATTTTTATTAATGTTTTATTAATCTGGCTTATACCTCTAACAAAACCCTCCTTTGGGGATATAGGAATAAGTTTATGTACTAATTTGTAAGTAGATATCTAGTTTTTATTCTGAAGGATGGCAAATAGCGATTTTACTATAGTTTCAGTTGTATTATATTAAGATATTCCGTTTTTTTAGCAATTAACCAATTACTTCATGATTCATAATTTGACACAATATTAAACCAGCCAAATGATGTTTTACATCTCGAAAGTTCTGGAATTTCAAAAGACCCGTACTGTATCTCTTACAACTTGCGCCGAGCCTCAACTGACCTTACGGTACTGAAGTTAATAACTCACTTATGAATTCACTCGACGCGCAATCCTTACCTTTTTGTTACCGGTGTCGATAACCGACAACTAAGGATGGCGGTAAAGGGCATGTTTAGAACCACGGAAGATCAATGGAAAAATTACTAAGGTAAGTACTGATAAGAGGAAGATTTTTGGGATTTTTCCTAAAATAACTTAGTGGTAGAGCCATGACGTGTTATTAAAATAAACTGCTGAATATTGGACAGGTTTAAATGCAATACCGTACAGTTTTTTATTCTGGCTTGTTCTAAAAATGGTGGTAAATGCAGATGTTTTCCAGATATAAAATAAATAAATAAATAACACCCAACAGTCACATACATAGTCCTGACCCCACACTAAGATCGAGTCTTATGTCGTGGGTATCAGGGACTACGAGAGACTTTTCGGTCTCACAAACACCCAGACCCGGAAGAAATATTTGTGGGCCGCACAAACATTTCTCTCGGTGCGGGGATCGAACCCGCGGCCTCTCGTTTCACAGGCGGCGCGTCTAACCGTCAGCGCCACGGAGGTTGTCAGATATATCGATTGACATGACAAAACAGATAATTATTCGCTCTCGTCATTCGATACAATAATGCCGGTCATTTTGATTGCTGCTATGCGCTGTGGATTAATATTTATTTATTTTTTATTGCAATGAATGGCGCGACGATCATGTCGTTCACCTGATTGTAAACGATACGACCGCTCATGAGCAGTAGCAAAACCAAATACCCTGAACTACAAAACAATACTTGGCATTCCAATGCGATCGCCATCCTGAGACATAGGATGTCAAGTCTCAATATGTCCAATAGTTACTCTAGCTACAATATCCTTCAAACCGAAACACAATAGTGCAATTTCACCGCTGTTGAGTAGGAGAAATAGACATTGCGGTGGTACCTACCCAGGTGGCCTCACACATATGAGAGACTGGCCACCAGTAAATGTAACAAGAAAGAGAACACTTGAGTTAGCATTCTGCTCCATAGTCCATTGTATTTGACAGCTATAACACTATTATTTTATTTATTTATGATGTATTTATTTGGGATCGTGATATTGGTGCGCCGGGATAGTCCCTCTTATTTTCAAACACCGATGTCGGTAGGGTGTATTTAGTATTGATGTTTCTACATTTAGTCAAAATCACAGAAAACCAAAATATGACATTGCCAGAGGTTGAAAAAAACTATCTTATTTATATATATGTATACGATAGCATTTATTATCGACGTGACAAAGATATAATTCAGCATTGACAATACATTGAATGCCGCATTGTGATAACTGAAGTGATTTCATGTACGTATTGTTTAAACAGATGTGTGGAAAGTGTTTGCATGACGACTGCAGTAATGTTTGCAAAACTTGTATCCTTGTTACAGCGGACTGTTAGCAAATCGGTACGAATCGGGTCGAAATATTTTTTTGAGCAGACATAAGTCGATCTTTGTAAAATTAGGCTAAAAAATTTTAAGGACCTTCATGAAAAATGCCTTAATTTACCTAGAGACATTTTTATTGCAATGAATGGCGAGACAAGTATGCCGTTCGTCTAACATTGAGTGATACGACCGCTCATGAATAGTAGCAAAACCAAACAACATTTTGAATTACTAAGCAATGCTTGATATTGCACTGCACTCGCCATCCTGAGTCATAAGATGTTAAGTCTCAATATGTCCAGTAGTTACTTCGACTCCAATGTCCTTCAAACCGGACCACAACAGTGCACTTACACTGGTGTTTGGCGGGAGAAATAGACTGGCAACACACGAATGATTCCTTTGGTGTTGAGGGTATTCATTGGAGATGATGATTATGTTATCTATTTCCTGCCTAGTTCAACAAGTCCGCGATCTGCCTCAAGGTAAGCGGCCAACACCAGAAATCAATTGTCCAACATTCTCCGCCCAGATCTTGAAATTCGTCAAATACTCTGAATTTCCTTTCCTTATTGAATATAGGAGACAATTTGTAAGAAAACTTAGCTTTTACTTACAATCTATGACAAGGCATACCCTGACAAACGCAAATTTACTGGTGGTAGGTCTCTCATATGTGGGAGGCCATCTGGGTAGGTACCACCGCAATGCCTATTTCTCCCGTCAAACAGTAAATGCACTGTTGTTTCGGATTGAAGGGCATTGTAGCCAGAGTAACTACTGAACATATTGAGACTTAACACCTGTCTGAGGATAGCGAGCGCAGTGGAATGCCATTGCTTTGCAATTCAAGGTGTTGTTTGGTTTTGCTACTGTTTATAAGCGGTCGTTCCGCTTACCAACAGGCGAACGGCATGCTCGTCTCGCTATTCATTGAAATATAAGAAAACGAATTGAGAGACTTATAATAACCTATTTTTTTGCGGAAACTGATGTTTCCTTATGATATTTTTCTTCCTCGTTTTCATATTAAACCATGGCTTTACTCCAAAGTTCCAAATGAAAACTCACATCCGCAGCGCATTCAAAAGGTACATAAAAAATATTTATTTCTCTGTCCACTTGGCGATCAATCAAAGCGGCGCTTTTGGGCATGGCTTTATGTTCGCCATTTGTCAGTGACGACAAGGCTGCTCTTAAATGCGAGCCGATAGCATTGTGTTGTTCTCGGCACTTGTGATTTTTCAGTTGTCCACATTAATTATTTCCTATAAATCTGCGTAGGCGATAATTGGGTTGGTGACGTAGTGAGACGTCATCACCCTATATATGTCGCAGTGAAAGCCTTTTGAAACAGCCGGCTTGATTTGGGTGGTTTTATATAAAATTATTTATTTATTTTGAAATTAAAATATCTAAGAAACCATTATTTATTTATAATTTATTGAAGATAACACAAATAAAAACTAGAAACTAAACATAAAAATAAGTGTAACAACCGGCGGTCTTATCGCGAAGCGGTCAAATCGATGTCTTCCAGACAACCTTAAGATGGAGTAGAACGACTACAATATGGAAGAAATTGGTGATCGCAATGATGAAAAAATCACAGAAAATACAATAATCAGTCAAATAATGTCATTTAGACAATTATGCCAAGTAACAGCAACATAATTTTTTTTTGCTCCAGTATTCCAACCCGTAAAATAAATTACCCACCAACTTGAACCTAAAACCTCGCTGCTCTCAGGACACCACTCATCAAACACGTCATCAAAAAGATAAGAATACGTTTCTTATCTTTTTGATGGCTCTACAGTACAGGCATAATGTAGGGGCCGCTGGTACAATAAAATATATTCTTTTTTGTTAAAATTATGCTTTTAAAATGTTTTAGATTTAAGGAATGTAAAACGAAATATGATTAATAAAGTTATAATTATTTTTACTCCATAAAGCAATGGTTCCTTGAATATTTACCTTCATTGCACATTCTCTCGATTGATAACGTTGGTAATATAACAGCTAATTCACTCGCGGATTTGTTTGTGAGAGATAAGATTCGATGACTTGCCTCTGCCCATGGCATTACTGTTAAATGACGAAAACAGGTGACCAGCAGAAATACCCAATAGATATTAGATACGTGATTGAGTCATGATAACGTTTTAGCTTAAATCATATACAGAATCAGGCGTCAGAAACGTACGCAAAAAAAATATAACCAAGATTATTGATTCTATTATCTATTTTTTTATAGCAATGAATGGCGAGACAAACATGCTATTCGCCTGATGGTAAGTGATACAACCGCTTATGGATAGTAGCGAAACCAAACAACAACATGACTTACAAAACGATACTTGGCTTTAAAATGAAGCTATGTATTATTTTTTTATTTAAAATACCCGGCTGCTATCACATCGTGGGACGAAACATACAAGGCGAATACGGGCGTCCTAGCACCTCTGCCTACCCCTTTTAGAACAAAAGGTGTGGGTTTGTGTATGTCTTGTATGAGTTTATGAACTTTTGAATTAGGACGTGAAACATCATCGTCACCTCAGCCACAGGAAGTCCACTGCTGAACATAGGCCACTAGGATCTTCACATCGACCTGTTGGAAGCGGCCTGCATCCAGCGGCTTCCTGAAATCTTAGCCAGGCCGTTCGTCCACCTTGTAGGCAGGCGTCCGAAATTTCGCTACATGAAACCTAATTATACAATTTTATTTTGATTGTCCGGTTTAATTTAGATAAATACGCATAAAAGGAACTATGACATACATAAGTCTTAGGTGGCCATTGTTCAATCTCAAATTGCACCACTTAGCAAATCTGCTTGCGTAGCCACCGCAGTCAGTCACTGTCACAAAAGCTAATATAGGATTATTTTTTTTTTCTATTTATCTAACCTGGGAGTTTACTCAAATGTGAACCATGTCATTCCCATAAAACAACTCAAATATGTACAATAATGTGTGAACTCATAGGCTGGTCTTAGAGTCATGCTGACCGCGCGCTGATCGTCAGCGCTGACAGTTGAAATGTATGAGCTTCTAAGGAGCGTTTGAGAATACCGCGTAGTTGTCAGCGCTGACCCCCGTCCGTAAGCTACGCGCTAAGCTGTCAGCGCCGACAGTCAGCGCGCATTTAGCGTGACTCTAAAACCAGCCATATGGTTTAATACGAGTAGAAGCAACAAATTATCTTAGTAAATCATATTATTCGGTTCACTTTGTCCCAGATTGCGACAAAAAAACGTGCGACTAAATTCAATAACAACTGAAGATTAATATTTAGATTAGTTAACATTGAAATTGTCACGATCTGTTTCTATGCAAATTGTTCTACGTATTAGTAGATACTATTGATTTACCGCCACCTTTAATGGGCTGGTTAAGTACCGCGTGGGTTTATAAATAGATCAAACGCCATTTTGAGCAGCGCTCAGAATAAATTGTCTCATTAGTATCGACTTTTAATATCATAAAAAGCGTGGGTCTATAACTGCAATTTTAATTTTGTATTTTAATGTTTTGATCGATAATATTTTCCAGGATTTAGATAATTATTCAAAGAGACCGCCTTCTAGCATTTACGTAAATCTCCTAGAATTGACGTCAAACCCCCAGAATTTTATAAGCTAGATCATTCGATTCTCAGCTTTTTCATCCATTGTAATTTAACTGCGGAAGATACTGAAGATAATTATAATATAAACCTATTAGTTTTTGCAATTCGTTTACTGTATAATTAAAAACATAATACAGTATTATTTGACGTTTTTAATTTGGCACAAACATCGCCAAGTATAGGTACCTGTAATAATAATAATATTTGCTGAAACATTACGATTGCGGTATGGCGCCAACAAAAATGCGATACGATCTTATCGATTTTCTTTGATTTTGTTCCAATGATTACTTTTATTTTGAAATGTGATTCATATTGAAATGCATTAAAGTCACTGTTTTCTATGTTTTAGTCATAAGCAGAAAATGATTGATTGCAGTTAGTTGCTATAAATTATATTTTCACAGGAACATAGGCTTTTGTTCAACAGTGGATTTTTTATAGCTGAAGATGATGTTAACGAGACAAAATAATAGAAAAATCTTCAATACAGGGAAACGTGGACAGTTCTTAATAATTGTAAAAATTACTGGAGATTTTTATATGCATTGAGTCATACTTTACATATTTTTCAAAACCAGTATTTAATACATAAAAAAACCCTAGAACAGGGATAGCGACTAGCACGCGTGCCATGGATGGCACACTACATACTAATTTGGTCACGCCACTGACGACAAAGTTCTAACCAAAAAAAAACATCCAGGCTGTAAGATTTATTTTTTAAAATAATAATTAATATTCCGAACTCGTTTATTATTGTAAAATAGGTTATTTTTCCCGATAATAATCAAATTATATATTTTAAACGGCACGTCTTTGGCCTTTTAAGACACTTCTTTATAAAAATGGCACGTTGATAGATAAAGATTTGCCAACTCTGCCTGCTAGAAGTTGAGTTTTTTACTTTACTTTATCATTACAAATTCAATAAAATTTTCGGTCACTTGATATGTAAACACATTAAAATAAGTATCATGACGTATGCTACCCTAATGAAAAAGTTTTAAACAATTGATCTTTTAAAACCTATTAATTAATTAGAGGCACTGTCTAATTTAGTGTGGTCCTAAATGTTACCACTCATTAGACCCACCCAGCACCGTCTCGCCTCTCGCGGTTAATATTCTTTATATGAAATTGTATGGACATACGCTCACTCCATTAACTTCGCAACGTCACCGGATCGCCGCCGTCCACGCGTGGACCTCACGGTGACAACTCGTTGCTCGCATGCTTCTCTTGCGTTGTTCCGCATTTACAATTCACAAGCCCTGAATGAACCGCGCGTTGCCACCAAGTGGCCCACGCGAGGTCCACCCGTGTTCCACCTGCGGCAACAAGTGGGCCGCGAGCGACAAGGAGGTGCCGGGTGGGTTTAATGACCGGTAACCTTTAATCTAAGATATAGATACAATAATTGTCAAAACAAAGCATTCAAAATAGGGTTAATGTGTTAAAGGAGAGTAACAACCTGTGTTATACAACAATCGGATTGAGGACTTAAAGTTTTATCTGATAAGGGATTTCCCAGCGTAATCTGAAGATCGGGTTGCTATCAGACTTTCTGATCAGTGTGATAGCTATTTTTACAAATGCTTTCATATTTATTTCGGACTAGCGTGTAAATAGCAGACTTTAAAAACAACTGTTTTTGTGGGACAGCAAAATTGTATTTGTTTTTATGATTTCATTGCTAAAGTGTTGTGTGGTGAGACACACTAAAATCGCCGATCTGCCGACACAGCCCACTGACACAAAATAATAATGTCGGTAACATTCGCCTGCGTGTTACCGTGTTGCCCGCTGACATGTTTGGATGTCGACGACGCAAGCGCTTAGCTAATTTGCCCAGCGACACTCATAAAAAAGTTCATGATGTCGATCCACCGACATACCGTCGACAAAGCTATTTGATTTGCAACGAGTGAGGTCCCAAACTAGCCTCCCGACAAAAAGTTGCCGACATAGGTCGCACGGTTGGCGGCGTTGAGGAGTGGTGCGATTCAGTTTGGCTTCTGTAGTTAGCATCATCCTTTTCAGTCACAAAAAGTCCATTGATTAACATCATCCTCCTTTAATTATTTTCACTGCGATTTTTCGGAAGAGGCCTACATCAGCGACTTCCTGCGAAGTCTACTACATGATCATAAACATATTTTATGAATAGTTACCTAAATAATAATTAAAGATGGTCCAACCGTTTCAAGGCGGTATTAGTTTTCAATAAAATGATCTGAAGTATTTAACTATAGGTGTAAGATGCCCACACAAAAATAAAATACTCCTATTTTCTAAATTATTTGCACACCCATTTCGCTCCATCATTTCATGCAGTGCATAGGAAAAACATTTTTGCAGAACGTCAACAAAAATGATATTGGAATTTCTTATTTATTGTTAATTATTTTATATTGCTTTTTTTTTTTTTTTTTTATGTTATAGGGGGCAAACGAGCACGCGGTTCACCTGATGGTAAGTGAACACCGCTGCCCATGGACATCTGCAACACCAAAGGGCATGGAGATGCGTTGCCGGCCTTTGAGGTGGGAATACGCTCGTTTTTTGAAGGTCGCCAAGTCGTATCTGTCCGGGAATGATCCCGCTGGCAACTGGTTCCACAGATTTGTAGTACGTGGGAGAAAGTGCCGGGAAAAACGTACTGTGGTGGATTTCCAACCTCCAAGGTTGGAAATCTAATTTACTTGTTAAAAACTATAGCCAAGTCAATTACTCGAACCCACAAATATTTGTATAGGGAATGAAGGTCTCAGGTTTTATTAAGGTTGTGTGATAAAACGAAATAAATTAATTTTATTCTTTCCGTCTAAACAAAACTTTAGTGACCCTTTTAGGTCAATGACTCCTTTCCGAAGGTAAGGCGTAATAGAAAGGAAATTGTTAGGTAACACATTTTAATAGACTATTAACAAAAATTGTCGGAACCTTCACGATTTATTTGCAAGTACTTGACGGAACCGAAAGGACGGAAGCCTTTTTTTCTTTGGTAAAGTTTTCTTTTACGGAATTGCTTGACCAAACCAAAGGTTGAATAAATTAGCATTTAAGAAGTTTTATATCATTTTACTACGTTTCAGTTTGACTTTCCTTTAGCAATCAATATTTAAAGAGTTATTTTAGTACCAAATAAGTTCGATCAGTTTACTTCCATTGGGGGAGGGGCGGATGGAGGCGACTCATACGTGAATATCGGAATCAAAGAACTCAAACTACTAGCTGACCTAACCTGGAAACTAAGGTTCTCAAATTTCAAACTATTGAAAGGATATACATATATTTTATTTAAATAATAAATGTATACAATTAATATCACATGTAGGCAGTATTAGACCAGATCAATGAGACAACATAAGATATCTAAGTTTATTATGATCCATCATCCTAAAGATCGGCTTAAAAAATAATAAATTGGTAATTTAATTCCAAGATTTATTAGCATAAATATAATTTATGTACAAGTTTTAGTGTCTAATAATCGCCAATGAGTTGGTGTTTAAATTACAAGGTCGCATGTCCACTAAGCACTTGAGTCATTGTTTTATGCAGATATTAGTTTACAAGTTTCATTTTACCTTACCTTAGGTTTTGTCATTTGTCATCAATGGAAATTTTTGAGTATTTTGCCTTCTCCATTTCGTTTGGGTAATCTTGGCCTTTGTAAGATACTCTCATTTGCCTTTTACAATTATCACGTAGTTCAGGTGTTAGTTATCCTTATTGAGTATAGGAGACAATTTGTAAGAAAATTTAGTTTTTGCTTAGAATCTATGACAAGGGCACATGCTGACAAACACAATTATAATGTACACCCAATTACCAGATATTTCCTAAATGTGAATAATAAAGTTTTGTAAATTGTACTTGTTTTTAATTATGATTATTGAGCCTTAATATTTGTTAATTTCCAATATCATATATGACATTCTCAATAGATAGTCTTTGCCTTGGCGTGTCAGATCATTCGTTATCATAGTTTTAACCGGATACTAATAAAAGAACATTTGTTTTTTTATCACCGCTGTTATTGCATTTCCAAGAAGATCTTAATCAGATCTCAGATAAAGTCTAAATGAAACATCAATTTCCATCTTCACAAATCAGTAAAATCAAAGATAGTGCGTATACGTTTGATAGGATAATGGTTTTTAGGAAAATGTAGATTAAGTCTAACTTGGCGTGAAATCTTAAAATCTATAACCTTTTTTTTTTCAAATTGCCTACGGAGGTAAATGACTTACTATCCTATCTTAAGGTACCCGAAGGTGTTTAACGTCGTTTATATAGATAGGTATAGCCTTGGGGACACCCGAAACAGTCAAGACTTATTAAAGAATACTCGATACACCTCATTTGAATAATAATTCAACTAGCCCATTTATTTTGGAGACTGTCTCGGCCTCGTACCCACCACTGCAACTCCTGTAAGCTAGGATCAACATTGGCATGCATTGTAATAACACCGAGTATTGAAGCTCGGCGAGTCCCGGGAATGTCTAGCTTGTCTTTAACCCGCAACGAAATCAATCAGAAAGTAAATTAATAGGGCTGGTTGGAAATAGTTTTGTCCACTTCCCTCCAAAGCGGTTGACAAACAATGAACTAAAGAGATAAATAACCTCACATAATACAGCCGGCGAAGCTGGAAACCACCAATTACAACTAGAACATTGCAGAAAAGAATGGATTTCAGATTTATGTATTTTTCGTTGGATAAACTACTGTTATGTAACGAAACATAAATAAATAACACCCAACAGTCACATACATAGTCCTGACCCCACACTAAGATCGAGTCTTGTGTCGTGGGTATCAGGAACTACGAGAGACTTTTCGGTCTCACAAACACCCAGACCCGGAAGAAATATTTGTGGGCCGCACAAACATTTCTCTCGGTGCGGGGATCGAACCCGCGGCCTCTCGTTTCACAGGCGGCGTCTAACCAACTGCGCCACGGAGGCTGTCAAATACCACCGTAGCATTGCCTGTAGGCCAATCATACGTTTATGTTTTTTTTATTGCAATGAATCGCGCGAGTGGAGCAAGCCATTCGCCTCATGATAAACGGTACAACCGCTCATGGACAGTAGCGTATCGCTTACCATCAGGCGAACAGCATGCTCGTCTCGCTTTTCATGGCAATAAAAAAACAACACACACACTGTTCTATTGCGGGCTAGCTGAATGTATGAAGTGAGGCCATATCTGGCTGCTAGTTAGAGCATTGTACGCGTCATTAATCTGTAAATCTCAACAAGGCGGTTTCCATACTTCTTGAAAACGATAAGCGTTGGATTAACTTATCTAACACGCAAGTACTTAGTGATATGAAAAATGTGACTAACGCCTAGGCTCTAACTGGGTCTAGGGTGAATGTAATTCGAATTATTTATAAACACATTTTATCATCTTAAATTCTTTGTGGTATGAGTAATATGAATCCTTCTCGCTAATATGAATCAATACTATTGATAACAAGAATAAGAATAATCGATAACTGAAGTCTGGCTCTACCAATATTGCTTCACTAACAAGTTTCGTAGATCCAGAATACAATATCGTGGTGGTAAAACTATAGATTCAAAATACAATATCGTAGTTTTATGTAAAACTAGCGGTCCGGCCCGGCTTTGCCCGGGTGCAGATACTTTTTGAGTCCATTCCACTTTAAAACATTGGAATTGTTTCGCGTGATAAATGTTTAAAATACTACTAAAAACTATTGTTATAATAAATTAGTGTAGAACAAAGATTGATAAATAAATATTCTTACTAAAAACTATAATATATACTATAATAATATAATATACTATAATAATATACTCAAAGTTACTACAGGACTTTCTATCCAATTCCTTTGAGTTTGTATGAGTATCGAATATATTTAAATTTCGTGCATATCCAACGAAAACACTATATTTTGTCAGGATAAAAAGTAGCCTATGTGTTAATCTGGAGTATCAGCTACCTCCAAATTAAATTTCATTAAAATTGATCCAGTGGTTTGAGCGTGAAGAGGCAACAACCATAAACTTTCACATTTATAATTTTAGTACGATAAATTGTATAATGTTATTCCCACGAAGGATGTCTTAACTGCCTTATGGCCAACTTATTACGGAATGTTATTTTGTATAAGTCTTAACTAGGACATTACAAGCTTACTTAAAGCATTCTTCAAAATAAAACCTCATATATTATTTAAGTATGTATTTGTTCTAAGGATGCAGAAACAAACCTATTCAATTTTATATTATTTCTAGTTGTTTCTCACAACAATGGCGCGACAGTAAAATGACCATTGTGCTATCCGGTTGGTGGTTAGTCATCAGGATTCACTCATCGGAACATAAAATTGTCATGGTTCATAGATTATTAAAGAATTGTTACCTCCGTACATACATTTACACTTGTGTTCCTAAAAGGTCAGGCAGAGGTCACTTAGTGCCAACCACATTCGTGCCTTTTTATGTCCCAAATACGGGGTAAATTCTACCCATAAGCGGGTTTAAAAGGCAAAATACCAAAAAAGTCGAATATCCGCCAAGGATTTGAACCCAGGACCTCACCGATTGACAGGTAAACACGGTGCCACTAGAGCAAAATCAATGGACAGTGTTGCGAGATCCGAATAGGGAGGGATTTGAATAAAATTGCAGAATCAGTGGTGGATTATTTCTTAAGAAATCACAGATCGCATCAAACACGAAATGCAAAATTGTTATAGGCATATCATATCTCATATCTGCACTCAGCAAACTTTTGTACGCTCGGAAACCAGAAATCTACTGCCAACCAAAAAGAACTGTAAAAGCCAATATAGACCTTATTACATCAAGATTAAATTTAAAATACAGCACGGCGTGATTATAAAGAGCTATGCTTTTTATATTAATTTTAGTTTAATTCTAATTGTTAGCATGTTCGATAGATTTAAAACTGCCAATTCGTAATAGGTTAAACTGGCAGCCTTCGTGGCGCAGTTGGTTAGACGCCGGCTGTGAAACAATTGTACGCGGGGTCAATCCCCGCATCAAAACAAATATTTATGTGAACCACAGGTATTTATTTCGGGTCTGTGTGTTTGTGTGACGGAAAAGTCCCTCGTGGCTTTTGATACTCACGACATAATACGCGATCTTAATGTGGGGTTCGAATTATGTATGTGACTGTTGGATGTATTTACTTATAACTTTGATCTAAAATACCTCTAAAAGTTCAATAGAGAGTTATCGATTTAAGGGGAGTCCCCTGCACATAATCGCTTACTGTAAGGCAATTATCTGCTGATAAGAAAACAATATAATTATAAATTTCTCAAATTCATATGGGGTAGAGCCACGCTGTTGTCAGCCATGACTCAGCATGAATGGACAGGCTCGTCTGGGGTGGTACCATTGTCTCACAGGAAATCGACGTGAAGCGATAGATGTCACGTTTCATTTGGTGAGTGCGATTGCCGGATGCCGTACCCCTTTTCACTTCCAACCTTTTTCCTTCCCGCTCCCCTCCTGATTTGAAGGGGAGGCAATACATTTATCATATATTCATGGCATATATTTTGCATTCTGTTATGTGTATACATGTGGAGACTTGTAATTGGCATGTAACTATAATACCTAATATTTGTTATTAATTTAATTTAGCTGTAAGTTTCCGTAAGACAATAAAATAAATGATCCAATTGTGGATGGTTTTGGTTCCTCGTTTGCCGAACTTTTGCAATAAAGAATATGATATATGATTAGAAGGACATTGTAGCCAGAGTAACTACTGGACATATGGAGACTTAACATCTTATGGCTAAGGATGGCAAGCGCAGTGGAATACCAAGCATTGCTTTTAATTTATTCATGAACGGTATCGTTTACCATCAGGCGAATGACATGCTCGTCTCGCCCTCCATTAAAAGAATAAAAAAGAAATGTATACTATTGTGGTAAATTTCCTCCAAATAATTTACATATCGCTTATTGATTGTTTTATCAATAAGCTGATAAAATTTGAATTTGAAAACAGTGTTTATACGTAACTCCACGTGATTCATACCAGACTAAAACAAAAATCATTTTTTTTATATTTTATTTTATTGCCACCTGATTGGTAAGTTTTCCAATCATTTACATTATTTACAAACCCAAAAATATTTTTAATGTATTCCTATTAATTTGGAATTAAAGTACGAGGTGGCCTGTTGGTAAACAGACCAGACGCGGCTGCCATCATGCTCACGATGAGTGCTGGTTCGAATCCCAGGGCACACTTCTGACTCTTCGGAGTCATATGTGTATTGATGGTCAATCATCACGCACTTTAACGGTAAAGGAAAACATCATGAGGAAACCTGCACACAATAGCGATTTGTAAGAATTTCTATGGTATGTAAAGTCTGCCAACCCGCACTAGGTCAGCGTGGTAGACTAATCTATATGACCGAACCACTCTCAATCGTACTCTCGATTTTAGAGGAGGCCCGTGCCCTGCAGTGGGACGTATTTTGGCTGATTGAATACCTATTAATTTTAAAGTTGTTTAGGCAGTGTTGAATATTCAGACTTAAAGATTTTGTACGGAACTTATTATTTTCAGTTAAAATTAACGGTATAAAAGTACTGCTAGCTGAAATATAACAGCCATGCTGCAACCTGTCCTGGTAGCTACTCAGAGGAAAAGAAATGAGTCTATGTATGTGTGCTAGCAATATACCGCATACTCTTAATGTATTTCTGTATTGATTTTTTTTCAATGACTTCTATTTAATTTTTTTTATTTTATGGAATGACGAGATGAGTATGTCGTTCGCCTGATGGTAAGCGAAGCGCGAGCGGTCATTCGTTAAGAATCCATTTTTTTATACACAAGATAATATTATTTAATTATTTACACTTCATACCATTGTATAGGTGAACTTAATGCCTCAGGCATTCTCTTACCGTCAAACCTAAGGTGATATGAAATGAGGTAGGTGCGTAAACAACAACAGCGTATTATGTTTATATTTAATTAATAGAACCCTACATAATAATTATATCAACATCAAGTAACAAAATATAACATCAATGCTTGATGACTAACTCGAGCAAATAATATATTTATAGTTATGCAAAGCTGTTTTTATCGGGAAAAACCTTCTTTGACTATTTTTACCTTTTTTTAGAGTCAGGATATCGTGAATCAATAACAATGTTTTTTTCCACTGGAATTATATAAAATTCTATGACTTAAATTGATCATCTGATGTATCTAAGCACAGACTACGAGTATATGGATTTATTATGTATAACACTTCTACAGTAACTAGAAGTTATTTTTCATTCGCCGACAAACTGCCTGTTTGAATTTTATAGACTGAGTCCGAAATGTGATTCTTTAATAATTAATTAATTTATAAATAAACACATTATTGCACACACAACGAGAAACACATATAATAATTGGAAATCACATAAATAAAAGTACAATTGGCGGTCTTATCGCTCAAAGGCAATGTCTTGCAGACAACCCTGGGATGGTTTTGAGAAAAGGAATTAACAGAAGGCAGTGTAAAGTGTAATCAATGATATTCTTTAAAGTCAACTTTACTAAATCATTCAAGTTGTATAGCCTTAGAGTATGCTAAAGATAGGGCAATAAGTCAGTTCGACTGGGGTGGGTTTCACTGTCTAGTAGAAATCCGATGTTCAGTAAAAGATTTTCTGCTGCGTTTCCTACGTAAGTGATATTACTGGAGCCCCTATAGCTCATTGAATAATTATGTTGTATTTATGATTTGTCAATCACCACGCACTAAAAACGGTTTAGGAAAACATCGTGAGGAAACCTGCATACCATAGCAATTTATAAGAATTTCTATGGTATGTAAGTCCGCCAACTCGCACTAGGCTAGCAAGGTGGACTATATGGCCTAACCACTCTCAATCGTACTGTCGATTGTAGAGTAGGCCCGTGCCCTGCAGTGGGACGTATATGGGCTGATACAGATATGATTTGTCAGATTATAAACTTATTTTAGATGTCGATTGTTTTCTCCTTTTTGAATGACTTGGAATTCAATTTAGCGAAGAAGACAATTTATTCAATAGTTAAAAAAGGTTTATTAATTCACTATTATTAAATCCATTAGTTTTTTTTTATTATTTTATAATTAGAATCAATGTGGTTTTTTAAGTACCTATTATAATGTGAAACACTTTGAAAACAAGTCATCGTGACCCACGCTGTTTTGTCGTGGTACGGGTTGAAAATCCGGTTTGGAACAGGCCGCCAAAAATATGTCTATGTATTTGGATTACATTGGCCTTATCATCAGGGCATTGGTTAGACGCCGGCTGCGAAACTTGAGGCCGCGGGTGGATCCCCGCTTCGAGATAAATATTTATGTGATGCACAGGTATTCGTCTCAAGTCTGGGTATTTGTGAGACGAAGTCTCTCGTAGTTCCTGATACTCGCGACACAAGACTCGATCTTAGTTTGGGTCAAGACTATGTATGTGACTGCCGGGTGTATTTATTTATTTTATTATATGCATGTCGTATGACCGTTGGGTATATTCATTTATTTATTTAATATAGTCACTCATTTGCAGCAATATAAAAAATAATCAATGACGTCATATCTACGGAAACAAGAATTACGTTTTCGGAATAACATGGAATCCACCTTAGATGCGTCATAATAACGGGTCTAATATCCTTCAAGCGAATCAACACCTTAGATTCAAGGATTAAGGTTGAAATTACGTAAACTAAGCTCTGCATGCAATAAATTCACATGTTAGTATGAATATTAAGTATTAATCCTCGAATATAAACGTTTAGATTAACTGTGACGAAATTTTTGTTAGTGTTTTGATTAAATCTATATTTATTAGGAATTACGAGAATAATTAAACTAAATGGTTTCGATATAGTTTTTTTATTCGATTTTATATTTTATTAATTTTTGTATTAACTTAAAGTTAATTATTATTGCTAGATTAAATAAAACACCAAGTTGAAATTTGCATATTTATCTGAAAGTTCTCATTGTGAATTATACAATTTGAAATTTACCATCTGAACGCAGTGGTAGCCTGAATGTAACCTGATGACCAAAGTAAATTATGTTCCGAAACGGTCTTTCCTAATACAAAAAGTTAAATAGTTTTGCAACTTTCATAAAAGGTCTGTGAATTCCGGAAGGTAGGATTAAGACAGGAACAGGAATACATCAGTAAAAGGATCATCATAAATTAAGGCTATCCTACAGTACTGAAATACTACAAAAACTACGGCAAGAAATTTCTCGAATAGCCATTAGGAACAATATGGTTCAGGATGTGGGCAATTTGGGTGGACGAAAAATTTGGCATAGGATGCAAAGAATTATTGAGCTCTATCGTAGAATTTTGATCTTTGTAGTAAAGTATGACATGGAAGACAATACGAGAACCTTCTTAAGAATCTAAGATCTTGAAAAAAACATGACCAGAAAATAATTACTTTGATTTTGATTGTTTTGGTAACGTTAGTTATGTATGTGACCATCCTCTTGCTCATTTTACTCACACAAAGTTTCATTGAAAACAGTCCTTATTCTAGGATTTATGAGTGGTTTGTATTACGGTAATAATAAATTAGTACACGGAGCCGCTACGTAACAGTTCTGACTCTAGAGGAAGAATGGTGTCTTGAGA
Organism: Hyles lineata; assembly: GCA_030180105.1. Taxonomy (NCBI): domain Eukaryota; kingdom Metazoa; phylum Arthropoda; class Insecta; order Lepidoptera; family Sphingidae; genus Hyles; species Hyles lineata. The sequence goes on from JARJEE010000026.1 coordinate 2,456,508, forward strand.
GCTGGGCATCAAAAACTATACGGAATCTCATTCGAACTGAGACTCATCAAATTTGTCAATATACACAAGTTTAAATTAATAACCAGAAACAAATTAATTCGATGTCAAAAAAATGTTAAATCCGGTGCGGATTTAACTTATCTTACATACATACAAAAAAGTCACGCCTTTTTCCTAGAAGGAGTAGGCAAAGGTGCCAGGATACACCCATTTCGCCTTGTATGCTCCATCCCACGATGTGATAGGGGGCGAGTCTATCGCTATATCGGGCACAAATTCTTGACTCCTACTCCGTAGAAAAATACTTTAGACTTGGTATTCGAACTCAAGCCCTCAGCTTTGTAACCGTACCATAGTACAACTACGCTACCGAGGTAGTGAACTAATCTTCTCATCAGTTGACTAATCGTTCTATACCTTTGACACATTAACAGCCGACAATTTTAAAAAGCGCCTTTCCACCTATACCCAATATGTGATTGATTATTAAAGTGTTAATTTTCATCTTTATATCATGTCTCTACTACTACATAATATTGTTGCACTTTTAAACACAATCAATATTTCGTAAGAGGTAAAACAAAGAGCACTGACAAGTACTGGCCAAGAAACACATTTCGACAGCAAGCGTCTGCCGCGGTTGCCATGACAACAGCCTTGTCGCAACCTGCCGCTGCAAAACAAAACAAACGAACCATTCGCTGGGCTTTTTGTTTTTATACATCTTGTATTTGCAAGAATTCGCTTATTAAGATCATTTCTGTACTATTATTATTAGTGTCTGTTTTGTAACGGTGAAGGGAAACATGCAAACTGCATATGATAGATATAATAATACTGTACTGTATCAGCCCATATACGTCCCACTGCAGGGTACGGGCCTACTCTATAATCGACAGTACGATTGAGAGTGGTTAGGCCATATAGTCTACCACGCTGGCCTAGTGCGGGTTGGCGGACTTACATACCATAGAAATTCTTATAAACCGCTATGGTATGCAGGTTTCCTCACGATGTTTTCCTTCATCGTTTTAGTTCGTGGTGATTGACTATTAATACACACATGTCTCCGAAAAGAATCTCACCGGAGATATAACCTCAGATATAATAATAATATCAACAAATAAGAAATACATCCAATACTCACATACATAGTCCTGACCTACATTAAGATCGAGTTTTGCGTCACGGGTATCAGATCCTACGAGAGATATTTCGGTCTCACAACCACCCAGACCCGAAATAAATACTTGTGGATCATATCAAATATTTGTATTCGATATATTGAACCCGCGGCCTCACGTTCCACAGCCTGCAAATCGATATGTTACTGAGATTTCATTTGCTATGGTATGTAAAGTCCACCAACCCGCACTAGTCCAGCGTGGCGGACTCTAGCCTAAGTCCTCTCAATCGAACTCTCGGAGAGGAGTAGGAAATTATAGGCTGGTTGTTTTAATATGTATTTGAGTAGAGTCTAAAATAATATGTATTTATTCATATCATTGTTCAGCGGATTCAAAGTGGGTGGTCCAGTTATTTAAAGTTAATTTGTAATGCAATGAATGCCGAGACAAGTATGCTATAAGCGATACATGCTTGACATTCAACTGCGCTCGCCATCCTGAGACATAAGATATCAAGTCTCATACGTCCAGTAGTTACTCTGGCTACAATGTCCTTCAAACTGAAACACAACAGTGCATTTCCACTGCTGTTTGACGGGAGAAATAGACATTGTGTAGTACCTCTAACATATGAGAAACCTACCATCAGTATCAATCGTCGATCGCCATTATCGATTATCGCAAGTTTTGTCCTACTGCGTTTTGAAGTTACGTGTATATGATTTCACGCCGAGGAAAATATTGTGGTTATACCGTATGTAATAAAATAAGAATAATCTCAGGTTAGCGATCTGTCATATAATCATACCATATTATCATATAATCATATCATATTGACAGCCTCCGTGGCGCAGTTGGTTAGACGCCGCCTGTGAAACGAGAGGTCGCGGGTTCGATCCCCGCACCGAGAGAAATGTTTGTGCGGCTCACAAATATTTCTTCCGGGTCTGGGTGTTTGTGAGACCGAAAAGTCTCTCGTAGATCCTGATACCCACGACACAAGACTCGATCTTAGTGTGGGGTCAGGACTATGTATGTGACTGTTGGGTGTTATTTATTATTATTTATTTTATTATTATACCATAGTCAAATCATTATGCAATACCTATCAAATGACTGCGTCGGTGGCGTAGTCGTACTATAATACGGCTACAAAGCTGAGGTCTCGGGTTCGAATCCCGGGTTGGGCAAAGTGATATTGGATTTTTCTTTTCATTATCAACCCAGAGTCAGGAATTTGTGCCCGATATGGTGATAGGCTCGCCACCTATCACATCATGGGGCGAGACATACAAGGCGAAATGTGGGTGTCCTGGCACATCTGTCTACCACTTCTGGGAAAAAGGCGTGAGTTTATGTATGTATCAAAAAAATAAGGAGTTGTTCTGTACTCCGAAACAACGATATATGTTCGAACTTTGCACGTGAAACTGTACGAATATATACCTATATATTATTTACAAAATGTTCGAATCCTGTACCGTCGTAATCTGAGACTAAGTGCGAGGTGAATGATAAGTTTAATAGAGGATAGTTTTGTTTTTCGAAGTGGAAAACTTTTATCTTACATGTTGACGTTCAAATTCCGAGTAACCCCTTGATCACGTCATGGATACAATAAGGTACATATGGTCGAAGTAGAAATGGAATCTGAGACGTCACGATTGATAGCTTATACAAGCTACCATTGTGCCAATATGCGAATAATCAAATAGCATTTAATATTTACACGTGCATGATAATTACATTTACAATTTATAATTGGATGTAAACCAATAAATGAGAGTAGCTACAAATATCAACATGTTAAGTTATTTTGTTGTGAATGGCGAGACGAGTATTCCATTCGCCTGATAGTAAGTGATACGACCACTAGCAAAACCAAACAATATCTTGAATTACAAAGCAATGCTTGGTACTCCACTGCGCTCGCCATCCTGAGATATTAGATGTTAAGTCTCAATATAGGCAGAAATTACTCTAGCTACAATGTCCTTTAAACTGAAACACGACAGTGCTTTACACGGTTGTTTGGTGGGAGTAATGGACTTTGCAGTGGTACCTACCCAAGCGGCCTCTCACATAATATATATATTTAGTTAAGTTAATATTTAGTTATTGAGATATATATTATATATCTCAATAACTGAATATTGTAAATTTACAACATATTATTTATGAACTGCTCTGATTAAACCAACTTGTAAATTTGGTAATAATCACGACATGGTAATCTGGTTTTGAAAAGAGCAACACTAGAGTTTCTTGCCCGTTCTTCTCTAGTGAAAACAGCTTTCCGAACCGGATGGTAGATGAAAAATCACTGAATCTAAATGATGTTGAACATTTTAATGGATTCAATAAATTATTTTCATTTTCATTTTTCATATGAAAGACCTACCACCACATTTACATAAAGTATACCAATCTTTTACTATGCAACTATAACTAAGTGAAGTCGATAAAGGCACTTTTAAAAAGGTAGTCACGATAAACAAATAAAGTTACTATGTGACTAGTTTTTCAGAGTGTACTGCATGGTGGCCAACATATTCACGGCTTTTTCGGGTTCAAATCCCGGGACACACCTCTGCCTGATAGTCTATCATGCACTATACCAGTGAAGGTATATATCGTGAAGAAACTTGCGTACCGTAACAATTTGTAAAAATTATATTACCATATAACATTACACACGTGTAAAGTCCGCTAACCCGCGTTAGTGTGGTAGACTACATCACAGCTTACCCCCTCTACTCGTACTCTCGACTGTAGGGGAGGCCCGTGTTCTGCAGTGGGACGTACATGGGCTGATACGGATACAGAAAAAAAAATTCGTTGATACTAAATGAAGAAATATTGTTGGTAGAGGCACAGTTTATAAAAGTAGAGTCACTATGTAAAGAGAAAGAGAGCTAAGTTTAGTTCTCCAGACGGTATGAATTAAATTCACATTGTATTTTTATGTACAAATATTATCCTCATCTCTAGTCTCATTAAGTCGTCTGCTGAACTCTTCTAATACCAAACTTTTGGAAACAACCTGCATCCACTTACTGCCACCTTTATCAGATAAAATTGAGGTTTATTTAATTGCGTCATATTTTCCCCAGTGACGTCCTACAGGCAGTCAGTCGGAAAACCATATTTTTACCGCATCATGTGTAAAATAATATCGGAGCGACCAAACATGTTTATGTATGTTGTTTTTCCAAAAACATATTATGACGACTGTTATCAATTTATAATTATATACAATAATAGTAAAGTCCGGCAACCCGCACTAGGCCAGGGAGGAGTCCACCAATTATGGCCAATAGTCCTATTGGTCTAACCACTCTCAATCGTACTCTCGATTGTAGAGGAGGCCCGAGCTCTGCCCTGGGATGTATATGGGCTAATATAGTACACTAAAACAACTATTGTGAATTGTTTCTATCGCAAAACAACATTGTGAAAACTCTGTTGTGTTTCAATTTGAAGGATCTTCTGCCCATTGATAGATAGTCGAGACTCTTACTACCAGGCAAGAGACTTGTTCCTCTCATCATTGCCTTCCCAATAAGACGATTTTCTATGAGGCACGGGCCCTTTTTACGACTAAGAGTTTCGACTATGGTCTTAATCCACTAATAAAAAAATTTAGACTTTACTTTTATACACAACCTTTTAAAATTCTTGTGTTTCTTTAGATTTCTGTTAAAGGAGAATTTATGAGAAAGGGCAAATAGAAAAATGATGTTACGTCATATTATTGTTAATGCAAATTCGACACAATAATTTTATATTGACAGACTCAACGCATTTGTTTACAATATTATTGATTCATTTGAGAATTATTCCACATATCTCAAGAAGGAAAGTAATAAATTATGTTATTTTGATATGTAAATCCAATGGGAATAACCGAGCTGGTTCCTCAAACAAATTCAGAACTACATTAATTCACATACATACATAAACTCACATCTTTTTTCCATAAAGGGTAAGCAGCGGTGCAACCGGGACACCCACTTTTCGCCTTCACTTTTCCGTCCCAGGACACGATGTGATAGGGGGCGAGCTTATCGCCATTTCGGGTGCAAATTTCCGACTCCGGGCTGATAATGAATAGAAAAATCCAATATCACTTTGCCCGACCCGGGACTCCAACCCGAGTCCTTCACTTTCAATATGTACGCAATGCCGTAGTACACTGCGCCACCGAGGCAGTCACTAAATCAATTTAATGACAACTTTATTTATATAATTACCGAAATACCTAGGAACACAGAACATATCGGAAACTAAGGACTTGATATCGGAAACTACGAGTCTTTTTTAACTCAAAACCCAGACTCGAAACAAATACTTTCCAATGTTAGTATGGATAGAACCACTGGTTTATTGTTTCACAGCGTCAGAGGCTATCAAAGCGATCTGTTCAATGGCCTTGTGGTGATATTTATAAGGTGTAAGTATGTCTATGTAAATAATGTTACTCGATTGCCCACGCTGTGTCGTGTGATGCATCCTATGTGTTTTCCGAGTAATGCAAGTACCATTATTTTTCCGCAATCAGGTTTGCCTCGAATGATATCACGGGTTGGAAATACTGGTGAAATGTGGTACTTGTTGCAACACTAACGGAAATATGGCTCCTTTTATTTCATGTGATACTTATGTGGTGATGTAGAATTATGTAGCGGAAATTTTGAATAAGTATATTTTGGATCAAATGAGCATGGTTGATACAGTAAGTATGGGCAGGGAACTAGCGTTTCCAATTTCGCGATTGGAATTGAACTTACACATAATTGTGTAGATATTATAAGTTAACAAATGAAATCTAGAACTAACTAAAATACTAGCAGCAACATCATTACCACAATTAAAAATTCCGAACATTGTTTCCCAAGTCTAATTGTACAGACTTCTTTATAAAAAAAGAGTAATTAAGACAACTAAACAATAGCGTGGAATTTTACGGACGGTCAAAGTTATGGAGCGAAATATGACGTAAAATAATCACAATAGTGTACCATGTGAAATTTAACAGCGATTACAACAAAGGCTGAAGTGTGTTGACCGAGATTATGGTGGATTAATTCGGGCGAGCGCGCCTCCTCAGTCCTCAGCCGCTTGTACGTGAAGTGCCGAGGAACGATGGCGGCCGAGTGGGGGAAGCCAGCCACGCGCCCGCTCGCCACTCTCGCTAGTCGGTGTGTTCACCGCGCCAGTTGTCACCAGACAGCCATACGAGAAAGACGCGGCCGCTTCGACCTGCGTGTTCTCAAAAACTTTACGCGACTAATAAACAGTGCAAACTAAAACATTTGAACCGAGTGTTGAGTTGCAAGTGTTGTGTTTTAGTGATGACATTTTCATGGAACCGTCGGCTCTCATGTCTCCTGGACAAGCTCTGATGTCAGAGGGGATGGAACCGAGGGACCGACTTGTCGAGGAGATAGTGCTCCTCACGTTATTCCTTGTATCGACGGCGGCGAACTCGCTACCACTACTAGTTTTCTGTCGACGCCCTGGACTTAGGACTATTTCAAATAGGTAAGCTATTTATACTTTTAATTATTATTTGCACATTTTCAATAATATTTATTACCGGTCATAAAATACAGGAACGCTTGTAAAATTAAACATCAAGGTTGACGGCCGTCAAATTAATGCAAAATTTAAAATGTCGCCGTGTACCGTGGTCCGGACGCAGCGTTGTCTTTGATGTTAAAGTTTTTAAAGTTATGAAACTAGAGAGAGCGATTCGTATATTTAGAATACATAGCGAACCACTTACAGTACTTAGTACTAAGCGAAAGTAATAATCGACTTTCGACAACACTTAGGAATATCAATGAACGCTTCGGTTGGCACCCCTGTGTCACTTAGCAACAGTTAAAAAAATATTTACCGTGCAGCCAGGCATCAGCTTGAAGCATAACAAAGGCTAAGTTACCGGTTGATTTAAAAATATTTACTTTTGATGTGGGTAACATCCCTGTGCCGGGCTTGGAGCCAAAAACTACAAGTATTATTAGACGATTAGCGTCGGTGAAACCGTCTACCTGAGTACCAAGCTCCCTAGCGTTCGGTTTCAATAGATCCTGTACAGAATGATTTATGGCTCGTAAACTGCATACATAAACCGAAATATTACATCACAGCAAATTGTGGAAATTAACTAATTTTTAATCATTAATTTCAATTATGGGACACGCTAATTCTGTGACAAAAGTTTCCCACGATGTTTCATCAGAGTGGAAGGTCACAACGGTTGCCCATTAAAAGACGCGTAATAAAAAATTGGCCGATCATCGTAACGGTTGGCGGGACCGGCCGCGGCGCGCGGAATTGCTCTTGGTCGAAAATCTATCAGACACATGGGTCAAGAGACTTTCATGCGCTCTTTACTCTCGCCTTGATCCAGTTTATACAACGCTGATTTGTTTAAAAACAATGATACCTGTTGTATTCCGGGATTTAATAGCAGCCATAAATTATATCAGCTGGACATCGACCCAAAAGTACCAATAAATCTTGTAGAAGTTTCTAGAACGCCGACTGAACTCGTTAATGTTGTCAACGAGAACTTTGAAGAGTAACAGATGCAAAAGATTTACCTAAAATAGCGCTTGGAGCCGAAAAGTATATTATCCTAAGTCGTTCCTAGCAGCGTTAAAAGTAATGTTTTTTTGGTAAATTCTATTTACTAAAATATCACCAAAACAGCATCAAAATTCTCCATGTTTAATAAGCAAAGTAAAAAAGATTCCGATAAATAATATTCCGGTAGCAAAAATTACTTATGAGCATAATTTGGAATTCAATTCGAAACAATCCAATCATTTGCCAAATTCAATTTACGATCACACCTCACGGTCAGAAGCCGCATCACTTCCACCTTTTCAAAAATATCCGAATATGATGTTTGATATAAAAACGAGTTTGATGTATCATTGAATCATTTAAGTATAATCTGCGATTGGTATAAAAAGCAAGAATTAATTCAGAGCCAATTTATCGCCTCGGCCTCTCTAGTTCCGCTTGAGGTCGTTCGTTTAGTAGCTCGTTTCAATTATAAATAATTGATGTTTGTAAATACTTTAAATATAATATATGGGATGAATTTTGGGATGAACTGATCCATGTTGAAAGATATATTGTAGCTTAACCCTTCAACTTCTAGAAATAGATTTTCATACAAAACAACTGAAGGTTTATTTACATATTGGATTATAAACAATAAAATATATCTTCTTGAAGAGTTAAAAAATACAGTTGACTAAAGAACCCTCCTTTTTTGAAGTCGGTGGAAAATATTTTAAAGAATCCAGATTATTCCTTTGCAAACAAAAAAATATATAAGATAACAAAAAACTGGTAATTGCAGCATCATCTAACATAAGCGCAATTTAATAACATTACTCACGCTTACTAAAATCAGGACTTTCCAGTTGTAAGTGGTGCTAACATGTATATACATGTCAATTCTGGTTTTATTTATGCGCCACATTACGACAATATTTGAAAACTCAAATTGGATTTATTTCCAAAAACTCAAAAGACAACAAAGGATTGAGATAAAATTTAGGCCAACACGCAGCGGATTCTTGCGCTTGAACAAACAAAAACGCACGATAGCCTTTTGTTTTAAATATTTATTTAGACATTGCCAAATTTCTAAAGGTTATTGCTAATAGCCAACAACTTCTTGAGTAAGTTATCCTTTAAAGTAAAATGATAAATCCTTTCTCAGCTTACGCAGATCGATCCTAAATAAGCAAGATTCGCGTATTTAGGGCAATCGTGAGTGATACTCCATATTGGATCCATATGGCAAATTTATTGCGTGTGGAATGAACAGCATTAAATTCTGCGTTCAAGTGTACATGGGTAATAATTCAAATAATTTGAAAATTCTGCACAGCTGTGTAATACTACAAGTATGTCACCCTAAGAGCAATACCTGTTAAAATAATCAAAAAAGGTTTATTATCTTTCATGTATTCTTTTCCCGGCACTTTCTCCCACGTACTACAAATCTGTGGAACCAGTTGCCAGCGGGATCATTCCCGGACAGATACGACTTGGCGACCTTCAAAAAACGAGCGTATTCCCACCTCAAAGGCCGGCAACGCATCTCCATGCCCTTTGGTGTTGCAGATGTCCATGGGCAGCGGTGTTCACTTACCATCAGGTGAACCGCGTGCTCGTTTGCCCCCTATAACATAAAAAAAAAAAAAAAAAAAAAAAATGTGACCGAATTTTTATTGTGAATGCTAAACCGATAGGTTAAAAACATTCACACGAATGGGAATAAACAAATATTTAACAATTTTCAAGACACCAAACATATCGCGGCCGCAAATTGCTGGTAACACATCAAATACTTAGCCGAACCAATTAACCCCACAAATTACTGGTCGTTTGTATCCATTAATGATGTTGTTTGTACCCAAACAAATATTAGACAATTACCAGTACATATACCACTCTGCCACTACTTATGACCGTGAAAATGGACCATGGGACCGTAATTTTTTATACGGTGATTCACTTCGGCATGTTCATATCACCTTTATTAATTACTTCTTAAAACAATGACTTGTTGAATTTTTTTTTTCCTTCAGTGTTAAGAGCGGTTCAGTGTTAATCAACAATCAGGTTTGTTATGCTTTACGAAGATAAATTATAATTCTCTTCAATGTATACAAATAAAAACTCTTTAGATATTAACAAAACCTTCAAAAATAACACTTTTATCTTAATTGAAATTTGATTTCCATGAAACAAAAACGTGACTTAGATTGTTTTGATATTAAATTGTAAATAATATTCCTTTATAAAACCATTGTGAAGAACTATTGTAATAAGTCCTCAGCTACTTGTAATAATGGGCTTATGATTAATACGCAAAGTGATGACAATAGAATAGGTAATAATCATTTACGTGTTGATAACGATGAAGAAGTATTTAATTCTGATTAAAACTATTGTTTATGAAGAAACAAAAACTTAAACGCAGCGATTTACCACATCGAAGTAGGCAACGATGAAAAAGCACATTTAGTTAATAGCCAATATATAATATGACAAGAGGGCAAAAATAACGAATTAGTTAACTTGGAGCACAAAATAAAATTAAAGCTAATAACTAAATACGACCAAGTCATGATGTTACTATCTCTACATTCTTTAATACTATACAGACGTGGCTTAAAAATCTGCAAGTATTTTTGGTCGAATGTTTGTTGACCGAACCAACATTCGTCAAACCAGAAATAAACAATCGGCTTTTTAAAATCGGCATGGTTTAAAATACACGTGTGTGCACGGCCAAATCTTTAAAGATCGGTGACGCTACCGGCACTGGAGTTCGTCAGCTATGCCAAACGCTTGGTGACAACAAAGACGAACAACGTACGCCATGCCAATTTTTTTCTTTCACCTCATTTCCATAGGGTAATGAAATATGAGGTTTATGAGAATTACAAGTCATTTTTATTTTAAAGAACGTAATTTGACAAGTTCAAGATTAATTTGGTCTTGCCAACCTAACGACTGTGGGCTTTAAAATTCAGTGGTCCCAATTTTGCCAATGCATCTTTTGTATTTATTTGGTATCTAATAAACAATGTTTTTATTATGTCGATGTCGTAAGATTCCCTTTGTGTCCAATACTAAAATAGGGTTATACAAAATGACATCATTTGACGGAAAATGTATGGCGAATTATGAGTGGGCTCTTAACTTCTTTCTATACAATCTTTCAAGTTTTCATCACTATGTACTTATATGTAAGGTTCAGAATATTCAGAGGCCCTGATTAAAATAGTTTGATAAAGAAACAATAAACGGAAGAAAAATCCATTTCATTTTAAACATTCAAATTTATATCGTTTCGCAACATAATGAGGTTGATGAGTGTAACGAAAATGTTCGGATCGGCGAAGTCTTCGCGTGCCGGAAGCTTCACAATTGAAATATAAAGAAAATGAATGCGAAAATAATCCGCGTGTATTTTTGTTCCATTACATAAAACGGTGCCTTCTGAAGGTCGGACAGACACATAAATCAATTTCTATTTGGTTAATGTCTCCAAACAATTTAGATAAATGAAAAATAGTAATTTACATTTAAGTAATGTTTTTATGCAAATGATGAACACAGCCCATTTAGTAATTGTAAACATCAGTTAACATTAAGATGCATTTATGCAGATGATTAAATGTAAATAAGTATATTATCAATGTTCTAATGCATAGAATTGTTGCGAAGTGAAATCAGCTATCAACAGGCAAAGGTTTATGACCTGATAATTTGTTCCTGAGTTTATTTTTATTGCTTTCAGTGGCGTTCTCCGCTTGATAATAAACTATTCTCATGACCCCCACTGACTCATTCAGTCCTGACCCCAAACTATTATGCGGTCGATTGAAATGTACGGCCATTGTGGGCGGATAGTAATTTCGCTGATCACCTTAAATTATCCGGTTGTTGTTGAAGCTGGAATTAATAAAAATTCCGATGCCTTATCCTTCGACAGCGTACAATTAATCTTGCATGTTTCTTACTAAGTAACTATGGTGATTTATTTCATTTTCCTTGGCAACCGCAATTTTGTGCGGCCTCAAACTAAATACGTTAAGTTCTTCAGCGCGCAGCACAATGTACGTGTATTTTGATTTTAAAATAATAAAGATAATAAGTAGTAAAAACTATATAATTTCACGATGTAATAAAAATCTAAAAGTTTTAATTATTCTACGTGGTAAATGTTATATGAATATGAGGAATGTAAAAATTGGCTATTTAACTGATTTAGACCTCATATAATATAAAATCATAATAACTACATATTCGTAAAACCACAGAAATTCGTTTATTTTACCGCGTGTCGTCGAGTTTCCTCACGCGTGTATTGCCAATTGACGATTTCTATAAATAAATCGATGAAAAATGTGTATGTTTAATTAGGACACGGTCTTAAATTCTACTATTTGACGCAATGAACTAACTCTTTATCGGATATAGTAATTTTTATTACGTATTATGTAACCAAATATAATGTTATATAATTACGTATTTATTCAAAAATGTTTCATAACACTAAGGATACTTATCACATATATAAATTCCAGATATTTTAAATTATTTCCCAGAGTGTTTGCAAATTAAAAAATAATATTTATTCCAAAAGGCCAATGTCACTTAACGTCTGTAATAATTCCAGACATTTTTAATCAATTGCCAGAGTCTCAAAAACTATTGAAATGAAAATAAAATAAAAGACCTACATGAAAATCCCAAAATACATTCAAATTTTAAATTTCACAATTGATATAATCGTTGCATTTCGTGATACCAGTTCGAACAGTATCTAATTATATATGTAATTAAATATTTCTGTAACAATTTGACCTGTTTTTGTTACTAAACAGTGTTACAATACTTTGTTACGTTTAAATATATCATTGTTTTTTTTTTTTTTTTTTTTTTTTTTTGACGGTTCAAATTTCTTTATTGTTACTTAAACCTTTTCTATTTGCCGATATATTCTCGTCGCCATACTTTTATTTGTGAAGCGAAATAAGCCACCGGAGCCAGCCACACAGTTAACTTAAATTGTCACGTCTGGCTTCGAATACGATTTATTTGTGATGTGTTTTATATTGCATGTTTCTAATGAAAGTTTAATAAAATAACCAACCGGCATTATTGGAATAAAAATAATAGTCTATTAGTGTTTTAATTATTGGAAAAGGTTTTTTTCTAATTGTTGTATTATTATAAATTAATACTTTTATTAATTTGCGAAACGTCACACCTATTTCTCAAAGGGATAGATAGAAGCTATAAATATATTATTCCGTCATTACCGTAACATCAACTTACAACAAAAATGTAGAGTCATACATAAAGTGTTAGTTTTGTAAGTTTTTTATACTTAACTGGTTAAGTATTCTTCAAGGTTATATGAAATATTGTAAATAATTAGATTCTTGCTTCAGTTATGCAATGGAGCTAATTATAATGGCGATGAGCCAACAGAACCAACGAAAAATGTCTTCGTAACAATAGCTCGTCTGGTCATTATTAGTAAATATTTGCTGTACCTATCGCTGAGATTTGAAATTGTATAAATATTTACTTTGTACATTACCATTATTTTTCTCAGAATTTCTCATTTCTTCTAAGTTAATAGTCATAAAATATAAAAAACATGATGTTTCATTACATTACTAATAAAAATGTATTAAAAATATTCCATGCTATTAAAAATTAATACAGAATTAAAACTAAGTCGCCTAACTAAAACGAATAAAATCATACAATTCAGCCAAATTTCGAATTTCTTAAAATTATGTGAGTATTGAAACATTTTAATCGTACACACTTTACATAACAACGTTTTAAAGAATAAATTATCAATATCGTTATAAAAAAGAGCAAAATGAAACGGCTTTGTATAATACCCCTGGTGGGACTCGAACCCACAATCCCCGGCTTAGGAGGCCGATGCCTTATCCATTAGGCCACAGGGGCTGTGTTTGTTATCATTAAAAGTAAGCTATTGTTTCTAGTACCGAGACTCTACATTGAATGATATTAATAAAACGATATTTAGGGAAAGTATAATTGAAAAGAAACTCTTAATCAATTCATACGATTGTAATAAATACTATCTTTATTTACGTGGGCATTTATCATATTCGCAATCTATCGTATAAATTTCGATAGGGTTAAATCATATACCAAATTAATTTGTTATCTTATCGGTTACGCAATCCAATGGACATTTCGTACATATACGATAATGAGATAACGTTACAAGTCACGATATAATATTAAAATTAAATTCTTTGCGTTAAATAATATACATAAAGACTAAAATTTTAAATTAAAGTGCGTGGTGGCCTGTTGGTAAACGGACCAGACGCGGCTGCCAACATGTTCACGGTGGTCGCGGGTTCAAATCCCAGGGCACACCTCTGAATTTTCGGAGTCATGTGTGTATTGATAGTCAATCACCACGCACTAAAACGGTGAAGGAAAACATCGTGAGGAAACCTGCATACCATAGCGGATGATTTCATGAGAAATTCTATGGTATGTAAGTCCGCCAACCCGCATTAGGCCAGCGTGGTGGACTATATGGCCTAACCACTCTCAATCGTACTTTCGATTGTAGAGTAGGTCCGTGCCCTGCAGTGGGACGTATATGGGCTGATACAGATACTAAAATTTAGTTTTTAGCCTAAATCCCTTAAGTTTGGATAAATTAATGCTAAAAATATAATAATTATTATCTAGAACATAAACAATTCCGGCCAGTTAGATGACATTCTAAATTTAAAAATAAACCCATTCAAGATGGCCTCAAAGTTGAAGTCTATAATATGACGCAGGATAACCCTACATTATCGAATGGAAGAAACCGATGCGTTTCGAGAACAACAACATTATTATATTGAAATATACTGCAAAACATTTATAACAACTCATTAACATAACTGCAAACGTTTTAAGTATATCCAAAATTTTATTACAACTGAATAACTAAACGTAAATTAAATTCGGGGCAAAATACCTATTTTAATAAGTAAAGCTCATTATAAATTTGTGAGATATTTTCCTGAACTTCGTATTTGAATAATTTGGTGTCCAAAAGAGCATTTGATTCTTTTCAAAAGCCATTTTAAACCTTTTGACCCGGTTAATATGATATCATCAGAGCAAACCACAACGCCCTTGATAAAATCATTGTAATCTGCGGAATGTCGATAATATACAATGGAACATTGTCTTAAACTATTAATCATGAGCTGGACTTTGTATTATGTAATTTTACGGCTAATTGTGAGTAATTCTGTTTCTATCGAAGGAGGTTTGCTCATTTCTTTTTTTGCATCTGAAACATCGGAGTTACTGGCTGAATTTGATCTTCAATCATAACGTATGGTGCGCAACCTTGTGCGCAAAAATAAGAAGCTGTTTGTAAATAAAATAGTTTTATTAAATAGTACGTACTTATAAGAACTTTTCGGTTTTGTGAACAATTTGGTGAAGCATGGTTTAGGTACATCCAAAACAATGACAGAATAGAGATTAATTAAAAAAAATTAAAACCAAGCTTATCTCTGACTTCAAGCATACAATCAATCGCCTTAACGTGTTTTTCCAAAACCTATTGTCTGTGGATACAAAACGGTGGATTAGGAACTGTAATCTCGGGTAGTGACAGACGATTTCACCAAATCAAACAATGTACTCCTTAGCAAGTCTAGTATTTAACACACTTCTTGGCAGGTCAAGTCGGTTTTATTCTCATTGTATAGATGACGCATAGCGTAAAAAACACGTTATCTGCAATCCATTCATAAAACTCGTCTTGAACGCATTTTTTGACATAACATGAATGTTTGTAAATTACAAAGCGTAATTATTTTAGGTATAAAATTATAATATCCTGTGTTTGCCACTATTGATAAGAATTAAGGAGTTAGTCCGAAGTAAAACAAACTAGTGTTATATTTTATTCGACTTCCCATACTTTAGTAATAGGTACTTGTAAATAAATCTTAACTAAAATCTAGCCTGATGTATTCACATTTATAAAGAGTTCAATAACTTATAAAACATATATCATAAAATTAAATGTTTTCGTTATCGATTTTAACCACTTGAAAATTTCGATTAATAATAATTAATTTTACCTATCTATCTACCAGCTACTTGTGTAGAGGCAGTAGATATAGAGGCATTAAGGAAAATTCTGCCTATTTAGATATAAGTGGCTAATCAGTGATAGCAAAATGCCATTGTATAAGTAGTGGACTTTTCATTTATTTGATGACGCAATAGTATTTTAGGCACTTAAATCATTCCCAAGAATTATTATATAAGATCGGAAATACTTTAACATGTAACACGTATACATGTTTTCCATTTACCTATAATCAGTAATTCAACCGATTTATTTTTTAATTTTCCGATCAACGTCATTATTGCTCTATCTTGGTAGAGTCGTCAATCTAATTCAAACTTTATTATATGGTCTTTCAATGGCTTTTCCTCTGGCATACCAACGTCATATAAATCCTATCAAATCTAAAAGTCGGGTTTTTCTTCAAAACATAAACAGCCCCAACATTTGTACATGTCTGTTCGGATAAAGTGTTGTAATAAATCGTAATTTAATCGATATTAAATAGTTTTGCTGATCGATACGCATTGCATCGGCGTATCTTTTCGGCCCTCTGATTCACAGTTAAAATAAAACCGGCAATATATCACCGGTCCCGCTTACGTTTGTTTGCTATTCGATTTCGGTTCGAATCGATTAAAAACTAGTGTTAATGTGCATTGAAGTCCGGTTTGATATTTACTTGCAGAGCATATTTTTAGTTCCCATGGATGATAACATGGATAAAAATAAAATTATTTTTATTAAGAAATAGATTGTAATTGACGTCAAATATTCAATCATTATCATTATTGATAGGAGTTGTGATAAAAATCGCCGATTACTATCTTTATGAATATTGTACTCATGTTGAAATTTATGCTGATAATTAAGCAGATTGGTATGAAGGAAAGATGGCGCCTTCTAAGATATACTCGTATTTTTATTATAACTACAAAATCGCATTTAATAATCCCAACTGCATCGATTGGAATATGACGCCAACATAGATAACAAATAGAAATTAAAAGTGTGAAAACTAAATGATAAATAATATATTTCATATTAATTAATTAAAAATATCTATTAGCTCTACAATTGAATATACATAGTTGAATATTTCAATTGATGTCTTTACGACCTAAATAACTACATGATTGATACATATTTCGTAGTGCTAACTTATAACCCCATATCCATGTGGTTGACTCTTGGTCAAGCAAAGCGTAATGCGATGTAAAAGCGTTGTCATAAAAACATTAACAAAAAAATATCGAGAGAAAAAATAACATGCTCAGATTATTTATATACATAAAACACATTACAGAATGACTATAATTAGTAAAATATGTCGCAACATTTATCTCGTGTGATTACATACGATTCGCACCGTCACGTTTCATGTATTGTTCATTATGAAATATGTATCTACACTATTATGAAATGTTTAGATACGTGACATTGGCTTCTCTTAAAACATTCTATGTAACATTTTATTCGGGGATCTAGTTGCCTGATTTCTTGACTGTCCATTACTGGGTATTTAACTTAAACGAACATTGTGGATACCCTTAGGTCTTTTCTTTACTTTTTGTCAATTCATGTTATCCGTTTTTTATCACTACGTTTATTTTTGATCCACTATAAAGCTATTTTATTTATAATACCTTGGTAAAGGTGTTAGACACTAAACTATATTCGCTTTACTAGTCGTTATAGTGTTTAAACGTTGGCCTCTCTGGCAAAGATCCGGATGCAGTAAAATGTTATAATTAATTATAGGTTATCTTTACGCATCCTCTGATCGAAGATAAAAATGTGTATAGCGTACGGTAAGTCAATAACTATGCAATATGTCGGTGAAGGAAAATATCCTGAGGAAGTCTGCATTCCATGGAGATTTAACAAGAATTTCTATGGTATGTCAACTCGTAAACTAGTACCTAGAGGCATTCTCATTGGCAAACGCGGGGAGGTATTGAAGATATTTACTTATCCGTATTTTTATATCTGTGAAAATCCAAAAGTATGTACAAGGACAATTGTGTTTATAAATATACCAAAATATACTTGGGTACATTGAGTACATGATATGCTCTAATTACTAATTATACATTCGAAATGCCAAAAGCAATCAACGGCCATGGAAAATGGTATGCTAATTACACATATCTATTTAAAATTCAAAGTGTGGCTGTAGAGCTATTGCTTTCGGCTGGTGGTACCAAATCGTTTTTTAACACTCTAGATTGTTTTAAACAAATGGTTTCGAAGATACGATACTTTTTGATACTTAAATAATTATTTATTATAGATTTAAATCATAGATGTGAATATAGGCACATTTATGAAGTCTTTGATAACCTCTTGCCTATGGTTCATTAATTTTAGTAACTAGTTATTTATGTCGGCTTAATTAATTATTAGACTTATTTAATGTGTCTGAAAATTCGTGCGATTGTCGATTGAGAAAAATAAAAAGCAAATGATATATTATGCAGCCTTAAGTTGTTACTCAGCCGTTATCAGTAAACTAAAGTGACTTTCTACATTTCCACCATATCTTAATGAGTGCGTTGTTAAAATTCCGTGATATACATATACAAATGGATAGATACATTTACAAATGTGGGACACGACACGTGTCGCCACAGAATGTGGAAACACAATCGAGAACGGCGGCGAAAAACGTGGGAAACATTTTAAATCTATCGATTGTGATCCAAAAAAATATAGAAAATGAACTAGAGACGAGAATCAACACTTTATATCTAGCAAATAAACTACAAAAATACTGTATTTTTTCGATAGTACAATATACAAATAATTAAGAATGATTAACAGTGATTATGTTGTACTCACTTGACATATTTCTGCATTAATTTTAAGACTAGATCGGTCTCAATACCAAATGATAAAAGTAATCAATGTTGTTAATTACAAGTGGAAAAAAATGCGGAAAATTACCTATCTAATCGATATTATTTTATCTGTTTATATACAAAACATAAATAATGTAACGCAACCGTGGTGTCAAGAGAAAATAAATGTTGACATTCATTTTACATTAGACAAGGGTGCGTGCTATTTATAAACAGTGATCATTCATGACATTATGAACGTTATAACAATATTCGATTTGGCGTAGGCGTTCGATAATATTGAAGAAATGCACGTATTGTTTTCATAAGTAAGCATTTTTAATTTTACATTACTTTGCAGATATTTATCACGATAAAAGCTGTCTATCACTGACTCTTTGGATTATCCACAGGCTATTTTTATTGGTAAAATTCAAATTTGAATTAAGAATGCGTGGAAATCCCTATGTAAGGTTGCGATTTCTATTTAAAATCGACAGGAGATTGACGTCTGACGAATGACCGACGTATTAACTTTCATTTAAAACAATCGTTTCAACTTTCAATTCGCATTCTTCGTTTGAAATTTTAATATTTCATTAATTTTTGTTGCCCATATTTTAGAATAGCTGCTGGTGGGGTTGTTACGAAATAATTGTTTGGATTTAACACAAAAGATGCAAGTTTGGGTCGAAAAATAATTATTATTTCCGTTACTACGAGTATATAGTATAATTATTATATTTATTAGCAAACCTAATAATAAAAAAATATCTTCGGCGTACGTGCAAAAGTATTAATCAACATCATGAGACATATTTTTTCTATGAACCGTTTTGAAATGAGGCCGAAAGCAGAAAAATAATCTGTGACCCATTTTTTGAAAAACGAATGTCAATTTATTAGATTACTTTTAAAAATCGAACAAAGAAAAAGTTTTATTGCCATCATTTGTTACAAAATAGTTGGCAGGACTTTATTATTTTATAAGTAAATCCACTAGAGTCTAATTTGATATTAAAAAAGTTTTTTCTAGCCAGTATTAAATTTTTTCATAAGTTTAAAGTAAGGAGGTTAGAAACCGTTGTCTATGGCCTATTTAGAAGCGAAAGGCCTCTTGTACCAGCCAGTGTAGCAATCACGACACTTCCTCGTGCCGATTCCAGCACCGGCGTTATGTACATTTGAAATTGTAATTTTACTGACATTTGACATATTGCGCTCGCATTCTCTTTACAAACAAGAAAGTGAATTAGGAAATCATGTTTAATTTTGAACAATAAAACTAGTATTGTTACTACAAGAAATTGTGTTAATACAGATTGGTACATGTTTAGAAAAATAACAAATTAATCTTTGTTTTAAATAAATAAATCCCTCAAAATTCACGAAGTTATTGATAATAAGATAAGTTGTTAGCTATTTTCAGGCAAATAGTATTCGAATAAATGTTCAGTCGATGTGATGCTATATATATGTATCCACAATACACAAAGTTTCTTATTTTGAAAATGACGTTTGTCTCTCAAAGATGAGACACGTCTTGACGAAACCAACGGAAAAACGAAATTACTGTTCAATTCGGCAGCATCGGAAGCAACACTTAGGAATTTGTGTTCTGTCGGCACACGGACATTATGCGTTATGAAGTCATTAGAGTAAATTAATCCCTATAACAACTCTATGATTGAAGTTCCTGTTTAGATCTGACAAGCAAATTCTAAAATTAATAACAGATTTTGTAAAGATCGTTGAAATGGATCTAAAGTCGGAGGTATTGTCTTCTTGGCTGAGATGAATTAAAAAGTATGGAACATTTAATAATATACGTACTTATAGTTTGAGGAATTAATACAAAATATTATTACAAACATATCTAACATATTAAAAATACTTGTATGCATTGTTAATGTCATCTAGGGACTTTGGTATACTTTTTTACCAACCACACAAATACTTAAAGAGCTGCTTTATATGGTTTGGCTTCTAAAATAAATCGTTTATCTATATTTCCCCTCAATATACATCGTTTTGGCTCGCGTCCCTATAACCTTTTGTCCCTTACATGTGACGCCACAAACGTAATGATTTATTACTAAATGTGTTTGCACATAACTATTGACAGTATTTGCTAACCAGTAATTCGACACGAAATTTGTACTCTCGAATTCAAAACTGAACGCAAAATAAATATTTGTTCTGCGTGCTTATATAACAAAATTACCTTTTTACCAATTTGTGAAATTTATAAATATCTACCTTTTTAGCCAATCAAATTTAAAGTCTTCGTTTTTTGAGACTAAAAAGTTTGTTTTAAGGACTATTAACTGTAGCTTAGCAAAAAATCATATTAATCCAGAGCGCTTTACTGCGTTGAAGAAATACGAACCACCAAAAACACATTCGAATTTATACCAGTAAGGGTTTTATTTAACAACTTTCCTTTCGCAAAAATATTGCAGATTTATTATTCTTAATCATGTCATCACTATTGTTAATTAAACATTCAAATCGCCAGTTTTACGCGTAAATTATTTACATTACTTTGTGTGAAAAATTTCGGTTCACCTGTTTACAGCCTGGCTGTTGGGATTTTGGCCTATAATCCAGCTGGCATGACGCCAACGCTTTGGTAGACAGATTGACACCGTATAAAATTAAAAACTTACGTTGAAATTGGAACAAGTACATAAATAAATGAAGTTAACTAAATATTGATTCGTATGTTAGTATTAACAAGCGAAAGACAAGGGCCGTGAATACGATTGGGCAAGTGTTGATCAAATGAATACAGATGATGTGAATCATCGCCACGTTATATTTACTACGTTGTTCGTGATCTTATATTTGCATTTAACTTGTAATTTCCTTGTAATATTTACTCTTCATATCCTTTACTAATGTATACACAAAACATTGCAATATGTATATCTAAGAATTTGGCTTTCGTAATGCGCTATTTTTAAAATCACAACAAATCTGGCTTTTTATTTAATTATTTGTAACAGCCCCTTAAAACCCTGGCCTCAAAAACCGTATTCATCTGGCGTGAATTTTAATCCAGAGTAGATATTTTTCTATACTACAATAACTTTGGTCCAAATCTCGCTAACCTTTATCAGCTGTCTCCTTTAAATAGAAACGGATTCCTTTTGACCAATGGCAGCTCGTGTAACATGATTTATGAATGGATTGTTAAAACATATGGCGGAGACAGCCGAACGCCTCGGCCGGTTTCGGCTCAGGATGCTTTGAATTTAAACCGTAACGGAAACGTGTGTGCACTTTAAATTTGGAATGGTCGGAGTTTGAAGGTGAAATTCGTCGACATTGTATCGGTGTGAATGATCCACAATTAAAATGCATTGTTTCAACAAGGATTTACAAGACTTTTAAATTTGGCTAAGTTCTTTTTGATTATGAAATATTAAATTTCGAATACTTTTACGTTTTATTCTTTTTATTTTACGTCCAGTTCGTGTATTTTTCCGTTGCGTTCCTAAGTGCCGATAAATACGTTTCTTGAAGAGACTTGTTTTGTTACACATACTAAGTTAAGTTATAGGACGATGACCTAAGCATACGGGCTAGCAAACCGCTTGTAAATGAAAGTCAGTCTTCTTATTGAGCTTTTACATATAAACGGAGTACATAAATTATCGAAAAACATGACGCTCCTTTAAGTCCCGTAAATTTAGTTTCTAATGGCTTCTAATATCCTAAAACATTAACCCACAAACGGGTTCCTAATTTCTTTTAATGGTCCTTTAACATTACCATTAGAAACAATTACGAACAAGGCAACTTACCGGAATGGACTAACAATGAATCAGTAAGTCCTACACGATAACCCGACTAACACAAAAAAGTATGCAAAGTAAAATAAATTGTTTACCAAACGACCTTCTTAAAATAGCCATGTAAACTTTGGTCTAGTAAACCCGCCTACTTGAAAAAAAAAACATGATTTTTGGAATCTCCGCTTTACCATAAAGATCGTGTGTAACTTTTTAGTAACAAATGTGGCGAGGTTCGACATTTAACGTTATAAATATTTAAATATTCCGACACATTTACACATTTTAATGGGTCTATAAATTACTTTACATTTTAAGAGTCTTTGTGAGATTAATTTTGTTTAGGTAATATCATATTTTTGAACAAGTTTAATTAATTTAAAATCAATGGTATATTACACGAGAAATATAAATACATAAACATTGGATATTGTAGGATGGAAAGTTTAATAGAATTTGTTAAATTAACGACCTAATCAGAATCACGTCGAATTTAATTTAGCTTTGGTAAAATAACGCAAAAATGAATAAGGTGATAGCTTGTATTGTTTATAATATGAAGTCATAAAGAAACGTGAAACATTTTAATATAAATACCGTTCGACAAAGCCGCTATATTCCGAATAACTAACAGATGTTAGCGACTTAAAATATAAATGACAGCTGAACAAAATTAAGAGAGTATAAAAATTTTGTAGAAAAAATGGCAAATCCGCTAGTTCGTGGAAAATAATTTAATATTAATAATTTCATCGAGGCGTTAAATAGGTCACAATAACAAGTGTCAGTTAAATTTTTCCATGCCTTTCAAATGTGATGGTCGCCATTTTGAAATTAGTTTTTAATTCAGACGGCGCGGCGTGTCGGCTTGGATTTGTGATGGTTAAACAGCAATCGTTTGTCGTGCAGTCTTTAATTTTATTTTCGGGTTTAGTAGTAAACAACACAGGGATTCAAATCGGTTATGTTCACGATTTTTTTGCGATCTTGTTAAGGCTGTAAGAAAACTTAATCTTTAATCCTTTGAGCCGGATCGATGTAAGTACAAAGAAATTTAATCGTTGTTAAAGCTTTTCTTAGTACAAAATCATATTCAAATATATCATTTGCCATATATAATAAATATCCTGGTACTAACTAGCCATAAATATTTTTTATACGACAGCAATTTTTTTTATAATATTATAGTGGACTTGTATAATTGGCACTGGTTCAGTTCCACGCGGTAATATCATGATGGTATATTCGGTTTATACACGTGTGTATATTAGCATCGTATTAAAATATATTATGTCTGATAAAACTTTCAGAGCAATTTCCTACAGATAATAATTATACAGGTTTCTTATAAAATTAGTAGTTTTGTGATAGCGATGGTTAAATAGGATATAATTTGCAATAGCATACTAATTATAATATAGCGTTAATCGCGCGTAGGTTTAAGATAAATACAATTTGCGTACAACTGAACCCTCAATAAATCTTTTACCACTCAAATGATTTTTAACTTCGTCAATGCATTTGCAAACAAAGGCACAAAGTCAATAAGGTAATAACGTAGAAAGTTCCAGATATTCTACGTTATTAACAATAAAAGGATCAATTGTCTAAAATGAAATGATAAATGCGGAATAATTTGGAAATAAACCAATGGGAATTATTGGAATTAGCGTGTGCGGGCGGTCAAATGGATTTCACGGTCAAGGCCGAGCCCGTACCACGATCCCGCTCGACGAACTTGATCGAGATACTCGTGAGTTTAAAATAGTAGAGCCACGCCTGACAGTTATGGATACTGCGTGAAACAGTTAAATTAGGGTGGTATGTGTTACGAATTTGCCGTGATATGACCATTTATTGCAAGCTATTTATTTGTTTTACGTGCTACCAAGATTAAAGGAAGCTTAAGCTCAAACTAAATCTTACAAGAAGTTATTACTGACCAATTTCAAAGCTTGCAAGGAATTTTCGATTAGTGAAACCAGCTTATATCGAGAACAATGAGGAAAGTGATCAAGGTAAAAATGGACTCGATTTTTTAATTTGAATAAGTCCCATATGATGTATGAACGACATCGTATTTCCAAGAAATCGAGTTGGAGCATTTGGTAAGGAAAACCGAATTTCTATTATTTAAAAAAATCGTCGCGTGTTATCCGACTGTTTGGCGCAGCAATAAATTCGCTGTATCGTCGTGAAACCTATTTTCGTAGCTTTCATAATAAAATATATGCTAAGGTACGATCGGATTTATTGATGCTCATTTATTTTTGGCTTATTGTGTAACATAGGTTTGTCGTTTGTCGAAATTGCTTTTACTTACAGCACTGTTGGATCCAATGCTGGTATATTCGGCAAACATTTGTTTGATGTTGTGGAATGTAATGCAGATTTCCGGTTGAATTCCGACAAGCGTACTTATTCTAAGATGACTTAATTATACGTATTATAATAATTCCCATTTTTTCCATTATCGTAGTATTGGCTTTAAATTAGTCACATCTCCATGGGAAGAAGGTCGCAACAAACATAGTTGCTTATACCATACGGGTTGATCAAAACTGGCTTATCTCCATTAGTACCAACATTGCCAAGTCAACTGTCCCATATGAGTTGGCTAGACGATAGCCATTTGACAACATCCGGTAGCGATAGCATAACGACTCTTTGGTTAAATACTTAATTTTCCGCCTGATCCGTACCTATGTTAACCATATGGCCTTTAAAAACCAATTACCGGCCGGTGGCTTTCATATAGCCTTTGTGGTCAGTGACCTTACAGTGTACATAATTTGTACACTATACGAGCAATTTCAAGACTTTTGCGAGTCGATACTACAATTAGAGTATTTTCTAGTAATTGTTACGGAAACACATTTCATTAAGTACGTTGTTGTCGAAATTGGACGTTCGGAAATTAATCTTATAGTATATTTTATAAGTGCGGTATTCTAAACACAAAATATTTATATATTTCACGCAAAGTGTGAAAATTAAATTCCTGTCTCCAATACTAAAATCTATACCTAAATACTGAAATATATATAAGACTTAACATCACGAAAACGGTTTTATACACTTAACTAGATTTTCAGAGAAACCTTTGATTTTATTATTATAATCACGTCAATCTATCATGCACATTTTGACAGATGCACTACATCCGTTTTGCGACCTATAAACTGAATAATAAACTTAGAATAAATTTTTCTTTTTATTCTCAACGTGTGATCAAGAGGTTTCCCGCGAAATGTGAAGGATTCACAAATTGTAAGAAACACTCACGCAATGACAGAAGTAAGTCACTGACCTATTAAAATCTGGAACGTAGGAATGTACCGATGACTATTTGTATATTTACGTAAAATAAATAAGTATGAAACGTTTATAATATTACTTTTGTAAATGATGCAGGTCATATATTTAATCTGGATGGGTTTAATGCAAACAAATTATTATGAATGTAGATAGTGTAATATTTTATAAAAATACTTAAGATTATAATGTACAATTGATATATTATACAAAGCAAATATTATAATTTTGTTTTAATATATAACTGATATTTTTGGGTGAATGAATTTGTAATACTTGATATTGATTGTAGTATTGACTAATGCAAATGTAAACATAATTTATGTAACTAATTTTCCCTATAGAAGCGTGGGAAATAAACATAATACTTGAATTATACATCCCATTAACTATCAACGTCATTACAACACAGATGACGCTTTCGTAGTCCAGTTCCCATTATTAGGGTCCACTTCCTTAAAGAAAAACTACGATGTAAATACATTGAAAAGACGAATTTGTAATAGATGGTTGTATGACGTAACGAGAAGCCATGTTAAGGAAGCTGACCCTTATTAAACCGGTGTTTGACGTAACGGTCATTAAATGATTTATTGCTTGAGACATGTCGAGATGTCATTGGTTTTTATATATTTTATAGTACTTTACTATAAAATATTGCGGAGCGTTTAATTTTAAGCAATCTTTTGAAAAAAAATCTTAATGTAAAATGTATTGGGCAACTTAAGGATGTCACTAAACTGATAAATGATTTTATACGAAACGTAATGTAAACGAAAGATATAAATTTGAATGAATTATATTTGTCATTTTATGTCCCATTTTATCTCCTAAAGTACTCATATATGATATAATGGTTGTTTATACATATATTTAGACAGCATAAAATATAATGCTACATTGTATAGATACTTAAATTAAAATCCGCAACCTCACCAACCTTTCATATGTATAAAAGCCCAAGATCCGGATACACCCGTAAGTAATGTAAACAAAAACAATATATGGGAGACATAAATCTTCTTTTATATACCCACATTGCAAATTTTACGGTCGGTTCATATACAATCTGATGTTAACGATCCATTCATCGAGTGAAAAATAAATACAAGGAGAAATTATAGAGCTGTCAAAATGACCATGACACTTCTTTAGTACTATAACGCCAGATAAAATATGGGTGATTACACTGAAATTATAGCTAGATTACTCTTAAAAAGCTTTGTCTAATAAAAACATTTGTATTTTAAACTCTAAATTATTTAGAAAAAAATTATAAGAAGTTCAAAGTACGATCCTTAATTTAAAATAAAATAGAGAACTTTATTAAATTAGCAAACTTTGAATGAATAAAAATAGAATAAAATGGAAATAAAATGCCGAGATAAGACACAAGATGTTTTCCAGAGACACTAGGTATTAATTAATAACCATTGCTCGGTCAACAAACGAAATTGAAAAGTTCAATTAGACTTTTGGCTCAGACCCAGATAAGGTTAGAAACCTCGACGTTGCTGACTAATGGCACATTTAGAGAATACACCTGGCCATGATTTGACTTTGCAAAAATTAGACGAATGAATAATGGCGTGAATAGTTATCGATTCGTCAGACGCGTTATGTTTGACCCAAAAAGTCTGGATTGACGACGCTGATGTCCTTCTTTATTAGACTGACATAGCTCAATATTAATTTCTTTATTTATAGCCCAAAGTTGGACAGTTTTATTTAGACCATCCATAGGAAAGGAAACTGTTATTTAAATATCAAACTATCTATCGATGTCAGTTTAATCTCCCAAGCAACCTAATCTAAATGGTCATTATTCCTCTTATAGGTTTACCTCTTAATCTTAAATGACATCAAGGCTTAAGCGAAATAGGAAACATTTTTCAATTCATGCGGTTGGCAGCCCTGCTCATCGGGGCAGGTAAATCTAACGTTCACCTTGATGCCACCACGTTTATTACTACCATTGACCTATTTAGACTTGCAACGGTGCATTACTGTATTAGCGTTCACCATCGATGGATCATGGTCGGGTTAGTTATGCGGTCATTCATCTATTCCTACTCCATTATTATGAATTACAATTTGATTTATATCTGATTTCCCAGATTTGAATTTAATTACTCAGTTGTTCGTCACGCAATGGCTAAAAATCATTAATCGTAGGATTAGTTTTCTATTTATAGCTATGATAGATTGAGTGTCTCATCGTCTACATAGTCTTATGTGCTAAATGGCGGACAAAGACCTAATACGCTCTCATGATTCGCGATATTCATTTACAACCAATTGTTTGGAGTCCATTCCACGTTATCTTCGGTTTTATATCTTCTGTCTTGTCGGTTAGCAATGTCTGTAATAAGAATGCTAAACGACTGTTTGCTAATTCCATCCATTTCACCCACAAGTGTTTCCTTGAAAGCATACACATCTTGTTTGCACAACACGCCCTTGCTCATATAAAGCCTCAAAAAATTGGGTCAGCGGGCACTGGGTGAAGGTGAATGCAAGCCGTTTGCACTCAGGAAAGTTGCCGTACAGTTTGAAGTCCATTCTCCATGTTAATGGCTTTTAGTGGAAACTGCTTTTGTAATAGCGTCTTATGCACGATTTATAGGCTTTTAGTTCTGCGATTGCTTACTTAAGTTTATGAGTAGTGGTGTAAATATTGAGAGAAAACTGTCTGGAATATTACTGTTATTTTGCGGATCGATATTAATGCTGCCATTTTACTATGAGAGAACTACTAAAAGAGGTATTTCGAATTAATCATAATTGGCTTTAGACAACAAAACTTTAATTGAAAATTCCGATTATTTCAAACACTAAAATACAATTATATTCAAGTCTGAAGCCTTATATTTTTTCTAATGTCACTTAGAACAAGTATTTTTGTAATCATATCAATCGATTTGTTTGAAATTGCTATTGAATAGTGATTTGTTAACATTACAGTCTGGCGGCCATGTTGTATCGGGTGCGCGGACGCAGAACAATGGCGTCGCTTCCGCGCCACAATGCCTGTCAACATCATTGTGTCAGTAACTGAATCGAGTCTTTTTGCCTTTAATGATCCACCTGAATACGTTTCTAAATTGACTTTTATTCAGACTTCGATTGCGGACTTCCCATTAATTGATTTAGACGTAGTTTCAGC
Source organism: Hyles lineata (assembly GCA_030180105.1). Classification (NCBI taxonomy): domain Eukaryota; kingdom Metazoa; phylum Arthropoda; class Insecta; order Lepidoptera; family Sphingidae; genus Hyles; species Hyles lineata. Next base: position 2,485,451 of record JARJEE010000026.1, read on the forward strand.
AACTACAAAAACTTGTTTGATTTCAAAAAAGGTATTTGAATATTTTCCATCTATAACAGCATTTTTAAAAGTTACTTTGGTTTATATTGAATTTGTAATGCATTATTTTCATCGGTAAGATTTATAAATACATTATCTATGAAAATATTTGGATTCTGTGCATTACCAAACCGTAGTATTTCTAGTATGTTTGTAGAGATTGATACTTCCCCACACATCTCATGAAAGTGGGTGGAATTATTTATTTTCTCAAGTCAATCAACGACTTTTCAAATGCGGCATGTTGTGATCTTGAAATTGTTCGCAATATCTAATTCCCGTTTTCTTTTATTGCAATGTATACATTATTTTTTACTTTGGGACTGTTCTCGTTGCCTATTTTATAAATAATCGCAATAATTATTGTCCTTCGATTTGTAAAATTTAAGTTCAAGTTTTTTTCAAGCAATTATCAAACAATGAATATAGATAGACCTTAGCATATAACGTAGTTGGGGCAATAAATATAAAAACAATTTGAATATAATGTATCAACTTTTGACTCCGGCATTGCCGTGGCCTTCCATGTTCCTTGTACAGTACTGACAATTGATGACATGTCTAGCATTTGTGATGTCAGTTTTATCAATTGTGCTTCGTAAAAACTTTATTTGATTCAAAATTAATGAAAAAGTTATACTTCGCATAAGAACAATAAAATCCTTTTCATAAAATTAACTAAATAATTTATTAAACTTTTAATTAGAGTGCTTGACAGGCTATTAAATATATTTTTTTGTATATGAATTTTAACTTTTCAGTACCAATATAAGAAAGACATTGACTTGTCAAAAAACATTGGATTAATTAAGATAAGATAATAACAATTATAAGCGTCGAATGTTCAATGTATAATTAATCAATATTACTCGTAAAAAAATAAGAAATATTGGTAGTTAAAAACTGCATTGGTCCCCTTCACAAGTGCAGCACTAAACGACAATATAGTACACGCGAAAAACAGATACAATACTTCCGCAATTCATTTTGATCGATTTCTGACAAGACTATGTTAAGGTTACACTTTAAAATTGACTTTCGATGCGAACATACTAATATATATTTATTGAGGTTTTTGAAAATATTTAAATTTTCGATAAAGTGGAATTAACATACCCTTCGGTTGGAGAATAAATAAACAGTACATTGAGAATGTCAATACAAGTCAACTCTAGTTTAGATGTTTCTTTACGGGGATTTTTTTTTCAGACAATAACAGCATAAGAACCAGTACAATAAAGTGCAATAATTTCATTCATATCAAAGTTGTTTACTTCAAGAAAAATCTGCGCCTTACTCAACTTGTTTTTAAAAGCGGATGTATCACAATGCACAAGAAAAGAATACCTGGAAAAGTTGACAAAAGAGCCCCTGAAACGCAAATTTCGGCTGATAATATCTACGGGACAATAGTCTAATAATAAAGGAGGAAAATATGGGTAGACGCCATTGTTGTATCATAATGTATTGTTGTTATTTTTGGAGGTTTGACTGACATGCCGAAACTGAAGACGATTGTGAATGGGTGAATGTTCAAAGGAAACTAGAACTAAAATAAATTGTAGTCGATTATATTTTGTCAGCTGAAATTCGGGAATTAAATTCTTAAAAGACCAGTTGCCAGGTTGTAAATTAAATTGGATCATAGGAAACCTGAATGAATAAACCAAGATGGAAAAATAAAAGTACATTTTTAGATACATTTTATATATTTGTATGTTTAATTATATGCCATTTTTACACAACGTGCTCTTTCCAAAAGTCGTGACATTTGTCATAATATTTTTTTTATTAAGTAATGGCTTTGTTACAGTTTTTCTGATACGTTATAAATATTACGCTATTAAACGTCTAAATAGATGAAGTAACAAATTCGTGCATTATTCAACACGAAGCAAGCAGAAGGTCGAAACGCGACATTCGTATGCGTTATGAATTCGATACACAACCATCGTCGCTTTATAAGTGTTTTTTTAATAGTTTTTATGGACAAAGGAGGAAAATATTGAACGCCTTTTTTTGGTTGTCAACTGCTGTTGGCAACTGGTTGATTATTTTAGTCAGGAAATTCAGTTTTTAAATTACATTTTATTTTAAATACAAATAGAACAGTTACATTTTGCGAATATTTTCACGACGTGTGTTTAAAATATCTAATAAGTAAGTAGTAATGCGTCAATAGCGATTTGCGTTGGTAGACAAAAAATACGAATTTACGTAAATTCGATATTATTGGCAACTTTTACCTAGAACAATAGATTAAGATTTAATATTAAAATATACTTACATAACGGAATTGTATAAAAATAAAAATGTTTCTGTATTGCTTGTTGAATACCAGCTCTTTCTCAAACTTTCGAATATAATCGAAATCAAGGCCTATATTATCTAGTGTCGGCCATTCGGGCGATTACCATAATCGTTTATAACACACTATAGTCTATTAACCTGTGCAACAAGAGAGAGTGCAGTTTCTAGACGCGCAGTCGCAGGATTCAGAACAGGTTTTACTCGACAACGCCGGAAAAGTACTAGCCACAGACGAAAATAAAAAAAAAAAAACATTCTAAATTTAAGTTCCATTACCATACCAGATGTGTTCGAATTTCAATTGAATTCAAAAGAGAACAAATTAATGATGCGGATAACATATTTTATTTTTTAATTCATGCCTCAATACTTTTCCTTTCATTCGAAGCGAAATGACATTTGAAAATTTCCTGTTTATTAATTTCCTTCATTTCGAAAACATAAATTATTAAGATTTTTTCATATATTGGATAAAATTTCGAAGAATTTTATCAGCATTCGTAACGATCGTTACGTTTTAGAAACAAGCTAATTGGAAAAATATTCGAAAACTCATTAGGAATGGCGTCTACCAAAATATAGGTTTATTATCCTACCATCTATTATGATAAAGTGTGCGTACGGTTTTTTAGTCACGGAGCCAAAATTTTCCACTGTTCCCTATAGCATGTGTCAAATTATAATAGACAGTATGATTGTTACATAGTAATAGTCAATTATAACCGAAATAATAAGAGCCGCGCCTTTGTATTCGTATTTGGTTGGCTGACGCTCATTATTTATGACGGATAAGCGTTAAGTAGTTTTTGATAGGTATTAATTGACATTGATATTCTGAATCTGCATTGACAGCTTATTGCTTCATTTTCTTATATCCTGCATCAATAAAAATAGGTTACTAAAAACAAAAAAAAATGTCTGAGGCTTATATTTTTTTCCTAACTTAACATTAGCACAATGTTTTACAATTGCCATTAAAAAGTATTGACTTGAAAGAAATTGGAATATATTTTTTCAGAAAGAGCGCATAAACAAGTCTGTTTACGTAAGCGGATGTGGTAAATAACGGAAAATCCTTATAAACTAATAATTTTACACGTTGCGACATCTATATGTGAGGGTAATTATTCTGCTCTAGTCTATGCTTAATTATTTAGTATAAACTACAACACCGTGCGGCACCGCATGCGATGGAATATGTTAGAAAAATCTCACATGCAAACATAAAATAAATACACTCAGCACCCACACTAATACGAGTATGTAGTTCTTAACTCACACTTAAATACCAGTCTTGTATAATGGGCATCACGAATTAGGAAAGTCTTTGAGAGACCAAAGACCCACACGATAAACTACTGAGGATCTTACACATATTACAGAATGGACATCGAAACCGCGACTTCTCATTACACAGACGTATGATGCGTATGCGAACTGTACCTTGAAATTTTAAAAAATCACTATCTTTCCATATATATTTTTTTCACTGGCTCAGGAACCCTGTAACATACAGCCATATCCATCACAGATAGATTTGTCTCGTTAGCTAAATGATTACAAAGGTTAATGTCTAGTTCGGCTGCGCAGTCAACACAAACGATATATCTAATTAATAACAACAAATAAAATGAATTCTGTGGAAAAATACAAAAATAAAAGCTAATCTGTGTTGCATGCCAATATCCTATGTATAAATACTAACCACAAATTAGCATATGAAACGGACAAACAAACATGAAGACATTTGCGTATTATTACGACTTAGCTTTTATGGTAGGCAGGGTAGTCAAACTTCCTAGTTCCTACACTCGGCCTCACCAGTACGTACTTTCGTAATTATCATAACAGAGTGTAGAGGCGGAAATTAATTAAACAGCTAAACTGGGCTTGCGGTTCGGCTGTTATGCTTATAAGTTCGAATCTGGAATGTAATACTATTACATTAAGGATTTATAATTTTACTTCCTTTGCCTATCATTTGAAAGTATGTTACGTCATCAATTACTTTTAAAATTCCAAATTCAAATCAAATCAATGTATATACAAAACATGTCTGTCGAATACCAATTTTAGTGTAAAATAATTAATTCCTCATTATACTAAGTTATTATTACTCACGCTTCATTAATAAATAGTAAAGGATAAAAAAAAAACCAATCAAACGGCAACAAAAATCTTCACATCTGGGTCAGCTCGCTAATACTTATAATGAAATAATAAAACAATACAGAAGCTAATCAGCGCAACATAACCCTGTGCTAATCGGCCAATTTGCAATGTAGGTCGCGGCGAGTCCTTCGTTCGGCCTGCGCGACTGTTTATTTTAGCCGTGTTGTCAATGAAAGCTTAATCAAGTTGAGTGGTGGTAAATTCCAGCGTTGGGCTTCTTACTTGACGGTTGAAGGACTGTTTTTAGTAGTAGGTCGTGGTAACTTTGACCAAGGCAGACGAACTTTATTGCCTAATTTAGTATGAGGATTATCACTTTCAATTTATTTGCATCCGATAAGTCTTATTGTTAACTAGAGGAAAAAAAACGTGAATAAGAAAAAAATATATTCATTAATTTAAATATCACAGATAGTTTACATTGTGAAAGTAATATAATTAATTGATATTCAGATTATACACGACAGTTTACTTCAAATTAATTATTTTGTGGTTTTTGAAGTCACGCTTTCAGAGTTTTCATTGAAGCATGAATGGCTAATGCTTTTCATTCGCTAATGCGATTGCCGATGACCCAATGACACCTCAATTCTCTGTTACTCCAATTCCCATTAATATATCAACTAATATTCGTTTATTGTAGATAAAAGGCTTGTTTGAAATAAATTAGGACAGCATTTCAAAGTGCCTAACATTGGTCATCAACTTCTATAAATGATTTACGAAAAATATTTTTAAGCTACCGTGTCACTCAGTCATGTCGATATGTTGATCTTTCGCGTTGACCTGTTTTAATTTTTGCACTAAATTAATAAAATACAGAGGCAGAACTACGCCTTGATCCGAAAGCCAAAATCGTAAACTCTTTCGTCGCTTAAAACATTAGGCGCGAATGGTTGTTCTTTACGACCAACGCTTTCTAAACACGTCAATCTATTAACCCATATTTATTAGCTCGCGCATTTTATTTTTAGTGTCAATTAGTCAATACATTTTAAGTGTACCGATTGACATTTTAATGAAAGACACTGTATATGCCAAACATAATGCCAACTCGATTTAATATAATATTTACATAATATTATTTATTACATTATAATATTGGCATACAAATTTTATAATATTAATTTATTTTTATTGTTTATGTTAATAGCTACAAACACTGGCCATGTACGATGACAATAGTCACAATATTTCAGTTCCTTTTTCAAACATCGAACATTTCAGAATTCATTCGCAGATATATCTCTATCACTATTACTCCTTTGTCATAGTCCTATAACCATCTCTTTCTCATTCTCGAAAGACAGCTAGTCTATTTGTACGCGGAAAGGATGGGGCTCAATTTATCTATATCCTTTTGTCGTTTGGAGCAGCCATTTTCTTGCACGTTCGCTAGGCGTGTTCAGAGTCTTAAACAAACGAGTTCCTCGTTCTAACCACTGCCTTCCTATTACAATTTCAGAGAAGACTAACAAATGATTGATGACGCTATTAAGCTTAACACCATATATAATTTTATAGGTATTTAAAGGCACGTGTTTAAAGAACGATTCTTAAAAGCGATTACTTCGTTAGATAATTCTTAAAGGTAGATTTTCCTGGTATTAATCATTTGAAAATCAATTAGTAACGTGAAAAGGAGTTGTTTAATTTTTATGCACCTAAAACTTATCTCAATATTCTTCTCATGACAAGCATAATTTTCAGGAAAAGTATTTAATAGTATAAAATTTCACACTATGAAATAGTTTTCGAATAACGTTTCATTTCTGCTTAGCATCAATAATAACTACTACCCAACACATAATCCTTAAAAATCAACGATATTTTTACTATGATTTGTATATCGAACTCCTTTGTTGAGTCTTCTTCATTATTATGAAACAACTGTTACTCAATAACAGTACATAATCCTCAAACTCGAAGATAATATTCTGTAAACAACTGATAAAATTGTTATTCGTACAAACAATAATTTTACAATTCACATTCCTCCACATAAAATCGACTGACTGGGAAAATAGAGCCTAAATGGGTGTCTCTAAAACATTTCACCGCGAGGGGATTTCACCAATGGACTTTCAATGGCTATAGATGATCTGATAACTCTAGGTACATACTCCAAGTATTTTCGAAAATTCTCTATAGCTCCTTAAAGAACAAATCAAAAAGCGTTTGACCTGTTATAAAATAAAATGAATCTAAAGACATATTTTTTTAAAGATATACATTGAAATAAAAATTGAATGCGAGAGGTTTTATCAAGCGAACGTGACAATAACACTGGTTAATGTTTTGTTATTGTGCAAGTTGTGCGTGTAAGGTTATTTCTTAGTGTGGATAAAATCCGTTTGGGGTTTCCCCGACCTCGATCGCGCTGAATTTCGATTATGATTTGAATATTTTTTGATTAACACTACAGATTTAACACTCAGTATTTGTGTTTGTATTTAGAACTAAATCAACTCTTTCTTAAAATTTCTTATTCACAAGTACTGAAGCACAGAATAGGGACGGTTTTATTTCGATTGGTTTTTATGAGAAAGTCATTGGGATTTATTTCTGCTCAAAGCTTTTGATAAGACTGGCTATTTCTGTAAAATAGTAGTTTGCATAGAGCTAGACGTCTCTCCTATTCTAGATTATGAAGCAAAATAAAATATCCCATATTTATTTGACTGTAATCTACTATATTCACATTAAAAATAAATACCTTTTAAACTAGGTCAATTTAAATTTTGACCGAAGCGTAAACTTTTAATATCATCATCAAAATCCCATAATATTAAAACTGCGTAAATAAACTACAAAAATCTAATGGAGAGCACTATTAAAAATATAAACAGAATCAAGGCAACAAAATGTTGTTTCAGTCGAAAATGATTCAGTTCGGAAACATTTCATGTCATTGAGGGCTAAACACGCGTAATTTTATTAACAGTAAACATCAAAACTATACATAAAATATGATGTATGGAATATGAATTTCCGGATATATAAATTTGTCGATTGCATTGACTATTTTGAATCAAGGGTACTTGAGTGACCATTAACCTTAGTGTTATTAGAATTTATGTTATATTCAGGTATTTGGTAAATGTTTGAGATATTGCAGGTGGTATTAATAATATTTATAGAGGTAATTGTTTGTCGACAGGCAATTTTCTACGGTGGAAATCCTTGGTTCAGCACTCGACTTGTTATCGTTGAAGATAGTGATGAATAATAGTATGTAAAAACAATAAACTTTATTATAATATTTCAAAACCAGTGACCCAATCTATTGTTAGATAGAAACAAAACAATTTGCTTTATTTAATTCTTAAATATATGCGGGTGTTCTTGGCACAATTGTAAATGGCAAATGATGTCCATATATGGAAAGCTTTGTGGCTGGTCAAAAACAATTTGAAACACCTTCGCACAACCGGATGTTACAGATTATATCTTTGTCGTCCATTTGCACAATGAATTTGTAACGCTCTAGTATTTTAAGCAGTCCGACAATTGAGCTATCACAAGGACAAACAATGAATTAGTTTTAAGTGATCAAAATTGGGAGTTTTAGATCCCAGTCTTTGAAAAAAGCTATCTAATGCAAGATGCAAATGAAAGAGGCGCTTTTAGAACCTCTAGGAATCTTATTAAGCAAAATAAATAACACAACACAGCTGTTAAAGGAAATCGATTTAAGGTGTGACCCAACACGTGTCTTGATAATTAAATAAAAGTAATTGAAGAAGTAACTTCTCATAACAATTTAAAAATACAATTCTCGATTTATTACTTATAATTTTCAAGCACATGGAAATCATAAAAGTGTCTGCAAATGAATTCCTTTCGAATTTTCCTCGTCTTTTGCGTCACGCCGGTGGAATCTTTAAAAATATTACACAGTATTGATTTCTCACGTAGCAAAATATATTTAGTGTCGATTACTAAGACGGACAAATTACACACTTATTTTATATCATCGTCATCCTCATCACTAGCCGAATTATTTCTTCTGCTGGGCCTAGGACTCTTCCAAATTATATAAAGCTTTACCAAAATACAAATAAAAACAAAAAAATACAAACAAATTCATACGCAAAATATTAATCCTTGGATATACGTGTTAATCTTATTCATTGATTCCATAACATGCAGAACTGATTCCGCCTACTAGAGCGAAATTGCATACACAATTGCATATATGCATGTGTGATCACAAATTTGTTTTTTAAATGCCATCGTCGTTACCGAAGGTCGCATGGGACCCAATGTCACATCATAGACAAGGGCAGAATGTAAATTAAACGAACAATCTGGATTATTTAAATAGGCCGATATAGGTTACTATGGGGACTTGGGAGACAAGAATACTATTATTTTCTTTGGTGTATATATTATTATGTTTTTTTCAGGGTTAAGTGGCCATTAAAGTGACGATTTCCTTGAGGGTTAATTTACTGTTGAAATTTTGTAGTGTTCAGTGACAATCACCTTGGACATTATTTTAGTCCCGGTAAATGGTTGATGCGACCTGTGAATTTGTTTTTATGACAATAATAAAGTCATATATTTTTTAGATTTATGATTATTTTTCAGTATTTCAGATGTATTTGGACAAGGTTCTTATGTGAATAGCGTTGAAAAATAAAATGAAAGTAATTGACTTCTATTATAAAATGAAATTTTTGGTAGACCTTTATATTTCGGTTCGTCTATTACATCAATAACTAAGAAAGATTTTAACTTTATATTAATATTTATTAAATTAGATTTCAAATTCTAGTAATGTAACCGAAACTAATTTTCACTGTCAAAAGTTTTTGCGTGCTAAGAAGAATTTCTGAATTTCTATTCCCAATTCTGTTGATTCAATACGGCTTATTGCTTCCACGTATCATTCTTAGTATTTCGATTCGGACATTCGCATGCGATATATTTGCAATAAATAATAAAGATAGCGAGTCGGCTACCCGTCCGATGTTTATTATATCAAGTCTATGTCAATCTTCGTTGCTAAGGTGAAGTTACTTCGAGAACAACCTTCCCTTGAACGCGATAAAATAATTACGAGTGAAATAAGACTAGCGATGTTTAATACAAATATTTAGAACTACTTGGGGAAAGCTTCAACTAGAAAATATCATTTTTCTGAGTTTATTCCAAAAGTGTGTTGTCAAATGACATATTTCAAAGTTCACGCTAAACTACAACCCTACTGCCGGCAATAGCGTGATAATAAATAATCTAGATTCATTTGATTCGTTGATTAAATATGTTATGCAAACATTAATATGGGTTACTAAGAATAAGCTTGATAAATTATCAAAGGTTAAGCAACTAACAATTACTTTAGCCGTTTTGAATTTAGATATTGCAAAAGCCATTTCAAATTCAAGGATGAATTGAACTTAATGTAATCAAACAATCTAAAGTAATTGAATAACTAAAAATGCTTTGTGTTTGATAACAAAGTAAAGTAAAGATACTGCTCAATTTTAAAGGGGAAGCTTCAGTTGGAGAATCATAATGGAGGAATCCTAAACTACTTTTGGACAGTAAAAAATAATGATACTAATAAATAAGGAAACAAAGCGAACTCAAACTACGATCTTTTTAAAATTCTAGTCTGGTTTAATAATTTAATGTTCTTCCTAAAGAACGAGGAAGCCAAAAATTGACATTAAGCAATTTAATTATAATTATTACTGATTGTTGTCTATTTTCGAGGTCTGGTCGGGTTGATTAA